>OX439483.1:157786441-158438941 GCA_949320155.1 Melangyna quadrimaculata
TTTATTTTCATTGCCAAAAATGTTTATTGTCAAGGAAGAATTAAAAAAAAACTACATGTACAAAATTGGGGAAAATTTAAGATTGTTTTGGCCTAAAAGAGTAACACAATAATAATTTGGGTAAAGTTAGACAGTTGGAGATTGAGGTTTATTTCCTCAAACACAAACATTTGTATTCTGGGAGCTAGAATGTTTGGCAAGAATATATCGAAATTATTTTAAGAGACTTCCTTGTTTTTAAAAACATGAGAACAAAAAACGGTGGATGGAAAATGTCAAATGTCATAGATTTTATTTAGTATAAATTCGAATTTGCGATACGGAGCAGGATTAGCGCTTTGCATTTGTTGTTTTTTTGGAAGGTTCATAATAAGGTTTAGATTTGAGTTTTGGGCTTCCGTAATTTAAGCGAGCAACGCACAGTGGGGTCGATGTGGAAAATTTAATTTGTTTAAAGTAGAGCTTGTCACGAGACGAGACTCTGCGAGACTTTTGTAAGTCTCGGTCTCGATAAAATCGAAAATTATCAGTCTCGTCTCGGTCTAATATAATTAAGTCTCGTCTCGGTCTGGTCTTCAAAAAATACGATTTCCGGACAACCTGTTTACGAGACTCTCTGTAAATCGAAAATGGTCGTTTTTCACGTATAACTCCTAAACGGTTCAAATTTTTGAAAACTACAAGAAAAAATTATTATTTTTTCTTAAAAACAACCGTTTTAAAGATATAATTTTTTTAAGTTCGACAAAAAGTTCAAATTTCTGGTTTTTTAGTTTTTTGCTCTTAAAAACACAAGTTGTTGAAAAAAATCTTACGCTCAGTTTAAACATCATAATATTCCCTTCAAAAAAATATAAAACTTTTTTCCATACGAGTTATAAAACGCAAGATATTTTGACTTCAATAGTGTCAACTGTCAAAAAAACGGTTTTTGGCATACATACATCTTTTAAACCCTAAGCTTAATCGAAAAATTATATTATCAAAATTTTTACATTATATAATATTATATAAGCATGCATTAACAGTTTTTTTTTTCTATGGGGCATAATTTTGTGACATCATTATTTAAATAAAAACACCAAAAAATAATAATTTTTTCTTGTAGGGATTTACATAATGTACAAACTTTGTATTCAGACGTTTTCAAAAATTTGAACCGTTTAGGAGTTATACGTGAAAAACGACCATTTTCGACATTTTCCGATGTTTGAAATGTCGATATCTTCTTAACGGTGGGCCGTAAGAAAAAAATTGTCATAACTTTTTTTTGTTAAATGACATAATCTACAAGTTTTGTATGAAACACTTTTAGATAGCATTTACCGTTTCCGAGTTTTATGCGAAAAACTGATATTTTCGACATTTAACCTTAATAACTATTAACGCGCACACGATTTGGCAATGGACTTTCGCGACAGTTTTTCTTATGCCAAAATAAAGACAATTGCATTTAAAAACTTTCACTTAGATTTGTTTGTACATTTTGCCTGGACTATCTAGGCTTTTGAATATACCGGAAGATTAAGGTGAGAAAAAAACAATTATTGCGTTCTCTGGTTTTTATTATTGAATATGTTGGTGGCTAAAATTGTTTAAAACACAAAATTGGCTTTAATTCACAAATGCATTTCAGAGATAATATTTTTGGAATAACTAGAAAACTAAGCCCAAATTTTGAATTTAACTTAAGACCCTTTTTGGAGGAAATTCTCTTTTACATCACAACTGATGGCTTCAAAAATTTTACAAAAAAAAAAAGCAGCGACATTTTTGAAATAAGTCGAAGTCGATATTTTGATCAAATATGTCACTATAATAACAGAGATATCGACAACAGTGGGTCCCGCAGTTTTATCTGTCCATCTGTCAATTTGTAACACCCAAGCCTACAGACTGAACGAATGGATCGATTTAAATAAAACTTGGTAATTTCTCTGTTTGAGGTATGTTTTATAAGGACTAATGAAATTTTTGTTTTTGGACCAAAAATAATGGTAGCCTCTATAGAACCATTTGTTTCATTTCAGTTTTTCGTGCTTTCCGCGTTACCTAACTTACTGAATTTTACTACAAGTACGTTTTTAAATAACCTTATAGGAATATTGTATAAAAACATTTTTATTAACTAAGTTTTGTGGAATTTTTTGATACCAAAAATCCAAAAATAAATTAAAAAAAAAAAGTCTTCGAATATTAAAAATCTTGATCAATATCATTATCACCATTTGTATGACAATACTAGCTGTTGCAAAATACGTTGTTGTGCCTTTTCCGGTAGGTTAATTATGTTTTATTTTGTTTTTGAGTAACAGAGACCCCATATACGCAGCTGTGTACCTACATTTTTTTTTTGCAGATTTTCAAATTATGTATTAGGTACTAGGTGTTACAGAAAAATATCCATGTATAAGTTTTCAAATTCATTCGTTGAACCATTTTTTCGTACTGAATACTCAGCATTAAAGAAAAATTGGGAACAAATTTCATTGATTTTAAAAATTGTTTTATTACCATCATCAAAAGAAAAAGTCAATTGCTGTCATATATTTTCACAGTTTTGCATTTTAGTAAAAAAAAAAGGGAATTTAAAAAATAAGATAAGTACCTAATTTGCGGGTGGCAATGGCACAGTGGATATAGTGTGTTTGACTGTTAACCTGGACGTGTGGGTTCGAGCCCCAGTCTAGGTAGCATTCTTTTCTGTATTCCCCAGTTTCAACTGGACGCCACCCGTGGAATTTCAAGAGATAATAAACATCTAATGCTCAATCCACTGTGCCAACAAAAATCTTTCCTTTCCTTCTATTCAATCTAACTAATGCCGTGCATTGCATTTAAAAAAAGACTTGAGGTCTTACAGGCATATAGTTAAAGTTATTATTATTATTTTTAATTTAAAAAAATGTTTGAATAAAATTTGTTTCAACATTTTTGAAGAAAATTCAGCTCTTATATTTTTGACTTGTGCCAATTTTTTTGATTGCGCAGTAACGGTATCTTGAATGAATGAACATTCATTCAACGGTATCTTAAAAAAAAATATTAAAAAAAAAATTTTAAACTTGAAATGCGTTTTGTTTCATCTCCGTACGACCATTTTGCAGTTCATCAAGAAACACTAACAAATATCATTCCCTTAATTTTGTTGTCTACTTTATAATGTGGCAAATAAAAAACAATAGCGAACAAATTTCTTCAAACTTGATATATCTGTAGTGCGTTTTGTAATAATGAAGTTGAAGACGTTTAAATATTAAAATTACTTCTGTTGTAAGTGGAGTGAATGAATATAATTCAATTTAAAGTACAAATACAAACATTGACCGAAATGTGTCTTAAAAGGATATGCCAGTCTCACTGAAGAGCCGATTGTCATAACTGGGCGAAAGACATTAGTTTCTACAGTTGAGGTCCCTAGTACTTTTAATTTAACTTGTGTTTTTTTGGGTTATATGCCCACATTTTTTCGATTTTTTAAGACCAACAAAAACTATATACCTTTCATATAATTTTTTTAAAGCCGCTGAGGAAAATAGTTTATTGTTTTTCTCAAAAACGGATGACCAAAATTTAAATAATTACCTACTTAAAAAAAGTCTACTTTTTGGTATTTTTTTTTTTATTCGAAAAATAGTTATTAATGACAACTTTAGTAAAAACATTTTTTCAGTTTTTAAGCTTAAAAAAAATGGTGTACCTAGCTAAACTAAAATTTTGTAAGAAATAATTTTTGATTTTTTTTTAACTCAAAATGTTTCAAAAACGACTGGTAAATTTTTTTGAAACTTCATAAGAGGTAGGTACTTACACCGAGGCGCACACAGAGTGCTTTGTTGTCGTTATCCACTTGTTTGCGCCACCTGTTACGGGTTCTTCCTCTGCTGCGTACCCCATCGGGGTTGGATTCGAAGACTCGTCGGGCAGGTGCGTTGCTGTCCATACGCTCCACGTGCCCCAGCCATCTCAGCCGCTGTATTTTCAGCTTTTTGACCAGGTCAACGTCGCTGTATAGCCCGTATAGCTCGTCGATGAATCTTTTCCTCCATACTCCTTCGATACACACCAGACCGAAAATCACACGAAGCATCTTCCTCTCAAAGCACCCTAGCAGATTTTTATCCGAATCTTTCAGTGTCCATGCTTCTGCACCATAAAGCAGGACCGGGATGATTAGGGTCTTGTATAAAGTCTCCTTGGTTCTCTGAGAGAGGGCCTTACTACTTAAATGCCTTCTTAGACCGAAGAAACAGCGGTTGGCAAGAGTAATTCTTCGCTTGATCTCTGCACTGATGTAATAGTGGAGCCCAGGTAGACAAAGTCCTTGACAACTTCGAAGTTATATCTGTCCATCGTGATATCGGTGGTGTTCTTACCAATTTTGACGGAGCAGCGAGATTTCTCCATCGTCATCCTGCACAGGCGGACGAGTTTGGCTGGGATGCCGAGACTCGACATGGCTCTGTATAACTCGTCCCTTTCCACGCTATCATACGCGACTTTGAAATCGATAAAAAGGTGGTGTGTATCGATCTGGAATTCCCGGGATTTTTCTAAAATCTGTCGGAGTGTGAACATTTGATCGACGGTTGACTTGCCTGGCCTAAAACCGCACTGATAGGGGCCGATCAGATCGTTGACAAAAGGTACGTAAGGACAAGGACAAGAGGTAGGTAAGGTAACTTAATTTTTTAACGATTTCTAGGATAATTGAAATAGAACCATAGTAATGGTAATACTGGTTGAACCGTTTTAAGTTATTTTTATCCAAAAGTTTCTAAAAATTAAAAATAATACAGCATATCAAAAATAATGTTTTTTGACTTAAAAAAAAATTTAAATTTAATTTTTTTTTTTTTGAAAATTTTCCATTCCTATCGAAAGGCGCACACAGGAATGGTTGCGAGTTGTTAGTCACTAGGCCCTGGTTCTTCATGAGCCGTTGTGCCACCCGATTTATTTATTTTAAACATTTTGATTTTGTTTTATCTGCATAGTAAAAATTGTACATCAATTGAAACTGGAGTTTCAGTTTTTTTTTCCTACAAATGTTTTCAAAACTTTATACATATAATATTTGTTTTTTAAAACCACTCCAATGATTTATTTTTTTTTTTAATAAATGCATATTTGTTTAAGAAATCAAATAAAATTGTGCATGAATTTCAAGTTTTCTATTATCCTTGTTTTTAGATCATAGTCGTATGAATTTTTTTGAAAAACGACCAATTTTGATAACTTCCCGATTTTGTTTTTCCCAAAGGCAACTCAAAATAAATGAAGAGGACGAGTTTACTAAACAATTAAGCATGAACTTCAAGTTGCAAGCAGTGAATTGGCACAAAATTGGCTGAAAGTGATCCACCCTAAGGTGCATACAATTTTACAAATTTCACCTAAACCATTTGAAGAACAAAGTGCAACCCAACCGTATACCTTTCTAAATTTGATTTGTATTAAATAATAAAATAATTCAAAATTGTTATTGTAAAACTTTTTTTTAACATTTTTTTGTTGTATCACCATCACCACCCTATAAATAAAATCCAAAATTGGGAACACTGTTACTTTTCTTAATCGATCAAAAACACTGACAAGTATCACTAAAAGTTAGAAGTTCCTCGACAAAAATAATGTCACATGTATCATAATACCCATCATAAGTAGCGCTGAGAGTCTTATGCCACCGCGCCGCCGGCCGCCCGCCGCAGTGTAAATCACTCCTGACAAAACGGCGAAGGAATTAATTTGTCAAAAGAGTGTCACCGCACGACACCAAAATACACACAACTCTTTGTATTATTTTTGCGCGGATTGAAATAAACAGCAAAAAACAACACATCATCAAAACGTCTGTGCCCTCTCGTAAAATAACGAGAAGAAGGAAAACTCTTTAAAGTCCTAAAGTTTCTATTTTCTGAGAATAAAAAAAATAAAAATTAAATCCGCATACATGCAGAAAGAAAAAAGTGTGAAAATCCTTTTTGAAGATTTTCAAGTCATAAATTATCCAAAGGACGATGTAGGTAGGGACATACATACATACATATATCCTTAAAGAGAAAATGAAATGAAAACAAAAAATGTGAAAATTGCAAAGACATTTTTGATCACCGACCAAATGAACTAACATTTTGATATTCAACCCGAGTATTCTCGCTCGAATAACTATGCAAGAGAAATAGGATCTACAAAAAGGACAACGACGGCGAAGTCGACGGCAACGACGACGTTGATGTCAGACTATGCTGATGATGATGATGAAGACACATCATCCTTTCGCTATGTCCGACCAGACTCATTTCTGGTGACTTTTATTCCAAACCATCATCAACATGATGGAAGGTTAGCTCAATATGTGTAGTGTATGTGTGGAGGAGTGAAAAACATTGAAATTTATATATAAAACAAGGACCTTCGTCTGGAGTAGTTTGGTTATCCTCAAATGATATTTGCCGTCCAGAGAGATGTATTAATAAAAATGGTCCTAAAAAAAACAACAACAAAAAGAACGACGACGACGTCTAGGAATGGGGTCGCAACAACAGATGTCCTGGGAATGTGCTGTGGAATTCTCTGATGAACTCTGATAAACATAAGGACCTTCTGACAGGATTATATATTGGAAGAACAGAAAGAAAAGAAAAAAAAAAAACAACACGTCGTCACGTAGAAAAGGAATTTCTTCTTATTATTTCGCAGTTCACTGCAGAAAACGAAGGTCTTTCGGGTAAAAGATGGACACAAAAGAAAACAAAAGAACTCTGGACCTTTATTTCTGTGTTCCAAGGACACTTTGTCTTTTGGTATGTTATACTAGAGTATAAATCCTATTGGAAGGAAGTGAGAAAACAAGTGGCGAATTGAACTTAAATGAGAAAAATTGCTGATATATCTCCTTTCCGGTGGACATACTATCGTTTTTTTTTTTTTTTTTTTTTCTTCTTCAATTCCATTCTGTCGCACAAAAGGATGAATGTGAAAAAGATATTTATGAGGCTACAACAACATAAAAGTTAAGTTCGTTTGTAGGTTTGTAGGTATGTGGTGGAAGAAGAAGTGGGTGTGGGTGAAGGGTGACTGTGGGTGTCAAGAGTGTGTAGATGCACCACCGCAGCATACATAAGTTTTTATATTCTGATTGGATCACACCAAAGAAGGCATTGTAAATTCAAATTCAAAATAAGATCCTTTTTCTGTCTGTAAAGGTATGCTGGCCCCAAGCCAGCAACGATGTCGCCAGATAAGGATGTGTTTTATGATGATTTTTATTTTTTTATTTTTTGCTTCTTTTGCTAGATTTTCATGTCAAGGAATTTATATTGCTTATTATAGAGCAAAAAGGCATTGGAATATTATGTTACCACCCATAGATAATTTGTTGCAAGAGGAATGAACTCTCGTGGAGTTTTTGAAATGTATGGCATAATTAGGACCTCAGTTCAAGGAAACAGTGACTTCTTATTGGTTGTTTTTTTTTTTTTGTTTTTTCATAGGAAGAAAATCAATGAGCATTCTGCAGGTGAAAAAAAGGTTAAAATTGTTGAGAACATCTTAACCTTCAAAAGTAAAAAGGTTGAGAAAATCAAATTAGCGCTTTTAAAAGCCTTTTTCCAAATGGCGGACAACGCAGAGGGTTTTTTTGTTTGAATTTTGTGGTTTTAGAATCCCCAAGAGGTACCTACTCTTGAAAATAAAACAACAAAATAATCCCTCCAAATTTTTGTAGATATTTTCGATTTTTTTGGATAATTTGATTGTTGATTACAAGGCGTATCGACGAATGGAAATTCAGCTGTGTTGTCAAAGAATTTGTTGACTTTGCCAATTTCTAACTTGACGACACAGCTTCATGAAATGACACCTCAACATGTCGAATGCACCAAATCAAATCTAAAATTCCACACTTCCGAAAAACCTCATTCCTCTAGTTCTAGTTCTGAATTCAACATCGAGATAACATCAATTTGAACACACCTCCTCCTATTTCCTGCCTGTTTTTCCACTCCCTTCCCAAGAAGACAATAAGTTGAAACCACAGTAATAGCTTTGTAAGCAATTCCATTTCGTCTCAATTGCATTCCATTTTGGCATCACGGAGGAGAGAAAAACAAGAGGAATGGAATAAGATTTTCAATTAAGAAAATGATATAATAGGAATTCCTAAAAACACCATCCATTAGATATACCTACAGTGATGAAGGTATGTACACCTTCATTTTACTCCAGGAAGATTGGTATACCATTCATTAAACACCCACAAGTCTATCATACCTTAGATCCATCTCCATCTATCTATCCTATCTAAACATCTGGTGGCATTTCATTTCTCAACAAATCTAAGACACAAAGTATCTTACAAATTATTTAATCCGTAAATCTTCAAACATTTAACTTTTTTTTGTTTGTGTTCTTCGTTTTCAACTTCGTCTTCTAAACCTTCCCCGGCTATTTGGAAGAACTGCTGCTTCCATACTCAGGTTGATGTCGATTCTACTATAAAAGTTTAATCAAGAATTTGCCAAAGAGGGTGTAGATTTGGAAAGTTGCGAAAGGGGGATGGAAGGGTGCTTTGCAGAAAACAAGGAATTTGTCTACACAGCTCGATTCTGTTATTTGTGAATACTGCCGCACCATATCCATCTACCATCAGGATGAGAACCAGAAAGTCTAAATTACCTTCTGTGTATGGTACTGGGTACCATCGCAACCACCAGCGCCACCACCATCACCGTCAACCACAAATAAACAAGGTTTCATTTCAAAACAGTAGTTTGGGCGCAGTGGGGCGAGTAAAATAATGAGCTAGAAAGCATCCAGGAGCAGCAAAAGGATCTACTGAACAAAAACAAAAAAACTGATTACAACCACCAACTTGGGTATTACACTCCAAATGAATATCCTCGGTTGGATTGTGCAACACAAAAAAAGTAGAGAGAACAAAAAAAAAAACAAGAAAATAAACTGAAGCACTGAAGTGTAAGCATTCCAATCCAAAAAAAGACGATGGAAAGACACAAAACGGGACAGAGGGCTTCACCACAGTGCTGTCTGAGAGTCAGTAGCTCACCTGACGATATGGCTTGAGGCCCTGTCCTACAAAGGTAGACCGGAGGTTGTCTCGTCTTTCTCTCTCTCTCTCTCTCTCTCTTCCATTGAATGAATTCATCTCTTCATTGTTTAAGATCGGTTTTTGTAATTTCCGAGATAAGACCGACAACGATGACGATGAGGAGGACTATCAAGGTAGAGCAAAGGACTTCAGATTGGATGGGCTTCACGGAGGAGCAGTAGCAACCCTCTTATGCTCTATTTCGATACAAAAAACAACAAAAACCCAGTGATATGTGATGGATCTAGCTTTGAACAAAAGAGCAAGGTTGGTTGACTGACTGGCTGGAGGTTTGTTCAGACTTTTCCTGCCTTAACTTCCATTTTGCCAGTTACAGCCTCCTATTCACCCCTCCCTCTAGCGCACATTTTCCGTATAACAGACTATCCGATTTGAAAGAACAAAGAATTTCAATTCCGGTTTGTCTTTTTTTAATTTTTTTTTTTTTTTTAAAGAGAATGCTGCCTCTGCCCTCTTTCCAAAGAGGGTTCGCAAACACTGCGGTTTTTTTACCTCAACCCCTACTCCAAAAAATTTCAACCCAAACCATTTAATTTTGGTGTGGATTTATGTGGATCACGTTCAAAGGTATCTCAAAGCCTTCACCCCCCACACCATCTCTCCCTCCTCAAATCCATCCTCCTCGTCCCCTTCGGGTTTCTCATATTGATTGTTGTTTTCCTCTTCCTCGCCTTTAATGGGGGATGGATAGGTGAGTTTTAGAGGATACAAAAAGGTGAGAGGGTGGTTTGGGGGGACACATTCTATATGATGGTGGTTTAAGGACTACAAAAAATTGCCTATTTAAGGGTGATTCTTTTTCTTTTACGGTATCTTATGTTCTTTGTTTTTTTTTTTGCTGCTGCTTCTTCTTAATAAAATTCCTTTGCGTGCGTATGTTGCCAAAAAAAAAAAAAATGCGTAACAGTGTGTAACTGAATAGCGAGCGATAGCAGGTATAAGGTTTGGAAATTTCATTTATGGCCTGTTAGCGCTCTGAAGAATCAATGAAATTAGGGTTTGGGGAGATGTTATTAGAAGAAGCGAGTGTACGAACGTGTATTTTTACTTTGTCAGGCAAAACGGTTATCTTTACAAAAAAAGAAAAAAAAAAACGAACGTGTCAGCGATGGGTACTTGAGATATCTTATTCTATTAAGATTGCCATTCTCTGTCTAATATACACAACATACCTGGGTAACTTGATCAACAACAGAGAAAAATCTATAAAGGTGTTTAAAGGCAACAAAAAACCATCAGGACATTCTCCTTCAATCATCGAGTTAAGGGCAGATGGCTTGAATGTTAAAACATGTGAAACTGTGGAATGTGCGTCTTGTGGTAATATCAATCTTTCGAGTTTGTAAAGATAGAGCACGGAACGGCTGGTGCGCGCGGCGGCGGCGTTAGCGCCAGCGACACATTGCAGAAAATATAACTTTATTTTATTAGATTTGCAGCTTACGTGCCAAGTTATTTATTTCTACCCTTAGCAAGAGCATGTAAACATTATTTTTTTTTAAACTGAAAATTTTTCTAAAGGTTTTTTTTCTTCCGAGTATGAAATAATTTTAAAGGAGGATTTGAAAAAGATAGTTTTCGAGGCCTGAATGCAAACAAATGTGACTGCCGGGACTAAAGGGGAGGATGTGTAAACAAGGCATACCAAACTTCCAGTTGGTTTGCTTGGTTAATAAAAAAAAACCGCCTACACCAGATTACTGACCTGTACCACATTACCCACCTCTACCACATTACCTCAATTTACTCAATTCAATGAGTCAAAAATGATTGGTAAACAAAATGGTGCCGACCGGATATGTAATGTTGTATCCGTGGCTATCCTACTTTCAATTTTACCCATACCGAGAGCTAAGATGTTTACACATCAAAAATTATTTCTATTCAAAATCTCCATTTTTTATAAATAAAGGACATATTGACAAGTCTCCTAACAACTTTTATGTTTCAGTGGCAAATAAAGCATAAAGGCTCTCCCAAACCAACGCGAAACATTCGCTCCGCGGAGCAAATCATTCACAATGATAAGAAAAATTACAGATAAACAATGCTAAATAACGACAAAAAGAAACTGGCATGGCGTCGGCGAATGTTTCGTGTCGCTTTCGCGTTAGTTTGAGACATGCTTTAAGACATTTATCGTGATGTAAAAATCAAAAGGTTCCTAGATCTATAAAATATGATTCGTCCATCCAAAAGAGAAACATTCTATTTTTGATTCGATTGCGAATTTTATTTTTTGCTTCGTTTAAATAAAATTTCATTTTCACGAACGAATCATATTTTTCAGTTCTCAGAAGATTTGATTCGTTCGTTAAAACGAATTTTAATTTAAACGCACCAACATATAAAATTCGCAATCCTTTCTCTTTTGAATGGTTCGCACTTTGAGACTTTAAGATCAAGATAAATGTGTCGTTATGTTTTATTTGTCACTATACCCTGCAAGTTGGTAAGAGACAAGTTTATATTTGTTTTTTTTTTTTTTTTTTAATCAAATTTAGGATGGGAATATTTTTCTCATGCTCACGAATTTATCACCCGGGAACAAATTAAGAACCATTCAAGTAATACGAAAATACGAATTGGATATAATCGCTTGAACTAGACGGATGGTTAGCGACAGATTATCTTCCTAACCTCACTTCATTCAAGATGATAATTGTGTCTTTCTCAGAAATTTGAATAAACCATTAAATATGAAGACTACAGTCTATTACTACGGTTTACTCAATTGGGTCTTTATATAAAAGTTTTGAAATTATTAAGGATCACATTGACAAAATCGCAGTGTAAGTCTGGCTTTATTTTTCTTGCAAATTCAGGCTAATGCTTCAGTAAAAATTGACATTTTGCTTAGAAAAAAACTTGCTAAAACTGAGTTAGGTCTTTATTTTTTTATGTCAAAAATACCCATCAATCCGAGTGTCAAACAAAGAACTGGTTCACGGTCAAGCGTCAAAAATGTCATTTTTTCGCATACAACTTTTGGACGGCAAATGTTATTGTAAAATAATTCAGGTGGTAGTTATAGATTTTGAAATTCTCTACAAAAAATGTTTAAATATTATTTTTTTTAAAGTCATATCGTTTAGAAGATATCACAGTTTCAATTTCAAAACAGACGAAATGTCGAAAATATCAGTTTTTCACATATAAACATTTTACACGATAAATATTATCGAAAAGTAATTTAGGTAATGTTTTTAGTTCTAAGATTTCACTACAAAAAAATATCTTAATACTTTTTTCTCTAAGAACTATCATTTAGCAGATAGCGCGATTTCAAAACAAACGAAATGTTACCAGTTTTTGGCATAGTGCTCTTAAACGATAAATAAAAATTAATTAGCATTATGTTTGGAGTCTTTGAATTTCTTTTCCAAAAAGGTTTTAATACTTTTTCCGTAACAGCTGTCATTATGCAGAAATCGCTATTTTAAAGCAGACGAAATGTCGAAAATATGTATCAGTCTTTCGCATATCCCTGGGGCTACACGAGCCAGTACTGGCAAGCCAGTTGACTACATGGATTGACTGTCAAGTTCGTATACGTAAACATGCTGCGACGTAGGCGGCAGGCAACTTGTAAGCAAGTTGCTGTCAAGTATCTGCGGTCACGTTTAGCTTTTACTAGGACAGCCTATCTAGGATTCTAAATACACAATTTTATTGAATTTGCTTTGGTATCGGATTTCGATTTTTTCTTAAACAAAAAATGACGTCGAATTCTGCATCAAGGCTTGCGATTGTCAACGCATAATACTGCCAATGCGTTGAAGGATGCATTGAAAGACTTTTCTATCGCGTCAAATTAACATGGATTGATTTTTATCTAATTCAAAAATTTCGATTTTTTTAAAATAATTTTAAAACAATTTGATTTTTTGGAGGTTTTTTAATCCATCATCATCGAAGCCATCCTTTAATGGAATTTGACAGTTCATGCGTTGACAGATAGGTAAGAAACTAAATTATGTCGTACGAGGAATATTTCGTTCCAAAATGTCACATAAAGGCGCTAAAATCGCATTTTCCCGCACAAAAAATTTAATCTCAAAAAATTCAGATATCTTTAAGTTTTTCAATGCATCATCTCCGTAGCAATCTTTTAATTTAGTTTGACAGTCTATGGCTTGACAAATCGGTAACAGAAAGTACCAAATGTCACCGAAATCCCCAAAACTCTCATTTTTCCCAAGAAAAAAATATACTTTCAAAAAATTAAGATTTTTAAGAGATGTTGTATATTTCATCATAATCATAGCCATCCTTCAATCATATTTGACAGTTGCCTATTTTGGAAATGTTAAAAATTCCTGGTTAGAAGTTGTGGTAGAAAGAATATTTAATGTTGCATTAAATTTCCAACGAAAAGCTATGCATATAGCTTTACATACAAGTCTGAACGAGGCCACTGTCTTCTCTACTGGCTTCTCAACTGGCTTCGAAAATGGCAAGCCAGTTGAAGAGCAAGTTGCTCAAGTTTGTATGTGTTAGTAAGAAAATTAAAATGTTTTGTAACTTGTAAGCCAGTACTGGCTCGTGCCACCTCAGGAAAATGAAACTCTTAAACAAATTTTTTAGAATATATATGTACAAATCGCTACAGAAATGATTCTTATACTTTTCTGTGTGAGATTTCGAAGATACAAAAATTGAAATGGAATATTTTCAGTCTGATACCAAAAGTGTTGCCTTGCAGGGTGTTTTTTTTTCCGACTATCAAACTAAAGATGCCATCTTATTATTTATTTCATTTAAGGTGGTGTTACGGGCTGGTGTGAACTCTTCACTTTTTATTCATAGTTTTGACGTAAGAATTTAGAACTTGATTTAAAAATATTTGCCTGTATTTTTGACGTATTATTCTCATATACATCGCTCAGCAAGAAAATCGTTAGAAATCACCAAATGAGTTTTTTTTTTAAATACTTACTTTACTTTTACTTTTGCTGGCGCTCACAGCCCAGGATGGGCTTCGGCCTCAACTAACAAGCCCCTCCAGCCAGCTCTGTCCCTAGCTAGCCGCTTCCAGTTGCGCACACCGAGTGCTTTGATGTCGTCATTCACTTGATTGCGCCACCTGTTACGGGTTCTTCCTCTGCTGCGTACCCCATCGGGGTTGGATTCGAAGACTCGTCGGGCAGGTGCGTTGCTGTCCATACGCTCCACGTGCCCCAGCCATCTCAGCCGCTGTATTTTCAGCTTTTTGACCAAGTCAACGTCGCTGTATTAGCCTGTATAGCTCGTCGTTGAATCTTTCCCTCCATACTCCTTCGATACACACCGGACCGAAAATCACACGAAGAATCTTCCTCTCAAAGCACCCTAGCAGATTTTTATCCGAATCTTTCAGTGTCCATGCTTCTGACCCATAAAGCAGGACCGGGATGATTAGGGTTTTGTATAAAGTCTCCTTGGTTCTCTGAGAGAGGACCTTACTACTTAAATGCCTTCTTAGACCGAAGAAACACCAGTTGGCAAGAGTAATTCTTCGCTTTATCTCTGCACTGATGTAATTCTGCGATGTAATAGTGGAGCCCAGGTAGACAAAGTCCTTGACAACTTCGAAGTTATATCTATCCATCGTGATATTTTGCCAGAGTCGACGATGTTGAGATTCCTCTCTCGATTAGGGCTGGCCACGAGACGAGAAATATTCCGGTCTCGATCTCGGTCTCGCATGACGAGACCGAGACGAGACGAGTCGAGACTGCCTTTTAAGCAACCGAGACGAGACTGTATATTTGCACCGAAATTTACAGAGAGTCTAATAAATTAAAAATCAAATTTCAGTTAAATATTTATTTTCTTCTGCACATATTCAAACGATAATCGAAAATATTTCGTTCCAATAATCAAAAATTTGTCCAGAAATCGTATTTTTCGGAGACGAGACCGAGACGAGTCTTAATTATTCGAGACCGACACGAGACGAGACTGAAAATTTTCGATTTTAACGAGACCGAGACGAGACTAACAAAAGTTTCGCAGTCTCGTCTCGTGTGAGCCCTACTCTTAATGACAGCATATACTTCTTCTTGCCCTCATTAACCGCCAATCCCATTCTAGCCGCCTCCGAGTTAATGCTCGCAAATGCCCCTGCCACAGCTCGCTTCGTTCTGCCGACAATGTCTATGTCATCCGCATACGCAAGCAATTCAACGGACTCTTGATAGATAGTACCGCTGGTGTTGACATGTGCGTTGCGTACAATGGCTTCAAGAACGGTTTTGAATAGGTTGCATGAGAATTGAATTTAAAAGTAAAATTTTTTCAAGAACATAGATACCAACAAAAAATAACTCTCCAACTGGAAAAATACAAGAACCAAGTTCAAAACTTCAATAATTGAGACTTTTAGTGAGATTATTTGATATATGCTCATTTTTTCCGGACCAACGCAACGTTTTATGAACTAAAAGCATTAAAATGCATTCACTTAATTTAACAGTCCATCAGTTAAGAGTAAACACCAAGAAATATTTATCCGTCCACATTTCGTCAACATAATCCTTCTGACCAGTAAAAATACACGTAAAAATCAACGAAACTCAATTTCATCAACCTTTAAAGCCTAACCAATCAATAATTCCTACCTTGTGTTCAATAAATCACAACCCTAAAACCTTAATACACATTACATTATAACAACTAATTCCTAACCACTTTATACACAAAGAGAAAAATCATAAAATTTCCATCAAAACGAATAAAAAAAAATCCCAGCAATAAATATACTCTTTCGTTAAGTGTAAAGTTAAAGTACAAATAAAAAAATATTAAACATGTACTCTTACAGCCCCCATTTACAAGCTTAAGAAGAAAAAGAAATTGCTCGTTAATTTTGATTGATGGTTATTATTATGAGTCCTTTTTTTTCTAAATTAAGTTGTGTCCTAAATATAAAATCACACGCAACATTTACCTCCAACTTAACGAAGAGTGTATCTTTTTTTTTACTTGTTGCCTTTATTGATGTCAATAAGTTTATATTTCAGGGCTTTCTTTTTTTTTTCTTTCTTCTTATTTTTCGCAGAGAAGAATACAACAAAAAATCAATAAAATTTTCATAATTGTATAAAAATATAAAATTGTGTTTTGCTATTTCGTTTCGATTGATTTACCTTTGTCTTTCTGACAGTTGAAATATTGACATTGACAGCTGATATTTAAAATAAATTTTTGACAGTTCAAGGGAATTTCATGTTCGTTTTATGTCTCATTTTTCCTTCAGCTTTTTTGTTATTTCAGACAAAAAAATACCAGACGATTACAATATTTTATTTTACGCTGAATTAAGGACAAACCAGAGGCCTACAAATAAAATGATAAAAGCTGGATGTCATGGAAATGACGGATTGATAATTGAAATTAAATGGAATTATGTCTGGCTGTCGTTTAAAGAGAGTGATGGAGGAGATGAGGGGTGGGAAAGGGAAAAAGCAGCACCTATATTTTACATTACTTGATGCACAAATATTTTGATTTTTTTGGGAAATTGATTTTAAAGCTGATTTAGTGGTTCTCTCCAAGGAATCACTTAATTTTTATGGTGCGAGTATACAACAGCAAAAAAATTAAAGCAATTTCGCGATTCTTATAAAGACGAACCATAAACAACATAAAATCCTATTAAAAGCAGATAATAGAGGTAATTTATGCGCCACACAAAAATATGTATGTATATTGCTTCACAGATGTACTGCAGGATATAAATATCCGTGCAAACGCAGTAAACACACGAATGTGAATCGCCTGTTCCTCGTTAAAAAAAAAAAAAAACATTGCAAAATGGGAAATCATAAATTTCATTAAGTCCACAGGACCAACACGTTATACAAATTGAAAGAGCCCTCAAAATATATTCTAGGGCCCCTCTACTACATGATGTGATTCTATACAGTTGCTTGGCCAATATTCACATGAGAAGTAATAAAAGAGGCAACATTTTTGGATATATGCTAGTTTTGAGGTCACTGAGGTCACTTGTGACCAACTGGTCGTTTTGTTTGATCATTCCTTTCAAGCATTCAAATATCCCTGAACAACCTCTTCTTTGACGATCAATAGAAAAAAAGAAAATTTAACATTTTGAATGCCTTGAATTGAAAAGTCGAGGTCCCAAAATAATGAGTTTCATTTCCTAGAAAGAAGGCTTAGTTAGCCTTACTACAGTACAGTGTGAACCAGAGTGCCAACCAAACCTTTATTAGACATAAAATCTTATATTTTGATTTTGATAGGTTCTAAGACGATGAACTCTCAAACTTATACTCATTTTTTCTTATTTAATATAGGTGTAAGCTATTTGGTGAGGGTAAGTTATCACAGTTGATGCACATCACAAGACGGAAAACTTAATATTTCGGATTTTATGTTTTGAAACTTTCAGACCCTAAATTTGAATTTCATCACAAGATCACAAGAATTACCACCGTTTAAGGTTCAAAAGTAACATAAAGCTAACGTGTGTGTACAAAGTAATAGAAGATACTGATTTAAGTACTAACTTTAGAACTAGTATCGCTACATGAGTTAGGACCCTGTGAAAATTTTGAAGTTTAATACTTTTTTTTATTTGATTTTCGTGACAGTTACTTGAAAGGCCAAGGTCTGTGCCTTTTTCCCGATCCACAAGGATAAGACCAACTACAGTTTTCATATTTCAGACCCTAAGAAAGTAAAATATATGAACATAAGTAACTTTTTTTTGCGTATCCTAGTTCACCTCGCTGTTCATGTCAAGACAGTCCTGTTATTAATTCTTTCCTGATTCAAATACGAATACACATTTTCCGATTCCCTGACCTGAGATTTGAGCCCTTAAGATCATGAAATCTTAGGACTTACTCCCCCTCCCCCCTTTTATTATTCAATTGATTTTTTGTGTACCTACTCTTCTATGAAGATCTGCTATCATTTTTTCTCCCCGATTCATATGTGTAGACAAATTTTACATTTTGGATGATTTGTTTCCAGATCGGAGGTCCTTAAATACAGAAGTGCTGGGCCCTATTTCATTTTCTTGTTTATTACTGCTTTTCTGACTCATAAAAAAAAAAAAAACATTTACATATGTTTTCGATTCCCTGGTTTAAAATTTGAGACACTAAGGGCCAGTTTCACAGTGAACACTTACCGGAATAAGTTGCACTTAAGTTTAGCACAATGGTACTTTTTGGTAATTTTTTCAGAAGAGTTAGTGACACTTAATTGCCCAACACGGGATACCTTAGTGCAACTTACTTATTCAGGTTAGTTTACACTGCGAAAATTGGCATTTTGTATCCTATATTGTGCACTTAAGTGCCACTACTGTTATTGTGAAACTGGCCCTAAGACCATGAAGTCTTGAGACCCTCTACCCCTCTCTTGTACAGTTGATTTTTGTGTACATTTCTTTGCTAAGTCCATCCCAATTCAAATGATGAACAAATCTTACATTTTGAATGTTATTTTTTCAAGTCTGTGACCCTTAGAACATTATTTCTAAGGACCTCCTGCCCCTTACTTATTATTATATGTGTACTCTTCTATGCATTTATATCACTTCTTTTCCAATACACATGAGTAGATAACTATACATTTTGGATGATTTTTTGTTCAGATCTTTAATTTTTGAGGACAATCTGAGACCCTGAGGACAAGTTTCACAGTGAACACTTACCGGACTAAGTTACACTTAAGTTTTGGATAATTGTACTTTTTGATAATTTTTGCAGCCTGAGTTAGTGACACTTAAGTGCTTAACACGTGATATTTAAATGAAATATTCAGGTAAGTGTGCACTGCAAAAATTGTCAATTTGTATCCTATATTTCGCACTTAAGTGTCACACCTTTGACTGTGAACCTGGCCCTAAGATCACGAATGCGAATTAAGACGAATTATTTGTGGTAACAATTTAAGAGTCTGTCACTTATTTTTCGATGTACATCAGAAGGAAGAAAATCATAAAAGTCATGCTTTGATGATATGAGACCTTAAAAATATGATTACGAAATACTTATTTTTAATTTTTATTTTTTTTGTAAGTTTTAGACAGTCCTTAGCCAATTCTCAGCTAACTTTTACGTTTAAGGTCCTATGTATTGTATGTATGTGTTGATCGTAGAGTTCAAAACAACGAGGTCTTAGAACCCCCACCTATTTACGAATCAAGCTTTTATTCAACAACATATGACGTTTAAGAAAGCAATTTCTCTCTGATTCACATGAAAAATTCAAATTTTAGCATTTTGACCAGTTTTGAGATCTGAGACCTTAGAAATTGAAGTCTTGGGACCTACCGACCTTAGAATATTTGTGCTATTTTCTTCTTTAATTTGTCCATTGAAGCTTCTAAGTATAGAACTACATTATACATTTATTTGAGCAGTAAGTTGCACACATACATGCCATGATTTTAGATCGGACGCGATAATTTAATGAAATTTTAAGACCCTTTCTTCCTAAAAACCATAACTTCTTTGTAAAGGAGAATGGGCAAAAATATATGGGACCTGGTCTACCTAGTGCCCAGCAACGAGACCTATGAAAATGATTAGGTACTATGGAGTGTACCAACGTGCGAGTATATATTTTGTCTTAAACAATGGGAGTTGGCTAAAATAAGCGACCAAAAAACAAGAAACACACTTTGCAAATTCGAATAAACATAGACGAATTGTTTTATATTTTGTAATATACTGCCTAAGCCCCATGGTTTATAGTTCTGTGTCCATATAGAAAAAAGATGCTCTTGGACTAAGCTTTCAAATGTTGTAAACCTCAATTGTGGGCACTAGACGGACAATTATTCCCATTGATTAATTTCTCTAAATCGAATAAAAAAAAGTAGAATTTTCCTACTGTTAAGTGAATTGTTCGCCAACCATGACATTATTCGCTATTATTAGCAATTGATAAAAGTTCCTTTATTTTGGGGTCTATTCAGTTCATCGAAAGTGACCAATACTGTCATTGCAATGGTACACTATTGCAATTCATTTTTGCTCTAATTGCAGTATTTGTTGCCATATACTGCCTTAACCCCATGGTTAACAGCTTTGTGCCCATACAAAAAAATGATGTACTAGAACTAAGCTTTCCAACGATATGTATCTCATTCGTGGGCAATAGGTAGATCAAAATGCCCATTCTCCTTTGTTAATGATTAGGTAGATAAGTTTTGTATTTCATTATTTTTTTAATCCACAGTATAGGGCAGACCAAACGAAGTCTTGGTGTTCGTTTCACCGAACATTGCAGCCACATCAAATTCAATCGAGCTGAAAAATCATCGGTTGCTGCCCATGCTTTGACCCGCAACCACTCCAACATCACTTTTACGAATGTCAAGTTGCAACAAAGGTGTAACAAATGCAAGAAGACTTGATGCTTATGAAAGTGTTTACATCCATATAAACGACCAGCTGATGAACGGGGATAGTGGCAATATAGTGTCACCTTTATTTAATTTAATTTAATGACTTAATGTTTTTTTTTTCTCTTTTGTACTTATTGTATAAATGTACCAATTATGTTTTTTGACATTTCTTATATTAAAATTTTATTTTGTTTTGATTATGTTTTTCTTATTAAACTTAATAGTGTATTGCTGAGGATGAGTCGAATTTGACTCGAAATGCATCCAAATTAAATAAAATCAATTTGACGAAGCAAATTACTTTTGTTTTTTTATTTTTGTTTTTGTTAAAAGTTGTGATCATTCGCGGCATAATTTCTTCTTTTTATTTGAAATCCATAGTAGAATTAGAAACATCTTAAATTTTGAAAGTCAGGGTTTATTGAGATCTTGCACCCTAATATTATAAATTCTTATGACCTTCACATTTTTACTCATATTTTGCCTTTTTGTTGTAAGCACTTGGATTGGCACTAAAAGAATCAAAGTTTTTTTCAATTTGTGCTGAAATTTTGAAATTAGAGACCCTATAATTACGAACACTAATACGACATATTCCTCTATTATTTATGAATGTTTTTTTTTGTCATGTCATCTGGGAGAAAATTAAATCGTGCCAGGGCCCCCTTGGTTATCCAATACGGGCTTGTCTGACTGTATACATTTGCATCTACCTACCGATAAACACAAGAAATAAGAAAATATTCTTTTGCATGGCTTGCTAGAAATTCACCTTCATGCTCCGCATGTTTCCTCTTTTATTTTTGTTGCTCCTTGGAGGATAACTCGTTGGAAAATCATAAAATCATGATGATGAAGGAGAATCTTTTGGGAAATATACCTGAAGAATAAGGAAGCGCACAACATAAAATTTATTCTTATATTTTTTGCTCTGTTTTTTTTTTTTTTTTTTGTTATTTTTCATCCGAAATCACACGCGAGAGGAAAGGATTAAAAAAAAATCCTTAAATCGCAGACAAATAAAAAGACAGAGAAAAAGACAAATTCATGAATGGACACCTGTTTCCATATGAAATGATTTTTATGTTTAAGGATTTTTAAATTTTCAAAAAAAAAAAGAAAAAAAAAAAAATAATAATAATATTAATATTGCAAAACAAGGATGCTTTATTTGACCCATTTCTTATATTTTTATAAAACTCGTTCGTAAATAAATTTTATTTAAATCCCAAAAAGGATATTCAATATTAATAAAAATAAAAAAAAACAGAAAGAAAAAAATTACAAACAAGGGATATCGCTCCTAAAATATGCAAATTTTGTTTGTGGTTCACTTTTTTTTTTCCTGGACATCTGCTACGTATATCAAAATCGTATTTAAAGAAATTCCCTTTCATTATCCTGTCTATATAGACTCAGAATAAAAATAAAAAAAAAACAAAAAAAGTATACAAAATTATACAGTGACGACACCTCATTATTTATACAATCATCTATATCAAGTTAAGAGCTAAGAAACAACAACAAACACAACAACGACACCAACAAAAAGCAAGGATATCACTGACTGATAAAATAAACCAACTTAAATCAACACAAATAATGTCCTTTTTTTGTTGCTATCTGTATAAATCCCACAAGTAATGGAGGCAAATCCTTTTACTTTTCTGAGGAATTACTTTATTTTGATGTCGTTTTTCTTCATTTTTCCATTGCCATCTCCCTCCCACTCTATATCTATAAACTGCTTCTTGGATTCAGATCCATCCTATGACGGGGCGTGGTAGGACAAAGGAACAAAGTGTTAAATTTGTTGAAAGGTCAAAGGGAAGTGTTTTTTTTTGTTGGTTTCAATTTAATATATGGCAAAAGTCAGTGTGCACAATGGAAAAGGTTAAGTGGGGGTATTTGTTGGGATAGATGTCAAATTTGATATTTCTTGAAGCTTAACAATGTAAATTTTCTTACATTAACATTTGGGTTTTTTGGCAACACACTATGGGGGCAAAATTGAAAACCTTGATGATTCGAGTAGTCAAGAGTTTTGAATGTGCTGCGTTTTTTGTACATAAAACGACGTTTAGAAGAACGACGGGAAACAGTAAACCAGGTTACATATTCCCTCGAAAACGTTTCTGCAACTATCCTGATTGCGACTCAATGTCGCTGCAAAGTTTCAGGCATCTGGTTTACTCCGAGCTTTTAACGAAAATGCGCTCCAGATACTAGATACAGATACTTTATTTATGTGTCTGTCTTTATGAGAATGGCCACACTTCTACTCTTTTTTAGATTTTTTTTGTGGCATAACTCGAAAACTAAGACGAATAACTTGTTTTGGAGCAAGGGTTGGCGCGAAAATCAAACTAAAAATGAGAGAATAAAGCTGCTTAATATTTTTTTTTTGTGAAAATTGACACAAATATTATAATTTAAAACATTAAAAAGTACCTTTGTATAGCAAGTTAAGATTTACCCCGTATTTATAAAGAAAAAATGTTTATTTCAGCTCGCGTGTTTATAAAACTACATCACCATGGAATAAGAACTTTCCAGACTCAAACTAAAGGCAATAGCTCATTGCTCCATTTGTGTCCGGAACATTCTTATTCCATATGGTGTAGTTTTCCTAAACACGGGAGCTGAAATAACTATTTTTTTCTTTTTAAATAAGAGGGTTAATTTTAACTTGCGTTAAAAAGGTACTGGATTCGAAAAATCATTAGAAACAAAAATTTAGATTTTTATCAAACATTGCTCTATAACGAAGACAAGTCTGGCAATTGTGTTGCTGGATGGATTTTCTCCGAACTTGGTTTTCAAAATATATGGGTAGGTACATTAGGGGTGTCTAATAATTTTTGTTTGTCAGATATTTAAAATGGGTACCGTGGATCTTGTAGAGGATACCCACACAAGTAGTTCTACGTTCCGGAATTTTTTTAAAATGGTACCTCCAGACCCCACGGCCGTTTTTTTATGTAAAAAACACGTTTTTTTTTCAAAGTCAACAAATGATCAAGCATTTCGCGTATCAAACGTGGTTTCACCGACTTTAAAAGATTTCTTTTGACTCTCTAGGGAAGCTTATAATAAAATAGCACAGGTAACTGCCCCTTAAGATTTAAAAATATGCCTTTTTTACTCGATAAATGGCTGAAAACCCCCCAAAAATCGGTTGATTTTTAAGCTTTTCTCGATTTTAAAGACCTACATCAGTTCAGGAACGAGCAAGCAAGACTCGTATCATATGTAATTTCGTGTGCTGAACTCAAATCTATCATCCGTTTTTCGCCATCAGCTCTAGTTGAGATATTACAGTCTGAAAATGGAATATAACCATTTTTCCACCTTATTGAGATTTTATAAAAATTCGAAATGCTTTTTTTCAAAACAAATGCACCGATTCATCAAAGTACTGCACTATGACTCATGTTCATGTATGAATCGGTGCATTTTTAAAAAAAAAAAAAGCATTTCGATTTTTCAAGAATCTCAAAAATAAGTGAAAAAAAGGTTATAATCCATTTTCAGACTGTAATATCTCAAAAACTAGAGCTGGCGGCGAAATACGGATGACAGATTTGAGTTCAGCACACGAAATTACCTATGATACGAGTCTTGCTTGCTCGTTCCTGAACTCATGTAGGTCTTTAAAATCGAGAAAAGCTTAAAAATCAACCGATTTTTGGGGGGTTTTCAGCTATATATCGAGTAAAAAAGGCACATTTTGAAATTTTAAGGGGCAGTTACTTGTGCTTTTTTATTATAAGCATCCCTAGAAAGTCAAAAGAATTCTTTTAAAGTCGGTGAAATCACGTTTGATACGCGAAATTCTTGATCATTTGTTGACTTTGAAAAATAACGTGTTTTTTACATAAAAAACGGCCGCGGGGTCTGGAAGTACCATTTAAAAAAAAAATCCGGGACGTAGAAATACTTGTGTGGGTATCCTCTACAAGATCCACGATACCCATTTTGAATATCTGGCAAAAAAAAATTATTAGACACCCCTAAGGTACATACAATACCTTTAATTTTTTACTTGTGATATAAGTACAATAGGGTATACATCATATACGCGGTAAGTTCCGAAAAAAAAACATAAGAAGTTACTATAGGGCAAGTTTTGGATTCGAAAAAAAAATCGAACACGAGATAATAGTTTTTCCTAGCAATTCTGTGTTTCTATCTGTCTGTTGCCTGTCTGTTCAGTTTTTAATTCTCAGTTACCTACCTACTTTTTGTTTGAATTTTTCGTTGTTATATGCAACTAGTCGCTCTCGCTATAGACGACGATTTCACGGCGTTATAACCGACGATGAACTAGTACAAATTGTATGAAAACCAACCAAATGAAGGAAAAGTGGTCGTTAAAAGCGACTCGTCGTTATAAGCCACGTCGTTATAGGTGGCGTCGACTGTATCTTGAAAACCGGCCAATGAATATTTTTAAAATTTTGAAAAGCTTTGCCCGTCATGGGGATTGAACTTAAGGCATCAACTGTGACTGGAATTCGGAAGCTGACGGCCTACCCATCGCGCTACAGAAGCCACATGTCAAGCTCCATCTCAGTGCAGCTTTTGTTGCTTATCAAAATTATTGTCTGCGCAGCGTGACTGCATTGTATGAACTTAAGTTCATACAAAAATCCTAATAAATTTCAAACTAAACCCTTGACCAGCGTCAAATCTTTCACTACTCTTCCCCCTTGTATGACCAACGAATTGTTGGCATATAAATCGGGTACGGAGAAAAAAGAAAGAAACCGAATTTGACAACAGCAAGCTTGTGTGCTCTAATAAAAATGCTAGTCGTTCAAATGCATTTGATAAGCAACAAAACCTGCACTGAGATGGAGCTTGACATGTGGCTTCGGTAGCGCGATGGGTAGGCCGTCGGCTTCCGAATTCCAGTCACAGTTGATTTCTTAAGTTCACTCCCCATGACGGGCAAAGCTTTTCAAATAAAAATGCACATATTAAGACTCAGCACCACACAAAGAAGTCTGGTGATCGGGGAGGCACTCGTGAAATAGCTATAACTTCAGCCAAAATAACTTGGTGGTAGAACACTTTAGTTGTTGTTGTTACATTCAAAATTTTTAATGTTAATTATTGTCTGCGCAGCGTGACTGCATTGTATGAACTTAAGTTCATACAAAAATCCTAATGAATATTTTTAAAATTTTGTTCAAAAGTTGTATTTTAGTAAACACTTACAGTTGGCAATATCCTTTTTTTTCTTAAATGTTCAAGAAATTTTATATACACAAATTTAATTTTTAAGAAAACTGCTCTAACGATTTTTGTTTTTTTTCATAAAATCATATTTATCAGACGCATACTCTATTTTAAGTTTTAGCTTTTGTAGACATTTTAATAACAAATTCATAATTAAGTAATAATTTATATTTCAACTTGTTTTTAAATCTTTTTTTAGCGTGTATTTAATTTTTATTTTTTTAGAACCAAAAAAAAAACGATACCTGCAAGACAATTTTTTTTATTTTCTAAGGAAAATATTGGGGCATATTTATAGGCACAGATAGACCCAGGTTTAACTAAACTACAGTTTCACAATTTTGGCTCAATGAAAACAGACCGATTTTAATTACAAATTGTTGGTTTTATATTTGTATAAGATAATTAACTTGGTATACTACACAAATAGCTTCAAATATTTTGAAATGATAAACTTAAAAAAATAGAATCAACGACCGAAAAATCAACCAAAGCTATGTTTAACTTAGACCCAGGTCTAAAATGACTATGAAAACGCCCCATTATTTTTCTCAAAAATTGATTCTAAAACATGAATTACTATTTTTTAAATAAAAAAAGGTTAGGTAGATTTTTTTTTTTTTTTTTGAAAACTCAATACTTCGAAAACGACTAAATCAATTTTGTTAAAATGTGGAATGCAGTGATTTCTTAACAGTTTTTACATTAATCAAAATTTTCAAAAAAATGTATTTTGGTTTAAAAAAAATAATAAAATTATATGGGCCGTGCAAAGCATTGTAGTGCCGAAAAACGTGATATTATTAAAAGAATGGTTGCAGAGGGCAAAACTTATGCAGGAGTTAGGCGTTTAGTTGGCTGCTCTAACAAAATGGTTCGTAATGCAATAATATTTGTTCCAAAAATTGAAGCTCGTGGACGAAAACACGCCATGCCGCCATTACTCGTCCTAAGTTTAATCCGAAAAAGTGGGATTGGCCCTATACATTGGATTAAAACCATCATGGATCAACACGTCTATGTTGATATTCTTGAAAAAGTGTGATGCCTTATGTAGAAGAAGAAATGCCGTTATTATGGGTTTATTTTGCCAGAAAGCAAAGAAAGTGGTTTGGGGATCATTCGGTAAACGTCATGGAATGGCCAGCACAGACGCCCGACCTCAATCCAATTGAGAACCTCTGGGCTGATGTCAAAAAAGCTGTTTCTATTATAAAACCGACCACCAATAAAACACTTTGGGCTGCAGTGGAAGCCTCCTGGAATGAAATTCCAGTCAAGAGGTGCCAGGATTTGATAAACTCTATGCCAAGACGTTGCAAAGCCGTTACTGCCAACAAAGGATATGCGACGAAATATTAATTTTAGTGCATTATACTACTGTCAGCTTATTTATTAAAATTATAAATGAAATTTTTATTTTCCCCAGTTTTTTTAATTTTTAAATGAAATATAAAGTTGTGGTGCTAAACATCTTGAATATTTTCCAAATAAATGAATACATTTTGAAAATCTTTTTCTGAACCCTTTCTTTAGAGTTAACTGTATTTATTGATACATTAAAAATTGCTGGTACGGATTTTTTTTAGCGCAGCTATATATTCCTTGGTATAATTCGAAAAAATCTACACAATTATCTAATACTCTTATACCCATTTATCTTAACTCCACCACCAGCTAAAGTTTAATGTTTCCCCCATCAAGTTTACTAATGAATTAATTTTCTTCAATTTGTTAAAACAATTGCTTTAGATTCACATCAATCTGTCCAAACAAACCAACAACAAAAAAATAAACTTCTTCAACTTAAATAACCATTCATTTCCCATCACTATCTCTTCTACTCGTATTTAAGCAGTCTAATGTTTCCTCCTCTCAAGTATGTAGGTATAGGTTCTTTTTCAAGTTCTTAATCATTAAAAGGTTCATTGCATTCGTGTGCAATTAAAACTTTCTTGCCATATCTCTCTCACTTTACTGATGAGGAAGATGATGATAGTTAGTGTGGTCCTTACAAGTTTTTTTCACTCCTTAAAGTACGAACTGGCAGCAGGTCGTTAAGTACCATTTTCACGCATAACAAAAATGACAATATAAAATAGGGTTGGATCGGGACAACGCCCTTTTACTTCATTCTATACCTACCTATAGACATCCCCACATCCCACCCCCCTGCAAACTTAAGAAAACCACCACCACAAAACTATCTTAACAATTATATAGCGGATGCTGTTCTAAAGAGCTTTAAACGCGTTTTCCTTCAAAATACATTTTAACTGCTGCCGACGCCACCGCCGGCCGCCATCGCATTCGCAGCTATTTCCATTTATATAAAACTTAAACGGACAAGTTGGTCTTGCCACGGCAATGGCATGGCAGTGGCGGGCGTCTGAAAAATTGTGATGGAATGGAAAATAAAGGAAATCTTTAAAAAGGAAAAAGACAATAAACCAAGAAATCGCGTCATTCGTTTTGCACCAAAAGTGCATTATACAGACACCAAACCGCCAACATCGTTTCCACATTTGGTCATATACATATATAGCCAAAAGGAAGTATAGATAGATAGTGGCAGGCACCACCGACCGGTCTTGGTGTGTGGTGGTGGTGGGGTGGAATGAAAATGTTTCCAGGAGCAATGACGACGACGATGCCTAGCAAGCACGGAAAGGAGTGTAGCTCCAAGGGAAACAAGAAAAGTTGAATACTTCTTTTTGCTTATTTTTTTTTATTATTAGTCTCTTTGTTCTCTCGATCTGACATCGACAGATGCCACATGTGTTTTGCTGCTCCGCTGACAATATTCCAGCAATTGCAATGCAATACTCGTAGTTTATAAGCAGCAACCCAACAACCCACACAATGAGATTTAACCTTAAAATATTTGTACGTTCGTATACACTTTGAGTCATTTGATTGAGGTCTGTCGTTTAAATGATGATGTTTGTATAAGCCTAGTTCGAGGGAGATGATGATCGAATGCGTTCCACAATAGTCTACAGGATGCGTTTTGAATTTCTTTGTAGGTTACAAAAATTTAGGTAGAGTGGAAAACTTTGATATTCCTGAATCAATAAGTTCCACAATCTTTTTTTTTACCACACACAGTATTTGAAGTATGCAAAAATGTAGTACTCATATATGAATACGTTCCACAATATTTGTTCACATATAAACACGTTTAAGGATATTGGACATTTTTGATATTCGTGAATCAAAACGTTCCACAGTATTTTGCACAAAAAATATGCAAACTTTTAGGGAGAATAAAAAAAATCGATATTAGTGAATCAATAGGCTCCACATTATTTTTTACGGCATCGAATATGTGAAGAAGTCAAGGAAATGTGGGAGCATTTGGTATGCGTATATCAACCCGGTCTAAACAATTTTCACGAAATAAATAAAAACGTTTAGGGAAAAGTTTGATAATTGACAATCATTACGTTCCACAATTTTGGTCAGAACATAATACCCATGTATTACACACTTGTAGACAAACATTAAATTTTATATAGTGCCACCTCAAGTTAAGTACTAAAATCCGAGGAAATGCAAAATAAATATGATCCACATTATTTCACCGGACACATTTTTGATTTTTTTTTAAATGTGATTACAGGAGAAGTTTGATAACAAGAGAAAAAGCCGAGACACTGGGGGGAAGTTTTACTTTTGAAATTATATATGATTTAATAAATAAATTGTGGAATGTAAATTATTAAATTTCACTATGGTGATAATTTTTCATTTTATCCTTTTTTTTTACTCGAACTTCGATTTTAAGAAATAAATAGAAAATGAAATACAAGATCGTTAGCGTGTAATCGTTAATTTTACATTTCACAAATTCCATTTTTCATTCAGAGCTAAATCATAGTCAAAGACAATATTTGCTTTCACTGCTTTTGCATCTTCTGACTTTCTTTCAATGATCACACCAAAAAATTTACTCAATATTCGATAAAAAGAAAACATTCGTGAGCGTCAAAAGCAAAAGCGTATTCACACTCATGAGAAGAAAAAAAAAATACGTTCCACAATTCTGTTTTGCTCTCAATACTTTGAATTTCGTGCAAACAAAAGTTTGATATTTTTGTCAAATATTCAAATAACTAGGCCCATTTCGAAATTGATGGTAAGGACGGAAATAGCTAAATTCGAAACCATTAGAATAGCTACTTTCAATTTCACAGCTAACTTTTCGAAGCGACAGTAGATTTTATTTTTAACCTTAAAAATCTTCATCTTTATAATAGCTTTCACAGCCAAAATTGAAGTTATGAAATGTTCAAAAACTGTAGAACGCATGCAATTTTACATTTGGCGAGAAGTGGGATATTCATATAAAAATGTATTTTCTTAAATATTCCGCTATTGAAATGTTCATAAACATTTTTCGGGGTGAAAATTGCATTTTTCGATTCCACAGCTACCTTTTCGAACTAAAGGAAGACCATTGATGTGCAATCTTTTTTAACTTAACACATTATTAATTAACTGTCAAATGTGGCACTACCACTGCGATGATCGTCCTTTGATTTCTCGATGGAATATTTTGTAATTTTGGAACGCATTCGTTACCAATTTTAGATGATTTTTTTCATTTCCAAGTTTCTTTGATATTTTCCTCGAAATCATATCAAAATATAAAAGTCATTGACTTTATATTTACATAAAAATATGTAAATAAAAATGTATGACCACAATGAAGCGATCCAGAGTGTGTAATGCGCCAGCAAGTTTCTAGTTCCTATACTCGTTGTAGCAGCCAGCCAGCCCAAGCAGATGAAGCATCAGCTTCCTTTTTGTATGTCATCCAGCATAAGATATATCTTATATCCATCTGCATGCCACGTGGGATGCATTCGTAATTTCCCTCTACCCTCGGCGGATGAAATGTGCAACAAATAAAAAAAAACTTTTTGAGTGCTACGCGTTCCCATAATCCTCTTCTTCTTTTTGTTGTGTTCCTTTTTAACGTGTATTTTTATCTTTTTTCTTTTTGTCTGGCTGTCTGTCTGTCTATCTGTCAGTCACATTGTCGAGGTTCTTTTTCTTGTTCTACTGCATTTTGGTTCATTACAAAGTTTTGTCAGATATTCTCGCCCAAGTCCCAACTGATGCTGCATGTTCCTTTTAATCGAGGACATTGCTATGGAGTTTTTTCTTTTTATTTTCTCTTTATTTTTATTTCTTTATTTTTCCAAAGAATTTGATTTGAAAATTACTTATTCAATGGAAACACTACATCTTCTTGCAATGGAGAGCAAAGCACATTTTAAGGTTTTCTTTGTTTTTTTTTTTTGGTTATTTTCATTTTAGAAAACTATAAGAAAAGTTGTTATTTTCAGCTAAATAAAAAAATGAAAGATGAAACAAAATCGTGAAGAGTATTTTCCTTTGATCCACCAGGATTAACAAGTTTGAAGGACTTATATTTTGTGTGTTCATTTGAAAATCTTTGTTTAGAATAAATGGGAAGTTCTAATTACACGAAGTTCGAAGATATACAAATAACCAAAAAGATACAAATATGCATGAGAAATTAAACAGTGAGGAAAAATGAGGGATTTTAAAAGAAGAAAACTATATAAAGTTTATATTTTATTTTGGCTATAAGAGAATAAAAGTTGACTATAATAAACAAAAACTTATTTTAATGAAATAAATATCTAAGTACCGCAAATGATGTGAAATGACCAAAAATAAGTAAACGTTCCACAATCCACATTTTTCAATTTCTGAAACTGACAAACAACAATATTTTCATCCCACATTCAAAATTATGTTAATTAGCATAGACACAGTTTCAGGGTTAGTTTAATATTTACATAAAATCATGTGTGGAAATTAAAACTAGATACATTCTACAACTTCCTTATTGAATCAAACGAATTTACTAAAGAAATTCAAACTTTTCTTCCGTCCACCTTTTAGTTTTTGTTACCAATGAACACTGTCCAAAAAATCAAAATATGGTTCTCAACAAAATTGTGGAACGCATTTATTTTCATTCACTACAGTTCGGAAATTCTAACCAATACGTATCTCCCAATTTTTTTGTTGGTACAGATATTTAAAATGTTTATTAAAAGCAAAGAAAAAAATATGAACATTTTAGATACGTTCTACAATTTCTATTTTGAAGCGAAATGAAAATACATTGGCATAATTAAAACCTTGCATAAATATGGTCGTGAAAAATGTGGAACTTATTTAATTTTCATTTCTCTAGAACTAAATTCTGTTTTTATGTGATAAATACAAACAAATAGGCTGCCAGGAAGTCATTCACCGTTTAAGATAAAAAACAGGTAAGTTTTTATATTCGCTTCCCCTAATTATTTCATAAACAAAACTTAAAAATATGAACTTTCAACAATTGTGGAATGCATTTATCTTTCATTTCACGAGAGTTACATATTATTTTTTTTTGAAAAAGAAACTGCACCATTTATGTACTACTTGTGAATATTATGAAGTGAATTTTCATAGGGCATTTCTATTTCACAATACAAAATGAAAAGAAATACAACAAAACAGAAATTAGGTAAAATATCGTTTTAACTCTAAAGCCACGTATACTTTCCTGGACCAAAAGACAAAATGAATACGTCCCACAACCATTTTAACGTCTTATTTGCAATTTCGCAGCTTGAAACTACAGCGGAAATGCAAATGTAAACGATATTCAATTTTGTGTGCTAATGTGAAAAAACACAAAACCATGTGAAATTTTGTAAATTTACCTTCCACAGTGCGAGCGTTAGGAAAATAAGGAAGGATTTAAAAGGAGGTAACGATGCACATTGCTTTTGAAGTTCTGAATATCAAAATGGGGGGAAAATAGGGCCATGTAAAGCATTCCACATTCTTGTTGTGCGACTAAAGAAAGAATCTCTCTACTTAACGGTACGTCCGAAGTTGGGCTCAAGGGTAAACTAATGAGCATTCCTAAAAGCGCGAGTATAACAGTTGAATTGTTTAAGGGGAGGAATGCAACTGACTATTTCACTTGAACACTGTTCATAAAAATAGCGATAGAACAGTGAGAGACAGGTGACATTGCGTCGGTGTTTGAGGGATGCTATTGTTGCCGTTGTTGTTCTATCACCTTTAATTATAAGGGCCCTTTTTTAAATTATTCTATCCAATAAGCTTAGCTGAATAATAGGAGCACCTGCCCATATATGTGAGTTATTATACTCAAGCTTTGGACGAATAAAGGCTTTGTAGATTACAGCTAGATCAGAGGGGGTAAAAAATGTCTTGCATCTTCGGAGAAAACCTAAGCACTCATCAGCGTTTTTGGCGGCGTCAAACATGTGGTCATTCCCCATAAAGTGGTCTGTGACACACATACCGAGAACTGAGAGCTTTTCGGTTTACTCGATGCAAGTGCCGTCCATGGAAAGCGGCGTTGGGAGTGGGTTTCGCTTTAACGACAGGAGACAGGTACGTAAGTGCAATTGGTCGATAGTTTGAGGGTAAAGAAGAAACGCCTTTTTAGGGACAGGCTGGACAAATGCTGTTTTCCATCCACTCGGAAAGAGACCTGTAGAGTAGGACAGATGGAAAGGCTTACGCAGTGGTTTTGCCAGCCTTGAAGAACACCTCTTCAGAACAATGGGAACAATTTTGCGCCATCGTAAGTTAGTATCGACTTTATACAAACACGATTCATGTCCTCCTGATTCAAAATATATGTATTTTATTTTTCCTTTTTTTTCCGTTAGTGCTTTTTTTTGCCTTTTTACCCGTTAGTGTCATTTTTGTCAATTCTGACTTGCTTCCTTTTTTTTATCAAAGTTTAACGAAAAAATCTTTTAAAAATTCTACAAATACAAACTGCAGGTAGTTTTTCCATTTCCAGTTGAGATTATTTCACTTAAAAACATGATCCTAACACAATCTAAAGCGCATAGAAAACAAATTTGCTTGCCCTCAACATACAAGATAAACAAAGCAGGTAGTGTAGACTGTAGATAGAGTTAAGCCTGATCCACATCTGTGTCGTGTGTTGTGTTGTTGAGTCGTGTGGCGCTGTCATTCCATATATTTTATGCGCCACACTGCAAGACAACACACAAATATGGTTCTACGCATATGAAATACATTGTAGCGATAGCGACACACGACTCCACAACACAACACACGACACAGATGTGGATCAGGCTTTACTATGATCTTTCCTCAATAAATTTTTTTGTCTTTTTTTTTTTGTTTTTTTACTCATAAAAACTAGATCTTTGCATTCCTCGATGAATGATCGTGCATTTCCTTGCACTGCAAATATCAATTAAAATTTGGAAAAATCGAAAGGGCCAATAATTGCAAATGAAGTGTTGAAAAAGTTCACTACTATTTTTAATGAAAATCGTGGACTTAAAACTGTTGAGCAAATGCTGTAATAAATAGCGACGTCAACTCCACACTTTCCGAAAACGTTGAAGTGAATAATGTAGAGACTAGAGAGTTTAAAATGAGCTCCACTCGTTTCTGCTCAAGTATAGAAAGGTCCTTTAGCTCATTTAAGACTCTTCCAAGAGACAATCGTCGAAGGCTGTTACCTCAGAACTTCAAAAAGCTGTTGGTAGTTCAATGCTATTATAATTAGACGTTAAGTTATGTTTATACTCTCTTTATTTAATAAATGCCTTTTTTCTGCCTTTTTAAGAATTTTTGTTTGCCTTTTTTGATTTTTTTAGGTCAGCAAAATCCTTTCCCTGGTCATAACCCTTTCTGGCAGCGTCAAATTAACAGCAAACTGTGCTGCAAGCAAATTGGCTTTCTCTAACGAGCTGACAAAAGGGGTGTCATTGAAGACGAGCGTTGGAACCGACGACGAAGTAGCATTTTGTTTGTTCTTTGCAAATTACCAAAAATTTGTACAACCTGTGGGACTTTGTAGTATTTTTTACCTCAATTTTTGGTCATGCAAAAATTTGGTTCGTCGAATATGAACATGACAGGTCTTTCTAGCTTGTTTAAACTTATTCCGGTTTTCCTCAGTAGGGTTGGCTTTTGTAACATCAGAAACTTACTTCTCTAACACTCTTATTAACTAACTAAAATCAGTCTAGGAAATAACTTTTTTTCTTAAGAAAGTACTTAGTCTTGATGAACCAGAAATTATTTAAACTATGTTTAAATTAACAATCAATTGAAGATTCTGATATTTCAGAGATATCTGCATTCTTAAGAATTCGAATATCATTTCTCCGTGGAATTCATTTCATTCCTGTCACTCACCATCATACCATCACTCACTTCCTCAATAATTATTCGAAGGAAATTTAATTTCTATAAACAAACTCACACCAGAATTCTTTCAAGTTCTTATTGAAAATTCGTACATATATTTCAATTTCATCTCCTTTTCTGCCACAATGTCAAAGTGACGAAGAAATATTTCTGAGATCTCGCTAAAACGACAGTTTAGACAGTTAATATATATAACAGTTTTAGCGTACATATATATTAACTGTCTAAAATATCCTAATTTACTGTGAAATTTAATTTGAATTTCTCGCTCGAAATTATTTTGACAGCGTTGTTAGTTCACAAAGTATTTTTCACACCTCCTCTCGTTTGAAATTTAAACTTCTCTTGAATAATGATACCTACCAAGTAGTACCTATAGGTAGCTCAAATTCAAACACAATAACATCAATTTTGAACAATGCGGAATTTATATTTGTTATTCTCTACCATCACCAACCACAATAGCAGACAGAAACACAGTAGGTAAGGTATATAATAATATAAGGACACTCACCTAAACCTAAAAATGTCAAAATGTCATTGTGAAAATGCCTACTTAACAAAAATTCCAAACACTTATCTCCTTCAAATAAATAAATACCCACCAAACAACAGACAAACTTGAAGGTGAAGCCTTTTAAAAATATACATACACAGCCAAATACCAAAAATACACAGTCACACGCAGACGAAAAAGAAAAGTCCTTAAGTTGGAATATACGGAACAAAAGAGTTAGAAAAAAAAAACATAAATTTCAATATTATTTGTCTGTTTAAAGAAAATAAGAAAAAAAAAAAAAATACAAACAGAAAGAAGCAATTTGAAACGGGCCGCGTATTTGTCCTCATTACGTTGTAAATTTACTAAACGTTTTGTATTCTATAACCAACCCCAACATCAGCCCCCACCCCTACCTTCTTACCATGCCAACCCCATGCCCAAAGACTTAATTTATGTTCTTCTCGGCTTAAATTCACTCAAAATATTTTCAAAGAAAAAAAAACAAAAAAAAACGCTAACATACCGCTTCTTGTTTAGAAATTCTACGTAAATGCAAAATTATATTTATGGGACTTCACCATTTGAGTCTCGGCATGGTGGCATACATTTTCCGCAGGATATTTTTTTCTTTCCTCCTCTTAAATAAAATTCCAAAAATTTCAAAACAAAAGCGACTCCTTATAGCATTTTTGGTATGTTCTAAATTCCAAAACACCATTTCCTCTCGACAAAATATAAATACCCATGAATATACATAAATACAAACAAAAATAATACACACTGCAATGCGCCGTGAGGGGTACCAATAAATATTCCGACTTTATAGTTTGTATATAGAGTGCCATTGTCCTGGGGTTGGACCTTCTTTTGTGGTACAATTGCATTAAAAATGCTTTTAACGCAACTATAAAAATAGTATAGATAAGTGTGTGCATGTGTGTGTGTGAGTATGTGATGTTGAGTACAAAAGTCAAAGGACTCCCCCTTGAAAATGGGGTCAGTCCAGTAGGTATAATTAATTTTGGAGGAAAAACTCGAAACTCTTATCAAGAAAGATTGGTTAAGTGTTCTTTTTGACCTAAAATAAATAAATTACCATCACACAGCATGTTTATCAAGGACATCAATTTCCAAGCAATTTACCCCATCACACAATAGGAAATCAAAAAAAAAAAAAAATATATAACTTAATCGTTGCCGCACAGTGCCGATGACGATGGCCGCGCTCTACGAAAAACATCGACAAGTAAAATCCAAATTGCCTCTCATATACATTTTGGCAATACCAAAGGACGATAAAGGGCGACTGCCTGTCGAGGGGCAATAGTGCGATATCAGATTTTGATTATCTCCGCAAAAAAAAATAAAATCCAAACTATGTACAGAAAAAGAAAATATCAAAACGAAATCGATGATGGAATCTGGAAAAATATAGTAAAAAATTGTAAGTAAGGCAGGCAAGTCAAGGACGAACGATGATGTTGGCACTGGCTGGCTGTGTTCGGCTGTGCTGCTAATGAATCATCAAAAGCGAGTGGATTTGTTGCCTTCAGGATATATACTCGAGTACGCGTATTTCATAAAAAAACAGAAAGAAGGAAAAATGTTTGTGTGAATGTTAAATTCTCTTTCAATGCATTGGCAAGTGCTGGGGGGGTTTTGCAATATTTATATTTTTTTATTTGTATCGAAAGATCTCCTTTTTAATTAGACCGCTTTACGCTATGTTGTGGGTATGCAAGTAATTGGCAATTGATGCTGTTGTAGTTTAGTGGTATTGATTGAAAGGTACTGATCCGAGTGATTTTGTGGGAGAAATCTGTGGTTGCATATTTGGTCACCTACCTAACCTAGACCTTTTCATAGTTACGTGAAAAAAATCGAATACATTCCACAATGTTTTTCATTGTATATTTGAAGTTTTTACAGCTTACGATATGTGGAAAAGAGCTTAACGAGTGGAAAAAAGTAAACAAAAAAGATTGTAGTAAATTAATTATTCAAAGGTGATTTCTCGTGACAATACTTGCAGTTAGGCTGCATAGCTTTCGCTCCGTCATATTAATATTGAAGATTTTGAATAACAACCACTAGTAGCTTGGTCTAGGTTCAACTCCAGTTGACGGCAAAAATAATTTATAAATTAAAATTGGAACTATAGACTAGGCACCACTAAAAGGAATCTGGTGATTGGTGTGGCGGCCATGAAATATCTATAATTCCTGCCTAATGTAATACTTGATGGTGGTTGTTATGCATTCAAAACCTTCCTTGTAAATTAGTTATGTTTCACAATTACCTTCAAAAAGTAGATAAATGTCGAAAATTCATTTGCGTTCCACAGTTTTTTTCACCACTAAATTCAATTTTATTTATCACAGGCCCCGCCAGACTAGATTTATACTTAACTTATCATGATGGAAAAAAGTATCATTGATCCCTTAATAATAACAAAAATATTTTCACCACGAAATTTGTAGTGAAATTTTAATACATTTGACGTTTTCATGTCATTATTCAGCATAATCACAGATCCAGTCGTAATTAAATCGCATCATAAATCATGGTTCAAATAATATTCATTGGAACGATATTATGTCACTAAATATGGGAAGGGGGAAAATTGTGGAATTTATAACATTTCACAATTTTCTCCATTACCGTATTCAACTTTATCACAATAGATTCTTACGACAAATCACGACAAAAAAATAATGAAAAAAAAAGTCCACAATTATTTAATTATTTCCACAATTAATTATATGAACAAAATTGTGGAACGTAGATATACTACGTTCCACAATTTTTATCATGACAGCATTCACAGACCTTATGGCAATATTTTCGTATAACGAATCAAAAAAAGGAAAATTTCAACGCTTCAGCAATTACGATATCTTATATTTCCACGAAAACTGTAGGTGTAAAATAAATGAATAAATGCATTCCACAATTTTTTCACAGCACATCATTGAGTAGTATCACAGGCCCTATAATAAAGTGCCTTTCACATGAGATGCGAATTGCGCAATGGTCGCAAATTTTGGGTAAAATTTAAATACGTTCCACAATTTTTGTTTTAATTTGGGGTCAAATTTAATCACATTTAAAGCACGTCATTATTTATTCGCACTAAACACGCTACATACAAAATATCAGCTATTATCATGGCAGAGATATTTCCACGTTTTTCTGTGTGAAAAAAGTTGTGGAATGTATTAGATTTCAAAAAAAAAAAAATTTCAAGACTTCATTTATGTTTACCATAATAGATTCGTTCAACGAATGACGAAAAAACGTCAAAGCTCTCATCATGACTAAAATATTTCCGCAGAAAAATGATACACTTAATTTAGTCTTAATATAGGGCCTATTGAACACTTCTCTAGACTGCTTAATGGCGAAGACAGCCAAGATGCCGCTAATAGGCAGAACGCTCCATTCAACTTGGACGATGATGGCCAAGAGTTCCGTCCACCCGACCTAACCGAAGTGCGGCTGGCGATATCCAAACTTAAGTCTTACAAGGCTGCTGGTGCGGAAGGCTTACAAGCCGAACTATTTAAATCAGCGGGAGATGAATTGGCTAGGAGCATACACCAGCTCATCTGCAAAATTTGGTCGGAGGAAAATATGCCCGATGAATGGAACCTCGGTATAGTGTGCCCCATCCATAAAAAGGGAGATGTTCTGAAATGTACCAACTACAGAGGAATTAGTCTCCTAAACGTCGCTTATAAAATCTTGTCGGCCATCCTGTGTGACGATCTGATCGGCCCCTATCAGTGCGGTTTTAGGCCAGGCAAGTCAACCGTCGATCAAATGTTCACACTCCGACAGATTTTAGAAAAATCCCGGGAATTCCAGATCGATACACACCACCTTTTTATCGATTTTAAAGTCGCGTATGATAGCGTGAAAATGGACGAATTATACAGAGCCATGTCGAGTCTCGGCATCCCTGCAAACTCGTCCGCCTGTGCAGGTATTGGTAAGAACACCACCGATTCCTTTGATGTTGAGAAAGGATTGAGGCAAGGCGACGCGTTATCATGCAACCTATTCAACATCGTTCTTGAAGCCATTGTACGCAACGCACATGTCAACACCAGCGGTACAATCTATCAAAAGTCCGTTCAATTGCTTGCATATGCGGATGACATAGACATTGTCGGCAGAACGAAGCGAGCTGTGGCAGGGGCATTTGCGAGCATTGAATCGGAGGCGGCTAGAATGGGATTCGCGGTTAATGAGGACAAGACGAAGTATATGCTGTCATCGAGCGAGGAATCTCAACATCGTCGACTCGGGCAAAATATCACGATGGACAGATATAACTTCGAAGTTGTCAAGGACTTTGTCTACCTGGGCTCTACCATTACATCGCAGAATGACATCAGTGCAGAGATCAAGCAAAGAATTACTCTTGCCAACCGCTGTTTCTTCGGTCTAAGAAGGCATTTAAGTAGTAAGGCCCTCTCTCAGAGAACCAAGGAGACTTTATACAAAACCCTAATCATCCCGGTCCTGCTTTATGGGTCAGAAGCATGGACGCTGAAAGATTCGGATAAAAATCTGCTAGGGTGCTTTGAGAGAAGATTCTTCGTGTGATTTTCGGTCCGGTGTGTATCGAAGGAGTATGGAGGAGAAGATTCAACGACGACCTATACGGGCTATACAGCGACGTTGACCTTGTCAAAAAGCTGAAAATACAGCGGCTGAGATGGCTGGGGCACGTGGAGCGTATGGACAGCAACGCACCTGCCCGACGAGTCTTTGAATCCAACCCCGATGGGGTACGCAGCAGAGGAAGAACCCGTAACAGGTGGCGCAATCAAGTGAATGACGACATCAAAGCACTCGGTGTGCGCAACTGGAAGCGGCTAGCTAGGGACAGAGCTGGCTGGAGGGGCTTGTTAGTTGAGGCGGAAGCCCTTCCCGGGCTGTGAGCGCCATCAAAAGTAAGTAAAGTAAGTATAGGGCCTATTGTAATAGATTCGTACAACAAATCACAAACAATTATCAATTAAATCGTAACGCAAATATTAGCACCACGAAATTTTTAGTGAAATTTTCATACATTCCACTTTTTTTCACAACACACCATTTAGATATATCACAGAGTCCCTATCGCATCGTATAATAGATTCGCAGAATGCTATGAACCAGGAAAACAAAATATCACAGCTCTCATCATAACCAAAATACTGTTACGAACTTTGAAGCTAGTCATTGCATTTTTCACGAAATTCTAAGATTTTTGCAATATACTAGACCAATGGTCCTATTTAACAACTCCAAACATTCTATCCAGCGTTGCCAATTTGACACAGTAAAGACTCTTTGGCAGTAATATTCTAATGGCCTGGTGGCACTGAGGCCGATTTAAATTTGTATGACTTGTGATATCAAATGAAAATACAGAGAAGTGTGAAATGTTAAAAGTTAAACAAAAAAGTATTTGTGGATGGTAAATTTTCCGAAATTTCAAAGCATTTTTTTTTGTTTACTATAGCATTCAAGCTTTATGCCCCCTCACTGATATTAGCATTTCCTTTGTGGTTTCAAGCTGCGAAATTGAAAATAACACCCCGACTCCACAGTCCACAGGCCATGAACGATGTCCATAATCCAATCTACAATCCAATCCACAATCTGATCTGTATAGATATGTCATTGCTTGGACATGGATTTTTGCGACTCCGTGGGATTTTTTTTAGACATGTTCCATAGTCTGGCCATCGTTCATGGCCTGTGGAGTCGGGGTGTAAGTTATGTTAGTATGGTTGGGGAACCTATTCATTTCTTCTTACATTCCAGTAAAGTGTACTTGGATTTTTAGGTTAAAACGACTTTACACCTATTTATGTTGTCATCATATTTCATTTTCAGACTGAAAATGACATTTCCCTTAGCAAATTTCACTTCATGAATTTCTCAATCAAAGATTATGCAGCTTTAGTTTCTTAAAAAAAAAAAAAAAACATTTTAAGTCTTTCATCTCACGCGAATTTAAAAATAAATGCATTTCACAATTTTCTAATTCACACATTTAAAGTTCTTAAATTAAATATATTTACTTACAAAATGTGTTTCCGTTGTTGGTTTTTTAATTTGTTTTTATTTAAGACAATATTTAGTTTACTTAATTAGAATTGTCCCCTCTAAGAAACCCCCTATCAATTTTTCCTGTTTAATCTCAACTTAAACCTAACCTTCTTACGTATCTTACGGGAAAAAAACACCCTGTATAACCTCGCTTGGTATTGGGTTATCTGTGTAAAGAAGGTACACCGAGTTAAAAAAAAGTAAAGAGTCAACGTCCTTTTGAATAAATTTTAATTTTGCACCTGAAGTCAATTTTTCATTAATATTTCATTCATTTTTATTATTCAGAAACTCAACCTACAACTTCCTGCTGATTAAATCAAAGCATAAAAGTTCAACGTTTTTATACCTACCTAGAATGACAACAACAACAAAAAAAAAATACCCTCCATTTATCTTTGAAGTCTCGCTCAAAGACCACTGTCATCATACTCGAATAATCAAAGGGTTTAAATAAAAATGATAATCCTTTCTCAAAAGAAGATAAATGTTGTTTTTTTTTTCAATTTAAGAAAGAAAAAAAAGCATCAACACAAATCAACTGATTTCGCATTCATATATAAATATCGAACTTCAGAAGACGATTCAACACAAAAAAAAAAGGACATCGAGAGTCTTTGTGAATTTATTAATATTTTTTCATCTTTGTAGTTTCTTTTGATAAAGGATATAATTTTTCGTCCTTTTTGGGGGTCGTTTTTTTAAATTTTGTCTTGGCACGTGATTTCGATTTCCTATACTATCAGTTAAACAAAACAAAAAACAAAAAAAACTGAGACTTTAGCGGTTTTGTGCCAAATTGCTTTCTGAGGAAATAATTTTCTACTTACAAAACAAGGATCTTCTTATTTATTTTGGTTTTCTCTTCGCTCGCTAAAGAAAAGAATACTTTCTTTCAAAGAATGACCAAAGGGATGTACATGTACAATGATGCCCAAAGAATATGAAATGAAAAGTTTTTCTTCTTTCTTTTCATCACGGCACAGCAGAACTAATCTCTACCTCATGTCTTCTCTGTGGATATACAGTTACAGTTGGCACTCATTTGCAACTATTTATTCTTCGGATTCTTTTTTTTTTTTTTGTGGGAAGACCACAATTTGGCAGTAGATCACAGATTTTGCCTTCGCTGTTCTGGCATGAAGAGAAAAAACTTTTCCATCATCATCATCTGTGTCGAGAATTTGTATTTTTTTTTTTTTTTTTAGGTTCTTTTTTTTTCAACCCGACCCCTTACCAACCACACTTCCCTCCAACTTCAACCACCCTCCTCAACACTCTTATCGTGCATTAAAACTTTTCCTCACAACTTTGATGAGTTTTATGTGTTTTGTTGCTGTTTTTTTTTTTTTTTTTGTTTTTCATTTGCCGTCCACTTCCTTTTGGCTTCGTTAACCGCCCATTCTAAGTCTTCTTCATAATTTTATGGGTTATTTTCTCGCAATTAGGAATTTAAGAGTAGAAAAGAGGGCATAGGCGCAGGGCAGGGCTTTTGGATTTGGTAATTCATTTTTATCGCTAACCCCGTCCGCCCGTTCAGAGCTTCCAAAAAATACCCCCCACCCCTCCCCAACAACTTAGTTTGTGAGTGTTATTTGACACCCTGTGTCGTGTCTGCTGTTGTATATAGGCCGGCAATAAAAACTTCTTCATTCCCTCAAACTCCTTTCATTTATTTTGAAGAAAACTCCAAAGCTGGGGCTAACAGTTGGCTTTTGTTTTTAATTTGACCACGTGATGCCTTTAAATATTAACGAGATCCTGCGGATGACTTAATTTTATGGCATAAGTAAACAATTTTTGGGGTGAAGATGCAGTTAATAGAAACAGAAAGAGATAGAGAGATAAATGAGAACTGTGAACTGATGTTACCCACCATCATCGCCAGGACACATGTAAACGTTTTTAGAAAACAGTTTGATGAGGGCAGAAGAGGGGATTTGCGTAAGGGTGTGGTTTTGGTTTGAGAGGATAATCCTTATATGATTGGTTTGGCCTGCTGGAGATGAAGTTTTCAAGTGGAAGCTTTTAAATTGGATTGTAATTTTTTTTTTTATTATTTTCATTTTTGAAAATTATTTTGTATAAAATATTTTTATATTTTTTGATGAAAAGGGGATTTAAGGTTGGGAGCACATATTGCGGGAATAAATATTGTGAGTATTATAACCCTTAAGGGACTTTTAAAGCAATTACTTGGGATTTTAGGTTCAGTTTCATTTGTTGCTTGAATTGCTGCAATCAAATCCGATTAAGATGAGAACTTACATATGAGAGGAATTAAATTCGATGAAAAATGAAAAAAAAAAATGTGGGATAAAATTCATTGGAAAAATGAAAAAAAAAAAGAAAAAATATTCCAGTTTTGGGTTTAAAAAAAAAAAAAAAAGAATTTGGTTGTAAATTTCACAAGTTATCCCTTAAAATCAATAAACAAAAAAATTTTTTACTTAAGGTAACAACCATTGAATAAATACAATTAGAAGTGACACCCAATTACTCAGAACGACCTGCAGAACTAGAGGCGAATAGCAGATACTAAATAGATGATGTCAGCTTTTTGTGTGCACAAACCAATTCCCAAAAGGATATTTATTTATTATATTATTCCTTTTTGTTATTGGGTAACCATGACAATTTTCAATATTTCGTATTGATTTGAAAAATGTTTGTAGGTATGTATTTTTCTTTGTCGGTATGGGCTGTGATTTTATTTTTGTTGACATATATCTGTACATGATTTTCAAGCCACGCTGAAGAAGCGATTCCATTGTGCATTTTCTATACAAGTGTGGACAAGTTTTTGAGAGTAATTCTGAAACATTTTGCCGTTCCCCAATAATGTTCCGCCCAGGACACGTTCCCAAGTTGCCGTTTGATTGTTATCGATGTCGTTTTTCTTGTTTTTACTAAGAAAATTTATTTTTTTAATATCTTGAAAAGTAAAAATCCTATATATATATATATATTGGGTGGTACAACGGCTCGTGAAGAACCAGGGCCTAGTGACTAACAACTCGCAACCATTCCTGTGTGCGCCTGTCGACAGGAATGGAAGGGACCTACAATTTTATGCCGAATCCGAACGGCTAGACGAGAAGCACTTATTCGTGACAAGTGATACTCTTGGAGGATTTGTGAATTCCTCGCAAGAGGCAGTAGCCCTGGAAAAAAATTTTTGTTTTTAGGTGGAGGAGGCTGGGAAGCGAACCCAGACCTCCAGCGTGACAGTCGAACGCACTAACCCTTACGCTACGGGCTACTACTAAAACTATTAAAAATCCTAGGAACATAAAATTTTCAGTTTTGACGTAAAATTGATAAGAGTATTGAATTTTGAAAACAAACACTTAAATATGCAAAATGTTGAAAAAAATAGATAGTTCATTTTAAAAATTTTTTTTTCGAAGCATTGATTTTAAAAATATATGTGTATAAAGTTTAACGAAGGTTAATAAACTAAAACAAGAATATCAGAAATTGGTGTCAACATTAAAAGCTATAATTGATTCACAGGTTTATATAATTTTAAAAATTTAATAAAATCACAACTTTTAGATTTCCTTTTTCATGTACATAGGTACCGAATATAATTCTTAGCAGTTTTTGCAAAAGCTAGTTATCTACAGGTAATGAGAGGTGCATTGTTCATTTAATTTTTGTATCAAAAATTAAAATACAAATATCTACGCTTGGACCGATTTTCCAAAAATGTTGTTGTTCAAAAAATGCTATTATCAAAATCTCTGCAAAAATTTTTATATGACACTTTAAATTGTATTTCACTTATTATCCAACCATTTTTAAATTAAATTTCTGAGGCAGTGTCCATATCTCCACACCAATACTTACTTTACTTTACTTTTGATGGCGCTCACAGCCCAGGATGGGCTTCGGCCTCAACTAACAAGCCCCTCCAGCCAGCTCTGTCCCTAGCTAGCCGCTTCCAGTTGCGCACACCGAGTGCTTTGATGTCGTCATTCACTTGATTGCGCCACCTGTTACGGGTTCTTCCTCTGCTGCGTACCCCATCGGGGTTGGATTCGAAGACTCGTCGGGCAGGTGCGTTGCTGTCCATACGCTCCACGTGCCCCAGCCATCTAAGCCGCTGTATTTTCAGCTTTTTGACCAGGTCACCGTCGCTGTATAGCCCGTATAGCTCGTCGTTGAATCTTCTCCTCCATACTCCTTCGATACACACCGGACCGAAAATCACACGAAGAATCTTCCTCTCAAAGCACCCTAGCAGATTTTTATCCGAATCTTTCAGTGTCCATGCTTCTGACCCATAAAGCAGGACCGGGATGATTAGGGTTTTGTATAAAGTCTCCTTGGTTCTCTGAGAGAGGGCCTTACTACTTAAATGCCTTCTTAGACCGAAGAAACAGCGGTTGGCAAGAGTAATTCTTCGCTTGATCTCTGCACTGATGTCATTCTGCGATGTAATAGTGGAGCCCAGGTAGACAAAGTCCTTGACAACTTCGAAGTTATATCTGTCCATCGTGATATTTTGCCCGAGTCGACGATGTTGAGATTCCTCTCTCGATGACAGCATATACTTCGTCTTGTCCTCATTAACCGCCAATCCCATTCTAGCCGCCTCCGATTCAATGCTCGCAAATGCCCCTGCCACAGCTCGCTTCGTTCTGCCGACAATGTCTATGTCATCCGCATATGCAAGCAATTGAACGGACTTTTGATAGATTGTACCGCTGGTGTTGACATGTGCGTTGCGTACAATGGCTTCAAGAACGATGTTGAATAGGTTGCATGATAACGCGTCGCCTTGCCTCAATCCTTTCTCAACATCAAAGGAATCGGTGGTGTTCTTACCAATTTTGACGGAGCAGCGAGATTTCTCCATCGTCATCCTGCACAAGCGGACGAGTTTGGCAGGGATGCCGAGACTCGACATGGCTCTGTATAATTCGTCCCTTTTCACGCTATCATACGCGACTTTAAAATCGATAAAAAGGTGGTGTGTATCGATCTGGAATTCCCGGGATTTTTCTAAAATCTGTCGGAGTGTGAACATTTGATCGACGGTTGACTTGCCTGGCCTAAAACCGCACTGATAAGGGCCGATCAGATCGTTGACAAAAGGTTTTAAGCGGTCACACAGGATGGCCGACAAGATTTTATAAGCGACGTTTAGGAGACTAATTCCTCTGTAGTTGGTACATTTCAGAACATCTCCCTTTTTATGGATGGGGCACACTATACCGAGGTTCCATTCATCGGGCATACTTTCCTCCGACCAAATTTTGCAGATGAGCTGGTGTATGCTCCTAGCCAATTCATCTCCCGCTGATTTAAATAGTTCGGCTTGTAAGCCATCCGCACCTGCAGCCTTGTACGACTTAAGTTTGGATATCGCCAGCCGAACTTCGGTTAGGTCGGGTGGACGGAACTCTTGGCCATCATCGTCCAAGTTGAATGGAGCGTTCTGCCTATTAGCGGCATCTTGGCTGTCTTCGCCATTAAGCAGTCTAGAGAAGTGTTCTTTCCAGATCCTCAGCACTGACTGTGTGTCTACTACCATATTCCCACTCTCATCTCGGCAGGCTTCCGTTCTAGCCTTGAATCCTTGGGTGGATCGCTTCACCCTCTGATAAAATTTTGGAACATCTCCCCTACCGCTACAACCCTCAATAGACTCTACCGCCCGCTTCTCGTGCTCTCTCTTTTTCCTCCTGAGAAGTCGGCGTTCCTCTTTTCGTTTCAGCCCGTAGAGCTCCCGGGCCACTCTCTCAGCAGCTCTTGTTCGAGTCTGCAGCATTGCCTGGTAGGCCTCGTCCTTAGCTGCATGCGCTAGCCGGCACTCCTCATCGAACCAGGGGTTTCGTTGTATTCGCCTAGTGAAACCCAGCACATCAGAGGCGGCACTTCTAATGGCTTGTTGACAGTGTTCCCACTGGTCCTCTGCACTTGATGCTGGTAGCGGACCTCCTGAGAGATTAAGAGTTACGTGGTCTGCAAAAGTTCTGGCAGTCTCTTGCGATTTAAGCTTCTCGGCATCGAATCTTTTCACAGCATCTGCTCTGCGTTGTCGCGTCATGGATATCCGCATACGTAGTCTAGCTACCACCAGGTAGTGATCCGAGTCAATGTTGGCCCCTCGGAACGTTCGGACGTCCAAGATACTGGAAGCATGTCTCGCGTCTATAGCAACGTGGTCGATTTGGTTGACGGTTACTTGATCACGGGACCGCCAAGTCCCCTTGTGTATATTGAGGTGTGGGAAGTAGGTGCTTGAGATGATGACATTTCGCCCCGCCGCAAAGTCTGCCAGCCTGTGTCCGTTGCCGGAAGTTTCGTCGTGTAGGCTGTGTCCTCCGACTATCGAACCAAAGATGCCCTCCTTTCCGAATCTTGCGTTGAAGTCACCAAGAATGATCTTCACGTCGTACTTCGGGCACATATCATACGTTGTCTCCAAGAGATCGTAGAATGCTTCTTTGGTTGAGTCTTCTCTCCTTTCATGGGGGGCGTGAACACAAATCAGCGAAATGTTCTTAAATTTGCCTTTGATGCGGATTGTGACCAGGCGCTCGCTTACACTTCGGAAGCCCAAGACTTCTTGCCTAAGTCTTCCCCTTATCACAAAACCACAACCCAAGAGCCGCTGACCCTGTTCCTTCAAGCACCCGCCGTAGTAGATGTCACACGTTTTCAGTCTCCGTACGCCCTCTCCATCCCATCGCACTTCCTGGATGGCTGTTACGTCAGCCTTTAGCCTGTCCAGGTTCTCCACTAATTGTTCGGCTGCACGTGTTCTGTATAAGGACAGGACGTTCCACGTGCAGATCCGAAATTCATTGTCCTTGTTTCGTTTGCTGGGGTCGTCAACTTTAAAATCATCCATATCCGAGGCTTGTTGTTGTTTCGGAACAACTTTTTTTACGTGGTAGGGAAGTTACCCCGACGCACAACCCCCGACCCGGAGGACCAGACCCTTCGTATAACTCCAAGGGTAGGGAGCCGGATAAACCGCTCCTTATAGGCCTGAGCTACAAATATGTCGTAGTAGCCCATATAAGGTGTTCACTAAGTAGTTCAACCTAACTGGAACTGTAGACGCCACCGTTGATTCCATCTAGAGAATTCGTCCGCTGCCGCCTCGATGAAAGGAGAAGTGCCTTAGTGGGAACACTCCTCCCCCCCTCTCTCGTTGGCTGTCCCCAACAGCTTTCCACGGGGATTTAAACCCCGTCTCCAGCTGAGGTACTAGACACCCGATGTTCACCACGTGGAGGTGAGAGTAGGAGTTGGTAGACAGAGGTGGATTTTGAGAAAAACCTGTGGACGCTTGTGTCCTCTTGAATGCACATAACTAACTTTAACTTTCTCCACACCAATGAGAAAGTTAAATTAGTGGGTTCCTTAGTTTTTTTTATAAACTATCCTCCAAACAAATTTCAGATCATCACCATTCAAATTAACGGAAATATAAAATAGGCTTAAGAGCGCATTTGTCGCATGTGGCAAAGAGGACAGATGACGATGGCAAAATGACAGCAGTGCAGAGATTAAGCTAAGAATTACTCTTTCCAACCACTGTTTCTTCGGTCTAGGAAGGCATTTAAGTAGTAAGGCCCTCTCTCAGAGAACCAAGGAGACTACACAAGACCCCAATCATCCCGGTCCTGCTCTATGGGTCAGTAGAATGGACACTGAGAAAATCGGATGAAAATCCGAGGAGGAGAAGATTCAACGACGAACTATAAGGGCTATACAGCGACGTTGACCTTGTCAAAAAGCTGAAAATACAGCGGCTGAGATGGCTGGGCACGTGGAGCGTATGGACAGCAACGCAACTGCCCGACGAGTCTTCGAATCCAACCCGGATGGGGTACGCAGCAGAGAAAGAACCCGTAACAGGTGGCGCAAACAAGTGGATGACGACATCAAAGCACTCGGTGTGCGCAACTGGAAGCGGCTAGCTAGGGACAGAGCTGGCTGGAGGGGCTTGTTAGTTGAGGCTGAAGCCCATCCTGGGCTGTGAGCGCCATCTAAAGTAAGTAAGTAAGTATGCAAAGTCGCTATCTTATGCTGCTGTTATTTCCAACAAGGGGCATGGAACTAAACATAAGTTTAAGGTTCCAACGAGCAACTATTTCTGTTAATTTCCAACAACAGCGTTTTTTTTTTTATATTTAGATGAATCTTTGTTGCACTACTATATTTTTGACCGCTATTCTTGGAAAGCACTTGAGAAAATTTGAAATTATGAACTCAAATATTATTCCCACAAATATAAATCCCTCAGTGGATTTAGTTTTCGGGGACTTATTTCCCTGCACCTATAGACAAGAGGGTTTTGGTGAAGATGAAGAAATTTAAATATTAAAATTACTTTTTGTACAAGTTACCTCAACTCCAGAAATGAATGTGTTTCGTCCGTGATATGACAGTGGGCTATTCAGTTAGTCTGTCATATCGTTCTAAGACACAAATTTTGGTCGATGTTTACCGACTCTTATAAAAATCACATTCACAGCTTATAAAGATTTATTTATTTATTTTTATTTATTTATTTATTCATTTGAAACAATCACATTAAGAAATAAATATTCTTAAAGGAAGTGAAGTTAAAATTTACGTTAATAAAGTGAGAAATTCGAGCTACTTTGAGTCAGTTGAAATCATTGCATATACAAAAGGAATATAAAAATTTAAGAAAATTAAAAAAAAAAAATCGGCTTAAGGCAACACTGGCGGCAAGCCACACCATCTAACTCGGATCTCAATGAATCCATTGCTTTCCCCGAAAGAAGGAAAGGAGGGTTTGAGGAGGGGTGGGGAGAGGAATGAGGGAATTTAAGGTATGGGAGGCCTCCTTTAACCATCCTGAATTCGGAGTTTTAAGATATTTTTCAGTGGCAAGAGTGGCCCAGTTTATGGGGCATTCACAAGAAAGTGATAAGGGCCCTCTTCCACCTCTTCATCCTGACACATAAGTCAGATTTGCAAATGCCCATTCTGTTCAAGTAGGTACCCATCGAGTTGTGGCCCGTTAGGATTCCAACGATTAGGGTTGAATGCGGCCTGCCTATCTTAAGTATGTATTCTGTTTTTTTAACGCGATATATTTGGCCATAGATTTATTGAAACCCGACAAGTGTCGACTGTTGGCCATCTGACCTATGCGGCTACAAGATAATTCTGTTGGATTCTACTCTTTTCTTGCCCCAGTGGCATAAATACCGAGTTGTCGGTTTGGCTCGGCTCGGGTCTAGAGATGACCCGATTTTGGCCAGTTCATCTCCTATTTCGTTTCCATAAATATCATTGTGTCCTGGGACCCATCGAAGGGTAACTGTGTTTGTTGCGCTGAGTATTCTAAGCTCGTTACGGCAACGATCCCCCAGCTTGGACTTTGTGCTAGGGTAGGCTTAGAAGTATGAATTATGAGTACGTTAATGAGATGAGTAGTAGCCCGTAGCGTAATGGTTGGTGCGTTCGACTGTCACGCTGGAGGTCTGGGATCGCTTCCCAGCCTCGTCCACCTAAAAACTAAAAAGTTTTTTTTTTCAGGGCTACTGCCTCTTGCGAGGAATTGACAAATCCTCAAGAGTATCACTTGTCACGAATAAGTGCTTCTCGTCTAGCCGTTCGGATTCGGCATAAAATTGTAGGTCCCTTCCATACCTGTCGAAAGGCGCACACAGGAATGGTTGCGAGTTGTTAGCCACTTGGCCCTGGTTCTTCATGAGCCGTTTGTGCCACCCGATCTATTTTTTTTTTTATATATATTCTTCTCATTTATAATATTTATTTTTAACCCACAAAAAAAATGATATCCAATAAAAATTAAAATGCAATCAAAATTCATCCCAATAATCATTATCAATATGATTAAGTGATTAATAACAATAATTGAAATTAAACATCCTCAACTAGAAATTGAGCGAAGGTACCTTGGTCCTTCGAACCAAATAAATTATTATGTTTCCACAATAAACGGCAATAAAATAAATAGTATAAATTAAGTTGACAAAAAAACTAAAAAAATTAAAAAAAACAATTATATTTGTAACTAAATTATGTTGGAATTTAAATGTCATAATTTAGTCAAAGCAGAGATATCTAAAAAATTAAAGACCGGAAGTGATTCCTCATTCTTTATAAAATAATGTATGAAGCAAACCCCTCAGTTGTTCTCCAAAGAACCCGATTTTTTTCACCTCCCCATTGACAATTTCCTCATCTAACAAATACCAATTTTCCGCTGTTAACACACATTGCATGCTAAACAACAAAAAAAAAAAAACATACACACCAAAAACTTGTTCCTATTCATTCTGATGGAATTTGAATGAGTCAATTTTTCCCCGTCCTCTGAAAATAGATCATTTTCAATGGTTGAGGGGGTGATAGTGCCCCCAGCATGAGCCAACATTTGCTTTCTGATTCTACAATTGATATGTAGGTACCTATGTAGGAGCTTTATAGATATACTATTTCGTCGTCCTTTTTTATTTGTGTGTTGTCGATGAATGTACGAATGAGTCATACCTTTCGAGACTGAAGGCGCCAGTCGACCTCAAGGATATACCAAATTAAAACAAACGAACAAATTAACCAACAACTATGAACAAAAAAAAAATCCAATTTTATGGCCAACAAAGATAGGCGAATAAAATTTTATATCTACATACCGAGGACAAAAAAAGAAAAGGAAAAAAAAACAGAGGAACCTAGCGTGAGAGGAAAGTTTCAACTCGATGTTGTCCGGGCAATTAATTTAAAATAAGAACAAAGGATATTTATTTATTTCGTTTGGTAAAATTGTAGTCCTTACCAGCTGGTAGAATGGGTGCTCGGCACGTATGGCAGAAGCACTGCATGACCGAATCCCTTACTAATCCAATGATCATGATGTATGGAAGTTTCTTGGTATTTTTTTAAGTTTGCAAAAAAATGTCCTTTTATTGAGAATCTTTCACAAAAAAAAAACAACACACAAATCACTTTTTATATTTTTGTATTTTATCTCAAGTTCTATAGCCGGCTAGAACACTCACTGACACACACACAACAAAAAATGTTGTTGCAAGGAAAAGGAGGAAAAATTCACGTGGTTTGGGGCTTTTAAGAAAGGATATGTCAAAGGATCCTCTTGATTATTTTGTTTGGAAAAATTTATTTCTTCAAACTTCGGGCTGGGTGTTTTTTCTTTTTTTTTTATTTATTTTGTGTGTTTGAATTCGACACTCGCGATATTAAAAAACAAGGACGATTTTTTATTTAATACAAAAAGCACTCGAGATAATCCTTGAATTTGGAGCACGTTTTTTCTTGCTTTCTTTGTTAAATCCTTTAAATCCTACTGACTAGCTGAGTGACTACAGGCTATATACTTTGATTGAAGAAAAAGGAGACAAGTTTTTCCAGGCCTTCACTAAGCGTGCTGAAGATACGACTACTGAATGGTCTTTGGAGCGTTTTGACAATCGAGACTCTTGCAGAGAATTAAGGATATTCGCAATGATATAAATGCGGAATGTTATTTGCTTGTGGGGGAACACTATGGGAAAAATAGAATATGATTTTGTTTGTGACATGCGCCCTGTTGAGGGGGTGGCTTTTTTTCATGTCGAAAATCTTGTTTTTCACCAACGAAGATATCTACCGGTGGTTGGAATTGAAACAACACATTAGCTGCAAGGGTGAGAGTTTGAAAGGATTTTGTTAAAACTGCATTAGGGGTGGAGAAGACAAAGAGACAGCGACCAAAGAGAGAGAGAGAGAAAGAGAGAGAATGTTTGATGAAAATCATAGAGAATTAGTCATGGCATCGACGAGAGACTCCATATACTATGAAACAAACTATACTATGACTATGACTACGAGACCCAAGAACTAGTGGTTGATGAGATATTTATGAAGAAGAAAAAAAAATAACAGAAAATAGAAAATTTTTAGTACCGACCGGCGCCGGTCTTCCATGAGAGATGATTCACACAGGACGATGATGTTGGAGGGTAGATTTTCCTTACCCTTCCTTCCGTTGTTTCTTGTACGTATTTTTTTTTTGTTTTTTTCTTTTTGTTTGATTATATTTTTTTCTTTGTTTTTGTTGTTTTGTGCTATTTTGAAGGAATGCAATTAGAAAGGATGAGAGAAAACCGAGATATAAACTTTTTAAAGAGATACCTTTTGTAGACAAGACTTGAATTAAAAATAAAAAAAGCAACAACAAATAGAAAACCATACCTACCTACAAGGTGAGGTCTTTAGGCTTGTTGTTTTTGTTATTGTAGAAGAAAAGATATAGAAGATGTTGATGTGTTTAAACTTTAAAGGAAGACATAGTCTCTCATATTGCTTAACTGTCATGTATAGATTTATATCTCTATATACATAGGTAACTTATAGTTAATACCTATAAGTTCATTTTTTCAAATGACAATCTTTTCTCCGGATTATTATTTTTTCTTTTTTTATTTTTATTTTTTTTTTAACAAAAGCCGGTAAAAACTAGAAAAGCATTAAAGGTATTGACAAAAAGGTTCTATTGTATCGTAGTTTTGTAGGGAAATGTTGAGCAGGTGTGGGGCGGGTTTAGATGGATATGATGTGATAGGGGTTTATATGAATGTTTTCATTCTGATAGATAAGTTTGGAAAATTGGGAAGGTGGTGGTAGTTTTTTCTTGTTATTATTTGTGGACATATACTCGAAGGTACATATTTTATCCGAAAAAAATCAAATGTGGATTGGATATAAGAACAATGGAAAGGGACTTCAGGTTTAATTTGTCGAAATGAAGGACACTGGCAATCATTTTTTTTCTTTGAAATTATTTTTTTTATTAAAATATTGTTGAAAAAACTTGAAAAGCTTATTTAAGAATAGAAAGTAGAAAACCTTTTCACTGTTTTAAAAGAAGTATTCTATATGTAGATACATGAAGGTTATTTTGAATATGTTTGAATTTCTTTACCTTACCTCCCTCCCACTACCACAGTTGTGATCATAATATTTGTTTAAAAATATATGCAAAATTTCATTGAAATCAGTTAATGGCCACATTTTCCTACCAGCAGTTGAATTTTTTCATACAAAATACACGTATAACACTTGTAGATTCCATGTAGATTCGAGCTGTAAAGAGGTTATTAGGGTTAGAGAAGTAAGTTTCCGATGTTATAAAGCCAACCCTACTGAGGAAAACCGGAAAAAGTTTCAACAAGCTAGAAAGACCTGTAACTTATATATTCGAAGAACCAAATTTTTATATGATCAGAAATTACGGCAAAAAATACTACAATGTCCCAAAGGTAGTAAAAATGTTTGGTCATTTGTAAAAAACATACGAAATACCACCTCGTCCTCGGTTCCAACGCTCGTCTTCAATGATACTCCTTTTGTCAGCTCGCAAGATACAGCCAATTTGCTTGCAGCACAGTTTGCTGTTAATTCGACGCTGTCAGAAAGTGTTATGACTTCTCCTGTACTTGAGAGCGTAAATGATTTTATGGGACAAATCTTCTTTCGCACTCGTGCAGTTGCTAGAGTTCTAAAGGATCTCGATGTACACAAATCCGCTGGCCCGGATAGTATCCCTCCCATTGTTCTGAAGAAGGTGTTCTTCAACGCTGGCAAAACCACTGCGTAAGCTTTTCCATCTGTCCTACTCTACTGGTCTCTATCCGAGTGGATGGAAAACAGCATTTGTCCAGCCTGTCCCTAAAAAAGGCGTATCTTCTTCACCCTCTAACTATCGACCAATTGCACTTACGTCCCTTCTTTCCAATGTCATGGAAACGCTGATTAATTTCCAGCTCAAGAAATATCTCGAGGTACGAAAGCTTCTTAATGACCGGCAGTACGGCTTTCGTAGCAATAGGTCCACTGGTGATCTGATGGTATATCTCACCGAACAGTGGCACAAATCTTTACATCGTTTTGGAGAAAGTAAGATTATTGCACTTGATATTTCAAAAGCGTTTGATAGAGTTTGGCATCAAGCTCTCTTATCGAAAATGCACGCATTTGGTTTCGATGAACCTCTTCTTCGTTGGATTAGAAATTACCTTTCAGACCGTTCAATACAAGTTGTATTGGACGGTTTCAAGTCTGAAATCCACAAAATAAATGCTGGTGTGCCCCAGGGCTCCGTTTGTCTCCGACTCTCTTCCTTATTTTTATAAATGATCTTTTGTCTGAAACTTCTAATCCATTAAACTGTTTTGCTGACGATAGTACCCTCAGCTTCTCATATTCGTTTACAGATTCTCATCCATGTCCTTCGGATGTGGAACTTGAACGGCAGCGTATGATAAGCTCATTAAATTCTGATCTCGACAGCATTGTCCAATGGGGAATCAAGAACCGCGTAGAATTTAATGCTTCTAAAACTCAATGTTGTCTCCTGTCGTTAAAGCGAAACCCATCCCCAATGCCGCTATCCATGGGCGGCACTTGCATCGAGGAAACCGAACAGCTTTCAGTTCTCGGTATGTGTGTCACAGACCACCTTTTGTGGAATGACCACATATTTGATGTCGCCAAAAACGTTGCTAAGTGTTAAGGTTTTCTCCGTAGATGCAAGAAGTTTTTTTCCCCTTCTGATCTGGCTGTGATCTACAGAGCCTTTATTCGTCCAAAACTTGAGTATAATTCCGACAGTTTTTAAAAATTGCAGGAGCTCCAAAAACTCACTTGAGTTTGTTGGACAGAATTCAAAAGGGGGCTTTAAAAATGATAGGCGAAAGATCTTTAACAGAAATAATTACATCTCTCGAACACCGCCGTAATGTTTCGTGTCTTTCTCTATTTTATCGCTATTATTATAATCAGTGTTCTAGTGAAATAGCCAGTTACATTCCTCCCCTTAAAAAATTCAACCGTAATACTCGCGCTACTAGGAATGCCCATCAGTTCACCCTCGAGCCCAACTTCGGACGTACTGTAATGTACAGAGATTCTTTCTTCATTCGCACCACACGAATGTGGAATGCTTTACCTGACTCGACTTTCCCCTCCCATTTCGATGTGCAAACGTTCAAAACCAATGTGCATCGGTATCTCCTTCTAAATCCTCTCATACTTACCTAATCGCGCGTGCTGTGTTAAAAACATTTTAAGGGTAGCCATAACCTAAAGCCTAAAAGAGGGTTCTATTGCGGAAAAACTGCAGGGACAGAATAATTCAGGAGAATACCATTAGGTTATTTTTTACCACTTTTCTAATTTCTTTATTTAAAACACAGATTTTTTTTTTTGCGCCACTTGAATAGAAACATTCTTCTAAATAAGGAAACAAATTGAAAAAATGCAGTAAAAGAGGGTAGTTTTTTATTTGTAATCATATTTTCATAATGGGTGCTATCACCTTTATTTAAAATAACCTGAAAAACTCTGTTGGAGACTAAATACTGCAGTTATTTTATATAAATTAAAGAAATTGCACTTCATGCTTCTTAGATTGCAGCAGTAAGGGATTCTTTGTCCTCATATTGTCGGTCAGACTCTTAAACTCTACGAACCATCCATCCTACTACGTTTTCAATAATATTTAAGTCCGGAGAATACGGTGGCCATTAAAGTAAAGTAACATTTTTCTCGGATATCCAACTGTTAATGATCCTTGCGTTGAGGATTGGCACGTTGTCTTGTTGAATTGTATACAAAGTATTGGTCCAAAGGCATCGGTAAACTTAGTTAAAGCTTCTTGCAATATTTCCTTTTAGGAGTTTGCCGTCATGTGGGAAAATCCAGATCAATTGTTCCAAACCAGAAAATCACACCTCACGCCATAACATCGCCTTCTCGGCTATGGTGGCGCTCCAGGAACCTGGGTTCCTTCCTCATGACATAAAAATAGTAATTATATCCATTCGGAGCATCTATATTGAATTTTTTTCCTCAGAAAACACCAATTTTGTCCACTCTTCCTTCTACGTCATATTTTCCTCCAAAAATCTATTATACTGTGTCTTCGTATTAGATTAAACGGTGGTTTTTTCTTCAGTTTTAGGTGCTTCAAATGTTGTGACCCACGAATAGCATGTCTAATAGTGTTAAGACTCGCTGTAAAACCACTCTTCGCCATGATTTTAGCAGTAGAGTCGCTTGAATTTGAAGCCAGTCTAGTTATCTTTCTTCGGTCTGCTTCTATTGTGGCTCTCGATTGTCTACCTTACACATTTTTTCCATAGTTTTCTGAATTTCTAAGGTTCGACCAAACAATTTTCACACTTCTATTTATTTTGTTGGCAATTGAGCGTAGGGGAAGCTTGTTTTCCGCGTGTTGGCTTTTTCTGCAGTGTTTAATGACTTTCCGCGGCCCATTTTTTCTTTGATAAAACAATTATTATTTTTAATCTACACTTCCATTGCTAGAACCATATTTTTTCTTCTTACCGTAATGTATAGAGACAAAACACACACTGTTTCTATTCAAGTGGCGCAAAAAATAACAGTGTATTTAATGAAGTAATAAGAAAAGTGATAAAAAATTACCTAATGATATTTTCCTCAATTATTCTGTCCCTGCAGTTTTATTAGCAATAGATCCCTCTTTTAAGAACTAAAACCAAAAGGTGAATTTATTAATTTACCAAAGTGCTACACGCTCTGACAGTAACAAAAAAGTTTGTTTCTATTCAAGTGGAGCGGAGTGTATTTTTTTTTTTTTTTTTTTTTTTTTTTTTAACAAGACGTTGAAATCAGTTTTCATAAATCGCAGTACATAAGAATTTAAAAAAAAAAATAATAATTAACGTTTAAATATTGCTAACAAAGGTTTTATTTTCTTTTTTCTTGTAGGTATTTATTTATTTGATTTTTGTTGTCCCGAAATGTATGGAGACGTGGTCCTAAAAACACTACACATTTGAATTTAAAAAAAAAACAATAAGGTCAGAAAATGGTAAAATATGTATAGATCTTCATTAATCAAAAGCTAATATTTTTGTAATGAATTTGAAAGACCAATGACAGCCCATACGTTTTTTCATATTTTTGAACGGTACTTGCCATTAAATTTGTTTTTAGCTGATAAGGAAAATATTTTTTTTCTTAAAAATTAGGACTGGCCACGAGACAAGACTCTGCGAGACTTTTGTAAGTCTCATCTCGGTCTCGTGTCGGTCTCGTATAATTAAGTCTCGTCTCGGTCTCGTCTCCGAAAAATACGATTTCAGTTCATAATTTGAACGAAATAAATGTTCGATTATAGTTTGAATACGTGCAGAAGAAAATAAATATTTAATATTGGATTTTTTAATTTATTAGAATCTCTATAAATTTAGGTCCAAATATACAGTCTCGTCTCGGTCTCGTCTCGGATGCTTAAAAGCCAGTCTCGTCTCGGCTCGGTCTCGTCATGCGAGACCGATACTTTTCTCGTCTCGTGGCCAGCCCTATTAAAAATGGATGCTACGATTTGGATTAGAACTAATTAAATTAATAACTACCCGTCAAACAAAAAAAATCTGCATTTCTAAATTTTCACTAAAACATGTCCTGATCAGGGTTGTCAGATTTTAAAAAACTAAATCGCCAAAATTAAAATTTAAATCGCCAAATTTCAAAATTGTTTACCCAAAAAATCAAAACCAAATAAAACTTCTACATAAAAACTTAAAATTAAAAAAAAAAAAATACTCTTTTATACTAAGTCCTCTTCAATATATTCGATGTTCATATAGGTATGTATCCATAGTATTTTATCAATGGGATCCTTTGCAACATGGCTAGATCTTACAGCATGCCGTTCTAAGTCAGTTTTGAGCGAACGTACAAATATCGCAGTCGCAAATTGGCAATGTGCTAATCCATCTTTCTTTGATTTGGTTAACTTACAAAGTTGTTTGTTTTGACATACATGCGTCATTTATTTTAGGGATACAATTTCAGTTTTGGGGTGCGTTCAGCGCAAATGGCGATGAAAAAGATGTACACAGAGAAAAAAACAACGAAAAATCAAAGCAAAAAACTTTGATTATAATATTTTTCGGAACGATTTGGCGCCAACCCCGAAAATTCTTATATCAAAGTGGAGCGACTTTATTTCAAAGTGATTCCATACTTAAAAACGAACTAGATTTTACTACGTTTACATGTTGATTTAAAGTGGAATCATAGGTAAATCAAATTCATCCGTCTTTTAAAACAACATTTATCTACTTCGAATCAACGTAGATTGAACTTCGCTTGGTTAGGTATTGATTCAAAATGGCTACCCACGCCACGCTTCTTTGTTTACGTTTATTTAAGACAAAGACAAATGTATATTCATGATCGACGCATTTCATTTTTGTGGTGAATCATTTATTTGTGACGACTTAAGTGAATCGTTTGATGCTATGAGTATTTCATAGTAATAAATGAAAGTGAATTTTGAGTGCGCGTTTAATTTGTTCACAAATGTAAGGGCGCTACTTCGAAAAACAACAACGCGCTCTCGAAATTCTTTATATTAAGCTTACAAATATAAACAAATTAAGGTTTACTTAACTATGCAACACTTTGAAACTACGTTGATGGCACTTTAAATGCCATAAAAGTGGATCACAAAGTAAAATGTGGATTTCAATATAAAAATGAATACGTTTCACTTTGAATCAAGGTTGAGCGCACTTTAAATGTGGATATCAATTTAAAAATGATAACGTTTCACTTTACAATAACGTTGAACGAAATGTTTATGCACAAAAGTTGATTTCGATGTATAAATAAACACGTTTTACTTTGAAACTAGGTTGAATCTCTTATAATTACGTTGCATATTCAAATTAAGATTGTTTCAACGTAAAAATGAAAATGCTCCACTTCATTTTAAAAACTTTAGATCAAATACGCTCGTATTTAACTTTAGAAAGCATTTTTTCCCTCAGTGTATAGTTAAAGTGAACATTTGAAAAAAGAATATAAGGATTTCGATTCAAATACTAAATATATCGGTTTTTTTGGAGTACATCGCCAAACCGATTTTCGTGTCGCCAAATGAAATTTCAAATCGCACATTTGGCGATAAATCGCACAATCTGACAACCCTGGTCCTGATTGCCATTTTGTGATAAACATATTCTATGTTTTTATGTAAAACGGTTCTGTCCGTTTTTGTATATCCTTTTTAATTTTTTATATGAAGATCATTCTAAGAAGTTTAAGTTATTGTACCCATACCAAATTTTATTTTCTAATATGATTGAAAATATATTATATACAAAAAATTTAAATGCATATTTTAAAATAAGTTTAATTTTTTTTTCAAAACCCAATATTTCGCGAACGATTTAATCATTTTTGTTTTTAGTAACTTGGTATAATAAAAGAAAAATCTGTCAATTGAATCAAATGTAACGGTGTGTACCAACCATACCTAAACATATTGAAAAACTGTTATGATTTTTTTTTATTTTTTCGAAAATGGCTCCAGCGATTTTGAAAATAAATCTCTGTTCTCCCCTTGATTTGTGACTCTTTTAAGACGGGGGATGTAATTTTTTTTTTTGAAATAAAATTCTTAACAGCATATTAAGCTGCATAATTAGAGTTCCAAATTTGTCCTTAAAACAATTTTTTTTCAAATTTCATTTACCAACATATATGTACATACATATCAAAAACTAATTTTTTACAAAACCGTTTTTTTTTTGTATACATTTTTATTTGTTCAAGAAACCAAATGGCATCTTTTTTGTTAAGCTCAGACTAGGGTATAGCTTAGGAATTAAAGCAATTAAAAAAATGTATTTCATGCTTTTAAACTATGTGAAATATCCATGTCTGAACAATTTTTGGCACATAAGCCACTTGAACATAAAAGTAAGTTCGTGCGATCCAGTCGTGCGTTTTCTTTTTTTTATTTCCATCATAAAGTGCTTGCATCCCTGAGTCAATTTTTTTTAACTGTTTTTGTTTACTATTTCCTGCCGAACTAATAGAATTTTTTTTTCTGATAACTCACAAAAAAAGTTTTCCTCGATTTATTTTAAGCCTGAACAATCTCCTTACACTCCACTGCTTTAGTTTCCAAAGAAAAAACTCGGTTTAATCTGGCTAAATGTAACCATTTACATGTTTTGTTTGAACTGTATCGTCTAAGAAGGAACAAAACCGCAGGAGAAAAAATAAACAGAATTACGATTCAGTGAGATTTTTTTGTTAAATTCTTCGATTATTGTGAAAGTCTATAACTAAATGAACAATTGGTCAAATCGAGAGAACATACAAATCAAACAAAAAAAAAAAAAATAGATTAGATTTATTTATATTTTGTCTTGATGGTACCTTCAGAAAATAATAATAATTTTAACTACTTTTGTATAGGTATGCCTACTCAGGCAGCAAAACACGGACGTTTTGCGGGTGTTTGGTTGTTTTCTGGACAGCCGGGAACACAGGAGTATTCAAGACCAGTAGTCGAGTATGTAACACCTTTAGGGTACACGGGTAACCGACACTTTTAGTGTACGTGAAACTTGGGTACCCGCAACACATTACGAGGGAACCCGTGTGCAAACTGGATATCAGCACAGATCTACATTGTCTGTGCTCAGCCATTTGCTGCTCACCGAATTTGAAAGTATTGTAGAGCAAACTGTATGCTACCACAGAGAGCTATGCAGTTTGCTTGTAAGACATCAAAAAAGCTGTAGCAAACTATATGCTAGTTTAGATTGAGCATTGCGATTAGAGAGCCATCGTTCATCGTTGATTTAGTCATTGTGTGTGGTGAGTTCTGGGTTGGTATACATTATGCTCTGGAAACTTAGAGCAAAGTACCTGTGATTACAGAGCCATCGTTGACGTTAGTATATTTAGGTCAAAATTCTTTTTCCAAAATTCTGCTTTCAAAATTCTGCTTAACAAAATTGTGCTTTTCAAAATTTCAGTTTTTCAAAATTCTGCGAATAATAAAAAAAAAGTTTCAAAAATGTAAAAAAGTGCGCGCTTCTCATTTTCTGGGGACCTGGTTAGTAATCTCATAAGCGAGTACCTACCCGTCTACCCATGTAATTACTACTTTTAATAATTTTAAAGATACATGTGAATCGAAATGGCATTTCTTAAACCAAATAAAATATTACAATTATGTACCTAAATAAACGGGTACTCGATTAATACTCTTCTAAACACATACCTATAAACCTGCTTATGGCGGGTACTTCTAAAATTCCTTGATTTGTTATAACTGCGGCAAGTGTTATGCCCGGTTAATTGTCATCATTGATTGTTAACAAAGTGTTTCATAAATTACGTCTTCAATCTCTACAAACGAGAAATCTCGATCCTTTCAAAAATAAACTAACCAGCTCACAAAAAACACGTTGAGATAGGCCCAGGTCCGTTTTCATTTCCATTATAATAAAAAATACATACATTGTAGCTTTTGTATAGAATCCTGTAGGAAGTGTTTCGTGTGCGATTCATATTAAAATTCAAAATAATCGCTGACGACTATTATTGCGTAAAAGGTACCTTCATTATATACTGTCATGTCATGGGAGTCCTGCTCCTGTATTAATCCTACTTACTTTATATAAATACACAAAAAAAAAAAACAACATATAATATTGCTTGATGGTCATACATACATTGCCAACAACGAACTTCAATTAAGTATCCTTTTGTCTCTTACCTGCAACGAAAAGAAAAAAAAACGAATAAACAATTAAGTCAAAATAAACAAACAGAAAAATAAAAAAATAAAACAACAAAAAGGGCACAAAAACTAAAAGAAAATAAAGGCAATGTCTGTATAGACATCCACTTAATCCTCAAAAAAGTAGTTAAATATGGCCTGTTCAAAGTGGGAAACACACAAGGAAATTCAAGAAAAAAAAAATATTGAAAAAAAAGTAAGAAATTCAAGACAAAAAATATTAAAAAACGAAGTTGGAAATCCAAGAGAAAGAATAAAAAAAGAAATTCTAGAAAAAATCACAGAAGAAACAAAAGAAAAAAAATTAGACATTTAAAAAAAAAAATTTTTAAATTAAAAAAATTAAAAAAAAAAAAAAAATAAACAAAAAGGACAAGAAAAAATTAAAAAATAAACAAAAAGGACAAGAAAAAATTAAAAAAAAAAAAAAAAAAAAAAATTTCTTACGAAAGCCATAAAACATTTAGTTTTTAAAAATTACTGCATTTTTCCATTCTCCTTTCCCCTCCTTCCCGTTCAAAAAAAAAAAAAAAATAAAAAAAAAGAAAAAAGTGTCCTTGCTGGTGTAATGAACCTTCAACTTTTTTTTACACTAAAACACACATACTTATAGGTACTACCTACTATCCAAAAAATCGTCTTACTCATCATAGTTTTCAAGCATACCTACATATTATAATCTCTCTTTTTCCCTCTCTCTCACTCGCTCTCTCTTTCTCTATAATCAGTAAAGAATATAGTTTTTCACCAACACCATAAGGGGTAAGTAAGTACACCAACGACTTTCTCACCAATCTCTACCAAAAGGGGTTTCCTTTAAATTACCATGTTCGAATTTTCGAAAATTCAAAAAACACCACCAGAATACGCAGTAAAACAAAAAACTTTACAAACTAAATAAAATAAACCTCTCTACAACGATAAAATCGATTCCAAAAATTTCACCTCAACTATAAGGTAAATTTTTCAATGTGGGGTGCCGTTTTTCAACATAGATATAGTAGGCTCTCTCGGGTTTGTTCGTTTTTTGTTTGACTCCAGGTTGTGGGGGGGGGGTTATGTTGGGTGAAATGCCGGCCTCCTGTGATGATGACAGTTCCTGCTGATGGGGGGTTTGTTGGATATGTTTTTTTTTTTTTTTGATTTTTTGAAACTATTGTATGACTCACTTTGTTAGTTGGTATACATAGACGTTTGTCGTCGTCGTCGTACGTTGCATGTAAAGGAAACTTAAATCGAAATCATGTCGCCAGGATTTCTTATTCTTGGTCGTCATCAAATAAATAAAACGGGGGGAATGGGGGTAAAAAGGACTCCCTTTTTGTTTCCTTGAAAGGCTATATCGTGGTTGTGGAGAGAAAGGGGAGGGAGGGAGTTGGATTATGAGAAAGAACAACAAAAATATAGAGAAGTAATCGTTCCATTCTAAGTATAGCTGCACATTGCCAGAGTGGAACGAATAAGAAAATTTTCTGTTATGCGATGCACTTGTTACCAAGGGGATTCGAAAACGAACGAATATATTGTTAACCACCAGTTTTCCCTCTACCTCAAATTCCACACACACAATTTAGGGGTAGAAATCATTTTTGGTGGTGGTCGGTCTGTGAGTCGACCAAACCAATACCTATAGGTAGTGGATTTGCAAGTGGAATGTAAAATGTTAAAACGGTAAATTCTCGTAAATCCGTAAAAGATGGCAACACACACTGCAACCGGTTTGTCGGTCGTTAACGTGCGTCCGTCGGGTTAGTGGTAAAAGTTGATTGGAAGTTACACACACAAACACACACACATAAATTTCCATGCAATTTCGCATTTGCAGTTTTGCGGTTATGTATGTGTGTGGTAAAAAAAAAAAAAAGAAACACGACGAGGAGTCGTTATGGCACGCATATTCAAATTCAATGTGAACACGCACACATGCTGCTGTTCTCGCTGGCTGGCTACTGATGTCCCTCATTTCAATGCGGTGGTGTAAAATTGCAATTTCCATTATTATCCCTTCTGATCCCGATTCAAATCCCTCATCATCGGTAGCTTGTGTGGTAGGTTATCTATAGCCGCAAAAACCCGCACATTTAAAAAAGAGAACAATTAGTTAAAAATAAGCCAATTAGTAGAGGGTTTTTGTAAAAGGGCAGGTTTGCAAGGGTTTTATTTTTAATCCGCATAATCTCAAAAAGGTAAGAAATTATTGTGTTTTTTTTTTTTGTTAATAATTTTATTATGAACATAAATTCGTGCTCATGAAGATTGGGGCGGCAAGGTGGTTTCGTAGTTGAAATAAAAAACCTACTTCCGTTTTAGCAATATCTATCTACTTTCTATACCTTCCTTATATTTCTTTTATTATTACATCGACCATTTTTTGTGGCTTCTTTTTGATGTTTTTGAAACTGAAAGGTTTTACCTTATTGCTTTGGTGTTCTTGTTGTTGCTGTTATTTTGTTGACTATAAAACGGATTTATTGAGCTGGATTAATTCGAGAAAATATGGATAAATTGGTTGAATTTTGTGTGTTTTTTGTTGTTGTTGTTGTCATATCGATTTAAGTGTTTTTATAGGTAGGTTAGGTACCTATAGTTTATATATAAGTTTAATGGATTATAAAGGTTTTTCGTTTGAGCATTTTTTTTTAGTTTAGGTTTTGATATTTTCGCACTTTTTAAAAGAAAATGATTTTGTTTTGTTTGTGATGGATAATAATAAAAGTTATACAATATGGTAGAAGAAAAAACATTAAGTGGGGGATTTAATAAAGAAAATATGATAAAGATATATTAAATAGGTAACTGAATGGTAATAAATTTAATAGCTTTCCAATGTTGGGAGAGCTTATAGGTACCTACTTAAAGAAGAAATCGTCTGGCAATGGATTGAGGAGTTCAAATAATAATTCTTGACTGCAAAAAATTTTAAATATGTATTGGGATACCTTTTTATATAATATATCTATGGCTCTCTAATGCTCTATTGTAACTATTCAGAATACAAAAGTCCACATTTGTTCATCTTAACTTTATAAACGATGCGATGCTCTGGAATACCCTTTTGAATAAGGTATATTTTTTATTTTTTTAAAAAAAAAATGTAAGTGCTTTATGAAAGTTGTAATCTTAATTTTCAAAATTCAATTTAAATATGTATATCAGATATTTTGTTTTTTTCTGAGAAATTCCCTTTTGAAATGAGTATTTGGTAAGTTTTTTTTTTAATACCTAGGGTTAAATAAAGACTGTCAAGTTATTTAAGATTTCTCGTTTTGCAAAGAGTTAAACTGAATTTTGAATTGAATTTGAATTTTGTTATACCTTGGGCGAAACACAATTATTTCTGGAGTTGAGGTCACTTGTACTTTTTAATTGAATTAAATAGGTAGGTACTTTTAGGAAACAATAAATTTGTTTGTAAGGAAAAATCACAAAACCTCAAAAATATATAAAAATAGTAGGAAAGTTGAAAGGTAGATCTACAAAGAAAAATCTTATGTTATTTGTTGATGAGTGGTAATAGTTCACATAAGTCATAATATCTCAAATAAATGACTATTTTATACTTATAAAAATGATGTTAATATTATAAGTTGAGTTTGAAAGAAAATTTTGAGCCATCAGGTTGCCGACAAATCGAAGGAAACAAATTGTTTGAAACGGTCTAATCCACGGTTTGATTCCAGTTTACCGAACATACGGCTCTTAGTGAAATTGAAAGGAATTAATTGGACTCTGTGGCGTATACGTAATTTTTTAATTGAATTTTATAACTATATAAAGGGTGATTCGCATTATGTTGTGACAAAATGCTATACCATGTAGGTTAAATTATTAGATTAAAATAAATAAATAAAATAAATGAAATTAATTATTATTCATTTTCTTCTATAAGTGTTTGAAAAATTAGTTCAAAATTTTGAAAACAAAATGAGAAAAAAAAATTCCAAACTAGGGCTTGCCACGAGACGAGACTTTTGAAGTCTCGTCTTGGTCTCGTTAAAATCGAAAATTTTCAGTCTCGTCCCGGTCTCGTCTTCGAAAAATACGATTTCCAGACAACCTGTTGATTATTGGAATAAAATATTTTCGATTATAGTTTGAGTATGTGCAGAAGAAAATAAATATTCAACTGAAATTTATTTTTTTAATTTATTAGACTCTCTGTAAATTTCCGTCCAAATATATAAGAACAGTCTCGTCTCGGATGCTTAAAAGTTAGTCTCGTCTTCGTATCGTCATGCGAGACCGAGACTTTTCTCGTCTTGTGGCCAGCGCTATTCCAAACTAAGTAGGTTCTAAAATTCAATGCTCTTATCAATAGTTAGCCAAGAACTGTAAGCCGGATAGCTCTCTAGAACTTTCACTATTCAAAATTATAATAAAGCAATAAAGACACAAACTTTCTCATGCAAATATTGTTTTTTTTTTTTTTGGAAAATAAGACTTAGTTTTTTTTATCTTTTCCAAAAATAACGCTATGTTTCATGCGTTTCTTTTCAGCCACTAAGGAAAATATTTGGTCATTAATTAACAAATCAAAGTAAACTTAGACATTGGAATTTCTTTCGTCCCTCCCTATAAAACTGCTTATAATATTTAAAAAAAAAAATCGTACTTACCTTCAAAATTTTATTGAAACCGTCAAAGTTGACAAGTGCCACCAGTTGAAATTTCCATAGAAATAACATGTCTTTTACACTTAAAATTCCGTTAAAAGTTAAAGGATTTTAATTTGGCAATTTATTGAGCAGGCACATAGGTACTAAAAATTTTTTTTTCAATTTTTTAAATCCGGTTATAAGTAAACATTAAAATACAACAAAACCACGTTATTTATTGTTATATTAAACGTAGTAAATAATGTTTAAAGAATTATTAAAAAAGTTTTGGAATTTAGTTCTATCGGCCCTAAAACCGCTACTTAAATTAAGATTTTTTAAATAAAGCTTAGAGCACCAATTTTAGGTGGAAAAAAAAAAGAATTTTTTGCAGGTTCAAATTTGTAAAAATTTTGGTTTCAAAATCATCATTACAAAAAAGAAACAAACAATTCATCATATAAAGTTTAAGGTCAAGCTACAAAAACATATTGATTTCTTAGATTTTAACTTAAACTTTTATCAAATCTTTTAAAGTTCGAAATTTTTTTTTTTTAAATAAAGTTTTAATTATTTCCTTTTTTTTATTTTTTTTTTTTTGTTAGCTCATCAAAACAGCGAATAAAAATTGTAGAAGTTGGGTATCAATTTTTGTATTCGAATAAAACAAAATTTTCTTAAAATTCTCACATTGCTCAAAAGGATCCTTAGGAACACAATTAGCTTTAAATCGAGAAAATAATCATAACTTTTTAAATTTCTGTATTTTTTACAAATTATACACTCTGTTTTTTTTTATTCCACACAATCGATGCTCGCGACCTGTAAACATCATTTTTAAAATCCGAAAAATGCAGGTATTGTTTTTAGGATCAAAAGAACTTAATTCCTTGAAACAAACATGAAAAAGAAAATCGTGATTCACCCTTATGCATATAAGTGCCAAATAAAAAAAAAAAAATATATATTAATCATCTTTTAAACTTTTACCGAATTTTTGGTTTGGTGTCGAAATGTTGTACGCTCAAAAGTCAAAACACTGGCGCAAAATTTTAAACAATTAAAACCGGCTCTAAATCACTTGTAAAATGGGAGTACTCTTTGGTAATTTTAAACGACATAAAGTATAGTTTTACGTGAAAACACTCTTTTAACCATAAAGGCAGCAAATTGCTTGTTTAACTTCTTAAAGTATACTTTTACCACTAGAAAATAAGTTTATAACAACAAAAAAGCGTATGTTGGTAAAATTGAAAATATGAAATAAAAAATATAAAAGAGCTCAGCGGCATTGAATTTTTCTGCCAAAACATGGTCACAAACATCAATCACACAGACACATCAACCAACATACACGTAGGTACCTACAAAGATGTCTCCTCTCAACGTTGTCCATGAGCTTGAGATTTTTTTTTTTAGAATCAGGGATAATGCGAGTAGATTTCTTTTCCACTAAATAAAGAAAACAAACAAAAAACAATCATAACCAATAAACACGAGTCACGAGACACACATAATGATATTATTGTTCTAAATTTGTTCGTTTATTTTAACACTTTTTGTTGTTCTATAGCTGTGTTTCTTCTATTCATCTGTCAAATTTGTGTCTGTTCAACCTTAATTTGCTTACGTTACGTTGCGGATTCCACTTTATTTAGAATAGTTGTTTAACGTGTTTAAAATTATGAAATAGTTAGACGAGGGTTTGCAAATAAACGACTACGTTAACTAGAGCCGGTTTTATTCCTTAAACGAGCAATGTTTAAAGTTTTGCGCCACTGTTTTTAAAATATCTGCGTATTTTTTTTGTGGTTACACAAAATTCTGTATTTTAAAATTCTGTGACCAAAATTAGGAATGTACAAGATTCTGTATTCTGAAAACAAAATCGTTTTAATATTGCAAAAAATGCGAACTATAGAATAAATAAAGTACGAATACGCCAATGTGTATTTTACATTGTTTTGAATTTTAATAAAAGCCAAGCCCCGTCCTGGAAGGAGGATTAATTTGGTCCCCATCAAAAACGTATAGACAGTTTGTATTGTGATAGATAACCTAACTACATAGATCCATGCCAAAATAAAAAGGTCGACAAAATTATTAATGCTAGGGAAGGTCATATCAACTTTAAAATTTGAATGTAATGTACTGCTTGGTAATCTTAGAAATAAAAACAATAAAAGGACAAACATTATTATTCCTCTAATTATTGCACAGGGTTTGAGATCGTGCTTGAATGAGAGTTATTTCAAAACCATAAATAATAGCAACAAATCCTTTTGTCCATATGCATTTGCTCAATATGTATTTCGTTAATGTAAATTTTTTCTTCAAAATAAATATATACAGCAAAAAGGAGAATGGGCATTTTGGTCTACCTATTGCCCACGAGTGAGATATACAGTGCTGCCAAAAACATTCCGGATTTTTCCTCAGTATTTTTTTTTTCTTAATATCAAGTAGAAAACTAATAACTTTCTATAGGTTTTCCATAATTTGTAAAGGGTATGAGACAATTTAATAATAACCTTAAAAATATAATGCTACGATGACAAGAACAATAAAAAAAAAATATTTTAAAAAGTTATTCAATAACATGCCTGTGCAAAACTAACCGTATTGCAGGGAGATTGCGAGTCTCGATGTTAAAGTAGCGGTTTTTTCGAGTCTTTTGACTCACGCCGTAGATTAAACAGACTTTACAAGTTGAGAGCTGTGTTAGTTGAAATTATATAGTGCAGAAAATGGCTAAAACACGTTATAGCTACGAGATTCGATACAAGGTAATAGAAAAGTTCCAAGCCGGTACAAAACAATATTTAATATCGGAAATATTGCAAATTTCAACGTCAACTGTTTGTGACATCATTACAAAATTTAGAAGCGGGAAATCAGTAGAAGCAGATCATTTTGGTAGACGCCCTCGCAAAACAACTGTTCAAACTGATAGGCGCATAAAGAATTTTGTGCTTAAAGACCCTTTTGCAACTTCAAAGATAATTTGTGCTGAACTAAATCTACCTATAGAGCCAAGTACGGTAAGGAAGCGTTTAAAAGATTTCGGTGTTTTTGCATTTCGACCAGCGAAGAAACCTCTTCTTACTGCTAAACATCGTAGAAAAAGGTAAGCCATGAAAGTTGTTTGGAAAAGTCTTTAAATTCCTAATCAAAATATTTAACTCTGGGTTGAATTTGCAAAAAATCATCTTAATCTTTAAGCAAATGGAGGAGCGTGCTTTTCAGTGATGAAAGCAAATTCAACTTGTTTTACTCCGATGGTGCAAGGACAGTAAGGCGCTCAAAACGTACGCGATTAAAGCCTGCAAATGTACTCCCTACAGTTAAGCACGGTGGAGCCTCGGTGATGGTTGGGGGCTGTTTTTCAGGCGCAGGCTGCGATCCAATACACCAAATCACAGGAATTATGGACCGTTTTCAATATAAGGACATTTTGGAGTCAGTAATGCTTCCATATGCAGAAATGCCTTTGCGTTGGGTTTTTCAGCAGGATAATGACCCCAAACATTCTTCAAAGCTGCTAAAAGAGTGGTTTGCGACTAAAAATATTCGTGTTTTAGAATGGCCGTCTCAATCACCCGATCTTAACCCAATTGAAAACTTGTGGGCCATTTTAAAAAGGTGAGTTGGGAAAAAAACGGACGTCAACAACTTTTCTTTTTGCAGCCTGGAAAAATGAATGGGAGAATATTTCTGCTTCTCTTTTCGTAAATTTAATTCAGTCAATGTCTCGTCGATGTCGAGCTGTGATAAAAAATAGGGGTTACTGGACAAAATATTAAATACAAAATAATAATTAATTGTACAAGATAAAATCCGGTTAGTTTGTCACATTAAAATTCTGAATCAACTTTAATTTTTGACTATTATTTTTTGTTTTAATGGATAATTTACCATGTTTTTTGTTTAAAATGATACAATTGTTTAATAAAAATGGCGAAAAATTACAAACATTTGATTTGTTCATTTTTATCTCATAAACCAACACTCAATGCAGTTGACCAAAAAAATCCGGAATGTTTTTGACACCACTCTATGTATATCGTTGGAAAGCTTAGCCCTAGTACATCATTTATTCGTATGGACACTGTTTAGTTATCTATATTTGTATTTATGTATGTATACGAGTATTACTCATAGGTACTTTTATGACTGTAGAAACATATTGTAAATATCTAAGATCAAAGTGGACGGCGACGCTGTGTCGCTTCGATCCCTTTTCATAGAAACAGTAAATGATCTCGCAGATTGTGTTTATGACACACATCTGCGAGCATTATGTTTTATGAGCAAGGGATGCGTCGCATCGTCGTTATCCACTTTGAAACCTTGTTAATGTTAGTTTAGGATAATAACAAACTAGATATATGATAAGTTAAGAAAATGTATATACAAATCTAGGTATAAGAAATAATTGTAATGTAGATATAGTTTATTGGAATAAATCAGTTCAGTTTTAGACTTTAAAGTGTACGGGTGTTTTGTTTTCTTTGCTCGTGAGTTTCGGTGTTAAGGGTGTTCAGATTTTTCAGACACAAAGCTGTAAACCATGGTGTTTGGGCAGTATATGGCAACATAGATTGCAATTAGAGCAAAAAATAATTGCAATAGTGTTCCATTGAAATGGCAGCATTCGACACTTTTGATGAAATGAATAGACCCCAAAATAAAGGAACTTTTTTACCAATGGCCATTAATAGCGAATAATACTGGTTGGCGAATAATTCGCCATGAAAATTCCCCGTTTTTTATTCGATTAAGCGAATTTAATGAATGGAAATAATTGTGCGTCTAATGCCCACAATTGAGGTATACAACGATGGAAAGCTTAGTTCAAGACCATTTTTTTGGTCGCTTATTTTAGCCAACTCCCATTGTTTAGGACACACAAAAAATAGTCGTTCATTGGTACACTCCATAGTATCTATACTCTGTCCAATGAATATGTGCAGTACAGGCCGTATGAGGGAGCTTTTCTTGTCCAAAGGGTGCCTGCTGCATATAAAAATATCCCAAATCCTCTTAAATAACCACTGTCTGTGCTGTGCACTGTATGTGAATTTTCTCGTATTATCAAGTGTACACCCCACTTTGACATGCCTCGAGGCGAACTGATCGTATCCTCGTAAACAATCCTCTTTATGTGCGCCAAAAATAGGCACATCAAATCAGAGTTACCGTGGCAATGGAAATGCTTTCAAATGCATATTTTTCTTTGGAAAGGGCGCTTTCGGGATGGAAGCTTGTGATACTTGAAGACAAAATTGTTACCGTTTGCTTTTATTTTGTTTCACAGATTTGGTTTTTTCTTGGTAGCTTGGAAAAAAATTAAAAGCCATTAAAAAAATATTTGGCTAATTGAAAGAAGAAAAAGGGTTTATTTGAGCGGATTTTCGAGCACGTGCGGTTTAGCATATCATTTGTATTGATGTTAAGTATTAATATAGTCTTTTTTTTATATTATAATAATCGTTTCGATTTATGGTTGTGAAACGAAAAAATTAGATGCTCAAACTTATTTTTTAGTGCTGTGTAAGATAAACTGTGTTTCTGCTTTTACTTTTGAACCTATGCACATACCTACATATAATAAGTTTAAATGACGAAAGCAACAGCAGTTACTCCTTGTCAAATGAAATAATGTGATATGGTGCTGTGTTATTTACATTGGGGCGTATTCATAGTCATTTTAGACCTGGGTCTAAGTTAAACATAATAAAGAAAGAAAAAAACCTAAACAATAGAAGTTATATTGTTTTTGTTTTTATTTTAGTGGACTGTATTGAATGAAATTCAATAAAAAGTATTTAAGCGACCTTTAGTCCAATGCGTTTCGGTCCTGATAACAATTACAGTGGACCTTATCAGTTAGAGCTGTAATTGTTACCTTTCTAAGACGCAACATTTAAGTCGATGGCTACCGACGTTTATAAAATTTACAGCATAAACACACTGCAAATTATATTAATACACTCACCACCATGTTCCCCTAGAAAAATATAATTTGCAGTGTGTTTATGCTGTAAATTTTATAAACGTCGGTAGCCATCGACTAAAATGTTGCGGGTTAGAAAGGTAACAATTACAGCTCTAACTGATGAGGTCCACTGTAATTGTTATCAGGACCGAAACGCATTGGACTAAAGGTCGCTTAAATACTTTTTATTAAGTTAAACATAGCTATGGATGAATTTTCGGAGTTGATTCTATTTTTTTAAGTTTATCATTTCAAAATATTTGAAGCTATTTGTGTAGTATACCAAGTTAATTATCTAATAAAAATATAAAACCAACAATTTGTAATTAAAATCGGTCTGTATTCATTGAGCTAAAATTGTCTTAAACTGTAGTTTAGTTAAACCTGGGTCTATCTGTGACTATGAATATGCCCCATTGAAATTAAGTTCCATACTTATATTTATTATCGTGTGTTATATCTATATTATATATAAGATCAATTTAGTTCAGTTGACATATAAAAACTCTGACTTAGAAAATCTTGACATTTTCCAGATTTTCACATTTAAGATTTTGAATTTTCATATGCGAGAAATAATTATTTTTGATTCTAGATTTTGGAATTTGCATTTTAAGAATTCAATTAACGATTTTTGTAAAATGAATTTCTTTCTTTTAAACTAAATAATAAAGCATAGATGGCAGCCCTTCTGAGCTTTTTGCATTTTTATAGTATGCAGTACGGAAACCCTTGACAATTATTTCTTTCACACAACTAAATGTGATTCTTTTGGAGTTAGAGTGAGATACAAACGTCCTATCTTCCCTGTACTGCACATATTCATTGGACAGAGTATAATCATTTTCATAGGCCTCGTTTCTGGGCACTAGGTAGACGAGGTCCCATATTTTTTTTTTTGCCCATTCTACTTAGAAAACAGAATTTTTAAACATATGTAAATTTGATCCGCAGAGAATTCTGAAATACAGAATTTTGGTCATATACATACATATCGTCGCTGTTTAAAAACCGGCATAACTCAAAAACACAATTTTTGAGTTAATGATGCCAATCGACTTAAAACAAAATTCTCCATCTTTCTGTCATAAATGTAGCACTTCGGAATCCCACTAGATGGACTTTGTTCCAATTGGCACATCTTCCCTTTTCATATTGAATCGTACGACTAAAAACTTAAAACTCAATTTCTGAAGAATCAAGTTTTTTTAGTTGTGCCGGTTTTCTAGTTTTTTTTTTTTTTGCAAAAAAAAAAAAAACAAATACTGAATTTCGGCAGAATTTTTAAACTCAGAATTCTGACACGCTCGATCTCCCTCCGTATTTTGTATGGGAAATTTCAAGTATATTCGATGGCACATGTAAAATTTCACCAATTTCAAAACAATTGTTTACAGATTTTATTTTACTGGAGGGGAGGGGAAGGAAGGAATTTGAACCGCTAATTTATTTCTCTTTCATTAATAAAACTTCCTTAAAATTCGGTAATGAACCCAGAAAATAACCAGCTAGACCCCCATTTTAATAAAGCTATTAAAATGAATTATTGCTCAAAAGATAGCTAGAAAATTGAATATTATATCCCAAAATGCAGAAGTGCCAACCAAAGCATTAAAACTGGCCAAAAACAAAATAAATAAAATAAAAATAAATACAAGGTGCACTTCTTGAAATAATATTTAACAAGCCATAAACATAGGAATTCTCTTCTCGTATACCTACATTTTATTACCACTTTCTTGAGTGTGCTGCAAAAGAATAATAATATAATTTACAATATATACGAATTGTACCCAACCCATCCCTCACCATCCCCCCTAAGACACTCATAAAATTGCCTACAAATTAATACTAAGTCGCCGCATATTTAAGACATTTTATTTATGGGATACTTAAAATTCGTTTATATAAAAAGAAGGAACAAACAACGGCGTCCATATACCCTTAACCCTCACACTCAGAATAATATTCTTATTACTATACAAACTCCCCAATTTGTGTGCGCTTGAAAAAATATCCACGAAAAAGCCCCAGTACCAGAGCTAGTGCCAGTGCCTCTGAGTGGAGGAAACAAAGAATTCCCTTAACTGGCCATAAGACCAATAAAATATGAATGACTCATTCTAAAGGGGGTTATTTTTGGATCGGGACACAGACGATGGACGCGCAGTTTACACTTTCAATTGTGTGGTTGCGGAGGGCGGGGGTTTCTTTATTTTATTTTTTATTAATTTTGGTTGTTTGTTTGCTTTGTTGTTTTCTGTTCCAAAATGACAAAACGCAATGTTAAAATTCAGTTCAATGTTCAACGCTAAAAACAATAACACCAATTTCTTCGACACTTAACCCCCCCCCCCCCCCCCCATTGCTTTCTAGATATACAGGGTGATTCTCATGAGGTGTGAAAAAAACCTGGAGCGTGTAGGTTTGGCCCCTTTAAGCAGAATTAAATTAAAAAAAAAAAATTACTTAAAACAGAATAAAAATTACTAAAAAACAACGGTAACACTTACAATGCTATGTCGTACCTTTTTGTAAACCCAGAAATTCCTTATTTTATTTTAATGTATTTTATTTTGATGAATAGTTTTTGAAAAATTAATTTTCAAACTCAAAATGTTCATTTTTTTTTAGTTGAAATTTTTGTTAACAATTTTTTTGTACGTTATTTTATTTTTAAATTAAGTTTTTTATTGGTTTTTCAAAAATAATTTTTAAATTTGAAATGTTCAAAAAATAAAAAAAAATGTAAAGAAAATTAAAAAAATAAAAACAAATTAAAAAAAAAAAAACAAAAAATATAAAAAAAAAAATATAAGAAAAAAAAAATATAAAAAAAAAATATAAAAAAAAAATATAAAAAAAAAATATAAAAAAATTAAAAAAAAAAAAAGATTCAAACTATTTTTTTTTTTTTAATTTTACGTAGGTAATTAAGTTCTATTTTTTATTTTAAAATTCCGTGCTCTTATCAATTCTTACTTTTCAAAATATAAAAAAAAAAAAGAAACTAACTTCATAGTTAACAAGAAAAGCAAACACACACCCCTATTGCGATTGTCAATAACTAATTGATATTTGATAAATATTGAAGTTTTGCATTTTCTAAGGGGCCAGTTATAGCTATCATTGAAAACCATCATTGAAAATATTCATTGTCAATTTTGAGAGATTTTGAAGAAAAAATAAATGATTGTTTTGATGCCAAAGTGAAGCTTATTGACGTAATAATTATTTCTAGGTAAAACAAAATTCAATTTGGCACAACTTTTCTCATAAAATGACTTTTATTTTTTCAATGATGAACTACCTTAGCAATGATCATTGAAAAAATTTAAAGTTACGTTATGGGGAAGATATGGGTCGAAATGAATTTTGTTTGGAGGAGAAATAATTTGGAAATCGAAAGCTATATTTCTGCATTATAAATATTCAATGATTAAACTTTCGAAGGGTCTCAGGATCAACAGCTAACTTTTTCAATGATGGTTTTCAATGATAGCTAAAACTGGCAACTGAAGCAATTTATTCAAAATCTTACCTTAAAAGTATGCCATTTAAAATGCCAGTAATTGGTCAAAAAAGGTCAACTAGTTTCAGAAATTGGTCAGCCATAGGAAATTTGTAATCAATGGTTAAAGTTTTCCCAATGTCCCCAACTATTTTTGGCACCTCATTTATGGGATATTCGCAAAAAAAAGGGAACTATTCGAAAGGCCACCGACATGTGATAAAAGGTCACCGAGTTTCAGTAATTGGTCAGCCAATTCCGCCAACTTTACGATGACGGAATTATAATCCGCGAAACACAAATGGATTTTTCTGAATCCAAACGATTTATAATAAATTAAATTGAAACAAAATGCACAATGCGATGTGCGTCGCGACAAATTAAAAAAAGAAATGAATGACAGATGACAATGGGTATGTTCGCTATATTACAACTGACAGCAGGTTTAGTGCTGCCACCCGTAGCTCAGTGGTGGGGTGGATTCAACTCAGGTTGAATCGAAAAGATAACAAAAATGAAAATTATAAAAATGGGCGCCAGGAAGTTTTTCTTTAAAAAAAAAGTTGAAACTAACCAAACATGAAACAACAAAAATTCTCTTTCTGAACTAAAAGAAAAGGTTTATTTTACCCCATTGGGTTTTAAAAATGTTTTATTAATAAGGATCTGGGAAACCTTTATAAATATAGGTGAAAACCCCAGAATTTGTTCATCAACAAAATTATTTACAATTGACTTTGGAAATCGGCAGAGGGCCAATTTTACAAAGATAAAAAAATGAAATTGAATCGAAAATTAACGCAAATTGCAAAATTAAACAATGGTGTGCCACAAAGGACACAAAGAAAGGTCACCTTGGGAAAGTTCCCGAAAACACAACGTATTCTAATACGGTCGCGATTCCCGCAATTTGGGGAGAACAAAGGCACGAAACGAAGTCCTGACGGGGTAACACTTTTAGCCAATTTTAAGGCCACCAAATTAAACGCAAAAAGGACACTATCTAATTACAATTTTCTTTTTGAATAACACAAGGAATACTTAGCTTCGACTTCAGAACCTGCCTCTTCAACAATTTTGGCTATATCTCCTCCAGCCAAAAATCTTTTCCTCTCACTAAATCTCGTGTAATCTTCGTCTAATCTTCTTACAACTTAAGAAAATTAGTAGGTACTAACTTAAACATAACTCGTATTTTCGTATTTTTCGCTCTGCTCTTTTTCTCAAATCAACTTGATTCGTTCGTGGCTTTTAAAAAGTGTCCGTCGTGGTCAACCAGTCTCGTCCATCCGTCACTCACTCTATTTCCATCTCTTTCAGATCGTCCGTGCGTGTGTTATTCGGTCACAGTCTAACTGCAACACCTTGCCCATTGGGTGAGGTGCGCGCTGTAGATGAATCGAGCCACGCATGCGATCTTTTTCCAAAAGTGGCTCAATGTACGAGATCAGTCACCTTCCCGTCAATTCCTATTGGCATATAAAGGTAAACGAAAAATTATCGATTTACGCGCAAGGTCCCCAGCCCAAACCGACCCAAACTAAAACTTGGAGGAAAATATTTCGCCAGATGGGACTGAAAGGTGAGCCAGGATCTGATCAATTCCGCGAAAGTTAAATTATTCTAAGCCCGTAGACCTTCGTGCAGACTTAAGGGGATAGGGAAACACGTCGCAAAGTGACTTTTCTTTTGTGTTCAAGACACTTTAGGTTGGGCATACTAAATTTACGTTGGTGTGAACTAGGTGTCACACATGTCGTTGAACATGGGTCGGATTCATCATGTTGTACTCCAGTGTGGACCATCTGTCACACACTCAATCATTATGTGGACTACCTGTCACACGATGTATTTGACGATGTTAAGTATAGTGTACGACAATCTGTCGCCAATATTTTGGAATATAGTTGGTGTGAACCACCTGTTACACACATGGAAAATTAATGGTTTTGTGGACCGTCCATCACACTTTTTAACTTTTATTTGCGACGGCCTGCTTGGGTTACTTTTACAAAATACTTTAAGAGCAGGACCCTGGTTGATAGATACCAGGATTCAACTGAACTCTACAAATATTTTGGAGCCGCAACAGAAAGAAAAAGGGTGAAATGGATTAAGGGGAGCGAATTGGTTGATGAAACTTGTTGTGGTAAATTTTAACGCAACAATAGGTTTTTTTTTAATGAAGCCTCTTCATTGTATATAAATCCTATAGTGCTATTAATGAGTCGATTTTCGGGACGATAGTCTACGCCTATAGGTGGTGTATCATCGCTAGAGAGATTTAATGAGATTTTCAATATATTTCTAACTCTACATTATCTACAGAGCAAATGCCCTCCCAGGCCAGTGGCACCGCCAGCGTCGTTTTGGTTTTTTGATAGTACTATAGATATTTATATACAATGGTCTCTTATACTGTAACCTTGAAACAATCTTTAAAACTTCATTAAAAAAAACCTATGGCTGGCCAATGTCTGAAACATGTTGACCTTTTATGAGGATTTAATAACTTTTCAAATTGTTTCTTTTTTTTTTTTGGAAAATTCGGTAAATGTGGTGCTAAAAGTCATATACGGCCTTGAAAAACAAAAAACTTCAAAAATTCATATAAAATAACCTATGGCTGACCAATTACTGAAACAAGCTGACCTTTTATCACGAGTCGTTGGCCTTTCAAATGGTATACTTCTTTTGCGAATATCCTACAAATGAGGTGCTAAGATACTTATACGACCTTGAAAAAATAAATTTTAAAAATTCAATTAGGTAAACAAAAACTATGGCTGACCAATTACTGAAACTAGCTGACCTTTTATCACATGTCGGTGACCTTTTGAATGGTTCACTGTTTTTGCGAATATCCCATAAATGAGGTGCCAAAAATAGTTGGTGACCTTGAAAAACTTTAACCATTGATTACAAATTTCCTATGGCTGACCAATTTCTGAAACAAATTAACATTTTTTGACCAATTACTGCCCTTTTGGAAGGCATACTTTTTTGCGAATATTCCATATATGAGGTGCTAAAGGTTAGGAGCCGTAAGTTGGTTCATTGATTTTTTTAATATTTTATAAATTAAAAGTCCTTGAACCATCTGGTTTTCAGTGTTTGACGAAGAATTGATAAACGCATTGAATTTTGTAAACAAAAATTGTACCTGATTGCGTAAAATTTAGCAAAAAGAAATTTTTGAAATTATTTAAAAAAATTTTTGATTTTTTTTTTTTGAAAATTTAAAGTTTGAAAATTATTTTCTAAGAAACTGTTTATACTAAAACAACTTTACTTAAAAAGAAAATATATAAAATAACTTCTGGCTTTATAAAAAGGTACAACATGGACAAACAAAATTGTGTTACCGTTGTTTTTCAATAGTTTCCTTCAGTTATGTCGTTTTTTTCAAAAATTTCCCCTGAAGCCTAAACGAGGGGGCGTAGACCCCCCTTCTCCAAGATTTTATTTTGTCTCGATCCAATATAAACGCTCAATCTTTTTATCACAACTTATGCGAATTACCCTGTAGACCCAGCTTTCCAATGTCTTTGCCTCTTGGTCGAGTGATTTCTTATCCTACCACTCCTTGCAGGGTGTCGTTTATTGCTTGAGCTATTTTTGACGACATTTCCTTATATTACTTTTATTTATTTGTTCATATTTTTGTATGACATTTTCTGGAAGAGAAGACAACGACAACATGACGACCGAGCGACCGAGAATACGATGTAGTTTACTCAAGGAGTGGCTTTAGCTTAAAAAAAAAAGGAGTCGTCATCATCCATCCCAACACAACCCTGTGACTGCAAGCAAACTGTTGATGGTCCGTGATGGTCGTGGTCTCGGTTGCTCGTCGTGCGTCGTTTATTCGTTAGCAAAAAAAAAGCGACAACAAAACTTGGCTCCTTTCCTCTTGGTCAATGATAAGTAGCTAGCAACGAGTCTTTGTGGCGTGGAGATCTTGATGGAGCATAGCATGAAGTAGGAACTCTAGAAACTCATGAGTCCGTGTGGAGTAAGTAAAAACTGTCTACGCCATTATGATGATGATGCTAATACGTTCTATGTTTAGAACTGCACTGAGTCAACACTTATTCCAGCAGCAGTAGCAGCAGAAGTAGAAGTAGAAGTAGCAGAAATGTGAATTCCTCATCAAGCAGTTAGTCCTTAGAAAGGGCCACAGGCTGATGACCAGGACCTTACACACACACGCACACACACACATACATCCAGAGAGCCAACACGATGGCATTGTTAATAATTGACGAGCATTGTTGTGGCTCCATATATATCTGGGATATGGGTGGTTATGGTTATGCAACAAACAACGAAAAAAGGATACTCAACTCATGCTCCTTGGGCTGCTGAAAAAGTGGCTTTCTCTGCATCTAGCAAAATGGATGATTATTTGTTTGTATCGCGTATATTATTATTTTCCTAGTAAAATAGTTTGTAGTTGTTTGCTTGCTGGATGTTAAAGTCGCTCCTTTTTCTGTTTGTTGTTGAATGACCGACCATAATATCCTTGCATACTCGTATATCCCTTTTTTGCAGCACTCACTTGTTTCGTCTTCTAACTCTTTCCTCCTCCCTGCTACCACTTCGACTGCACTGTACTGATGAAGGTTGGATTTAAACTGTGCTATTAGACGATGGCGGCTCATTGTCTGATTACCGGTATCAGGATCAGAAAATGTGGAAAGGCAAAATGGCTTCTAGGTTTCAATTTTGCGTTGCATGTCGTCGTTCGCTGCGCTGCTGGGGGGATTTTTTGATTTTTTTGTTGGTGTTTTTTCGTTCCGTATACACATACAATCCCCCATACACTCGTATATAGAAATTGTTGGTGTAGTTTTGCTTGCAGGATTGCATGAGGCGAGTTATTATTTTTGTTTTTGTTTCATTCCGTTTGATTTTATTTCTCTTTATCATGCTGCTTTGGTGCTGCTTCTACTGCCCCATGATTTCCAGATAGAATTGACGCCAGAATATAATTAAAAAGTAATTTTCACGATGAATAATAAATTGAAACACGCCAAACAGACTGCAAAAGAGGCAGATTGAATGTTGAATGGATGTTTTTTGTGTATTTTTATGGAATTGGAATTGTGATGAGTTGATGGGAAAGGAATATATTTTGTATAAACGTGTAAAGTTGTCTATAAACTTTGATGTTGTGTGATAGTAAACAGGAAATAAATTAACTGCTATATACATTTTTTTAATTTATGACCACATAGCGAGATGTCCTTTTCAAAACATGCAGGACATTTTTTACTTAAAATAAATTAAGACTAACAACCATGATACTGTTAATGTACTGACCAAGGTTTACAGACTTTAGTCGGCTTACTGGTTTTCCTTTAATTAATATGTTGGTAATTTTGTATCGGAAAAGTGAGATATTTTTTTTTAACAACTTAACTACTTAGATATCCCAGTAGGAGCGGAAAAGAATTTAGATCGCATGTCCTTAGAAAATATAAATTAATGTTAAGTGAGTGCAAAAGTAAATTACGAGTCATAAAACTGAAGGTAATAGGTAATATACAAGAATTTAATCTGCGTGTTGATATGCTTTAAGTTTAATTTGATTGTGGAATTTGAAGGTCTAGAGATATAAGAGTTTGAAGGTTTGGAAATGATTTTTTGTACGCTGAAACCGTTTAAAGTCATGCAGTTTGCAACACATCGTGAAAATTGTTAAATTCAATCAAAGAAATCGATAGCCTATCCGGAAAATATAATTTCGAACTACCCATACTAATTTTTCTAAATATAGATCAATTTTAGTCTAGCGCATTACCGCGAAGTAAGCCGATAGATGTTTTTGGATTTTCGAAAAAAAAAATTATGTAGGTACATCTAATTGCGCATTCCATTTCTGCAACAAAAAAAATTGCCCACCAATATACTTCTTTTTTCAAATATGAACAAATTGGACTTTGTATGGAAATTTTAAAGCTCCTATATCTCGCGAGAACGGGTCAGGAGCCCATAGACTCCATTATACGAAGAAGAAAGTGGCAGTGGATTGGCCATACGCTTCGAAAAGGCGATCGGTGCATTGCATCTCAAGCAATGCAGTGGAACCCGCTCACACAGGAGGGAAGACAAGTGGGCCGGCCTAGAAGTACATGGCAAAGAACGGTCGAACAGGAATCGGCACGACTGGGGAAAAGTTGGAGAGAGCTGAAATATATTTCAAGAAATCGTACACGATGGCGCGTAGGTGTAGTGGAGGCACTATGTCCCGTAAGGGAAACATCACGGACGTAATAGGTCCGAGGACCTAAGTAAGTAAGTAAGTAAGTATATCTCGCTAACCAATGCAAATTTTGAAATGAACAAGGGCTTAAATAATTGCTCATGTTGAGATTAAATTTGCTCAGCGACAAATTTAATTTGTTCACGGCTAATTTGTTATTTTGTAAATGCGAAAACCTGATATTTTCGACATTTAAACTTGAATAGCGGCGGCGTTAGCGGCAAAGGTGCGAGGTGACAAAGTGTAAATTCGAAAAGAGCACCCCAAAATTTATAAAAATGAAAAGTTTTTAAAACTACTGCAAAACTTTACAGGCCAGAACAACTAAATAAATGGACTATTCGGTTTCAATATTTTTAGTTATCTGGTATTCTGGTACTCTGGTTATCTGGTATTCTGGTTTATCTGGTATTTGGGTTATAAATAAGATTCTAGTACATGTATTTCTACTAATGGGAGATCAGCAATCAGGTCGACGCCTCAAGTGGTTTTTGGAACAGCAGGCTTTCGCAGCAAGTTAAATGCCCTCGGTGGCTTTTAAAACCCAGACAAAGCTGGTGGATCAGCAAGTACCAAACTCCCTTCTGGCAATTATAACCCACTGACCTTCAAGCCAATATTCCTTACCTTGGGTAGGGGGAAGTCTGCAGCAGGAAATTGCCGGGTTAGCAAATGACTTAATCGTTGAATACAAAAAGGAAATCGATCGGTATTCCTCTCTCTATGAAATACAATGATGTCCTGAGCAGCGATTTAAAGAATATTTTTAACATGTTTGCGAACTTCTTTCAATCTGACTACGTTGCTGAACCAAAATCTGTTTTTGAATCAATTCGTGACGTCTCGTCTGTGAATCTGGAAAATCTTTATATCTCTAAAAATGATATTTTATCTGAACAATAATCTCTTGATGGCTCTCATACTCTTCCACCTGACAACATTTCAGCCATTTTTGTTAAAAATTGTAGATATAATTTAGTAATCCCGTTTCATATAATCTTTAATCTTTCGCTGTCTAAAGGTGTATTTTTGGATTGCTGAAAGTACTCATTTGTTACTCCAATTCATAAGTATGGTTCTAAGCAGAATATTGAAATTTATAGTGCTATTGCGAAACTTCAATTGGTCCCTAAATCTTCGAAGCGATAGTCCAGCGAAAACTCTAGTCTGTCACATCAACATAGGTTTATAAGTGGTAGGTCTACGGCAACAAATTTGGCAATTTTTACCAACTTTTGTTTTTATAGTATGGAACGACACTTTCTAGTGGATGCTATCTACACAGATTTCCCGAAAGCTTTTGATCGTGTTCAGTTTCATATTTTAGAGCGTAAATTATTGGGCTTGGGTTTCCACACTATTTTACTGAGTTAAGTAATGAGTTACTTAAATAACCGTAAGCAATATTTTTAATCATTCGGGAGTTCCACAAGGAAGCCATTTAGGTCCTCTTTTGTTTCTTTTATTTTTAATTATGTGCCAGATTTTATTTTAAATTCAAGTGAATTACTTTTTGCGGATGATTTTAAGATTTTTAGACAAATTAAAACTGTGTCGGAATGTACACAACTTCAACTTAATATCGACAGACTAATAAATTGGTGTGATATCAATTGCTTGCATTTAAATATTCGCAAATGTTCGGTGATGTCATTTACTCGAACTAGAAGTCCAATTTTGTTTGACTGTAAAATCTCTCAGAGTGATCTCAATCGCGTTACGGTGCAAAATTATTTGGGGGTTATTTTTGACTCTCAGCTAAGTTTCGCCTTGCATATGGACTTTTTGATCTCGAAATCGAATGCTATGCTTGGTTTTATATTTAGAAATTCTAAGGAATTTAGCGATCCTTACACTTTAAAGTGTCTGTTCGTCTCTTTAGTTTGATCGAATCTTGACCATTGCTGTACAATATGGTCACCCTACTACAACAAAGAATCATTACGGCTTGAACGTATTCAGAAAAGATTCACAAAATTTGCTTTGCGTAGAACTTACTTGCATTCAGATATGCCTATCTTTAATATAAGATGCCAATTAATTCAATTAAAGCCACTCTCAAACAGACGAGATTATTATTTCGCAATGTTTGCTAGGGACATTCTTTGTAACCACATTGATAGCCCTAAGTTGCTGTAAAATTCTGTATATAATAAAAATGTATTTTATTATAATCCTTTAAGACCTCCGACTGTGACGGTGGAGGTCTGGGATCGCTTCCCAGCCTCGTCCACCTAAAAACCAAAAATTTCAGGGCTACTGCCTCTTGCGAGGAATTGACAAATCCTCCAAGACTATCACTTGTCACGAATAAGTGCTTCTCGTCTAGCCGTTCGGATTCGGCTTAAAATTGTAGGTCCCTTCCATTCCTGTCGAAAGGCGCACACAGGAATGGTTGCGAGTTGTTAGTCACTAGGCCCTGGTTTTTCATGAGCCGTTGTGCCACCCGATTTATTTATTTTTTAAGAACGGATTATAATAAAATACATTCTAATGGGTTTTTCAACAGGGACGCTACAAAAGTAGAGCAACAGGGACAGCAAACGACGCCATATTACTTGTCGCTCTTTTGACATTTCTTCTCAGTAAGGTTTGCCATTTGGATGGAAAGATAAACGAGCCAACAACGAGAAGAAATTATTAAAATTTACTACCGAAATTCGGAGTCAGTGGCCTCAACGTTTAGGGCGCTACGACGTCCAATTTATGGTCGTCATAATCATTTCTGGCTGAATGGCTTAGTCAATAAACAAAATATGCTGTATTGGTCAGGCAGCAATCCACACGTACTACATGAGTCATCATTGAATCCCGAAAATATTACGGTTTGGTGTGGTTCCGTGATGATCAAGACCGGCACGTTACTGTGAATGGGGATCGCTACCGTTCAGTGATAACCGTTTGGATGATATGGACTTGAAGGACATGTGGTTCCAACAGGACGGCGCGCGCCACAAGCCACACAGCGAATGTCACAATCAATTTATTGGGAACCAAGTTTGGAGAACGTGTTATTTCACGAAATGGTCCAGTCGCTTGGCCGCCTCGGTCGTGCGATTTGGCGCCGTTAGACTATTTCCTGTGGGGCTACGTCAAGTCTATGCTCTATGCCAACAAGCCAGCGACGATTGATGAACTTCGTACGAATTTTTTTTTTATATACATTTTATTGAACTGAAGTATATACAATTGGGTCTTAATTCTAATTTACAGTACATTACAATGATGTTTTAAGTTGTTTTGGCACATAAGGGGCCTAATTTTATACATTGTTTTTTTATTTCTATAAAAATTATTTAAAAAATTGTCTTTGATTGTGTTATACTATTTACATTATTATGGATGGTTCATCTCGGGTTGTTCATATCCGGTTGTCTTTGTGGTAGTATGCGGGGTAAGGATGGCTACTAGTCACGGTGGTAGTTTGACGCTGCGTCCTCATAGAATTGGATTGCTTCGTCGTCGTTGATAGAAATGATTCCTTCGTCCAGTATTGCTGTTTCATCCAGGTATCGAGGCTCGGGGTATCTCTCTTCGCTGGTTATGGTTCTCACTATAGGGTTCGGATGATTGCATAGATTGCTCGTCAATCGTTTGGCAAAATTGATCATGTATTTTTCCAGGGGTGTTATTCCGGAAGCTTCGTAGAGTCGCTTGTTGCTGTGATGTTTTCGTCGCTGTTGGTCGAAATGTAGTCCCGTGCAAACTTCGTACGAATATCGAACTTGAAATTGCATTAGTATCGGCCGATTTATGCTTGAAAACCGTCGAAAATTGGGTTCAGCGTCTGGACTTCTGCAAGCGTGCCCGTCGTGGCCATGCAAAAGAAATCGAGTTCCCTACATAATGGCATCGATCGTACTTTCACAGGAATAAAGAATTTCATTGATATCCGAAACCTTTTGTAGCGCTCTTATTGAAAACCCCGATATTATAAAAAAAAACATAAAGTAGAACTCGGTTTATGTATATGGATATACATGGTGATTGGTATAAGGTGCACCAAAAGGCTGTAACTAGTAGGTTGGGTTAAGATAAGAAAAAAATCGTATGGGAGGGGGGTTTATTTGTTTCCATTTAGGCGGAAGGGTCAATTTTCTAAAAAATAGACTTAAAAAAGAAAAAAAATATTAAAAAAAAAAGGTAAAACTTGCAATGCCCTGCCATACCTTTTTTGAAAGTCAGAAATCTCTTATTTAATTTTCATTTTAAATTAAGTTGCGTTTGTGAATAGTTTTTAAAAAAATTAATTTTTAAACTCGAAATTTTGAAAAAAAAAATATTAAAAAAAAAAATATAAAACTAATTTTGTTCATAAACCCCCACCTCATATACGATTTTTTTCTTGTCTTAATCCAACCTACTCGTTACAGATTTTTGGTGCACTTTATACCAATCACCCTGTTTAAACAAAATAGCACTTAACACTTAAGACAGATCAATTAGTTTGGTGCAATTGTTGATTATGATCAAAACAATTCATGTAGAAATGTGAGAGAGATACAAACAATTAAGAAGAAGAAAATGAGGAAGAGAAAATGAGAACAAGATACCATTAATTTTGTTTTAATAAATTCAAAGACTTATGAATTATCATAGGTACATGTTATTGTTCAAGGGAAGTATTTCAGAATATTATGCTAATGACAAATTTGTACGATAAATTCTTAAGAATAGTATTCTGTTTTCAAAATTCTGTATTTGAAAATGCTGTAAATAGGCTGAGAAATAAAAATCGTTTTGATAATGTAAAAAAGTGCGCACTTTTTTACATTATCAGCCAGCCTATTTACAGCATATTCAAATACAGAATTTTGAAATGCAGAATTTTGACCAACCAGAATTTTGAAATACAGAATTTTGACTTACAGTATTTTGATCATATAGTATTTTGTACATACAGTATTTTGATATACAGTATTTTAACTACAGTATTATGACCCATACAGTATTTTGACCCCAACCCTAATATTTAATTAATTAGATTTAAGTTTAGTTTGTAACATATTCTATGAAAGTCAAATGTACTTGTTAGAATTAATAAATAAATAAATAAATAAAAAAATAGTTGGTTGCTGATGAAGTGAAACTGATTAACAAACTCCAAAACAAAATGATATCCCTGCGAAATTAATCTGCGTATGGAGCCTTAAATAATTTTTTTTTAAATATTTTTTGGTACTCGGGAAGAATGAATTTCTGGTTCCAATTAGAAAAGCCGTTTTGAAAAAAAAAAGAAAAACTAAAATTTAACAGCTAGGTTCCAGAAATCACGTGAAATGAAAATGAAATCGAAATTGAAAATCGAGTGAATTTATTTTCCATTTTCCACATTTCGATCGATTTCATAAATTCGAACAAAGTTCTCGAAATCATTTTAAGTGAAATCTAAAACAGCTTACATCTGTTATGATGATTGATATTCGATCTTCGATCTTCAATTTTCATTTTTTGTTTTCTTTGAATAAAATTAAAAAAAAAATTAGTTGTTTTCATAGCTGTGGTCTTGGAACATGAGAAAAAAAGATTTTCAATAGAGAAAATTAAAAGACATACTTTGAGAGACGTTTCTAATCCATATGAATTGCTGATGCAGCGTGAGTATCTAATGGAATTTGTCAACAAAATTTTGTATTAAAATTTATTATTTAATTCAGGTTTGTATCATATTTCCGCTTAAGTAAAGATGCCTTTAAAAGGCTGTTGGAAGCTGTTGCGCCGTATCAAGCAAAATCTTCTCTTTCCCTGCACGTTGCAGCTGGCTGCCGTTTTGAATTTTTTTTTACAGAAGGGAACTTTCAACAATTGGTTAGGAAAGATGCTGGAGTAGCTACGGGCCGTCAAAATATGTCAAAAATCTTATCACGAGTGTTGAAAGTGTTAGAATTAGAAGATTAAACTGTCAGTCAGATGCCGAATGAAACGACACTTCAAGGATAAATTTAGTGTTCGTGGCGTCATAGTCGACGGCATAGACATTCAAATGTCGCAACCACATCAAGATCCTACCCTATTTTTTTTTAAACAGAAAAGGATACTTTTCAGTCATTGCACTAAATAATCCCGTTTTCAATATTCTGTTTATTTATTGCTTTTTAAAATAAACACACAAAAACTCAGACTTCGATTGTTTTTGATTAAAAAAATCCTGAAATATAGCGTGCTGCGGATTAATTTTATTCTAGTTTACTTGAATAATATTAATAAAATATGAAAAATCATTTATATTTTAGAACGCAACAGCTTGCTTTCCTAGTTTCACTTGAATATATATCGAATATCTTGAATATCTGTTCGAATCGAAATCACGTGAAAATCGATAAAATCGAAATGTGGAACACGGAAATTCGATCAGTTTTAATTTCGAAAAAAATGAAATTGATATCGATAAAAGTGAAATGTGGAACAACAAATTTGATTTCACATCGATTTTTGATTTCTGGAACCTAGCTGTAAATCTTAAAAACAGTTTTATAGCAAAGAGAAAATCTAACTTTAGCGAGCCCAAATCAAGATTTGCAGCCAAGATTTCAGATTAAAAAAAAATGAGTTCCGGTATTAAACATTTTTTTTTTAATAGAAAAATATTGACAACCTTTTTATTTATTGAAATACAGAAAAAAGTTGTATGACAAAATTGTTCAAAATTTGATCCCAAAATGTCAGAAAATTTTTCAAATTTTAGATTAAAAATTGCCTAAATTTAGGCAAATACTTAATTTTTTTGTTGGTATGTAACTTTTTAAATATTAACAATAATAAAAATGGTTTTAGGATATTTTTTTCTACGCATTTAATGTCTAACAATTTTGTTTGTAGGACTAATATGAACCAAGATATTTAGTAAAAACTATAATAAAGTAAAATCCAAGATGGCGACAAAACGGTTAAATGTTTTGAATGCGAAAACTGAGATTTATCATCTTTGATCAACTCTCTATCGAATAAAAATAAAATTTGGACTGAACTTTCGAAGGTTAATTTTTGTCAAACTTCCTTACAATGAATTAATATTAATATAATTAATATCTATCTTCGTGGTGCAGAATCGGAAAAATTGAAATTAACTTGTAGCAATTTGTTAAAAATCACTTCTCGTACAAAACTTGTACCTTCCTGGCACAAAATCCAAGTAACTTGTACAAATGAACTCTATAAAAAATATAAAAATTTTAAAACCGAAGCTTTTAAGTTGTTTTCCATTTCGTTTGTCATTTTTTGACGTTTTTCTCTGCCTTTAAAACACTTACTACCCCGCATCTCATCACTGTAGCTTATCCTTATAAACTCATAATTCCAATTTCCAGCCAACTATATATGGGGCCTACAAATACCCGTTCGTTGTCAATTAAAGTTATCAATTTTAATTAATTCGCTCATTTGATTTCGAAATATTTCATAGTCAGTAACTTTACTTGTAATTTATCCTTTCATTTCCAAAATCCAACAATCAATCAAATACTTTATATGTTTCATCTGTAAAATATGTTAATGAAATTACCCCAGAAATGGTTATAATCCCTTTTACAGCAAGTTTAAAATTTTGTGAAGGAAAAAAAAAAGATAACATTTCTAGGAAGCTGTCGAGTCAGTATCTACTGATTGGTGAAAATGATGATGATTGGCTTCGAAACTCCATTTAGTAATGGTTGAGTGTATCAATTAATTAATCGATCATCAGAGTTATACATAGTACTGCACAGTTTTGAGAATTGTGTGTATATAGTTCCATTTGGTTTTGTCTAAAGTCTAATTGTTGCGTTTTGTAATTGAGTTGAGTGGTATTCTCGATTTATCTATATACATTTATGTATGACTAGAGTATTGTATTTCCCTGTGATTTGCAATCAAGTGTATTATATAGGATTTCAAAATCTGATATAACAACAATCATTTGAGGGGTTAACTTAATTGAATGATGGACATAGGTTATAGTTATAGATAAATTTACGATTACGTATTAGAAAATACTATGGTCAAAGGGCATAATAATTAAATAACGGCAATAGATAAATGTAGAAATTAGTTTCGATTGAACAAGATCAATTTTTCCGCAGTATTTAATTTAAATTTTATCCCTTAGAAATTTAGTAAGCGAAATTCTTGATTTAAATCCCTTAAAATGATAATGTGGCAACATTTACTCAAGATTAGAAAGCCTCAGAAGGTCATACTAGCAGGTGATTCGCTGTTACAACAACATATTTTTTTTAATTAATTTCCAAACTCAAAATTTTCAAAGAAAAAATAATTTTTCTTTTAATAATTTTTCCGGAAAATTATACGTAATTAAGTACTATTTTTGACTTAAAAACTCAATGCTCTTGTCAAACAATAAAAAAAGGATGGTTGTAGGACTCCTACTTTTCAAAATATTAATAACTAATGGAACCAACTTTTTCATAAAAATTAGGAGAATCCGCTAAATGATCATTTCAGAAACTGCAAATTTTCTGGGCTGTCACTTTAATGAAAATATTCTACTTTTTTTTTTGACAATAAAAGTCCTAGAACGTAGACATTTTTAAGAGCATTGAATATTAAAATCAAACAATAGCTGATACTTAACAACAACGGTATGTATTTAAAAATAAAATCAGTTGCATACAATTTTTTTCCAAATTTATTTTTTTTCAAAATTTCATTCGTTTTGTTTTTAAATCCATTTATTTTTCAAAATTTCGTTTCGCTACAAAAATTTTGAATTTCAGTTCTTTTAAAATTTTATTTTTTATTCAATTTTGTTTTTTATTAAATTTATTTTTTTTATTTATTTTTTTATTTATTTCTTTATTTTTTTTTTTTTTTTTTTTTTTTTAAATTTCGTTTTTGTTCAAAATTTCGTTTTTGTTCAAAATTTTGAGTTTGAAAACTCAATATTCAAAAATTATTTACTAAAAATAAACATTATTTGAAGTTAAAATTTTATTAGAAGAGGTAAGAACAGTTTTCTTTACATTTTTTTTTTTCGAAATTAATATTTTTGTCAAAATTTCTTGTAAATATAATTTTTTCTTCAAAATTTAGTTTGTTTTTAAATATACACTTTTAAAAATAAAATTTTTGCAAAATAATTTTTTTTTTCAAAATATTCGTTTCTTCAAAATTCCGTTTTCTTCAAAATTCCTTTTTCTTCAAAATTTGCTTTTATTTAAAATTTCTTTTTCTTCAAAGTTTCTTTTTTTTTTTTGAAAATTTCATTTTATACAAAATTTTGTTGTATTCAAAATTGTTTTTCTTTTTTTCAAAATTTCATTTCTTTTTCAAAATTGTATTTCTTTATCACATTTTCATTTTTTTTTTTTAAATTTCAAAATTTTGATTTTGAAAACTTTAAAAACAATTATATTTGCTAAAAAGATTTGAAATTTAAAAAATGGATTTGAGGGTTTGTAAATAGCTAGATATATCAAAATATTGCAAGTGTTTCCGTTTTGTGTGAATAATTTTATTTTTATTTTAATTATTTTTTTTAATATAAAAAATTGCCTTGCCTGACATACGATTTTTTTTCTTGTCTTAACCCAACCTGCACACTAAAGATTCCACACTTTAGCATGGACTTTAAAGGCTTTTGTAAGTGTTGCCGTGGGGTTTTAATTTTTTCTTTTTTTTTATTTTAAGTAAATTCTTTTAAAAGTTTGGTCATCTCTCCTAGATGGATGTAAATTTTTTTTGTCTAGACACAACCTACGCGCCCTAGCTTTTTGTCGCTTTTATGCGACATCCTTGCATATAAGTCTATCAATTTGTACTTCAATATTCAAACCTACATAATGTATGGTACATTGGATAAACATGTTAAACGTTAAGAAATATCATCTACCTTGTAAAAGAAAATAAATCCACTCAATTTCAAAACCATTATCGTGCATTATTCGCCACGTCAACATGCATCCTTTTTATACTTCCGACGACGAAACCGCATTCCGTTCTCTCTTAAACTTAAAAGAATCTTCATTCACCACAAACCCCTTCGCCCCATTTCATCTCTTTTTTTTTTCTTCTTTCGCTGCACACCTAACCTAACAAACCTAAACTTATCTTCCTTATACCTACCTCAATGCTGACGAAAAAGTAAAAGACGACAAAAAAAAATAATAATAAAAATTGTTGAATTATAATCCAATAACCTGCCGTCATCGTCAGGAAAAAGAAACGAAAACCACTTATCATCTTATCATGGCTCAAAGCTTGGAATTTACTAGCTTTTTTATGTTTTAAAGTGTTGCAAGAGAGGGGAAAGACATAAGCTGGAGGAGAAGAGTTTTAAAAGGATCACTTTGCTTTTTGGCTTCAAAACTTTAAGAAGAAGCATTTTTTTTATCCGAGAACAAACAGAACATGCCAGACCACATAATGAGAGCAAGGACGAAAACCAAAAAACAAGAAGGATACAAAATGAAAATTTCTTAAATTATGATAGAATTTTTTGGGTTTAACACAGGGCTGCTACCATCGTCGTCACACATTTTATATACAAGACCACACATCCTTGGCGGTGCTAGCTGCATGGGTGTTTGTTGGAACATCAGTGGTTTCTATCTTTCTCTCGCTCACTTTTGATCTGCGCTGGGCGCCAAAAGTGGTTCGCAAAATGTTCAACTTTCTTCTTGTTTTTTTTTTTTTTTTTTTTTAAACCTTTAATCGATTTATTTTCCACTTTGGCTGAGTCCTCGATGGTCGGTCGGCGTTGGTAAAATGCAATCGTATCTCAAGTGGATATCCTACATCCAGAGACCCATCTAGAGTTATAGGTATAAGAGAAGAAAAAAACGGAACAAAAACCCTTTTGTTAGATTTTGTTACTCTCTGTCATCGGTTTGGTCCTCATTTTTTTTTTTGTTTTATTTTCTTCCATTTTATGTTGTGTTTTCCTGGTGAAAGCCTGATGGCTGGGGGATTAAAAAGCAAACAATGAAAGGATAAAAGCTGACTGACTGACTGAATGTCGTTGTCATTGTCATTTCTAGGGATGAAACCAAAATCACACTGAATGAATGTGGGTCGGTCTTCATATTCGAATTGGGATTCTGGTCAGCGGGGGAGAGGAAAGGGAATTAAAATCTGGCCTTTTGTATAAAACTGTTGATAGTCGTGGTTCAGTAATTAATCGGATGAACTGCTGCTGAAAGATTAGTCGGGGATAAAGTTGACAATTAAAAAACGAGGACTTAGTTGAATTGCAACGAATTTGTGAGCTTGGCGGTCGGTGGTGGTTGAGATAGATTATTTTTGTATTTATAAAGCCTTTTGCGGGCAATTTATCGAGACAAATTTAATTAATGGAAACAAATAAACAAAAAAAAGAGCAACGGAACATAAATGTCAACGAGGCTTAAACCCTTGACCTTTTCTCTCGGTGGATGGTTCTTCACGAAATGCGTTTAAAGTGTTTAAGTCTATTGTGAGAAAATTACCATGTTTTGTATTAAGTGAAGTTACTGATAGCCTTTAAAAGAAAATTGCTGCTATTAACTCGCTTTGCCGGCAAACAAAAAAATATATAACTCAATGACGCAGACATTTTTAATGCTCGTCACTGTTGTGCAGGGTTTGTTTTTTTTTCATAAATGAATTATTTCTATTGGAAAATAGAAAACGTTTTTGTTATTGTTCGATAAATAATAAACAAAGGGGTTCTAGTTCAACACTACAAAAGGTCCGATAGTTTTGAATTGTATGTATGTTGTGGGGTTGTTAATTTATTAAAAAGAAAATTTTGCAAAATTCCTTTCTCCAGTTAATAAAACATTGAGTCTACAAACTATGTATTAAAAATAAATCGATCCATGTCAATTTTTTTAAATATTTTAAAAACAATCAGTTTCTTTAGGAAAAAATAATATGCTACACTGTCATAGACACCTTTGTACGCGCCCCTTGCCCCCTCCCCCCAACCCGGTCCTAGGACGTTTCAAGACCCTAATATACTTTTATTATTTACTAGCGACTTGTGACAAGTACGACAAATCTACATTTACTATAAGCATTAGCAATCCAATTTATATTTTCAAAAACTATTTACATGCTTCTTTTTTTAAAGCGTGAATATTCAATCGGTCAATAAATTACTGAGTTTTTAAATGTTTATAAAGAAATATATTTTTTTTATACAGGGTGATTGGTATAAGGTGCAGCAAAAATAGTGGCTGGCCACTAGACGAGACTCTGCGAGACTTTTGTAAGTCTCGTCTCGGTCCCGTTTAAATCGAAAATTTTCAGTCTCGCCTCGGTCTCGTGTCGGTCTCGTATAATTAAGTCTCGTCTCGGTCTCGTATAATTAAGTCTCGTCTCGGTCTCGTCTCTGAAAAATACGATTTCCGGCCAACTTGTTGATTATTGGAACGAAATATTTTCGATTATAGTTTAAATACGTAGAGAAGAAAATAAATATTTAACTGAAATTTAATGTTTTAATTCATTCGACTCTCTATTTAAATTTTGGTCCAAATATACAGTCTCGTCTCGGTCTCGTCATGCGAGACCAAGACCGAGACCGAGACTTTTCTCGTCTCGTAGCCAGCCCTAACCAAAAAGCTGTAAAGACTGTAACTAAGACAAGAAAAAATCGCAAGGGAGGTGGGACAATTTTCTAAAAAATTGACTTAAAACTGAAAAAAATTATTTAAAAACAACGGTAAAGCTCGCAATGCCCTGCTATACCTTTTTGGAAAGCCAGAAATCTTTTCTTTAATTTACATTTTAAATTAAGTTTCGTTTGTGAATAGTTTTATAATATTAATTTTCAAACTCGAAATTTGGAAAAAAAAATTTGTTTTAAATATTTAAAACTTAAGCTCTTGTCAATTTTTAGTCAAACACTGAAAACCACATGGTTCTAGGACTTTGACTTTTCAAAATATTTAAAAATAAAGAAACCAGCATCTAGTAACAACAAAGAAACACGAGGTTGATGATAAATCAACTGGTTGGTGAAATGATCATTTTCATTTATTCATTCATTTATTTTCTCATATCTTGAAAAGTAAAAGTCCTAGATCCTTGTGGTTTTCAGTTTTTGACTAAAAATTAATAAGATAAAATTAGTTTGAATTTTTTTCTCTTTCTAAATTTCGACTTTGAAAATTAATTTTTTCAAAAAACTATTCACTATCCACGCAACATAATTTAAAATAAAATTTTAAGAAGAGATTTCTGGCTTTCCAAAAAGGTATAGCAGGGCATTGCAAGTTTTACTGTTGTTTTAAAATATTTTTTTTTTTTCTGTTGTAAGTCATTTTTTTTAGAAAATTGCCCCTCCCGCCTAATCGGAGGGAAAAAGGCCCAACCTTCCATACGATTTTTTTCTTGTCTTAACCCAACCTATTCGTTACAGCTTTTTTGTGCACCTTATACCAGTCACCCTGTATATATTTTCATGAAAATAGTTAAATTATTTTCGTCACTAAAGCATAGTACGCAGCTGAAGCGAAACGAAAATTTTCATACAAAAATTGACACAACGAAATCAGAAACGAAAAATTTTGTTCTCGTTTTGCTCAGCAATACGCAGTTCGATAGCGAAAAAATAAAATCGTAGTAGATTACTAGAGTCAAGTCTCCACATTTTTTCGCACAGAATTTATTGTCCGGAACATTATTGCTGGTGAAATAGTGACAGTTTCTGTTTTTTTTTTAGAAACAAAAATGCACGAAAATTATAATAAGTTTCATATTCACTTTTTAAAGAAGAAATAAGTAAATAAGTGACAGTTTCTGTTTTTTTTTTAAACAAAAATGCACGAAAATTATAATAAGTTTAATATTCACTTTTTAAAGAAGAAATAAGTAAATAATGAGTCACACCATTCCTTAAAACCATTAACACAACACAAAAAGGAATTTAAAAATATTTTTTTTATGAAGTATTTAAAATATCTTTCAATATTTTTTTTTTTTTTTGGCAAACATCTGATAGAGCTCTCCATAAATATTTTTCGTAGCCAGGATTAAGTGAATACAAATATTTATAATCCTTAATATTAAGTTGAGATTTTGAAGGACTTATGAAGGAAACACATGTTTCTACCTGATGAATTTGGCATACAAATGTTTTTAAAAACAACAACATTTATAATTTTAAAACATAAACAAATACTTCAAAAAATGTAGGTTTGAATCATTTAAAAAATCTGAAAATAAATTGATAGTATTTTTAGATAGAAAAGCTCAATATCAAACAAAAAAAAAGATTATCCTGGACCTGCTATTTTTTTTTTATAATTGACGCGCAAACAAAGAAGCTGAAGATCGCTGCATCCGAGGTTTTTTTTTCTTTTAAAGTAGCAGACCTCGAAAAGTATCAATGATATTGGAAAATTTCATATACCAAAATGTTGTGCAAATAATCTTCCAGGGGCGATGTCCGTTACTTTTTCAAATTTGCATCCCGTTTTATTTTTTTTTAATTATTTATTAACATTTTAAAATTTACTTTTTTTTAAACGAGCACATAGACCAAACTAACGGTTTAAAAAAAAAAAAAAAAAATGCGCTGTGTAGAACAGACCCTTTTCTAGAGGCGATGTTCCTTAGTTTTTTTTTTTTTTTTATTAATAAGCGTTTTTAACAATGAAACATAAAAAAAGAACAACAGAACTTTAACCCCGTATAACTTCGGATGCTTTTCGAGAAATTATCAAAAATACTGGCCTTTTATCCTTTCACCCTACAAAATCGAAAGTCCTTGCAAAAATTAAAGATTTTTATTGAAAAAATGCGTAAGACGTCAAAATGAAGCCCTTTACCAAAATTCAGCTTTGTCGGAGTTATATTTGAAAAGATATTTTAATTTTATCGATATACTTGAACAAAAATGTTTTATTTTTGTTTTATTTTTAACCTGTTTTATTGAATTCAAACGGTTATAACTTTCTATCTGAGCACCGCCTTAGCAAGTTTTATACCTTTTTAAAAACAACGGGATATTTTTGGAATATTAAACCTGTATTGTGTCATACGAATTTTATTCATGGAGCTCTTAAGAAGATTGAGGTCAAAAATTAAGTTTGGTCAAAGTTCGAGTTTATCTTTTAGTTTCTAGGCAAATGGTGAAGTAAATGAACATTTTTTTATTGGGTAAAATAAGTCAAACTATTAGCCAAAGTTTAAGTGTAAAAATTGTAAAAAACAGAAGTCAATTATGGACAGTGTGAAAAAAAACTGGTTCAAAGTAAAGTTTTTTTTTAAATTTCGAAAAATAGCCGTTACTCGAAAACCGTTAGGTTTCAGTATGAACAAATTACCAAATTCTGAAAGGTCATGACCTGGCCTATCACCATGTTCAGTTTTGACCATCCTTTACGGGACACCCTGTATACAAAAAAAATTGTACGATAAGTCGTTCTCGAGATATAAGCTAAATCGCGTTTTTCAAAATTGCGGCTGACGCACAACAATTAAAGCCGAACCGATTTTTTTTCTATACTCAGAGACAACCCATTTACCAATTTCAATCATAAAATTCGAGTGGTATTTTTTTGCAAATTAAAAAACCTGCCGACTGGCCTTTTTGTTATTTTATCGTTTTGTTATACCTAATGCTAGGCAAAAATCAATGGCTTAAGAACACGAACAAAAAAAATAAAAAACATGGCCTCTAGAGATTGGAAAACTAAATTTTTCTGTGTACTTTTTTTACGTAGCATTCGTTGATCCGAAGTTATAAGGGGTTAAAGTTCTGTTGTTCTTTTTTTATGTTTCATTGTTAAAAACACAAAGGGGAACGATGGTGCAGCTACCCATCACCTTTATAAAATTTGTTAGCTGCCATTTTTTTTAGCGTTATCGAGGCAACTTGATTCAACCGAAATCTTTGTAAGCCACCTACCTGTTCTAGATAACCTAGAATAAAAACTTTAATTGTCTTCTATTGAATTACATAAAAATACTCCACGCCCAATTTGAACCAAATTCGTCCAACAGCTTAGGCTGTAGCTCGATGTACATCAGGACCGACAGACGTTATCCCGAAAATCACTTTTCAGGACTTCTCTATCATCATTTTGTTTATTTTTGTTTTTACACGAAAGCAAAATATTTGGGCTATAAAATGAGTAAAATTGTCGATACATTTTTAAAACAACAAGATGATCTGTTAAATATTGGTTATGAAGTTAATATAAGCAGATATACTGTTAACTCAAGACACCTGTCCCGTAGTATGCACATTTGTACGGCATTTAATTTTATACCTACGAGGGTATATGTTAAACTGGGTTGAAGTTATAAGACACCCTGTAAAATCAATCATGTTTTCAGATTTTATTTCCTGCAGTTTGCACTTAGATATAATTTTAAAAATATAACACGATATTTTTTTTAAATAAGCAGACGCAATGCAATTTATTATCAGTTTAAAATTATCAATTCTACAATTGACAAAACAGCTGAAAGTCAAAAAACAAACTTTTTAGTAAAATTAAAAATTATCAGATACCATGTTAAAATAGCAAGAACTTGGTTAAACTTGACACTGCCATCATCTGAACATTTTTCCAAATTTTGTATTGACAAGAAATTCATGGTAAAAAAATAAATCAAATTTTATGTTATCAAAAATATCTACATACATATTTATTTATCCGTGAATATAATGTATCGTGTAATTTTCGGAGTCTTCTGCATGTGGAAGTGTAGACCTTGTTAAATCAATAAGTCTGATGTTCTTTGAGTTTGGTTTAAGATAATAACCAACAAAATTAGCTTTTCAAAAGAAACCAATTGGTAAGAGGCTGAAATTTAGCATGGGCATTGGTAATTGTACTTCTTATTAACTGGAAGAGTTCCTCACCGAGTCGATGGGCGCTAGATCTGTTACGAGGGGTCAAATGTCGTGCAAATGTTTTTTTTTTCTCTTTTTTGTAGTTTTAACAGCTCAATTTTAATTTCAATTACTCAAAAACGATATCGTAAGCAAAAAAAAACGGTCTTGGTTCATTAAATTTCTCATCACCTTCTCTAATTTCGATCCGAAAAATTACAGTTTATTTTATGACCCGTGTGCTTTACTTGCCATTCATTCAATTGCTGTAAATTTTTAAAGCTGAGTGCTACGATCAAAATTCTCTTGCCAATTTCTCTTGTGGAAAAGTTCCTCAGCTGCAATTTTGTAAAACAAATTTCTACCCTTAAACAAACAAACCGGTTTTAAGTGATTTTCAAAAATACCACATGATATTCATGAGCTTTTTCGGTCCCAAAAATTAATATTAAATTACCCTTGTGATACTTGCCATTCTTTGAATTGCAGTACATTTCTACGGGAAACGCTACAGACGAAACTCTCATGACCATGTTGGAAACTGCCTCAGCTACAAGTTTGTCCAAAATTTTTTTTCTCTTCTATAAAAACAAGTCCCTTTTCAAACAAGGAAACTGAGTTGCCAGCAATTTTTAGTTTGTAGGCGAGAAGGGCTTAAGGGGAAGGAAACAAATCTTTCCTCACACCCTTTCCACCAACAAACTAGCTAATTTCTGGCAACTCAGTTTCCTTGTGTGAAATCGGTCAAACCATTTTAAGGTAATTTGGAAAGAACACAGTTTCATGACATTGGACCCCTCAGTTTATAAAGAGTCCCATTGATGATGATGTAAAATTTCAGTCCCTAATTTTTTTCCTTTCTTTTGCATTTTTCTGTCTATTTATCTTCAATCAAAACTACACAGTCTCAAAAGCCTCTTATGACTCTGAAATGGGAACAAATCATTAGCTAAACTTCTAACTATTCTAAAGAGTTTTTTTTGCAGTTGATACAAAAAAAAAAACAATTTCTTCAAATTTGGTTCTTGTCTAGCCCTAAATGTATATCCTTTTTAATCCTTTAATTCACTTTAGAAAAAACTAAAAGAAAAGTTTTCTATTTTAAAGGCAAATAAATCTCCCATTTGGGGTTTAATTTACCTACCCCTTACAGAAAAGAAAGAGAAAACCTTCCCCAACGAACAAAAACAAAAAAGGATGCAAATAAAACTTTTTACAGTTCAATGTCACGTAACATATAACAAATACGCTGGTATAATCTTACTCGTATATCCAACCCATAAACCTCTTCAAAGACACTATTAAAGTAGTCAAAAGGAAATATCTATCAAAAAAAAAAAAAAAAAAAAACTAAAATAACTTCATCACTCCCTGGGGCTTAATAGACAATCAAAGTTCTACTACTTCTATTTCTTCTCTCTTTATTTTATTTTCGCTTATTTGCCCCTTTTGTTTTTTTTTGTTTGTGACATTTTTGTCATCTTTCATCTCGACTGACTTGACTTTTTGTTATCCTTTCATCCAGTTGATGATCCGCATAGTTTTCTAACACTTTTTTCTTCATCTTTAACCAAGACAAAAAAAACAACATTCCTTAAATTATTTATTTTTTTTTTTTTTTTTTGTGGAGGAGGATTTTAGTTGCTCCTGCTAAAAACAATTTTGGTTTCTATTTTTTTTCTTCCTTACGAATTTTTGTCGTTTTGTCCTTCTCGTCCGTCTTACCCTTCTTAGCAAGAGGTACTTTGTCTTTTTCTTTAATTAAACTGCTCTTCTTCTACACCAAGAATAGAATTTTGAATCGAGAATAGAATAGCAAGAAAGAAGACACCATTATCCACGTCCTTTAAAAAATATATCTTTTCTTCAACTTGTTCTTCTATATAATTTTTTTTTTTTGTTCGCAATCCTCTCAAATGCGGCTCGACAGACAAGGAGCAGAGCTCAATTTGACTCCAATAACATTCTCCAATAATGGTAGTCAAGTCACATGCCTACCATATTTCGAGTTCCTTTTCTCTCTAACCAACCACTATAATATACATTCCAGACGATAGGATCCCATTCAAGGAGCAAAACTTTGCTGGCTGGTATAGCTGGAGTCGGTAAAGCTATAGGAGCTGGAGGAGGAACATCAATTTTCCGTATTGATGGTTAAAAAAAGGAAGAAGATCGATATCTTCTTCTTCCTCATCTATTGTATGAGTACGAGTAGGTATATTCTTACATATATAGAATGGAACTTGAACCCTTAAAGATGGTTGTCTTCAAGACAACACAAATATACACACACTCGTTGTACTAACCTACCACCTATAGAGATAGAGAGTGAGCAAAAGATATATGTAAAACCATTTGTTAAGGACATGGTCTTAGATAACTGAATGGGCCCGACGGCGACGACGAGCGACGACGACGAAGATGCCTTATGGTGGCATCACGGAACTAAATCTCGATGTGGCTATGGCGATGGTGATGGCATTTCAAGCCTGCACATGCCATTTTGTGGAGGAACGAAGGACTTATGACAAAAACATGAACCTTAAGGACGAAAATATACATACAATCCTCTCAAGACTATAGTGTCTGTATACACTATGACATCGACCCTATGATATGAGGACGAAAAGGCTCTCAAATAGTGTGTTTCTAAACTCAACACTATCACAGAGGCAGGCATCATCATCAGGACATCTGAAGGGGATGAGACGAAAAATAAGCAAATTTCCTGTCACAATATATAAAGCCGAAGCGATGGTGCTAGATTTAGATAGTGTTGGGTCTTTGTATGATATCAGATGACGAGGAGGTTGTTGGTTGGTATGTTTCGGTACAATTTATTATCCTTATTGAATGGACTTTGGACATTTCAAAACAATGAACAAATGTTGCAAGTGAATAGATGATGTAAGGTACTAGCATACCTATAATGCATAAAAGCTGACGCCCTGACTTACAAATTGGGGAATGGGGCTGGTTGATGCATTCTATTGTAGAAAATCAGACAATGGCAAATTACCTTGACTTCGACATCGAGATAGGTAAGGTATAAGACGGACAACCGACAAACTATACATACAACAATGTCAACATAAAACATAATAAAATTTATTGTATAGAGAGAGAAAGAGAGAGAGAGAAGAATCTTTAAATTAAATGACCCTGGCGTTGAAAGGCCATCAAACGACCTTTTCGATCAAGGTCTATTTATATTAAACATCATATTGTTGTCCGTTGTTGCCCTATATCTTAAGTGTTTGTAGTTGCTATGGCGAAATACAGAAATTTTTTGTTTAATATTTATGTTAAAGGGTTTATATGACGACTTGTGAATGAGATACAAAGTTTGATTATCTTAAAATGATAAAAAACTTAATTGTTTCATTTTTAAGTATATTGATGTCTGTGGTATAGTGCCTGAAAGTTGGAGGTTATTCCAATTTGCAAACAAAAGGCTTACTTATTTTTTTTCCCGAAATTGCACCTTCAGATAAAGGGTAGTGTTTAAAAGACCGTGATTTTATGAGGCTAAGGCTTAATTATATGTCTTTTCAGTTTTTGAAGATATTTTATTGTAACATTTTGAATTTTTGTCATAGCAGAGAAAAACAAGGTATACGACTGGTCATCCGTCTGTCAGTTTGTCCTTCCGTCCATCTGTCCGTCCATCCATCTGTCCGTGTTCCCATCCGTCCGTCTGTTCTTTCATCTATCTGTCCATTCAACTGTTTATCCGTCCATCTGTCCGCCCGTCTGTACATCTATCCATTCATCATTATGTCTATCCGTCTTTCCATCCATCCTTCCGACCACCCGTCAGTCCATTCATTTGTCCGTCCTTCCGTCCGTCTTTTTATCCGTCAGTCCGTCCATCCATCCATCCGTCCGTCGGTCCGTCCATCCACCCGTCTGTCCATCTATCTATCAATCCTTCTGTCTGTCCGTCCGTCCGACCACCCGTCCGAACACCAGTCAATCCATCCGTCTATCTTTTTATCCGGCTGTCCTTGTGTCCGTCCAACCATCCGCCCGTCCGTCTGTTCGTCCATCTATCTGGTCGTCGTGCGTCCATCCGTCTGTCTATCTGTCCGTCTGTTTGTCTGTCGGTTCGTTTGTCTGTCTGTTTATCTGTATGTCTGGCATTTTGTTTGTATGTCTATTTGTTTGTTTGTCTATTTATCAGTCAGCCTGATATAGTTTTCTCTTTGTAAGCTTAAAATTAGCATATTGCTTCCTTGTTTGAGGACATTTGCGGATTATTTGATATAACGTCTCAAACTGAAACCTTACATACTCCAAATGGATTTTTATTTGGTTTAGAATATCATAACAGGTAGAGTTTCTTTTTCTTCGCAATCAAGAGAGAGCGGTACATTTAATGACCTCACTCGGAAAAATGTTCATAAAACAAACATTTTTCTTAACATGATAACTTCATATCCTGTAAATATTTTTTTTGTCCAGATTCTCCAATGGTTTTAAATATATTGCAAAATTAAAACAAAGAATCTTGTCCCTAATCAAGTAGGACAGAGTGTATATGTAATCGATTTTTGTAGAAAATATTCTTGACTTTATTTTTGGAAAAGATTATTTTTTGATACGAGAAATAGTTTCCAAGATAAATGGAAGAAATTAAAATCAACTACGTGTTTCTCTTAGCTACCGCTAGGGTTATTTTCTAAACTATAACAGATTCGAGAAAAATACTTAGAATCTTTTTTTTTTTTTTGGGGAAATTGAATAAGCTTTGTTTTTGTAGATGGTAATATTTTAATTCCAAAAATAGTTTCAAACATGTTTCTCTTTACTGCCGCAGCGCTTCGGTCGGATTCTTGGGGACTTTTTTTTAGGTAATCATCAATAGACATCTCTTAGTAAGTCAAGTTTCAAAAATGTTGAATTTGGTTTGAGGTAAAATCCTTTATTTACTGGACTATTTTTTTTTTTATTTCGATTCTTAGAAGGTAGACATTTTGGGATGTTCATTTTTCGGGGTTTAATCCCAAGCTTCCGATTTTTAGGTTTTGGGAATTTAATTAAATGGGAATATTATAATGGCACTAAGATACAATGCGAATATAATAGATTTTAATTGGGGGTTTTCACTTGGTGTTCGATTTACAGGAATGCCAGAATTTTGGGATTTTCAAAATTGTATTGATATTAAGAATTGGCAGAAACTTAAATTTTTGTTATTGTTTTTGATATAAAAATTAGTTGTTTTTAGCCTTCAAGATGTTGAGTTTTTGGGGGTTTTATGACAATTACCTACTTTTAGGATATTCGATTTTGGGTTTTTCGAAATTATTTTTTTTTTTTTATTTACGGGATTTATATTTTGAACAAGATTATTGTTTAAATTATTTATTTTGATGGATTTTTATTTGTTGTAGTTTTTGATAAGGGCAGGTACCAAACATTTTCAAATTTTCAATTTTATGGGATATTCGTCACGTTTTAAAAGATTTAAATTTTCAAAAAATTAAGCTTTACCATGCTATAATTTCCTCTAAAAAAACACACACAAGATCAAGAATGAGGATAAATTTGTCAATTCAGGGAAATTCGAAAAGTTTTGAAGTTTTTGGCGATGACTTTAAGCTCCTGTTTAGTATCTACATACCAAAATTAATTCAACCAGATGGACTTAATGTTAAATCCCTGGTCTAGTCAAAGCAAAATTGATGTGTCACATTGAATATTTAAACCCTTGAAAGTATTCAATTTTGTATTTAACTAAGATAAGATCATCTCAAAGCTCACAGCAATGAATTCTTAACCAGGCACCTTCATTTTTTAAGAGTCCTTTTCACAAAAGGTAAACTCTACGTTATCTTCCATCTCGTTGCACACTTTGTGTATACCAACCTACCTACTTAGTTTGCCAAGAGAGTGCTATAGTGCCAGTGCCATGCTGTCCTTGACAGTATGAGGTTTCGATTAAAATCTTTGTCTGGAACCTTTTTCTCGCAGGATGTTTACGTCTTTATCATCTAACAAAAATACAAAAAAAAATGTATACATTTTCAACCATCAACGCAAGGAGCAACAGCAGTTCTAGCGAAAAATAAACCCACAGCAAAAATAAAATAAATTATAAAAAAAAAGAATAAAAAGTTCAGTGCACTCGGTTGTTGGGCTTCTTCCGCACACACAGCGAGAAAAATAAACGGATGTAAACCCACTATGCGGCTCTCTGGTGGAAGTGACGGTTTGTTGCACAAACAGCGTCAGAAGCTATTTGTGCCAATCATAAAAATTCCATCTAAATGTAGCTACACTCGACTGTCACAATTTTATTGCTGAAGAAAAGATCTTCCACCCACTTACCTTCGTGTCGGTCTCGGTCGTCGTAGTCGTAGTCGTAGTCGTCGACTTAAAGACATTTTCATGTTATCCTGAAATAGGATACGATGACGTACAAAAAAATAGAAGAAACCAAACAAAAAAACGTGAACAAAATGCTTTCTCTAAAGGAAGCCCTGAATCGTGTGCACCAAGCACGATGGTGGAGCGATTGTATAGAGCTCAACGCGGTGGCAGTGAAATTACCAAAAGTAAAACTCCGATAGATTTTTATTGCTGCATATCCCGCATCCACACAGCTCAGCGAAGGTAACTATATATGCGTGAATATGATGGGGACCTTGTAGTCCTTTGGCTCACACATGCATCGTACATCCTTTAGCTTCTATCATGCTAACTACGACCGACTACAATGACGGGGTTTTGAATGTCACGTTTCACGTTAACGTAATTATGTGTGTTTTAGTCGGAAACCAGGACGAATTTGACGACTTTTAAAGGGAGGTTGGGGGTGGCAGGCAAAAGGACGAAACTGGTAACGCACAACGAGATGTCCTTCTCACGTTGTGTATTTACTACTCACTTAAAGTTAACTTTAGCGTGAGTTTAAGGACGAGATTCGGATGTGTAGGTGGATATATGTTTGTCGAATATGGAGCCATCAGAAAGCTTGTCGGATGGGGGGGGAGAGGAATTATAGTGTTATGGACGTGTCTGGTATGTTTTGTGGGCTAATAAATTCAATTAGTTTTCGGGGAAATATATATATACGTAGGATGATTTGTGCAATTCGAAACTTTGTCGCAATATACTTACATTGTATATGGTATTCCACAAATAGAGACAAAGGTCAAGAGAGAGAGTGAGATAAAGAAGCCTGGGATTATATATATCAGACAGACATCATATCATACTTAAAAGGGAAAATGGTTTACCAAAGGACGAAATTAGATATAAGTAATATTTCTCTGTTTGAGTTTGTTGGGGGTTTGAGGTTTGGAAATAAGGAAGCTTGATTAAATGCTTGTTTCAAGCTAATTATCTTAACACACATATCTGTTGATTTGTATTTGTATGCACTATATTATATTTGTGGTTTTGCTCATGACGGAAGTTTCAACAAACTTATACAAAACAAATAACTTCTTGCAATGTTTGGTAAATTAGATTGACAGCTGAGGAAGAAGGATTTGTGTTTAATATTTTGTATAGATTGGAGAAGCTAATGAAAAAATATGTGGGTTGAGGGTCTTGAAATTTGTGTATACCTGGCAAGTCTAGGCAATCTCAAAAAGTATTTCACTGATTAACGTGAACCAAATTGTATGTTTACAAAATGGAAATAGGATGGCTTATTTGTTCCATTTTTGATTTCATTCCGACATTTGCATTTTTTTACGCAGCCCAAGTTTTGTTTTCTACTTATGCAAACTGAATTGATTATTTTAAATGAAAGAAAAATAGGCACTCAATTGAGTATAGTAAGACAAACCAAATTAGACAGACTGACATACGCAATTGCGGGACCCACTTTTTTCGCGTTCTCTGTCATTGTTATGGAAGGGGAAAATTTTGATCACGAGTTTGATATTTTTTTTACGAATCCAAAACTTTCCAGCTGGCAAAATTCCAAATTTCTGTCTAGTTTGGGCAAGGCCCTAGTAAGCTTTCAGTGGGAAAATCCAGACAAGAAAATTTGTTGGACATGTATCGGTACCTCATCAGGAATGTCTCTTGTACACCAAAAACACAAATTCTATAAGCACCATACAATTACAGCATCATACGACAAATTTTTCTCTCTTTTTTTTGTCTTCTTTTTCGTATCACACTTTGTCAGTCTTCTAGCATTTTCCAAGCGGAAGTACACGCAATAGGGAAATGTGCAGATCGTAATCTCGAAAGAAAATACAAAAACCAACACATTGCCATTATGTCGGACAGCCAAGCTACACTCAAAGCACTACGCTCATACACCATTAGTTCTAATTTGGTGTGGGAATGTGTAAGCAGGTTAAAAGAACTCGGCAAGTACAATAAAGTCACTCTTCGTTGGGTACCTGGCCACGTCGGTATCCAAGGCAATGAAGAAGCGGATTCCTTAGCAAAAATAGGTGCAATGTCCCCCTTAACGGCGGGGCCTGAGCCCTATAGCGGAATAGGTGAAAATGTGATTAAAAATAAAATCAAAGAAGAAGAAGAGTCCATTAGATCCAAAAATTGGAAAGAACTACCAGGGCTGAGACAGGCTAAACTACTACTTGGAAACTACAACCAAGAGCGGTTTTTAAACTGTATCAGCTTAAGTAGGAACAGCCTAAGAAAAATAACAGGTCTCCTCACTGGACACTGCAAACTAAAACGACATCTTAGCATTCTTGGCTTAGTAAGCAGTGCCACTTGCAGATTCTGCGATATCGATGAGGAAACACCGGACCACATTCTAGGCAAATGTGATGCACTTGTGCACAAAGACACAAACACCTGGGACGTTACTCTGAATGTACTCCAAATACTTAAATTTCTAAGAAAAATAAATTTGGGGGAAGAGTTGTAAGATGTCTACCCTCATCCAACTCCAGTAGGAGGCACAATAGATCCTTAGGTCGCAGTGCAAAACCCCATACCCATATCATTCATTCATTCATCACAATTTTTACTACGGGTGTGAGACATTGTCATGTGCTTTTTGCTTTCCAGTCGAGGTTTTGCTCGCCGGTTTGCCAGGGTAGATTTTGAAGAAGAACACTAAACTCCAATATAAAAGGTCTTATAACCTTCTAACAAATTCTTTATTAGAAACTAAACATATCGTACAAATTCATAGATTATTCATAAAGTGTTCATATAGATAGACCAGCTTATAAGGTAAGTTCATTAACAAGCAATAGTAGAACAGGTATTCCCTGGTGGCAAGATCGCAGGTATAGGCCCCTGGTTGCAAGATCACAGGTATAAAGCTCTGGTGGCAAAATCAAAGGTATAAACTCCTGGTTCGAGATCACAGGTACCGAAGCCGCTGGTGGCAATTAGACCTAATCGACCTTACTCGTTCACAGCTTAAGTGAAACTGATTTATTGAATCAAGTTTACTCGAGCTCTAATTAACACTGACCGAAAGGGTTGATTTTCCTTCTTTGGAGTAGCTCCTCATCATACCTTTTCTGTAACTAGTGAGTGTCAAGTGTATGGAGGCGAATGAAAATATTCTGTGTATGTTATTGTTGTGTTAGCCTCATATGCATATCTCGTGCTGCAGGATTGCAATCGGGTTCATAATCGCCAAGGCCCGTGTTCTAGTATTTGATAAATCTTGCTTGTGCCCTGCAAGAATCTATGTAAAACTCCCTAGTGCCTTGTCAAAAACTAGATTGTTTTTCTGCGCGGGTTTGAACCACATTTTCTTAATAAAAACGCAAATTCCAATTTTTTTATTCAATATTTAAACTTCTTCCATTTATAACTTAAAAAAAAGTCTCTTTTCTTTTCTCATCATATATCAATTTCCTTTTTTTCTGAACTCACTTCTTAAGGTTCAACAGAGACAAAGAGACCTAAAGAGACAAAGAACAAAAAAAAAAGTTAAAAAACATCTCACAAAACAAAATCTTCTCAACCTAATTTATTTATATAAATTTTCTTTATTTTGTTTTTATTATATTTAATTTTGTTTCCCTCAATTACATATATAGAATGAAATTCTTAACTCAGATTTCAAAATTGTCAACACAACCACATTAAATGTCAATAGCACTCGTCTCGTTCAGCCACTTTATTTTTAAACAACTGTGACAGGGACAAATTTCATAAAATGTCCTAACCAGTTCAGAGAGAGAGAGACGGAGGGAATTTCTGGCGGAAATCATATCGCACAGCGACAGCACAAGCACTACAGCAAAGCAGCACTGACGAGGAGCAACTTTCTAAAGTCAACAACAAACACCGCATATTTTTTGTATTTTATTTTTTGGTATTTTTTTTTTTTTGCTAAACGTATTAAAAGTTTCACTCCGAAAATCTGTCGAAACAGATTTTAATATTAAAAGAAAAAAAAAATACAAAAATGGTACACAACTTTACCTACTAAACAAATCATAAGGGAGGGCTTTTTAAAAGTGCACAAGTGTACAGGGTAGTAGTTTTAGTTGGGTCAAAACTATGTGGGGATGAGGCGTATTTTGTTGGAGGCCCAATCATTTTAACAAACATAAAATAAAATTAATTAATCGAAACCAAATGATAGGAAATTAAATTGAATTTTATTGAATTAAGTGAAACTAATTGAAATTAAATTAATTAAATTTGAATTTTAAAAATTAATTGAATTTGAAAAATTATGTGAATTTATGTTCAAAACTTGAGTAATGAAAATTATTCACATAGTTTTTAATGTTTCCTAAGGGCCAGTTTTCACAGTAACAGTAGTAGCACTTAAGTATCCCGTGTTGGACACTTAAGGGTCACTAACTCAGACTGCAAAATTTACCAAAAAGTACCATCATGTAAACTTTAAGTGCAACTTATTCCAGTAAGTGTTCACTTTGAAACTGGCCCTAAATATTTTAAAGTCTCCAACTTCATAAAGTTTATTTTCCAAAAGAAAAAATAAAGTGCTTGAAAAAGTTAAGAATTACACTAAATACGCTCCTGTTGAAAATGAGCTTAAACAAGGAAGTCTAATGGACCAAAACTGAACTGTTGTAACCAATAATAAAAAAAAAAAAAACATATTACAGACATTTTGTACGTATCGTTGCTCAACACGACTCGTATCGTATGTATTTACTGTGAAAAAAAGTAAAAAGAATTCCATCAAACCCCACCTTAAAATTTATACATTTCCCTTCGTATATTTTGTAACGCAGTTTAGCACACAGGGAGTTCATTATGAAAAGGTGTGAGAGTGGACACTTATCGAATGGGATTTTTTTTGCTGTTGCTGGTAATGAATTCGTAGTGAAAATTACATTTTTGGCAGAGACCAGAGAGTTGGTGTGGTTGAAAGGATTTAAGTAGAAATACAATTTAAAAAAAAAAAAATAAAACAAAAAAAAAATACAAAAAACCTTTTGGAAAAAACGAACATGATAATATTTTTTTTTTTTGTTTTTCAGACTGTGAAATAAAAAAATTAAGTAAATAATGAATCCAGGAAAGAATTTATTTAACAATTATTTATGAGAATAAACAGAGAAAAATCGTAGCAGTTTTCATTATTTTCACATAAAAAGGTTTTTGGAACTTGAATTTAAAGAAAAAAAAAAATGAAACTCGACCCGAATTAACTTTTGATCTCAAAAAAAAAAAAAAAAAAATGTTTTGGAATTAAATCGATGGGGATATTGTGGTTGGTAAAAATCTGTTGGAGAATGCTTGCTGTGTAGTGAAAATGTCATATTTTGTTGGTTTTCAATTTTTGTTTGTTAGCTAAAGTTTGATATTCAACGAAATTTTGTTTAATTAAAGGAATTTAATTTGTTTAAAATTTATTTAAAGAAATTAAAATTAATAAAATAAATTAAATTAAATTAGCATTTATTTTAATTGAAGATATTTCTTAATTATAAAAATGTTGGGCGACTTTCCATTAAGGGCGCACGCCTAGAATTTTGATTTTTTTTATAGTAGGGTCTCTATAGAATAGCTTTAAAATATTACGGTAAGGAAACACCCCTAAATATGATTAAAAAATATTTAAATTTTTCGATTTTGGCATTTTTTTTTCACACTCCTCAAGTTTTCCTTAAGATAGGTAAATTAACTAATTTAATTTAACAATTTTAATATGAGCAAGTTGTTATCTAAAATTTAAATAAACATTAAAATTAGAAAGAGTTCTACTACTCAACACATTCGCTATGGTAAGTGTTGCGTGATGTGTGGATTTTGTTTGGGATTTTTGTTTGGTATTTTTTGTTGGGAAATTTTTTGCTAATTTTTTTTTTTTCGATTAAAAGTAATTTGGGTGGCCCGCTTCGAGGGTTCAAGGATTTTAACTCCCTCTTCGGGTCCTCTGCCCCGCTAACACGACTCTGTCGCTCCGCTTAGGGTATGCTCAGTCGTCTGGCAGGCGCATATGTTGTTAGTCGATCTGTAATCAAAGCTTTCTGTACAAAACAGTACTTTGGGTAGCCCACTTCGCGGGTTCAAGGATTTTAACTCCCTTTTCGGGACATCTGCCCCGCTAACACGACTCCGTCGCTCCGCTTAGGGTATGCTCAGTCGTCTGGCAGGCGCATATGTTGTTAGTCGATCTGTAATCAAAGCTTTCTGTACAAAACAGTACTTTGGCTAGCCCACTTCGCGTGTTCAAGGATTTTAACTCCCTTTTCAGGTGCTCTGTCCCGCTCACGCGACTCCATCGCTCCGCTTCAATTCAAGTGTTCAAAATTATGAACACTAGAAGAATAACAAACTTCTCAAAAAAAAAAAGTCAATTTCTTTCAGAAATCAAAATATTGCAAACAAAAAATCCCAAAAAAAAGCACATATCAGAACACTATCATAGCAAAATAGCATACTCTCATTTGTGTAATACTAAAGCACAGTAAACATACTAATACATGTATGTATATACCCTGATAGTAAAGAACTGGTCAAAGGAAACAAACAAATTTCGTGGTGTTCGTCAATTGCATACATTTTGTATGAAAAATTGAAACTTTAAAAATTAATTTAAAATATAATTAAAAGTTTCCTCACTTTAAAATTATTTATAATATATATATGATATTTATAACTTTTAGTCATAAATCTATGGAATAAAAGTATCCGCGGGTTAAAATTCGTGCGCCCTTAAAGGAAAAAACATATTGAACTGATTTCAAGATTGCTTCAATGTTTTTCTTGTAATTTTATGTCATAAATTGTATTTTTAAGTTTAATACTCACGTAAGCCCATTACCATGATTGAACAATATTTTTTTCAAGTCTTACCTGCAAGAGAAAAAAATCAAAAGATTATTTTAGTTTTAAATGCAACAAAAACAATCGATTAAATACATACATTTTTAAATACAAATAATTATCAGAATGATTGTCCCACAGTGGATCATATTGAATTCTTTAATTACAAAAAACATAATATGGATACCTTCACAATTTTGTTGGTGAGTTTTTAGGGCTATAAAATTGGAGAATTCTGAAAAAATTCTCCTTTTGCTAAAATAGACAAGGATGCGTCTTTAAACTAATCCGAGTAGTTATAAGAGAAGGTGTAGATTGTTATGCTGAAATTATTGAAGTAAATGCGAATATTTCGACCAGTCCCAGCTGGAAAAATGCCAAGTTTCTGTCTAGTTTGGGCAAGGCTCTAGTGTGTTTTAAGTAAGGGGCCAGTTATAGCTATCATTGAAAACCATCATTGAAAATATTAATTGTCAATTTTGAGAGATTTTGAAGAAAAAATGAATGATTATTTTGATGCCAAAGTAAAGCTATTTGACTAAATAATTATTTCTAGGTAAAACAAAATTCAATTTTGCACAACTTTTTTCATAAAATGACTTTTTATTTTTCAATGATGAACTAAATTACCCATGATCATTGAAAAAATTAAAAGTTACGTTCTGGGGATGATATGGTTCAAAATGTTTTTTTTTTTGGGAGAGAAATAATTTTGAAGTCGTAAGCTATATTTCTGCATTAAAATATTCAATGATTAAACTTTCGAAGGGTCTCAAAATCAACAGCTAACTTTTTCAATGATGAACTTCAATGATAGCTATAACTGGCCCCTAAGGAAAATCTAGACGAGGAAAACTTGTCAGATACTTGGCCTCTGCTGGATTTAATTTTTTTTTATTTTGTGCGCGCACTAAAGGGGTTGTGACTACCCTTAATATGATTGAACACAGTACGAGCTTTAGGAAAATAGGGAAGGATTTAAGAGGAGGAGCCGATGCACATCGGTTTTGAAGTTTTGAATATTAAAATGCGAGGGAAAGATAGCATTCCACATTCGCGTGGTTCGAAAAAAAAAGAATTCCTGTACTTGACAGTACGTCCTAAGTTGGGCTCAGGGGTTACTTGTTGGGCATTCCTAGAAGCACGAGTATTACGGTTGAAATGTTTAAGGGGACGAATGTAACTGACTATTTCGCTAGAGCACTGTTCATGAAATTAACGATAAAATAATGCAATACAAGAAACTTTGCGAGGTTGTTCTAGAGAAGTTATACTTCTATCACTTATCATTTTTATAGCTCTTCTTTGAATTCTATCCAATATAGACTCAAATGGGTTATTAGAGCACCTGTCCAAACATGAGAATTGTAGGTACTCGAGTTTTGGACGAATAAAGGCTTTATAGATTACAGCCAGATCAGAAGGGGAGACAAATTTCTTGCATCGCCGAACAAAACTTAAGCACCTAGCAGCATTTTTTGCGACATCAAATATGTGATCATTCCACAGAAGGTGGGCTGTGATACACATACAGTGGCATGGGGGGTGGGTATCGTTTAAACAGGAATTAACAGCAAACTGTGCTGCAAGCAAATTGGCTTTATCTATCGAGCTGACAAAAGGTGTCTCGTTGAAGACGAGCGTTGGAACCGACGACGAAGTAGCATTTCGTATGTTCTTTGCAAATGTCCAAAACATTTTATTTTAGCCTTTATTTCTCGTCATTCAAAAATTTGGTTCAACGAATATGAAAATTACAGGTCTTTCTAGCTTGTTTGAACTTAGTCCGGTTTTCCTCAGTAGGGTTGGCTTTAAAACATCTTAAACTTACTTCTCTGACCCTAAAAACCTCTTAACAGCTCGAATCAAACCATGAGTTTTCTTTGGGTTTGATAGATTTTACCCTATTCGGGATAAATTTTTTCATTCCACAAAGAATTAAGTTAGCAATCATATCTGCGCTTGAGTCTTCGTCACTATCGAGGAAGCAGTGACCAGTTAAAGTTATTCATTACCAAAAATTTAGACGGGAAAAACTTTTTAAACACTCGTGAGTAGTAAAAACTTTTTTGACAAGTTTCGGCACCCCATCAGGAATGTCTCTTGTACCACAAAATCAAAAATTGTATGTGCACCATGCAATTTCAGTATAAAAACACACTTTTTTCTGTCTTTCCTTTGTCTTTTCTTTCATATCACACTTTTTTCTCTGAAATAAGAGAGTTTCTGGGTAAAACGAAAAGTAACAAAGCACCAGGATATGACAGAGTACCCTACGAGTTCATTTCAAATGCTCCAGATTCAGCTATTGAAATTTTGGCAGATAACCAACATACAACCGCATGTTTTCACTGATTTTCTCCATCCACAAAAAAGGCGACCGAAATTTTAGTGGAAAACTACAGAGGAATATCTTTTATGGATTGCATTGCAAAAGCTTTCGCAGGAGTTCTGTTAGCGAGACTTCAAAGATGGGAAAAGGAGTATCGAATCCTAAATGAATACCAAGCGGGTTTCAGAGAAGGATATAGCACTGCTGAGACAATCTATTTAATTTATTTAATATCATAAAACTTAAAATGCATGAAAAGAAGAAAGTCTACTGTTTTTTCATCGACTTCAAAGCTGCCTTCGATTACATTGACCGTAAAGCCCTTTTATACAAACTAAAGAAAACTGGAATATCCGATAAACTGATTAAGATTTTGCAAGATCTTTATGAAGATACCAAGTCAGCTGTATGGGATGGAGAAAAGCTTTCGGAGTGGTTTGAAACTTCAATGGGCGTAAAACAAGGATGTCTTCTTAGCTCGCTCTTATTTGCCTTATACATAAACGACTTACATGATTTTATTGGTGGTGGAATAGATGTCAATGGTACGCTGATTCGTTTACTTATGTACACAGACGATATTGTTCTGTTTGCTGATAATGCAGTTGTCCTCCAGGGAATGATTATAAAAATTGAAGAGTACTGTAGACGGTGGAATCTTCTAATAAATCTTCAAAAATCAAAAATAGTTGTTTTTAGAAAAAGAGGTGGCCGTTTAAGCGCTCTAGAACAATGGAAGTTTAACAATGAAAACATAGAAATCGTCACAAAGTATAAATACCTTGGGATCTGGTTGACCCCGAGTCTATGTTTGACGGAGCATTTTAAAGATAGAGCAAAACTGGCGAAACAAAATCTCAACTTAACATCGAATAATTTCATTGCGAGTAAGGATGTGAAACTCTGCTCAAAAATTGAACTTTTCAACGCTGTTACCAGAACTATCGTAGCATATGGAGCACAAGTTTGGGGCACACAAAACATGAAGAAGTGGAAAAGTTGCAGAGGTACTTCTTAAAAAGAATTCTCGGATTGCCCAAAGCTGCCCCAAATCACGCGCTGACGCTGGAATGCCAAATGAAGCCAATATATGAATTCACGAATCGGTGCCATATGAATTATATTGGTAAAGTACTAAATTCGTATGAGGACACCAGACTACCTAAGATTTTGGCCAGGTTGGTACGAGAAAAACAAATATATTGGTTCGAATCATGCCTAACCTAGAAGAATTGGTCTCAAACAGAAATCATTTTAATATTTTGGTTGAAAATGCAGCAGAAAAAATTATTGCAGAGGATCAGCAAGAGGCATTTCAAAGAGCACATCTAACAAGATCGCATGGCCTTTACCATATACTCAGTTATGACGTTGGCAGGAACTATGTATGTGACAGTTGGAAAACCTCAGCTATTAGATTGATCCTTAAAGCACGAACCGGCCTTATAAGACTTATTGGGACGGCACGAACTGTACAACAAAATATGAACTGCTCGCTCTGCAATTTGAATGAAGTTGAATCTTTTACGCACGTCTCCTGGGAAATTGTCTAATTTTAAGAGGAATACGCAGAGAATCCTTCGGATCCGCCACACTAGATGATAACCTGATGATCAGCGTTCTAAATGGAGAGCGAGATTGGTCTTATCTTGTGAGCTATCTTCAAACTGCTCTCAAATAGCGGCAAGAACTGATTGATGAATTGAACTACCAATAATATTTATTTTTTTTGTCAACAAAGAAACAAAAAAAAAGGGTTTTATAATACAAAAAAAGTTATAGATCGCGACAAACGACGAAGTCATTGTTGTATTTTTGTTTCAAAAAAAAGAAGGAAAATAACTCAAATAAGCTACATATTTTTTGTTTGTTGGTCAATTATATTTATAGGCCAGTCGAAATGTAATTTTTAATTACAAAAATTAAATAGTGGATTTTTTTCTTATAATCGTTAGAGGGGTTCATAAAGAGTGTTCAGTACTGTTTTCGACCACCTAGCTCTTTTGCGTTAGCCGCCATTTTGAATTTTTGGAAAATCGGTTTTTGTTAAATAACTCGTTAATTTTCAACTTTTCACTAAAAGTGCCCTTAACAAAAGTTCACTAAAATTGAATTATCTACAACATTGGTAAAAACATTTTTTGTCTATGATTGATAGTTTTCGATATAATCCGGAAATTGTGATTCCGATCAGTTATTTAAAGGTTATCCGCAATAAAGGATATGTTTGTATAAAAACAAAAGGATAAAGTATTTTTTTCAATTTTTCAATTTCAATTTCAATTTATTACTATTTAGGTTATTACTTAACACATTAAGATACAATATATTATATAAAGTATTTTTTTTTTTTTTTCAATTATTAAGCGGGACGTAAGGAGTCTAAATATAAAATTTCGACCTCCTATCTCTTCATCTTTGGCCGCCATTTTGAATTTAAAGCAAGTTGGTTTTTGTTAAACAAATCATTTACGAACTAGCTTTTTGTGATTTATGCGTAATTTCTCTTGAATTTTGATTAAAATTGATAATTTTCGACTTCAGTTGAAAATTAAGTTATCCGAACTAAGACTGGAACTCTTTTCCACACCACCGCTTGGGTAGAGGTTCAGGTGCGTTTTTTTAAGGTGGTTTTCCCAGGGGGCCTAGTCCACAGATTATAAATAGCAATTCGTAGTTCGTAAATGATTTGTTTAACAAAAACCAACTTTCTTTAAATTTAAGATGGCGGCCAAAGTTGAAGAGATAGATTTTTTATTTAGACTCCTTACGGCCCCCTTAATTATTGAAAAAAAAAAACAAAAATACTTTATCCTTTTGTTTTTATACAAAAACATCCTTTATTGCGGATAACCTATAAATAACCAATCGGAATCACAATTTCCGGATTATATCGAAAACTATCAATCCAAGACAAAAAATTGTTTTAACCAAAGTTGTAGATAATTCAATTTTAAACAATTTTTGTTATGGGCGCTTTTATTGAAAAGTTGAAAATAAACGAGTTATTTAACAAAAACCGATTTTCCGAAAATTCAAAATGGCGGCTAAAGAGCTCAGTGGTCGTACTGAACAGTCTTTATGAACCCCTCTAACGATTAAAACAAAAAAAATCAGTATTTAATTTTTGTAATTTCAGCACTTATTTTTGTTTAATTCGACTGGGCTATTACTGTATTAATATGTAATTGTAATTTTTAAAATTATAAAATAAAAGTGTATATTTATATTAAGAAATGAAATATTGAATAAACATACTACTGCTACTACTACTTCTATGGGTAAGACCATATGCATTTTTCTCAAAACGCTTGGGGCCGTTTTCGAGAAAAACACAAATTTTTTAACGGGTTTCCAACATTTGTATGGTATGTACCGTTATTTTTAGGGCTGGCCACGAGATGAGAAAAGTCTCGGTCGCGATCTCGGTCTCGCATGACGAGACCAAGACGAGACCGAGACGAGACGAGACTGGCTTTTAAGCAACCGAGACGAGACCGCGACGAGACTGTATATTTGGACTGAATTGTACAGAAAGTCTTATAAATTAAAAAATCGAATTTCAGTAAAATATTTATTTTTTTCTGCATGTCAGTAAAATATTTATTTTTTTCTGCATGTATTCAAATTATAATCGAAAATATTTCCGTCCAATAATCAACAAGTAGGCCGGAAATCGTATTTTTCGAAGACGAGACTGAGACGAGACTTAATTATACGAGACTGACCTGAGACCGAGACGAGACTGAAAATTTTCGATTTTAACAAGACCGAGACGAGACGAGACTTAAAAAAGTCTCGCAGAGTCTCGTCTCTTGGCCAGCCCTAGTTATTTTTGGTTCTAGAAACATTATTTTTTCAAAGATATTACCAAAGGTTAAGAATTTGAGTTATATCCAGATTTAATTTTACTAAGGCGTTTTCGAAATATTGAGTTTACAAACAAAAAAAAATCAAAAATACAACTACAAACAATGTTGTTTATTCTTTGAAGAAGCTTCTCAGCTGAACCGTTTTCGAGAAAATCATTAACAATACTAAACAATTTTCGAAAAGAAAATACCAACAAATTTGTGCCCTTCCCTATAATAGGCACTGGCACATAATTAACTTAAGACAGTCAGAATTGCGGAACCAACTTTTTTTTCCCCCTAATCCATTTTTTTTTAATTATTGACAAAAAAACTTCTTTCAGTATTTTGTGTATGTGCACTTAAATTGCGTCAGCTTCTTAAAATACGTTAAAACTCTTCACATATGGCTTTTCCAGACTTCTTTCCCGCAGACTTAATCCCTATTTTAACGAGTATTTCTTTTTAAATCTCACATACATTTTCCATATTATTTGTTCTGATGCACAAAAAAATATAAAAAATCTGAATTCATTTACGGTGGATACAAGTGGATATGCATTTGCATAAATCATAAGATTTCGTATAGTATATGCAAAAACATTAACGCACCACGCATATTGTTCCAGCAGTCAGCACCAGCATGTACTTGAAACACATTCGCTGTTCCTGGGTTACCTCTCTACCTACCTATAGCTTTATACTAGAACAGTCGTTTTATTGCACACACTCATATCGATTTAACATTTTACACCATTTGTCATAATTAAAAATTTAAGTGATTTCTTATCCAGTCAACCGGAGGAGGACGTTCGCTCTCGTGTACCTATACCGTCGTCGACTCCCCTCATCTAGGTTTTTTTTTTTTTTTATTTTCTGTCGAAAATTGATTTATTCATGTGTGTGCGGCATCGCCATCAATAATTCGCATATATCGCATTTCGCATTGACAAAAAAAAAATCTTGAAAAATCGCACAAGAGCGAGAAAAAATTCAATTAAATTAATTTCGAGTTTTTAAGCACGTGTCACTTTCACTTCAGTGACACTGCAAGTGTAATTTATCAACAAAATACCAAAAAAAAGGAAAATAAAAACAAAAACAACAAATTAACCGTTGCAGCTACTTTATATATAATTCAAAATATAAAAAAAATTTCGCACACATGTGTTGTGTGTGTCTCTAAATCATGTGTAACACACGCATGGGGTCGGCTTTCAAAAGGACATTTTGTAGATAATACCTTACCTACATCGAGCTTACAAAATATTTGAAAGCATTGGAATGAGAACGGAGGTTGGTTTAAGGACTCCCAACACAAGACACAAAACCAAGTGACTGCATAATTTGCAAGGAACAAAGTATATATGTACACAAAAAACAACAACAACCAAGAATAAAGCCGAAGGAAGTGAAGAAACAAAAAAAGTGCTTACCTATTCGCTCAGTGTTGTCCCAAAGGACTTTGTCATATCAAAGTGTAGGTATACATAAAATGAGAACGACAACCTGACGTCGAAGAAGAAGGATTTGTTAATCATCAGCTTTCGTTCAAATCCCTTAGCGGTAGGTACATTTATACAGCCTGGCGACTGGCGGGCGGTAGCGGTGCCGTTCTATGATGAATATTTGCAACACAGAAAAAAAAGGGAGACAACCGCAACAGTCACGCACACCAGCACACACGTCGAGAAATGCACAATTGCATGTCATTCGTCTGTCATGCAAATTTTATGAGGCAACATCACACAGTAAATAGGGGGGGGGGGGGAAACCTTTTGCCAGCGGAAATGCAATACATAGGGTTGGAATGGAAGCCTTTTCGTCGATGTTCTTCTATATAGCGACATTCGCTGGTGTCGGTCCCGTTTTGCCATCATAACATAAACCGCAAAAACCCAATTGGTAGAATATGGAAATTTAAGGCTGGTGTTTTGGGCCTTTGCGAAGAGACAAACTTGTTTATACTTCGATTTTGTTTCTTAAACGGTGGGACCGAATAGGCAAAAATTTGGTAATAAAAAAAGTAACAATTTATGGAAATTTCGTCAAGAAATTAATATTTCTGGCGCCTACATGTTCTGTACAGTACATAAATAGGATTGTTCCTCTTCTCTGGCACAACACAGTGATCAGTCCCTGTTCTTTTTCTCTACCACAAAGCTGGCGGAAGAGTTCAGAAGCTACTAAATAATGCAACGTTTCGTTACATATTTGTTTGAATATAACACTTAAAAAAGAGCAATTTCTGTGGTTACAACTTTCTAAAAGAAATCCCAAATATCATAATTAAACCGCCACCAAAAACATCTAATACCCCCCCCCCCCTTAAAATTTAAAATAATTTAAAATTATTACTAAATGACTAATTTCCTTTTAACTCTGTGAATAATCTTACTACAAAAATACACAACTTAAAAAAAACTTAAAAAATAAAAAAGTTTGACAAAAAACGCTTAATAGCTCCTTAGGTATGAAAGATTTCTTTTCAAACGTTTTGACAAAACACAAAATTTATTGATAATTCAGTTTTTTATTTCAAGTACAAAAATTATTAAAAAAAAAAAATATATGAAATTAAATGTTTGTTTTTCTTCCGAATATGCGCGTAATTTGTTCCACTGTCTGTTGTAATATCGATTGAAAGATATTGAGAGTGTTCTGGGTGTCAAAGTAAGATATAAATTGCAACCACAGCAGGTCTCAAGTTAGGTATATTATATTTTTTGTGGTGAAGTCTTTGGAAGTATAAGGATTTGGTTTCAGTAAGAAAATATTATGATAAAATATCTTTAATTTCTTCTTCAGGTAGTCAATTAGAGACTTTTGGTTAGAAAAATTAAAAGAAAGCCCACTTTTAGATAAGCTTTTTCACATCTTCAAAAATATGTGATCGGTAGTATACTGTTAATTTTAAGGTATTTACAAAAAATCAAAGACACCTACATACATGTTGCGAGTTAAAAAAGTGTCAAATGTCGAAATTATACATAACAGGTAATTGTAGATTTTAAGGTAAATTTTAATTTTTGACATTTAAAAATCGAAATCTGATACAAGCTACTACTTTTTTTTTTTTTAAATAACCCCTTAAAGTTCTATCTTGATAGTGAAATAAGCCCTGAGACGCCACCCGTCAAAATAAAGTCAACAGAAAAAGGAAGGTGCCAATAATTGTATGTTGCATCTTCCCTCCATCCGTCCGTCCGTCCGTATGCCCGTTCATCCCTCCGTCCGTATGCCCGTTCATCCCTCCGTACGTCCGACCATCCATCCATTGGACCGTTTGTCCGACCGTTCGTCGGCCCATCCGTCCGTCCGTTCGGTCGTCCCACAGTGGTCCGTTTGTTGAATTCTGTGTACAAAAATCTTTTCTCATCTTAATTCTTGACGGAAATTAATGAAATGTAGTACAATTAATGATTTGGCGACGCAGAATTCAGTGGTACTGCCCATATTTTTGTACTCGAAATCGGGGCTTCACAGTTTAGGCCTGAACATGGTTCGAAATAAAAAACTTCCAAAGAAAGCCCATTCAAAGCCAGGAATCTTATGAAATTTATGTTTAAAATGTCTTAGGATATGTGCCCGAGTGTGTACTTAAATATAAAAATTGTTCCAATAAAATAATGTACTAAATTTTTAGAATTAAAATATATGAGAATTGATTTGTTTGATATTGCTTACATTTTGTTTATTACAAAAGATAATGTAAAATAATATCTGTTCCAAAATTGTTATTTTTCTTTACTGCATCGTTTGAATCTGATGTTAAACTAGGAATTCTGATAGTTAACAGTTGTTAAGTAATTGCCAAATAACTGTTATTTATAAATTAGTTGGAAAGGTTTATAAGTATACATAACGGCTATTTGACGATAATTGTAGAACTGTAAAATATTAGAATTCTTAGTTTGATATCCCAAGCAAACGATGCAATAAAAGAAAACAACAATTTTTGCACAGATTTTATTTTACACTATTTCGAACTTTTTAAATGAAGGAGCAATTGACCGAAAATTGGGTTTATCAACTTTATACCAAGAGAATTGTCAAATTTGTATGAGGTTCGAATAGATTTAGTCAACAAAAAATCAATACAAAAAAACTAAAGGAATATCACACAAAACAATTTTAATCCCTAATGAACTTGGCGGAACATTTTGGATACAATTTTTCAAATTTGGTACATATCTATTATTGGAACAATTTTTATATTTTATTACACATTCGGGCACATATCTTAACGACACCAAATCATTAACACCCGTATTCATAAAGAAAAAAATAGTTATTTTAGCTCCCGTTTTTAGGAAAACTACACAATGGAATACGAATTTTCTGGGCTCAAACTAAAGGCAATAGCTTACTGCTCCATTTGAGTCCAAAACATTCTTATTCCATGATGTAGTTTTCCTAAACATGGGAGCTAAAATAACTATTTTTTCTTTATGAATTAGGGTGTAAGTGTACCAAATTTTATTAATTTCCGTCAAGAATTGGCGTGGGAAAAGATTTTTGTCCACAAAATTCAACAAACGGACCACTGTGCGTCCATCCGTCCGACCGTCCAACTTTTCGTCCGAACAGTCGGTTCGGTTCAATTTGACCAACCCTACAAGCCGGATTGTGTACAAACCAAACATGTATGAATGTTAGAGGGTTAGACTTATTTCAGACATGTTTGAATTTCTATAACCACTTAAATTAGTCAAAAACTCATCATAATAAAAAAAAAAAATATGCAGAATTTCATTTAAATCGGTTCAGTTACTACATTCCACCGAGCAGTTGGAATTGCCTTAGAAAATATACGTAGTTTGCACAGGATTTTTTTTGTTACAGGAATTGGTCCAATAAAATGATCCAAGCAAAATATCTACAAAAATATTCTAAAACCACAAAATTGGAAGAAAAAAAAAACTCGTACGCCATTTCGAAAAAAAACGTTAAAAAGTGTTGTTGTTTTTTTCGATTTTCTCGGCCGTTATTGTTATTGTCGAAAAACTGGCAAATTTTCGAGTACAAAAATGGATTTTAAATATTATCTCATCAATGTCCATCGGAACTAAAAATAATACTCAAGATAGTTTTCATAGAGCATTAAATTTCCTTCATTTATGTATATTAAGATTTTATGTACGTCAAAAAATTGTAAGATAAAGCACGACAAAAAATCCAATAATCTACTGCGAATATTTTGTTAATGAGGAAAAGAAGTGTGTTTTTTAAGCTTTTGAATAAACTTTTCAACAAGGAACAATTGCATTCAAGGGTTTTTATTATTCAATATCTTTGCGTGAAACGTAACCTTCCTTAAGATATTAAATTCGCCTGTTTTCTAAGAGAATGGTCACACTGGTAATTTTTCAATATGTTTGGTATAACTGGAAAACTAAGCCTAATTTGAGAATTTAACTAAAGCGACTTTTTGATGAAAAGTAGGTTTTCTATCGAAATGGATGGTAAACAAAAATTTAAGCAAAATCATATACCGAAAACCGACCTAAAATATCGAAAATTCATTGAAAAATCCTTTCATTTGACGGACCAAAAAGGTTTTTCTGATAAAATTGGCGAAAATATAGGTAACCATTCAAAAACAAAATTTATGTTATACTCTTTGCTTTGATCAAATGGCAGACATTTATAACAAAAGACTAATTTAAGTTAGTTTACTTATTCATATTCAACAAAGTCAATTTCATCATATAATTTTGACTAAGTTTAAAAAAAATACACAAAAAGACAAATCTGCCAAACTTCCTGACCCTTAGGTACTTTTCGCTCTTCAAATCTATTTGTAAAATTTTTGTTCTTCAAATAATAATCATCTTTTAAAATCTTTTTTTTTTTTTTTTGTTCACTATATCCGAGATGTTGTGTACATATATATTTTCAACATGCCTTTATCTGCACCACAATAATTTGCATAATTGACCCTTCAAAGCCATCACGAAAAGCCCTTACTCTGTGAGGCTGCTGCCAAAATGGAAAAAAAAAAAACAAAAGAAGTATGTATGTACAAGAGTATAAAGGAAAAACTCCATCATAACCATATGTTTTTATTTCCGCAAAAAAGAAAGAGGAACTTGTTCATCCCTTCCAACTAAGGAATATATAAAAAATAAAAAAAAAAAAAAAATATAATACCAAAGTGAGTAGCATAATTGTGCTTCTATGTCCTTAGTTTTTTTTTTCCAAAAACAAAAGCTGAGCACGAAATGATGAAAAACGAAAACAAAAAAAAACACCCAAAACGAAAAGACTACCCGCGGCGCGGCGCAGCAGTGTCTTCAAATTCTTCCACCAAACGACGACGATTCCTGTTGAACATCATCATCGTCGTGGTGTCGGAGTTGAATTTTATAGTAAAAAAAATTTATTTTCTCTTAGTTATCAGAAAAAAAAGAAAATGTAAACTTCCCTCTCCAACCATTCTTCGTACTGTTTGTATGTCCTTAAGGACTTCAGGAAGAGTATTTCTGCAATTTTTAACATGTTTCTCCTCTATAGTTAATGTAGTATGTATGAGTACTGCGAAATATCAAAAGATACAAAAAAAAAAAATTCCAAAACTTTTCGAACTCAAATTTTGTAATCTTGATCCTTTTTTTAAGGATTCAAATTATGAATAAGAATGAACCATCTTATTTTCATTAAATTAATTTTCAGTCTTGGGAGTAAGAGAAATAGAAAAAAATGCCAATTCTTACAACCTTAAGATTCCTTTTCTATTCCATGTCGTCCTATATTCTTTTATATACACGCTATCATTCCTCGAGTTCAGTGCCTGCCAAATCGAATTGCTGTTATTATTATAATAAGGCAAATGAAGCTTCTTTCTTCGTTCCGTTAACTTCAGTTAGCTCCCTTCAGAACGTTTCTTCTTCAACTTGAAACATATATAACGGCGCACACCGCGAGTATAAATAATAAAATAAAAGAAGAGAACAGAACATAAAACGAACAAATAAAAAGGAATGATCCTTAAATTGTCGTTCTATTTAAGGTTCATTTACCTTTTTGTGTGTTAAGAGTGAACTAGGTAGGTGCATGCATAGAAATTCCAATGGAAGAGTAGATTTTTTTAACAGCCTTTGGGGCTTGGGAAGAAGTTTTTCTTCCAATTATTTTTTTACTATTTTTATATCTCTCTTCTATATAAAGAAAGTCCTTTTTATTTCTTTATTTAATTTCCCATCGAAGTCTATAAGGGCTGTGATTTTTTTACCACTACCTCAACGACACCTTTCATTTATTGTCGTTATCCTTTTTTCTAAGGCCAGGAGCAGCACCTTGTCGACAAGTAAAAATATTAAATATCATTTTTAATGTATAAAAGAGAAGGGACATCGTCCTTTTTTATTATACTCTTGAAAAGCAGCAATCTAATCTTGTTTCACAAATCTAATAAAACATCCATCTTCAGAAAAGGCCAGAGAGGGGTGGGGGAGTAATGGGTAAGGCACCCTTATTCACATAGCACATATTGGTCCTTCGAGGAGGGTTTGGTTATTGCTTTGCATCAAGGACCTTCCCCTCTATAATGACTCCATATATAATCTAGACCATGTTTCTCGAGTAATTAATCGAATTTCAACCCTTTTAATTGTCTTCCTAGATTGCAATGCAGGCAGCAGCAGTCGAAAATAATGGCCAACCAGTTGCGTGTTAAAGGACTTGAAACTTCGTGTATCTGCATCAAAAAAAAAACCCAAAAAAAATACAAAAAAAACATTCAACACGCCAACATCTGGGTTTACCTCGGCGAATGGTGGCGGCCGACATAGACCTGCAGCGCGGCGGCGGCAATGCATGGTGGAATAAACGGCGCGGCGGCAATTTCAGGATATAGTACAAAGAGGAGTGTGAATTTTGTGATTTACTGGCAAATTGTTCACATCCCATCACCAGGGTTTAAAGGTGCTGGACCGTATGGCAGCAATAGTAGCAACATATATGCCGGTTTTTGTGCGCACGATATCCTGTGGGAATCAAAATTAATGGTCTTTTAAGGGCTTTTATAAGGAAGAGTGTTGTGAAGGGGGGGGGGGCTGTATGGCGTTTTACTTAATGATCACTCATTTGTCTAGCTTTTATTTTTCTTCTCTTTTTTTTTCTTTATTTTGTTTGATAGATTTCTTTTTATTAAACTTCATTTAGGTGTTAAAAGAGATAGGTGCAAAAATAGAATGGCAAAACAGGAAATTTGTTGATTAATGTTTAAGCAATTGGGGGGATAATCGAAAAATTATCTAGTCACGTTCGGAAAATTCACTTTGGTGCGTGGGAGTTTTTCCTATAGAGAGAAAGTTCTCTTTCGACTTTTATTTTGTTTTTTTTTTTTTTTTGGTGGGAGGGTTCTAGTGTTAATTTTGTGCATGTGTGTAGGAGGCTATAAAAGCTGACTTAAGTGCTTTTTGATCAAAATAAACAGCATGACCCTGGAGATAAATATACCTACTTCCTTGAGATATTTTGAAGACCCAATATTGAACAAAAAAAAAAAACTTTTATGAATGTAAGGTGTACTCAGGAAAATATAAATGATGACCAAAACAAGTGTGTAACTTTAAACAAAAGTCGGGAAGTTCTTACTGAATTTGAAGTCTGTTGTTTAAAATTGTTAGTTTTTTAAAATGGAAGATTTTCGAAAATTCCTGCACCTTTAGCACTCCCCTTCAATTTCTTCTTATTTTTCAATCAAAGGAAAGGGCACAATGTTTCTTAAGCTCGAATTTCAATTACACCCCAAATTAATTCATCATAGAAGTCCAAAATCTCAAAAATCCAATATTTAAAAAATTCAAAAATGCCGACAGTTCAAAATCCCGGAAACCAAAAATCCGGATCAACAATTAAGAAACCTGAGTATCCCGAAAACCCTAATTCCAGACAATCTTAAATTTAAAAAACCCTAAATCCCAAAAAACAATCCTAAATCCCGAAAGCCCAGAATCCCGAACAACAATTCAAATAACCAAAATCACAAAAACTCAAATTCCAAAAACCCCAAAATCTCATAAACCAAAAATCAGAAACAACAATTCAAAAACACAAAACCCCGAAAAACCAAAACAAAATCCGAATAAGAAACCAGAAAACACACAATCCGGAAAACCCAAATTTCAGAGAACCCAAATTCAAGAAAACACAAAATCCCGAAAACCCAAGAACCACAATCTCGTAACTAAAAGTCATAAAAATAGAAGCAATATTTTCTTTGCGTTTTTTTTTTGGAACTTTATTTATTATTACCCAAATTGCCCTAAATAAATACAAATTTCGGGTTTTTAGATTTTTGGTGTTTTCTAGATTTTAGGGATTTCGGTATTTGAAGTTTTCGACTTATTTTGCAGTAAATATTTAATAATTAATTTGGGTTTTTGGTATTTTGAGTTTTCGGCATTTTGGGTTTTCAGGATTTTTTAGCTTTATATTATTTTAGAAGCAATATTTTCTTGAGTCGCCGCTCTTAATACAAAATAAACAATATCGGGTTTTTGGATTTTCTGTGTTTTAGGTTTTAGGTTTTCGGGCTTTTGAGTTTAAAAGTTTTCTGGATTTTGGGTTTTGTGATTTTGAGTTTTCAGTGGTTTGGGTATTCAGAATTTGAAGTTTTCGGGATTTGAAGTATTCGGGATTTGAAGTTTTCGGGATTTTGTGTGTTTTTATAAGAGAATATTTATTTATTAAATAATTTTGGTTTTTGAGTTTTCGGCCTTTTGGGTTTTCAGGTTTTTAACCTTAATAAGTGGGGAACTTTAATTAAATTAATGAATTAAACCGAATCGCCCTTAATATAAAACAAAAAATGTACCTTAATTTGTGTACAATATAAACTTCGAACCTGATGTGGCAAGGAAAGGAATTTAGGAATATGTTAGTAGCTAGTAGGTATACAGTTGGTAGGGAAGGTTCGATGGGAACGTTTAAAAAATGTCCCTTAAGTTAGCATTGCCAATTAAAGTTTTTTTTTTCTAATAAATAACCCCTCAAAATAGGACAACAAGAACTCAGAAAAAAGTAGTATATCGTTTCATAGAAACCTGAATACCTAGTTCAAGATATTGAGAAGAAATATTTTTGTTCTCAAACATTTTAAAGCAACATTAATGCACTTAAACTTGAAATTCCCCTTAAGTCTCGCATTTTAGTATCTGGTTCTTTAGCGTTTACACATTTAATATCAACTCTTCTTTAGAGTACTCGTATATTAAATAAACTTCTTTTATAAATATATTTTTCAAAGCACCAGATAAAATTCATGTCTCTTTGACAAAGAACCCCTCTTACATCAGACAAACAAAGAGTTTTGTGTTTTGACTTTTTTTCTCGTTTTCTTTTTTTTCTTCGAACAAACACTGAAAAATATTGTATACTCAACAGAACTTTCTTTTCTGCTTGATAAAATCTGTTTGGCTTTTAGCTTTTTACAGACAAAAATTTACAAAAAAAAAAAATTAAATAAAATATTTTCTGCCAATGTTGTGTCTGCATCTTATCAATGAATAATGTAAAAAATAAAAAAAACTTGACAACAAATAGAAATTTACATAGAAAATAGAAAAAATAGAAAACTGGTACCTACTATCGTATCACAAAACTACAAGAATTACGTCAAAGAAAATATATTCATGTGCACTCAGAAGGATTTAAGGAATAGGTAGGTCCTGTAACTCGGTCGGATCCAGGTTCCCATCAGGAGCTAAACAGAGAGAAAGAGTTCCTGATGGATAATGTTTGGTTACGGGTAAAGTAGTGTGGTACAGTACTGGCAGCGATAGTTGTGGTAGTATATAGTGGAAGCGGTGTCAGTAGTTTTATAGTATGTATTTTCGTCCTTTTTTATGCATGAGCAAAACTAAACATTGCAGAGAGCTATATGTATGACATCAAATTCATTTCAGTTTACTGATTTTGGAGCCTGTTTTTTTTTTTTTTTTTGTCTTGCTTATAAAGGAAAGTAGAGCTTTGTTGTAGTGATGGGCTGGGCCAGGTCAGGCAGACAGAACATGTGAAGTGAAATGTAAAAATCCTTTAATATAAAAAGTTTGAATGCATTCTGTTTGCAGTTTTTCTTTTATTTTCTATACTTCTACGTGTGTAGGTATATATGTATATTTAAGCGGTAAGCAGCTTTAAGGATTTTCAGTTTGGTAGTGGTATGTGGAGAATGGATTTTAAATCAGGACACAGGCATTTTTTTCTGTATTTCAATTTAAGAGCCTTAAAGTGTTTGGTTGGTCGGATTCTGGAATATATTGCTATGGTAAATCATAGCACATTAACGAACCTGGTTTTAAAAAAAAAATAATTCCTAGTTTTTTTTATTTATAAGAACCAGACCTAAGCTATGTATGTGCCATATATTTTCTTATAAACTGGGGCTGCAAGTGGTTTCACATGAAAATTAAAAGGAAGATTTTTTTTTTCGTAAACTTATGTTAAATAGGCCTTCTCAGAGGAAACATATTTGTGTAGACTTTTGACTTTTTGTACACTTCCCCATAATAAAATATTTGTGTAGACTTTTGACTTTTTGTACACTTCCCCATAATACAATATTTGTGTAGACTTTTGACTTTTTGTACACTTCCCCAAATTATGCAATTGTGTTGATAAAATAAACCACTTAGCCACACTAAGGTCTTACACGATGACGTATTGAACCTTTTTTGTTCATGTTTTATGAACGGATTTTGGTTAAAATATGTTCCAATAATAATGTCTCACAAATTTTTAATAAAGCTGCATTTAATTTTTTTGTCTAAAAGTTCACATACCTAACGGAATCGGCTGAAAAAATGCTAAGTTTCTGCCTAGTTTGAGCAAGGCCCTAGTAAGTTTTCAGTGGGCAAAATCTTAACGAGCAAAACTTGTCAGATACTTGGCAAGCTCCTGTTGGATTTCAGTACCAACAATTTAGACGAGGAAAACTTTTTAAACACTCGTGAGGCCCTCCCTAGTAAAAGCTTGTTGGACATGATTCGATACCCCATCAGGAATGTCTCTTGTACACCAAAAACAAAAATTTTATAAGCACCACGCAATTTCAGTATCATACGACACTTTTTTCTCCTTTTCCTTTATTTTCTTTTTCATATGACACTGTTTACTATGTAAAACTCTCTAGTGCCTTGTCGAAAACTAGATTGTTTTTCTGTGCAGGATGATTTTGCTGTAGGGTTTGTTGTTAAGGACATCACTTCCGAATCGCTGAATTTCGTAGGTTAATGATTGTAATGAAATTCGGAATCGGATAGGTGGCGCTGGAGTCGAGTAATTAAGAAATTTTACATTTGTGCAGAATGACATTTTTTCTCAAAATATTTTGGTTTAGTGTCGAAAACAATAAACGGTATCAACTGAGAATAACGAGAAACAATCAAGCAATAAGCCACAATATTTGTCCTTAAACATGCCTTTTTTTTATTATTTCTAAGAACGAACATAAAATAGTGGTGTACACTAGGGCGTATACGCACTTTTTAATTGAATTTTTAACATCGCACTCATAATCACACATGAATATTTCATCAAAATTGGTCAAGTGGTTGAGTTTTAACTAAGTTATTTCCTCTCTCACAAAGCTCTATTTGCAAAGAAGGTTGGACTAACGATAACAATATCATGGGCTCTATAAACTGCCAAAATTTGAACTCTGACTTCTCACTAAATGAAGGAGGATTTGGATTTCTCTTTTCTGATATTTTTTTTGATTTTACTCCAAACACGAAAAACTTTAAATCTACCATCTTAAAAGTTATTGCCCTCGATATCTCTGTAGATACACATCAACACCCTCTTCCGTCCAACTAAGCATATAATATAGCAAAAGAAGAGAAAGAAAAAAATAATAATTCTAATTATCTTTCTTGATTTCCAATCTACCCCATGATAACGTCCGTCGGCGCGGCGTTGGCGTTGCCGGCCGCCATCGCCACCACCAATCGTCTATAACAAATGTCATTTGTGATTTAATTTTATTCTTAGATGGCCTATTATCCTAGCTCAGCCACATCTATACTACATATACGCTGAAGGCAAATCTGAGAATACATGTATCTCCAATATATAATGCAATCAAAAGATACAAACAAAAATAAAAATAAAATAATAACAAAAACACAAACACAAAAGGACATCACATAGATAATACATTAACCTCTCTTAAGACATATCATAATGGTATTTGTGTGTTCTTGTATACGGGCTTATGGGATGGAATTAGAGCTACATGCATATATGTATGTATGTACATCAGACGGGGGATGATTGGAATATTGATGCCAAAAAGCTGTAAGGCTCTCATACTCTGTTAGACATCTTGGCAACATAAGTCGTCTTCGTCGTCGTTGTCGTCTTTGGTTTAACGTTTGTATGTATATTGTATATCTGTTTCTAGGATACAAAAATAATTCCCGAACTACATTTATAGTGTCAACTTGTCACCAGAAAGCTGTTGTTTTTGTACCAGGTTCGGATTTCATTAAAAAAATTTAGGTACCATCGCACAGTACTTAGATTGAGATTTGCTCAAAAATTGATAAAATCACAAGAAAATAATGCCGCGGGAAAAAATCTACCCGCGGGGCAAAAAAATTACCGCGGGGAAAAATAATGCCGCGGGGGAAATAAATTGCCGCGGGGCAAAAATAATGCCGCGGGGCAAAAATAATGCCGCGGGGCAAAAATAATGCCGCGGGGCAAAAAAATTGCCGCGAGGCAAAAATAATGCCGCGGGGCAAAAAAATTGCCGCAGGACAAAAATAATTCCGCGGGGGAAATAAATTGCCGCGGGGCAAAAATAATGCCGCGGGGCAAAAATAATTCCACGGGGCAAAAATAATGCCGCGGGGCAAAAAAAAAATGCCGCGGGGCAAAAATAATGCCGCGGGGCAAAAATCAATGCCGCGGGGCAAAAATAATGCCGCGGGGCAAAAAAATTGCCGCGAGGCAAAAATAATGCCGCGGGCAAAAATAATGCTGCGGGGCAAAAATAATGCCACGGGGCAAAAAAATTTTACAAAACAGGCACTAAACTCGGTCGGAACAGAAAATATTTAAAAAAAATGGGGGATACAAACACGAACAAAAATTGAATTATGGTGGTTCAAAGAATGTTTTTTTGACCAATTGTAATGAAATTGATACAGTTTATACTTACAGTGCATTCTCGATTATCGCAACTAATTAAAACAAGGGTGTTTGCAATGACCAAGTTGTTGCAATAACCGAGTAAATATTTTTCTACGCTCAATTCGAGATGCAAAGCAAAAATCAGAAAACCAGCACTTGTATAATATATATTTAATGCAATACATTTTTATTCAATAACACATAAATAATAAAACATTTTCCATCTTAGGGCATTCGCCACTTTTTAATGTAGTCCTTTTTCCGGGTCCACATTCAGCATTAGAAACAAACTTTCTTATTGGCTTCTTTTCGGGGACGGCATAATGATTTACTTGAAGATACTTTATTAATTTTGTCTAAAATTTCACTTTTGTTTTTAATTGACAGTTTCACAATTTTGTGAGTAATACCTTTTTTTTCAAAACTGACAAAATTCGTTAAACTGACAGAAAATGCATTTTATAGATACATTATGATGTACATACATTCATACAACTTCATGGTACCATCACTCAAAAGTACCGGTAAAACAACTGCCGAGACAAAATGTAACGCAACAGACAAAATTTAACATTACCAAAAACCTGAGTAAATAAGGATATGCATATAAAAACAAAAGTTGCACTTATCGAGTCAATTTTTTTGAAGAGTTGCGATTACTGCGTCAACAATGACATAAATTCAGCTGTTGCGAAAATCGAGTGGTTGCGTAAATCGAGAGTTGCGTTAATCAAGAACGAACTGTATAATAGAATTATGGGAGAAAAAAATGTTTTTACATCAGGGTGGTTAAAAAAATGTTTTTTTTTACCGATTTCAATGAAATTAAGACAGTTTGTAGTTGATAGAATTATTAATTAAGACACAAATGTTTTCTTATCAGTGTAGTTCACAAAAATGTAAGCTCCTTGACCGATTTCGATAAAATTGAAATAGGATGTAGCTTACATAGAATTATGGAAGACAAACAAATTTCAAATCAAGATGAATCAAAAAAATTGTTCTGATCAGAAGTGTCCATTAAAATACCTTTTTTTCGTTAAAACTACGTATATATCCCTTAAGCCTAGTACGCTGCTGATGCAAACAATAAATCCCATTCAAATATTACATGACTAAATCATACACGAAAAATTTCGTTGTGCTTTTAGTTCTGTGGTACGCTTTCCAACCAGCGAAATTGATGATTATACCAGATTGTTTTGATAAGTTTCCACTCTTTTTTCGCACTGAATTAGTTGCCCGGAAAGGTAAATGTGTGCGGAAAATGACATTTGGGTTTGATCGTGTTTTTATTTGTTGTTACTTTCATTACACCATGTTTAACGAAATATTGTTTGATTTTTTCGTTAAATTTAATTTTATTTTTTGCAATTTTTCGGGCTATGTTTTCGTAAGCATTTAGTAGTAGCCCGTACCGTAATGGTTAGTGCGTTCGACTGTCACGCTGGAGGTCTGGGATCGCTTCCCAGCCTCGTCCACCTAAAAACTAAAAAGTTTTTTTTCAGGGCTACTGCCTCTTGCGAGGAATTGACAAATCCTCCAAGAGTATCACTTGTCACGAATAAGTGCTTCTCGTCTAGCCGTTCGGATTCGGCATAAAATTGTAGGTCCCTTCCATTCCTGTCGAAAGGCGCACACAGGAATGGTTGCGAGTTGTTAGTCACTAGGCCCTGGTTCTTCATGAGCCGTTGTGCCACCCGATTTATTTATTTTTTTCGTAAGCATTTGATTGTCTTTTTGGAGACCGCTAGATTTCGTTTCCCATCAATATATTATATATATATATATCATATTATATCAATATGAATTTTTAATTTTGATTAGGGCTTACCACGAAACGAGAAAAGTCTTGGTCTCGTTCTCAGTCTCGGTCTTGCATGACGAGACCGAGACGAGACGAGACAAAATGAGACGAAACGAGACGAAACGAGACGAGACGAGACGATACGAGACTGCCTTGTAAGCATCCGAGACGAGACTGTACCTATATTTAGACCGAAATTTACAGAGAGTCTAACAAATTAAAAAACCCAATTTCAGTTAAATATTTATTTTCTTCTGCACATATTCAAACTAAAATCGAAAATATTTCATTCCAATAATCAACTGGTTGTCCGGAAATCGTATTTTGTCGGAGACGAGACCGGGACGAGACTTAATTATACGAGACCGAAACGAGATAGAGACCGATACCCCCCCTCTCGTTATCCAAAAAACACCCATGGAACGCTTATATTTTTATGGACTGTCTTATTTTTCATTGTTATGGTAATATACATACATTCAAAAAAAATTATTAAAACATCATGTTGATTACACGTTTTTTGGAGAAAATTGACCCCAAAGTCAAAAAATTAGCATGGACAAGAAAAATGAAACAGGCTAAAAACTGGATATCTTAAGACTAAGACAAGGTAACAAATTTATTTAAACGCAATTACAAAGGCCTAAACGAAGTTTCTATCATAAGTACTTACGGCGCAATTACCGGTAACATGGATCAGGGTACCCCAAAGTAAGACTTTTCTTAAAATCCCGATAAGTGATATCAAAATTGGAGATAGGCCCTTACTGTGGAACAATTTTTTTCTTAGAATATACCCCAGAATCATACCCTAAAATACTCTTGACGAATTAAGGGACACCCTGTATAATATGGAGTGCTCGTTGACATTCCAAAAACGTAACCATCATAGGGGGCGCGGTAATTTAATTCTCAATATAGAAAGGGTTTTTACAACAACACCATCATAGCTGCCAGCTGCCAAAATACCCGCTCTATATTGAAATCACGCCCCCCATTCACAGGCTCAAGTACTACAATGCATTAGGGATAGGAACGAGCACTCGATATTATATATACTCAAAAAATATATATACTCAAAAAACAAAAACAATCCTTTATTAGAAAACAAAAATCATAAATAGATCAGAAATAATTTTGAATTTATACGAAAATAATGATTTTAAGAAATGTACAGTATGTATGACATGTAGGTTTTTGACATGAATAAATAGGAAATTAAATTGAGTTTAAACAAGTATAACAAATGTAATATTTTAGTTAATAAATAATGATAAACGTTTGTCAATAAGCTTTTGAGTCTCAAACACAAGCTATTAGAAGAAATTATTGGTAGGAACGGGCCTTATGACAGGTTAGTCGCATTTGCAAAATTGTGTACCTTAACTGCCGTTAACCGTTTAACTGATTGGTCTGTTGTTTGTTGATGAATAAATGGTCTGGATTAAATGTTTTATTTTTCATAAAAACTAAAATAAAAAAGGTAAGTATGACCGAAGGGTCATAAAAGTCCCCTGGAATTATTACCAAAACACATAGGTACTGTGAAGAACATATTCTGAAATAGTTGCCCAGAGAAAATATTAAAATAAGGGATATGATATACGTATGTATCACCAAAATTGTGTAGCAAATTAACGATTCGTGGAAGGTCATTGGGCCGTTTTTCGATTCGCATTTTTTTATTTCGCATTTAACATTTTGAAAACTACGTTTCGCCGGTTTAATGATTCGACAAATCTTAATTTCGAATTTTTTATTGTGCAATTTTTATTATATTTTTTATTTAATTGGCTTTTTGAAGTTTGGCAATTAATCTTTTGGCATGCTGTTGTTTTGCAATTTTTATTTGGCATTTTGTTGTTATGCATTTTTTTACTCTGCAGTTTGTTCTTTTTTTTTGGGCATTCAATTTTGTATCCATTTTTGGCTTACACTAAATTACATGCCTTCAAATTTCGGGCGAAAAAAAAGAGTAAAAGCTCTCCCAAACCAACGCGAAAGTGGCACGGAACAGAAAACCAGAAAATGTTAATTGCGTATTGACTTAAAAATAAAATAAATAAAAAAGAAAACGCCAATTGTTCATTGACATTTACGTATGCGTCAATTCTGGCGTTTCTGAGTTGTACAGAATATTGGCCTAATAAATAACCTAAGTTTTAGACCTCAAGCGGCGACCGCTTCATGGTCAGCGCGATTTTTTCGTGCTTTTCTTAGTTATTGGCGATTTTAGTCCTAAAGAAGTAATTTTAAATAAGAACATTGTTCTACGGTTTCAAAGAAACTTTATGTGCTTCAACTTGAGACCAAAATCAACTCTGTAGACCCAATTGTTTCCAAAATAAAACAATTCAAAATCTAGCGATACAAAATTTAATAGAACAAGTAAAATGGAAGATAAAGAATGGTTGACATAAATTCATCAATGCACTGGAGCTTGTTGGTTGATTTTTCTACTAAGTAAATAGTAGAATATTCTTTTTAAATGTTTTGAGCTTAGAAATTAATTTTTCAAAAACTTTCGATTGAAATAACTTTATTTTAAAAGAAAATTCAAGAATGGATTTCTGGGTTTCAGATAAGCTATTGGAGAATATTTTAGGTGTAACTAGTCTTCAATAGTGTTGTTACCACTTATTGTCATTTCTTTTAGAAAATTGCCCCTCCCATCTTAACGGGGGTATATATAGACCCCCCCTCCTGGTAGAATTGTTCTATTCTTTTGGCCCAACCTAATCGGTTCAGTGATTTGATGCATTTATGTCAACCATTCTTTATTTTCCATTATACTGTTTGATTACTTTACTTGTTACCTATATTAAATTTTGTATCGCTAGATTTTGAATTGTTGTATTTTGGAAACCATTGGGTCTACAGAGTTGACTTTAGTATCAAGTTGAAGCAAATAAAGTTACTTTGAAATCGTAGAACAATAAAAAAATTAGTTATTTAGGACTAAAATCACTACTAACTGAAAAAAGCGCGAAAAATTCGCGGTTTTTCTGATTTTTGACCATGAAGCAGTCGCCGCTTGAGGTCGAAAACTTAGGTTATTTATTAGGCCTTACCAAAGACCTTCGTCTCTCAAAAATTAACTCTCTATTCCCTACTCCCTTCCCTAACTGCCTTAACGATATCAGAAACAAACTTTGTTCCTAATGAAAAATACACGATAAAAACCTTACAAACTATACCAAATAAATTAATACTACCAGCAAAAAAAAGTTCCTCACTTCATAGGTAGAGTTGCCAGTAGCCGGCCCCTTAACGAAATTTTCCGACAAAACTTACGATTAAGCCTTGAATTTTTAACTTCTTGATATTGTTTTATTTACCAAATAGTTCATTAGAGATTTCTTAAGAGTTATACAAAAATAAAACAATAATATTTTAACGTAAAACAATATATTTCATTATTTTTCTGAAAAAACTCACATTTTCCTGTTTTCGGCCCCTTGGATCCTGATTCCGGCCTTTGTGTTTCCTATTCTCAGCCCCCTCAGTAAAAAGGCTATACTTACGAGTTCAACTATTTTATTTTTTTTTCCTTATAACAAAACAACATACCTACCTACTTTCGTTTTTAGTTATATTAGAAAAACAAGGGTTAAACAAAAAAAAAATACATTTTAGGAGTTTCTTGTCTCCAAGGTGTGTTCATTATAAATGTTTACTCTTAAAATAAATTTCAAATTTATAAATTAAATGCAAAATTCAAATTATTTTTCTAATTTTAATTTTAATTTAAATTTTTATTTTATAGGTACATAGGTATATTAAAACTTAATATCCCGATAGCCCAAGGATGGAGTAGCACTCCGAAACACATAGTTATAGTTATAGTTATATTTTAAATCAAAAGTTGTGATATGAAGTTTTAATATATAAAATTAAAATAAAAAATTAAAATAAATTAGGAAATGATTTTTGGGTATATTCTAAGAACAAAATCGTTGTACAGTAATGGTCTATCTCTAATTGCTACATCTTTTATCGGGGATTTAAGAAAAGGCTTACTTTGGTTTACCCTTAGCCATGATAACAAAAATTTCTCTGTTAATACTAATGATAGAAACTTCGTTTAGGCTTTTATTTGTAGAGGAAATACCAGCCTTTGTAATTGCGTTTAAATAAATTTGATTTCGTTTTTGAGTCTTCAGATATCCTGTTTGTAGCCTGTACCATTTTTCTTTTTGACTTTAAGGTCAATTTTATCCAGAAAATAGGCTTTTTCTTTTTTAGCTCAGAAAAGAGTTCTGAACAGAGTCCGAGCATATCGAGAATGCTCTGAACATCCTCCGAACTAAGCGTGTTCTGACTTTTGAGCGCTCAGAATGTCAGAATTATTTTCGAAACACACCTGAACACTTAGCTGTCACTATTTTATCTAACTAAAGAAATTAAAAGGACAGTCATGTTCCTCGTCCAGTTCAAGCCTCCTGAAATAAGACCAAGCCTTAACAAAATTTTGCTCTTTCTGAGGATTAAGAACCTACTTACTGACTGCTTAACTGACTATTAAAAAATTGGCCCTTAGGCCTAATTTATTCAATCCTCATTAAATTTAAACCCATCATTAAAAAAGGGATTGTTTAAAATTTTCATAAAAATTTGATTAATTTCCCATTTTGTATAGCAAAAAAGTTAGGACCTAATTTATAATAAAATAATTAAATATAATGAAATTGTGGTATTTTTCCTTTTGTTTTTAAAGGGGCCGAAATAAGGAGACAGACAAAAAATAATGTTTCCTATCTTCGGCCGGGGTGGCCGAATATAAGCAACAGAGGTTTTTCGTGTGTCCTATTGCCGGCCTGCTTAAAAAAATCGTAAAAATTACTTTTTTTTCGCTTTTTAAAGTAGATTTGACTAAAATATAACATAATAAACAAATATAAATGCATAAAAGATATTTACTTCCAAATATTTCAAAACAATCGCTTATTTTGGAACAATGTCCAACTAACGTTTTTGACAACAAAACTTAATAAAATCGTGTGCCGGCGAGATCGCACAACTACAGATGTAAAAACTGAGCTAGTATAATTGTATAATGGAACGAAAAAAGTTGCAATTAGTAGAAGAGAGATGACAGACCCTTTAAAAACTCTAACCACAGAAGTATCACTACTATTTCACTAATTACGAGCCATTTTTTGGTAGGCGGCCGGCTTCTGGAGACGGCCGGAATTAGGCAACTCTACACGTGAAATAATCTGAATCTGGAAGCAAATACGTATATCTTTTTTTCTCATTCCTATACTATTAAATTAAAAAACTAAATTAATATTGAATAAAATCGTCATGTCAACGAAAAGAAACAAGAAGAACAAACTTTTCCGCTGAGCTCCTAAATAAAACTAAAATTTCCTTTTAAAAGCTGATTGTAAACGAATTTCAAAACAAGTCTAAATATTGAAGTAATATCGCTATGGTTACCTTACAAAAAGGAACAATTAAATAATTAAATGTCCTTCTGAGAACTATTTGTTTTTTCCTATTTACTACGAGAAAGGTATGGCGCTTTGAGTTGTGGAGTGTCGCCTTCTATATATATTTATTCAATGGTTCCCACCATGTTTCATTAATGTAGGTAAGAGTTTTTTCCATTTTGGACTGTTTTGTCTATTATTTTACGCGTACAGATAGGACGATAAAACGTACTGATAAAACGTAGTCATATTCACTTTAAAAATCAATAACTTTTGACCGGAAGATTGCATCGTCTTGATTTTTATCTTATTCGATTCCTCATTAAAAACTTCTTTAAAATCGTGTACCATATGTTTATAATGCACTATATTACCCTTACTACAAGGAGAATTTATCAAACTGGATTCGGATCCGAATCTGGATCCGGGTATCCGACACTATCCGGATAATGTCGGATCCCAACTGTCTCATTGAACTATCCGGATATTCGGAACTATCCGACACTTTTCGGATAGTTCGGATGTCCGATCATGGATCCGGATTCGCTTCGGATATCCGAAATGTCCGGATACTTTAAAGCACTAGTTTCGAGATTTTGGGATTCGAGATTTGGCATTCGATATTTTGAGATTCGAGGTTTTGGGCAATGGATTTTGGCACTCTCGATTATGGCATTTGAGATTTTAGTACTAGGGATTTTGGCAATTCAGGGTTTGCGTTCGAGATTTTTGCATTCGAGATCTCGTCCCCAACAAAAAATGCTCTGTTTCAAGTCATGCAACGTTTATCATCGATAAACAGTGGATGTTTACCTGTTAAAAGACACAGACCGACATACGATTCACCTTTTAAGATGTGGTTAGTTATAGTTTTTAAGCTAATCTTCATAATTTTGTACACGAAACCAATACTTGCCCTATGAAAATGGATTAACCCAGAAGTAATCTCAACTTTTTGACCCCAAAATTCGTATGAAATCCAAACACAAGTGGATACAAACAATTAGCTTGGAAACCATCAGCATTTCCTTACTAGAAAAGTTTAGAACAAAGTCCTACTTGTACATTATTATCTACTTAATATTTCGCAGGCTTGGGGCGGGTCCTCTTTTAAACCCATTTCGAATGCTAGTCGAGGGAAAATTTGTTAAAATCTGTGTAAACTGGCCTGAAAACTTTTATTAACTGAAATGCTCTTAGGGCGTCCAAGACCTCAACTCCATTCCTATACCAGCCCGCCCATTCACAAATTTCATTCTATATTCGATTTTGAATTAAGCCCCAGACTTCATCCCCTTTAAGGAAGTCTAACTCTCTATTCGATTCCGCCATCATCGCCATCTCGTTGCTGTCATGTCGTCGTAGTCGACGTGCGTCGTGTTGTTGTCGTTAAAATAAGGCGCTTCCCATAATAATTATAATACATTTCTCATGAGACGAAAAAAGGGACATGATTCGAATTGATAATTTGTGTATGGTATTAACTTTGCCTCAAGGATGTGATACAAAAAAATTATATACTATGTATATAAAGAAGACATCTAGGAGACATTCCAATGGTGTAAAAGTAGATAGAGGATATACTGGGAGTAGAAAAAAAGTATAGAAAAGGGATATTTTAACCAAAAGATGTGCCGGAGGACGCAATGACGACAACATCGACGACAACGCGACATTATTCGACAAATGCCTAAGAGGAGCTCTGAGCTGAGCTGAGATGATAGAAGAAAAATAGGGTCAGGATAATAAAAATAAAGTAATGACATGCAATGATCGTAATCTCCCTAAGGGCACAAAAGGGTGGTGTATATATATAAAGTATAAGGACACATGAGATAGCTTCTTCGGCTTTTTTTTTTGTAGCTTTGCCTTCTTTTGTATCCAGACATTCGTTTTGTTCTGTCAGTTATATTAAATTGAAAGAGTCAGTTTAGGAGGTGGGAGGAGAGTGGGGAGGAGGTATTGGTGGTTGTGGAAGAGAAGGCACGAATTGAGGGTAGTTCATTGAATGCGTGTCATGCTCTACAGGTTATTAAAAAGGATGTGAATACCGTGCTATGATGGCATCGTCGTCGTCGGTATATTATATGAGAGATATAGAAAACAAAGCGAAACCAGAAAGAGAAGTGATAATGATGTGAAAATGTGAATTTATTAAATGAAGCGTGTTATAGAGAAAGAGAGAGGATATCATTACAAACGCCCCAAACAACAACAACAACAACAATACACAGATGTCCTTTTTTATTGTTATATGCGTTATTGGGTCAGAGTTTTGTGGGGTTTTGTTCCTTTAAGCAGATAGCTATACTTGCGGGAAAAGGGTAATAAGGTTATCGGAATTGGAATTGGAATTTATAGAAATGGATATTACATCGGAAAAGGATCTGATCTAAATCTGGAGTGAAAGTTGCTGTTGTTGTTGTTTTTCCTTTTGTTTCATTGTTTTTCTTCTTTGATTGTTCGAACATGAAGTTCATAAAAGGTTTAACTATTTTGAGCTTTGATTTTATGGAAAAAGGATATCTAACCCTAAAGGGCATATGTTTGTAGATGGGAATGTCTAGCCTTGAGTGTGATACGAGGTGAATAACTTTGTATATACAAGATGTCTTATGTAATGAAGAATTCCATTAGATATTTGTTGATAGGGGTTTAAGATGACTATCTGGAAATTTCTAAATGCCAACTCTTTTTTTTGAGAATTGAATTTTGAAGGTAACTACTTCAGTGACTCATCCCCAAACATCAAATACACGGCTGGAAAAATGCCAAGTTTTTGTCTAGTTTGGGCAAGGCCCTAGTAAGTTTTTAGAAGGGGAAAATCGAGACGAGGAAAACCTGTCAGATACTTGGCAAGCCCTTGCTGGTTTTCGGTACTAAAAAATTAGACAAGGGAAACTTTTCAAACGTAGTAGCCCGTAGAGTAATGGTTAGTGCGTTCGACTGTCACGCTGGAGTTCTGGGTTCACTTCCCAGCCTCGTCCACCTAAAAACTAAAAGTTTTTTTTTAGGGATACTGCCTCTTGCGAGGCAGTATACAAATCCTCCAAGGGTATCACTTGTCATGAATAACCGCTTCTCGTCAGCCGTTCGGATACGCCATAAGATTGTAGGTCCCTTCCATTCCTGTAACAAGCGCACACAGGTATGGTTGCGAGTTGTTAGTCACTTAGCCCGGGTTTTTCACGAGCTGTTGCGCCACCCAATTTATAATTTAATGTATTTAAACTTTTCAAATACTCGTCAGGACTTCCCTAGTAGAAACTTGTTAGACATGTTCCGGTACCCCATCAGGACTTTCTTTACTATTTTCTTTCTTTCCATTGTCTTCTTTTTCATATCACACTCTTTTCTATGAGTGTGAGACATTTGTATTTTATATATACAATATGTATGTATGTGTTATGGAATATGGTATGATATATGAAACATTAGAGAATGAAACTTATTCACTTTCGAGATTGAATTTTTGTATAGCGTGTTAGCCCAGTAGGTAGCGCATTGGACTGACAAATAGAAGATTTCGGGATCAAGCCCCACATAAGCCAACTTTTTTTAATTTTTGTTTGTCTAACAAGGCAAACGGGTTCATAATCGCCAAGGCCCTGGTTCTAGTCTTTGCTATCCCTTGCTAGCGCCTTGCCAGAATCTATGTAAAACTCTCCACTGCCTTGTCCAAAACTAGATTGTTTTTCTGCACGGGTAGATTTAGATTTGTTTTTTAACAAGTTCTTGGGCGATTCCGCTATAGACGATTTTCGGCATCAATTTATAAATTACAATATTTTTTGTATAACAATGCAAGGTAGATGGTTTGTATTTATTAAACAAAAAACAAATTATACCTAATTTAAAGAAAACACTTTTTTTTGCGCCTTGCAACATTGTCATACAAAGAGTCAGTATGAACTGCAACTATCATAGCTGCTAACAAAAGCCCTAAAAAGACATAACCGATAGTTTGAGGTTATGATTTACTTGGTAGACATGTTGTCACAAATGTTATTTTTCGCTTACATAAAACCATAAACGATTTTGTTATTATTTTTTAAACTTTTATTGATTGCAAATAGCCATTGTAAGTTTGTTGCACCCGCGATATAAAATATATAAAAGTTTGTTTTTCTCATAGAAATAAAGTGTTAACTTTAGTGAAACTTTGTAAAAGTAAGAAAAAATCAAAAACAAAATTTACCCAGAAGTTTTAAGTAGTAAATTGTAAGTTGAATAAAAAAAAAACGTTGATTCAAATTGGTGCAACTTATCAACAACTAACATTATTGAGTTATGTATCATATTTTATTAATAATATGCCTTGAATAATAATTTTTGTTGTTGAAGATTGTTTTTTTTTTAACAATTTAATATAAAATGCAGGGAAGTAAGGAAAGAGACTGCTTCACAAAAATATAGGCGCAAGCTTGAAAAAATGCTGAACTTTATGCAGAGTAGGGCTGGCCACGAGACGATAAGTCACGGTCTCGGTCTTGAATGCGTCTCGAAACTAGACGAGACTGCATTTTAAGCATCCGAGACGAGACCGAGACGGGGTTGGGGATTTCGACCAAAATTTACAGCTAGTCTAGTAAATTGAAAAATCCAATTTCAGATAAATACAACAGCCGTATCTATAAAATTATCTAAAAATGCCTTTAAGAGGTTATTTAGTTAACCCTGCTTAAATATTGAAGTTGTCTTTAAATGACGTTACTTAAATTTGTATCTATAATCAATATTCCTTTCATACTTAACTAAACAGCCGTAAGGTAACGTAACGCAAGAAAAGTGACAAAACTGCTACAAATTTCTAGTACATTTTTCACTCTCAGGCTATTTCTGTCAGATTGCCAAAAAAAAGCATACACCAAATAGCGCACAAACAATAAGACAGAAAGGGAAGCAACTGTTTGTATGTGTGTATGCATCGTCAAACACAGAAGACAGAAGAAATGAAACCATTCTACCCAGCGGGAAATATCGTCCCCAATGAATTTTATAGCTGAATTCTTCAATCAATTCACTAGCCAAATAATAAAAGGAAACGTCATGCAATGATTTAGTCAGTGAAGAGTCATGCGAGGTTTCCTCAGTTCATAGATTTGAACCCACTTTCTGCTTTGTGTTTAGAAAACAACCCTTTCTGTCGTTGAATTAAAAATTTCTTTTGATATGGAACATTATAAGATGAAAAAACTGTTGAAAAGTTATGTAGAAGTTCATCAGTTCATCGTCTATGTCCACTCATATGCTTTGTAAAGTGTGCACCGCCATTGTGTGTTTTGATATATGTTGATTTTTTTTGTGTTCTCTGTGTTGACATTGTCTACTGACAGTAAATATTATAAGAGGACTTGTGACTTTCTTTTAAAATGAGGAAATCTCAGACTGTCTCAAAGTATTTCAGGTTGTTGGTTAATCACCACTTCGCATATGAAGTGGTGATTAACCAACAACCACTGACCTAGTGATTTCACTTTAATTAAATTTAAAGTTTTGATTCTATATTTTATTTTAATTAACCAATCACAAATTCACAACACATACACAACAGAGTAATGAATTCACTATTTATTTAATTTTCTTCACATTTTTCATATTGAATTAACTATAATTGCTGAATAAACAGCTACCACTAATCTTGTGATTTGATAATTGAATTTTCATTACCATTTTCATCGAAAACATTGAACTGATGAATAAACCACATACATTTATGTTGTGAATTCACAGATCATACAACCATCATGTTTTTCATCATCTGGGTCGGTGAATAAACAACTTCCAACGAAGTAGTGATTTCGTTGGCGAATTTTCATCGGATTTTCAGCATGTGCTTCCCGCCTAGGACATGCCCATGTTAATTTCATCAGAGGAATCAGCTGAAAAGTGGACGGTGCAGCTGCAGCTTTATTTTGATTTCAGAAATTTCTTTCCTTTATTGGTGAGAAAATATAGGTATGTGACATAAACAAATAACTCAATTTATTTAATGGATCGAAACATCATTTCTTATATTATTTTCTTAAAAAAAAACCAATCAAAACAATTAAAACTCGGCCATTACAATCACAGTGCACACATAAATATTTCTTTACAGAACCTACGCACAATTTGTTTTCATACAAAAACAATTCTCATGTGTCAAAATATTTTTAAGTTGGCTTTGCGTAGCCTTTAAACGCGGTGGATGGCGTTTAAGTTACGAGGGGTTTAAGTTACTTTGCTTAAATGTGAAAAATGATTATAGATATCAAGTTCACACTTAAGTGATATTAAGCGGCAGTTTAAAGTTAAGAAGCATTTAAAATCACTTTATAGATTTGGCCGTTATTTTCTTCTGCTCATATTTAAACTATATGGGGGACAAATTATAGTTTGACGTTCCAATAATCAACGGGTTGTCCAGATATTGTATTTTTCGGAGACGAGACCGAGACGAGATCGACACGAGACCGAGACGAGAATAAAATTTTCGATTTTAACAAGACCGAGACAAGACTTCCAAAAGCCTCGCCGAGTCTCATCTCGTGGCCAGCCCTACCCCTAATTCAGAGCACTTCTACGTAGGGAATAGGTTAAAATGTAGCCCTACAACCAATAATTTCATTAAAATATTTTTTTATTTAATTATAAATATACTCAAAGGAGTCTCAATATTGCAGCAGCGATAAGAGAATCGCACCACAGTATTTTTCGAAAATATTGGACGTATTTGAAAAAAAAAAACAAACTAAAAATTAATAGAGAACGGTACTGACTAGCAATTTATGTTATTAAATCTCTTATTCAGTTCATTTATATGGTTTTACTGATGTCAATATTCATTAAAGTAAGACGCGTTGCATCCGCGATAATTTGATGTTGCACCCGCGATTGCTTTAAAAGTGACAAAATTGTAGTTTATTTTCTTTTCTTTTTATCTTAATTTGTATGTCTTTCGTTGATTGAATCAATGTCGTTCAATAAAATGAAAGAAAAACATAATAAATGTTTCACAATTAACAGACGTTTGTGTTTTTCGCACTATGATCAAGATAGGTGGGCCAAATTCGTTGACGTTGACGCTGACGATTTATTTAATTAATTTGAGTTTTATAAACGAATCCCAAGTGAATAGTCGAAAATGTAACCCTTCAAGTAATAATTTCTTTAATTTTATTATAAAAATACTTAAAGTCTGTCTAAATGTTGCACCCGCGATAATGGAATCGCCCTCTTATATCTCGAAAGTTGTTGACAAAATTTTAAACAAAAAAAAAAATTGTTTAAGCACTCACCTTCTTTTGATTCGTCAACAATTGGTTGTTCTGATGTATTTGGGTTTTCAGCTGGTTGAACCATGATGTTTTTTTTTATTGGATATCCTTTAACACACTCAAACAAATTTAAAAAACAAAAAAAAACAAGGTAAACACTTTTCTCTTCTTAATTGAAATCACTCTAATTTGCACTTTGATTGATTGAAGGAAAATCAAAAAATAATTGCCAATTTATCACTGGTCGTATAAATCAAACTTGTAAATAAGTATCTACTTCTACTTCAAAAACAGGATAGGTATCTGAAATAAAAAATTGTAAAAAAAAAGTTAAAATTAAAAAAAAAAAAAATCAACATCATCTTTATCAATTTAAATTCATCATAAATAAATAAAAACAAGTTTATATGTATCAAAAAAAAATGAACAAACAAAAATAGAAGAAGTAGGTCTAGGGGAGGGGGTGACAACCATCACAACATGGCTATCTGCCAGTACCATGTACCATTATTATTGCTATTGAGTGCCATTCCTGATGTGGTGGTGCAATCAAGATCTATCTCAAAAACTTTGTTCTCCTATCTATCCATCTTCTATTTCTTCCAATTATGGTGCGATAATGATTAAATGAATGGTTGAAAGAAATACAATTTTAAAACTGGTCGTTGTCGTGGTTTGTGTCCAAGACTTTCTTTTTTGTTTTGTTTTTGCTAAAGTTACTTCCAGCTTAACGCCCCTCTTTCTACCTAGTCCCACGCCTCCGGGTAGGTACACTAAAGAAGTTCTCGCTTCCAAATAAGGATGATGGAGATGAAGATGAAAATTGAAAATGGAGATAGATGGAGACCCAACATCGTTTTCAATTGAGAGCAATTTCGCGAAATCTATTCTCATTTTGATTTAATAATAATTATTATTTTTGTTGGACTATTTGTTCGTACAAAAAATATGAAGACCAAAAAGGAAAAGATTTGGATAAAATGTGAATTGACTTTCATCAGCGATTTATAGAAATTTATCTCCTTCACTTACATTTACATTCATTGTACAACACTGGGGGATGGGTAATTGGTAGTCTTAAATGGTTGATCTTTGTCTATGATATGCTTCAAGTAATTTCAATCTGGTTGAATTAGGGGGCGTTCGAGAGTAAAGAGCATCATAAAAGATGATTGATAGGTTGTGTTTTAATTTTGAACTGATAGATAGATAACTATAATTTTGTCATTTCGAGCAAGGATTAAATATCCCCAATAAAGATTGACAAGGATGAATCTGATAATTGATTTGTTTTTGGAATCACTTAAGTTGTAGTGGTCTTTTGATTCTATGAATATTGATTTAATTAATCATGGACTTATTTAATATATTTTTTTGTTTTATATAGGAAATTGAATGATCAACAAAAATGGGTGTTTACTGATAAATAGACATAAGCAACGATCTTATGCAAAGTAACATACATATAATTGAGAATCCGCCAAAGCCTGACATCTCCCTAACGGCAGATGCAGTCTCCACTGTGGTCCAAAGGTGATTATTATTGGTGTTTTGAACCTGCAACTCCTTTATTAACATCTGTCCAAAATGTGTCTATTGGATTTAGTTCAGGTGATTGGGCAGGCCAGTCCATAATAGAAATATTACTTATCAACCCAAATCCAATCTTAAGCTTTATTACTGGTGCGCTTCGGGGTCATTGTCTTCTTTTAAGACCCGGCTGGAAAAATTCAAACTTTCTTTCTAGTTTGGACAAGGCCCTAGTTGGTTTTCAGTATTGAAAATCTAGACGAGTAAAACTTGTCAGATACTTGACAAGCCCTTGCTGCCAAACATTCACCCTATTGCGATTGTCAATCATAGTTTGATTAATGATAAATACTGAAGTTCGATATTAAACAAGCCAAAATTTGCTAAAGATTTTGGATAAATTGTCTTCTAAAATGCAAAATTTTAATATTTACCAACTATTAATCAGGAATTGATAATTGTAATAGGGGTGATTTAGACGAGGAAAACTTTTCAAACACTCGTGAAGCCCTCTCTAGTAAAAACTTGTCGGACATGTGTCGGTAAACCAACATTTTAAAAGCACCATGCAATTTCAGTATTATAGGGCACTATTTTCTCTCTTTTCTTTGTTTTTTTTTTATATCAGAACAGCACAGATTTGTGAGAAACGTTCGACAATTAAGAACTGAGAACCGTGTTCTAAGTTGTTCTACCTAAAAAGCAAGTACCTACATACATAAAATCCTGTTCTATTCTGTATTTTTGTTAAGCAACATGGTATGAAACATTCACTTTCTATTTTGAATTTTTGCATAGCGAGTTAGCCCACATAAGACTGACAAGCAGAAGATCGCGGGATCAAGTCCCACAAAATCCAACTTTTTTTATTTTGCCTGACGAGCAAGTCCCTTTGCCAAGGCTCTTATTCTAGCTTTTGTTAACCCTTGCTAGCCCCTTGCAGAATCTATGTAAAACTCGATAGTGCCTTATCGAAAACTAGATTGTTTTTTTGCGCGTGAACCATCTGATTTGCATTTCCTAATTTGTAAATTTGCGTAGAGCAGTTTGGTTTCCCGGAGAATGTCAACGTACATAATATGCTGTTCCATCACGGTGCAGGGCCAGCATCGTGGTATGAGAACCAGATGTCATTGTTCTAGAGCCACCATGTTTTACTGTTTTTCACGTATACTTAGGCACATATTCAGCATTGGGTGGGAGTCGCAAATATTCACGGGAACCAGAGCAGTTAAACGAAACGATTTTACTTTAATTCGTTCAAAATATCGCCCGCTCATCCTGAAGTGACCATTCAACATGCATCTTGGCAAATTGCATTATTTTAGCAATGTGTTTCTCTTTTGTTGCAAGTCGTATTTTTTTTCGGCTTTTGGCGTTTAGATTACCTACTTATTCTCAATATTCTTCTGAATGTTTCCTTGCGTTCAGTAGCCAATCCTCATTACAGATTTCGGGAAAAGACCTTTTTTCGCCCGGTTTTCAGGTTTTTCTTGATAATATTTCCCAATTTAAAACTATTTTTGCAGAAATTTGAAGTGTTTTTTGAATTTTTATATAAGTTTTTCTTTCAGAAAGAAGTTGTGTGAATGATACGCCACTTCTTCGGAGTGCAGTGCTTACAACGCCCATATTGTTAAACAGAATACTATGGGGTCTCGAGGGCTTATAAAAAAGTAACAAAAAAGTAGGTGAATGATTTTATTAATTATTCATAATTTTATCTTGAAATAGAATACCTATGTATGTATATGAATTGCTGGAAAGGTAATACTGCTATTATTTTAAACGCAACTTTAGGTAGGTATACCTATCTACCTACCTATGCATTCCTATTAAATTTATTTAAATTATTGCTAAATTTAAGATTCTTAACATTCGTATTTTATCATCCTCCTCGACATACAATTAGATAAGGAACTACTGTAAACCTTACCTACTTTCCTTAACACAAGCACAACCCACCTTTTTATAAAAAAAAAAAAAACTTGCAAGTCCCAAATGCCCACGTAAAATAAAATTTTATTGCATATTATTTGCATTGAAAGTTCAAAGACTTCAGTTGTTGTTGTTGAGTTTTAGTTGAAGTAGGTATCTGACCTAAATGTTATGAAGCACCTTACATAAATTTTCTTCAATCCTACGCTTAAAATACTACCCAAAAATCCAACAAAAAAAAAGTCACCACTCAAATTCAAAATTACATTTAAAAAAAAAACGGCTGAAAAAATTGTAGGTATACACATAAATTGCAATCCACAAAATCCCACTCAAAAAATCCACTCATCGACTACAAAAATGAACTGAAAATTCAAATCCCAATTCCCAACAAACGGGATATTCATAAAACAAAACGTCCGTAGACCGTGTGAAAACAACAACAAACAGCAGCAGGCAGCAGCTCAACCGGTCTTTGGCTTTTCGCTTCTGACTTTGCGTTGGCAACAACACAAAAAAAAAAAAAACAAGTAAACCGACTTAAAAACCTTCCATCCATTCCAAATCCAAACAAAAAAGCAACAGACAATAAGAAAAAAAAACATATGCTTTTTGTTTACATCTATTTCTGCATTATGCGACAGGGATGGCGATAGAGTACCTATTTGGTTAAAAAAAAAGAGTTATTACCATTCTACAAGGTTCAATATTTATGAGCGATTAATAGTTATGGGCGGTCAAAACACTGTTGTGAGGGCTCTTCCGAAAAATATGTATGTCCAAACACTTTTTTTAAATTTTAAATAGGTACCTACTCCTACGTCCTACATACGCCTGTAAGACTAACTGCCCGAGCAGAATGGAGACGCTGTAGTGGCCGCTTGTCGCACTGTCAAAGTTAAAATATACGAAAATAGTAAACAGCGCCACAATGAGAAGCTGTAGCTGCAGCGATCGCTGTCGTTAAAGTTGAATAATTTTCAACTCTCTGCTACTTTTTGACTCTCTGCGCTACTTTTTACATATCTGTGGGTCTGTTCAAAACACTGTATGTAAACGAGACATTGGGTTCGTTCAACACATTGAGTTATTTTGTCATGTTTATTATAAACTGAAATTTGGGAAAAAATTGGTTTCGATAGCAATGATTGTAGAAAAAAAGCATTTGAATAAAGTCTTATTATTAATAATTTGAGTATGTTGTCACTGAGCTCAAAATTGCACAACTTTGAGATCTCAATTTTAAAATTGCGCAGTGTTTACGCTACAAGTGAGACCATTTTGTATGAAAGCTCCAAAGGGCTTGGATGAACAAAAAACATATAAACAAATTCTTCACATTTATAAAACTAATGGAATTTTTCTAGATACTGTTGTCCTTTTCTCCTTCCAATTTTGTATCTGTCAAGGGCAAGGTTTAACTACATAGACCTACTTTTTCCAAAAAGTGCCAAAGTGAGATATAAACATCTATGCTAAAGACACCTGTTTGCAAAAAACATGCAAAAATTGTTGACACATAATTTTAGTCACCATACACGATTTTCAATTTTTTTTTGGCAAGCAAGTATCTTATAATAGATATTTTTCTCTTCGTTTGTACTTTTTGCAAAATGAACACAAAAGAGTGCCGCAACTGGAACTGAAGCCATAGCTGAAATAGCTATCAAATAGTATCGTGCGTGCTATTTTTCATGTGCCCACAATGCAGCTGCACAAAATATTATTTCTTTTTAAAAGTTCAATAAAATATTCTGTGTTGTGCTCTGCCATGTTGAATTTTGTTTGTTTGTTTTCTGTTGTGTCAAATACCGGCATACTTTGTGTTTTATTTATTATAAGAGAAACATGATAGTCTCGCATTTGTAATAGAAATGAAAGCAACATATCGAACACGCCTTGTAAAAATTAGAATTCCAAACATCTGAACGAACCCAAACAAATCTAAATGTCAAAAAAACGTTCTTTCTGCGCTACACCATTGTGGACGACCTTTGCGACCTAGTGAGCGATTTTAATGACAGCTTGTGCTACAGCGATTTTTACCGCGACCAGCGACTTGCATTGTGTTCAAGGGGTAAGGCATTCTGCACACCAAGCATCTCGTCATAGACACGTTTAAGAGCAACGAATTAACTAATTTAAGCGGCAACGAATTATCTACTACTATCCTTCTGCAGACGTAGCGTCTCGTCATGGACAAACTACTCATGAATCATGATTTACATATGTACAAATACACACATTTTTGCAAATAATCTGAGACTTAACCAAACAGTTTCAATAACTAGGTACATGAGTTTGAAAGCCTGGCGACTAACTCTACTGTACGCACGGCGATTTGCAGCTTTTGTGTGCGACGAATAGGTGAAGCTTACGACTCGTGTGCGGTTGCTTATAAAACTAACGTGCGCTACACACAAGATTCACATAACCGTGGTACGCGTCTATGATGAGACGCCTCGTGTGCAGAAGGCCTTAAGGTATTTTCTTAACACAACATTAATTGAATGGCACTAGTTAGAATGAATAGGACAGGAAAGCAAAGAAATCAAAATACAAAATATTTGAGTAAACTTAAGATTGCTTGGTAATTACCGCCATCATTCTCTGTGTTAAGTCGGATTATACAAAAACTTAACATTTTTAAAGACTCGTTCTTGTAAGTCGTACCTATGTAATAAACTTTTAATTAATCTAACCCGGGGTTTAGACAAGCGAGTAGAACTAGTAGCGTTTATTTGTGTTAGTGTATCAGAACACGAGAGAGCCAACTAGTAGCCCAAATAGTATAATATTTTTGCCTGCGAGTAGCCTGCCAGTTATCCTACTAGTGTAGTGTATTTTTTTATTTATTTGTTTTGTTTCCATAGTTTCCATAATTTGTATATTTTTCTGTATGAAATATTTTTAAAAAATCATACTAGTTGACAAAACGCGCAGAGAGCTACTAGTCACACATACATCCATAAAACTAACACTATGATACAAATGCTACTAGTTCTACTCGCTTGTCGAAACCCCGGGTAAGATAAAATCCAAGATGAAAAAACTTATAATCCTTTTCTTGAGATTCAACATACCTATAAAGATTTAAAAACAGCAAACAAAGTGAATCATTTGGGCATTTAATTCGACGGCCCTGATATGCGTTGTGATCAAAATTCAGAACAATGCTAGTCTATTTAGTTGCTAGAGTGCAGCAAAAAAGGTGACAGAAATTTAAAACGAAAAACATAGGGCAAACAGGAATATTCGGAGGTACAATGAGAAGTTTTTTTTTTTTTTGTAGATGGAGTAGCAGTTTTAGATGGAGTTTGAACAGGGAATGGGGGATCATAGAAAATGTGGTGAACGTTAAGGGAATTGTGTTAAAGCAAAAATGACTTTACTCTCCATGTTGATAAATTTGTGTATGTACCTACAACTATACTTCGTGTAATTTGTGTCTCGGTAAATGAAGTTTCAAGAATCTAAAATCCAATTAGAATAATAATATGTTCAATACAATTACGCTTTACTCTTTGAAATTTTGCATAGTTTATTCGATTAAGTACCTATCTAATGTAAGTACCTACCCAGTACCCAAGACAAGACACATATTATATGACAGGTAATATCATTAGCATGTTCATTTTTGTTCAGTTCTGCCCATGTTGTCAAAATCAATAGTAAGAAAATTGAATTTCAAACAATCACAAACATTTTTTTTTTGTTTACTGTGTACGCCTGATAATACTTTAGATATGTGTACTGTGCCCAGTACCCATCCATTTATTAGGTATTCATTAGAAGAATTTTATTTCTTGTGAATTTTTTTTTCTGAGTAAAGCTCATAGGGGTAGGTATTTGCTTTTGCTAAAAATAAGAAGGGTATCATTCGGAAAATGAGGAACCAATAATAATAATAATAAAATGATTAGGAAATCATTCATAGCAGAAAAATATTCATAACAAAGATGAAGAGATGTATGAAGTAAATTTACTTCTGTTTTAAGTGGAGTGTTTGAATAGGTAGCTTTTTAATTGAATTTAATGGAAAAATATTGAAGTAGAATTTCACCAATTCTCAAAAACTAATAATAGAATCACAGAAAGCGAAAAATTGCCTCAAAGAACCGAAGAGAAATTTGTGTTCCATTCTGATAGTTTTTTTTAAATAAATAAACATACACAGCTGGAATTATTGAATTATGGCTCTGTCCAGCGCAGCCATCAGAAAACAGCTCAACTTCACGCACCCCCTTATCTTCATATTACAAAAGGGTCTTATAAACTGCTGTGGCAACTTCAGACGCCCCCCCCTTTGCTTTTTCCCTCGTGCTAGGTGTAGCAAAAAACGTGTTTACTTGATTATCATAAACAGTGAGGTTGTAAACAGAAAGCCGCCTCTTATAAAAAAAACAGCTCTTTGTTTAGATATTGGGAGGGATATAACTTGCTGTCAAAAATAGCAGTTACATCAATTTTGCAACTTCTTTTTTTAAGAATATGAGTCTCAAATTAAGATTTTAATTGTTCCTTGACGTCATATTTACTCTCATGGTAGAATGCAAAAAAGATAACTTTTTAGTTTTAAAAACATTAATTTAGAACATAATTCTTCTTCTATTCAACGATATATGGACCTAGTTCTCAAAACCGCTGTATTAATAAAATAATAATTAGCAATTTAATGGAAAACTACTACTCACATAATTTCAGTTACGTCTGTTCGTGAGAAACATTTTTACGAAAAATGCACTTATTGCAATTATGAAATAACGGATTTAACCATGTTCCCGGTATTTTTCAAGGAATGTAATGATGTAGGAATATGCCATTAAGTTAACCTAGCACATATACATATGTCCGAATCTCAAAAACGGCAATTTGTTGGTTACGTCTGTTCGTGAGATAGGGGACGATATGTAGATCAAATCACGTTTTGAGTTCTTTTTACCACGATTGATCTATCTGACCACCAAATCCAAAATTGTTAAATCGAAATCGACATTAAAATGGAGGGTGAAACTCCCAATAGGGCTCATTATTTTTTTTCGAGTTTTTGATTCATTAATTAAACTGATTTTGGCGTTAAAAAAATAAAAATTACAAAACGCAACATTTCTTAAAAAATGGCAAATTTAAAAAATGTATGGGTGTTTACCCTTCCTACAAATATCTTCGAAGCCTAGTTAAAAATGAAAAGAGCAGGTATGTACATAAGTAGGTGCCCACTTTTGTGTACCTACTCCGTTAATTATAGCTATTATTTTAATCCCTACATGCCTACATATTTGCTTTTCTGTATGTTTTAATTTTTAAAAGAAGGTAAAGCTATGTAGGTACATACAGTCTATCAAACTCGTATTCGTACTGTAGCTATCATGCAGTTCTTTTACAATTATTTCAAAGATCACAAACAAATCCGAACAATATTTGATGTCAAGTCAAACACATTTATGTACATTTATTACGAAACACCCAAAAAGTACCATCCCTTATCAAGAATGGGACATTAATTAACAAAATTCTAAAAACATGCGTGAAAGAAGACAAATTCGTATTCGTACACCAAATGGTTTCTGGGATACTTAAAGGAAATTAACACAATTTCAACATTTTGATGGAGACAACTTATTGTGTATGACATGAAATGTGTATGACTAGTCTATTTAGAAACGATTTTGGAATTTGTTTGGCGTTTCTATTGCAATTTTACCACATTTCTTAACAACTCCCTTTTTAACACTTGCATTTGTAATGGTCACTTTTCAAAGTGTCAGGTATTAATTACCCTATAGATTCTATATTAAGGAATAATATCTGCTTAACATGGTGAGGCTTCTATTACTTTTGGACAGTTGTAAAAGCAAAACGCAAGTTAAATCACTTGAGCAACTTATAACTCTTGGAAAAAAACGCATCGATAATATTAATATTAATTAATACAAATTCAACGAGCGAATTGTCAAAACTTGTAATGAATGAATTTACTTCTGGTACTTTGCAATGGCGTTTAAAATGCAAATTTCAAAAATGTGTACAATTAATTAACAGAAGAGATGCCCGATAAAATTAATAATAAGTTCTATAAACAGAGTAAAACTGTTAATCTTTGGAAGCGGCCATAATTCCATGCCATCTCAACCATGAGGCAGTCTTACATCTTTTAGTTCAAATAAGTGGTAAATGGTTTTGCGAAAATCGAATTCCGAACTCTTTTCAAAGTACGCGATTTATGCAGTAAAATATGAAACAGATAGGTGATGATTTGGGGTGGTTCCTCGACAGCTAGGGTAGGTATGCTACATACCATTGAAGGAATTTGACCACATAAAATATATTGACATTTTGAAAAAAAAAATTCCTAAGAGTGAAATTAGCGACGGAGTCGCGTTGGCGGGACAGAGGACCCGAAAAGGGAGTTAAAATCCTTGAACCCGCGAAGCGGGCCACCCAAAGTAGTTTTTAGTACAAAAAACTTTGATTGCAGATCGACAGACAACATAGGCGCCTGCCAGACAACTGAGCATACCCTAAGCGGAGCGACGGAGTCGCGTGAGCGGGACAGAGGACCCGAAAAGGGAGTTAAAATCCTTTAACCCGCGAAGCTGGCCACCCATAAAGTACTTTTAATCGAAAAAAACATCTTAATTAGCAAAAAAATTCCCAACAAAAAATCCCAAAGGTCCACGCATCACACAACACTTACCATAGCGAAGTTGTTGAGTAGTAGAACTGTCAAATTATTTGTATAATTTTTTTATTTAGTGGCCGCAGATTTCATGCATATTGAGTTCAATTTTGCAACTTAAAATGTTTATTAAAAATTGAAATAAAAACTTGCTGATATTAAAATTGTTAAATTGAATTAGTTAATTCCCAAAAAAAGTATTCAGGTGTGAAAATGTGTGCTATCTTAATGGAAACTTGATTACTAGTGTGAAAAAAAATGCCAAAATCGAAAAATTAAAATATTTTTTAATCATATTTAGGGGTGGTTCCTCACCGTAATATTTTAAAGCTATTCTATAGAGACCCCTAGCTAACTGTAAAAAAAATCAAAATTCTAGGCGTGCGCCCCAAATAGAAAGTCGCCCCGATCTTTGATTTGACATCAAATATTGTTCGGATTTGTGTGTGGTCTTTGAAATATTAGAATCATGTTGTCTATGTACGAATGAGTTTGATTGACTGCACATACATACATAATATTGGATTATAAGATAGTATTGTATTTTTTTAACATTATTAGATCACGATTCCACGGCACATTCTTAATTATTCCTTATTGCTACTAAATTGCTAAATGGTTAGAGGAACCTATTCCATTAAAAAAGTACAGACTAAGTAAACAGGAACGAACACGAAAACGGCGTAGTAAAAGAACAATGCAAGCAAACATTATTTTTTGTTTGTCTAAATTACTATCAATATATCTGCACTTTCATCATTTTTAAATTATATACAAAACAAGGAATAATCTTACCAAAACATTTGATCTTAAAATAATAAATAAATTACTGCCTACAAAAATGAAATTATTTTACACAACAATCAATCACCTCTTGATCTTGATATGAAAATGTTTTCCGTTATCCAAAATGCTCTCTCACTTTTCACACTCAATTCACAAGATTTGTTGATTTTTTTTTTATTTATTTTTTTTTTAACGTTCCAAACAATATTTGAATTTTAACGGATACACTTTGAACAATTTATTTTGTTGTAAAATTATTTTTATTTGCAAAATATCACGACGAAAACTTTGGAGGAAGAACGAATCCACCGACTGCAAAAAGACTTCAAGATGAAATGATTGTGGAACGTAAGATGATGATCGTTTTAAAACAAGAGATCATTTTATTTCTTGTTCATTTTTGTTCCATAATTGAGTGGGTAGTAAGAGTTGAGTGGAAATTGATTTGAAAATGTGGATAACGAATATCATGGTTACCACTAGTATATTTTGTATTACTTCGTAGATTATTTTTAGTGTTTGCATTACATGGACCTAGTCCATGTTGCATTATATTGAAGAATATTGTAAAGGTCATTGGAAAAAAAAATTTTTTGTTTTTCAGCTTCATGTTTTGATGTTAAGTTTGTTCGTTGTAAGCACTGCGTCCACTTTTGTTCTGATGTGAAATGTTAAGCTTTTCAACACTGCCAAACCCAAAACCGGTTTTCGCGAAAATACCAGTTTTGGCAGAAAACCTTAATCGAAAACACAAGTTTTCCCACACATTTTCGGTAATCCTCAAGTTTTGATAGACTACGTTTTCATTAGAGCCGAAATGAAGTAATTTCGGAATTTGGCAAAAAGTGTTTTCATTATCAAATAAGCTAATTTCGTTTGACCCCTTTCACACAAGGAAACTGTGTTGCCGGAGGCGACTTGCTTAAAAAAAAAACAATTGAAAATAGTATATGGTAGGTTAATTTATCTGTCAGAATAATGTTTTTTTTCAAGTAGGTTTCCTAAGCGTCTAGTTGAGTTCTATATTTCTGACTTTTGTACTTTTTCCAAAAAGGAGCTCTAGTAGAAGTGACCATCAAAATAAAATAAGAAAAATGCGTTTTTAATGAATTTTAAAGAAGACAAATTAAAAAGGTAAATTAAAATATAGAGTTTGTGGAACCTATTCATTTTCAATTTCTCAAAACAAGAGAAGGTATGTACATACATAAATATTCCTTTTGTCAACCAAAAACTTCGATCTTAAATATGCAAAATACACTCCATATTAAATCACCACCACCAAGCTATTTAAACGACAGTTTCAAATTTAGCTAGCCGTTAAATTTTGAAAATTCAATTATGAGTCCACAAAAAATAAACAAAAATAAAAACCGGCATTTTAATGATTTGTTTATCTTTTTTATTTCATTGCCAACATACCTATTTGCTGAACAAAAAAATGATGTCATGCGCAATTCTCCTGAACAATGTGTTGTGTAGTAAATAAAAGTGCCCAAACAAAAAATGAGAAACATGAATGAAAAAAAAAAAATTAAAAATAGGTTGGTTATGTCCAAAAGCCGGATCTTAGACTATACAGTTTTAACAAAATTGTACAAACACCTCATAGATGATTGGATTGGGTGTGTGTCTGTGTATACATCTTGTTAAGCCCCCATGTTGCGAAAAATTATGATTAATAAAAAGAAAACGTTACATCACGCGTTAAACTACAATTCACTCAAAGAACCAGTAGCTAGCTACTTATACCTCTAGCAGCAATATAAGATTATGTATAATGTTAAACACGCTAAGGTTAAAAAGAAAGCACTGATTGGAGTACAAAAACCATTTCTAGATTTGAGGGGAGATTCAATTAGCCGATTTAAGTAGTTTGTCTATTAGTGTGTAGTGACAATGTCCCCTGCCACTTTAATGACAACATCCGATAAAGTGTTTCAATAAAAAAAACACAAACAAACAAGAAAAACCTACCATGATACTGAATGCTGCTGGTACATACTCTTGTATCGTAAAAAAAAAAAGATGAGAAGAATCTTCAATCGTGCGGAATAACAATCATCAAGATTCAAAGACCCGCAAGATGACCCCCGCACCATATCATCGATTAGAGGGACAGCGATAATTAAATTATTTTAGTTTTTGTTTTGAGTTATCTCTCTTTTACTTTGTTGTCTGCTTAGAGATTGTGATGTCTTGTTGAACTTCTGGCGAAAGTTAGGAATGCAAAGATTTATTCAATTTATCTGTCATTGTCTGTTGGAATAGTTCAGGCTTAGTTGAATTTGTTTTTATGTTTAAACGAAGAAAACATGCAGTTATTGTGTTCAGAACGAAAATGTAGACATGAAGAATGATAAATTGAAGGCCAGTTGAATAAGTATTTGATCCGTGGATCAAAACTTTAACTAATTCAAGTATGATGGGACTGGTAAATTTGACAAACTTAAAACTACCAAAACTACCATAATTCTGGTCAAAACTCAGTTAGTCCACCGAAATCGGTGAGTAAACATTTTGAACTAAGGCTGAACCACGTTTGTAAAAATTATATTGACGATTGATACAGCTGTTAGCAAGCTGAATGCGTACTAAGTTTTCTGAATTCTTAGAGCTTCTGCTTATGGCCGCAACTGTCATAGAAAGTTGGATGTGTAGTGTCATTTAACAACTGTCCAAGCTCAAAAACTTCCGAAATCTAAATATTCAGTAGTGAAATCTGATATGTTAAACCCGAAAAGCAACCAGCCAATAATTTTTTTATCAAAACATAGTTCAATAAATAATGATAATGATGTAACAGTGGTCTTATAGCTGTCAACATTTTAAATCTGACGTCAAATTCAAAACTGAGCAACAACAAAATTTCTTTCAAAACTAACAGATCATTTCCAGTTTTTGAGCTAGTTATTAGTGAACAATAAAGAGCAACAAAAATGTATAGTACATAATTAGTGCCAATTTGAATGAAATAGAACATGATAGAAAGCTTAAGCCTGATCCACATCTGTGTCGTGTGTTGTGTTGTCGAGTCGTGGGTCGCTGTCATTCCATATATTTTATGCGCCACACTGCAACACAAAACACGAGACATTAACTGTCAAAATTTGTATGGGAAAAATATTCTGCAAAACATAGAATTTTATCTCATAAATTTGAAGCGGAAAGCGTAGAAATTAATCTGATACACTGCGATTAATTTGGGGATTTCCCACGTTTACGCAAGTATTTTAAATGGAGTGTTCATGTAAACATCTTGCGGAAAGTTAGAATTTTCTGCAAATCGGAAAATTATCTCATTGAGTACCCTTAATAAACATCAATCAGAGATCGCTTTGTCCGAATTTACGTTGACCGATCTATTCAGTGCCGATTTTTGATTATTTTTGTTGTAGTCGTGTTTGATGAAGAGGTTGGCACTGGAGAATTCGGTCAATGTAGGTACATTCCGACTTTTAAACAAAAATTTTCTCATCAAGAATCCAAAACGTCATCGATTTTTTGTTTGACAGAAATTCTTCTTCTCGAGTTCCTTTTACGGTTTATATATGTAGGTATATATACATTTATGTTTGCAATTTTTATTTAAACTTCTTTAGACAGTAAATGCATTCAAAAAATCGATTTGTTATGAATATTTTGATTTGTATAACTTCCTGGATGCCCATTTTTGAAATCAACTGCGATGCTAAGACCCCAAAGCGAATACTGAACAACCATAATTGAAATAAAAAAATAAAAGCTCATCAACCTTTTGGCATTGAATATGGTAGGATGATGACTGCTGCAACTGGCAAGTGTTCCTGTTTAACAATAACTTTCCTTAAAAGGATAGGAAGCAGTTTTTTGTTAAAGTTTAAAGCTTGTAGTCTTGTTTTATTTTGTGAGTACCATAGGGAAAATGATTTTTTATTGCAAGTGCGTCATTTTACTTTTATATCGAAAGATTCATTTGACCTTTATAGTACTCCTACATACAACATATACAAAAAGTGACAGCTATTTCTTTATTGAAATTGACTTATTTATGCAAAAAAAAATGAAAAGCTCAAATAAAATTTGTTTTTAATTGACGAGTTTTTGTGTGCCTTTATATATAGCATCTATTTGCTTTAAAATAGTTTTGGTTACCACTTTGTTATCGATAGTTTGTATGGAAACGTCAAAATATCTGAGCTATCCAATCAAACTATTTTTTAATTAAAACAAAATCGACGACCATTGTCTTTGGCGGTGTTCACAATCGATTGACTCTGCCGACTTTTTTTGATTTTACTAAAGAAAACGTCAAAAAGTTTAAAATTTTCATACATTTCAACGATTTTCTAAATTCCCATCCGATATCCTTTCTGTTCAAAGTTTGGCCATGATTTGACGTTTCAAGTGCGTGTGACGTGTGAGTTTTTTGCTCGTTTTTGTTGAATGTTAAAGCGAATTTTGTTGGAAAAGATAGAAAAAAATAAATAAATCGGGTGGCACAACGGCTCATGAAGAACCAGGGCCTAGTGACTAACAACTCGCAACCATTCCTGTGTGCGCCTTTCGACAGGAATGGAAGGGACCTAAAATTTTAAGCCGAATCCGAACGGCTAGACGAGAAGCACTTATTCGTGACAAGTGATACTCTGGGAGGATTTGTCAATTCCTCGCAAGAGGCAGTAGCCCTGAAAAAAAACTTTTTAGTTTTTTAGGTGGACAAGATAGAAGTTGTTGTGAAATGCTTATGAATGACATAATTTGCCCAGTGAGTTGAAATGCACTGTTTGTATATTGGATTGTGGCTGTGATCTGGAACAGCTGGCAACTGGCCTGTGGAGTCGGCGTATTAACTCCAAAAAAAGCACGATTTATAATTCCGAATGTTTGTTTAATACATTAATATGTGTTTAAATTTCTTGAACTTTTTTCTATAAGGTGGAGCAAAATTAATCACCCTCGGAAGATGTTATAATATTTGAAAAAGGCGTCGTACGTCAATCATATTTGACATTTGTGAACTTGACAGCTGCACTATACTAACAGACAAGCAATGAAGCACTATACTCTGCAAATAAAGATTTTCATGACTCAAAATCATTTGTTTTTATTTACTGAAAAAGTTATTCCAAGACAAAACTGAATAATAAAGATGCGTTTCTATTTAAAATTTTTTTTATTAGAAATCTCTTCAGAGCTACAGTGTGGGTGCCTTTTCACCCTCCACGAGGCGCGAACGCAGGAAAAATTTTCGTGGGGGGGGGGTTAAAAACTTCGGGGGGGGGGGGGGGGGGTTAAACTGAAAACTCAAAAATTAAGAGTGAAATTATATGGCGAGGAAGTTAAATTCATACATTTCGGGGGGGGGGTTGATCCTCCAAAACCCCCCTACGTTCGCGGCTGCCTTCTACAGTCTATAATCTCATGACGGTCCACCTGCGAGATTTGCTCTGAAGAGCTTCTTGATGGCTGCACGGAATATTTATGCTCTTAAATAACCACGCACTTTTCCAAAGTGGAAAAAGTTACAAACCTATGTAGATTATCTACCTAGTTCAGTTTGTACATTTTTTGCGGTAAAGTGTCTATCTTAAGTATTTTGTCAAACACTTGAAAAACTCTTGAAAGACACTCTCAGTTGGGAATTTAGTATTATTACAAAAAGCAACATATTTTAGTCTTCTTCCCCCCCCCCCTTTATTTACAACCTTTACATTTTGTTTTATGACATTTCTAAGTACACACAACCCTCGTAGCCACATAAAAAATAAAATAAAATAAAACCAATGAACCAAATATAACGTCTCGTTTTTTTATTCATGAACAAATATAACCCCAACCTCCCTCCAGTCTTCTGCCCTCAAAAAAATGAAAATACCCGTTTATGCTTACAAGAGAAGATATCCGTTTCCGAAAGATTTGTTGGGTTTGCAAAAAGCCGGCAAAAGAAACCTTTCCGTTTTCCATTTTGTAAAAAAAAAGATACAAACAAATTTAATACCCAAACCAACCTTTTGGGGATCAGAATTCAGAACATTTTAACTATTATTGCATTTTTAATAAAAACCCCTTGGGGAAAGAAATCGTATATACAGCAGCGCCAGTATACACAAAAGGGTCTCCACATCTAAAAGAGCTTAAGTTCAACAATGGATAAGAGTGTTCAGCATTCAATAAAAAAAGCAGCAGCAACAGTCTCGCCGCTTTGTCATCGAAATATAATCGAAATCCATTGCACTTTTTTGCTGTCACGAATTGCTCCATCCTCAGAACTCAGCAATGGCACACACATAATACCCATAACAACACTAGTGGATTTGGAACTGAAGTTGTTTGCAACAGCCTTGGGGTAATGGAGAGCACAGCAGCTGAAAGTGCAATGAAAATATTCAGAGAAAAAATAAACACAGTTTGTATAGGGTAGGGTCAAATGAAGGAAGCTTCTCTCTATCACCTTCTTGTTTATCCAAGTTGAGCTAAATTTTAAAATGCCCCAATTCAAGTTGGACTATGATTGGTGTCCGTATAATGTACATATATAGATGTTGATAGTGTCTTCCTAAAACATAAAATTTGAATACAACATTGCTATACGGCACGGAGACAGAACGTTCTTCGTGCAGCAGTGTGTTGTGCCAGGGCATATAATTGGCTATCAATCTATACAGAAAGCTTATGTAGTAGGTACCGGTACCGCACGAGCAACTATTAGTTTATGTGGTTTTCTATTTTTGCATGTTGGTGTTATGGCGGGTTTAGTGCTGTGTTGGGATTTCGAACTCATCGTCTCTGTCCGTTCTGCTAACCCAATTGAAACACTATGTGCTGTGATTTATTTTTCATCAGGTTTTGTGTGAAGGAAGCTTGGTTGAACTTTGTTTGGTGATCTTTTATTCAATTATATGTAGGTGCTAGATTATTTCGTGCTAAAGAAGCACGAAATAATCAATTCAAGATGAATATGAGGAAAATATAGAAAGTGGGTTGAAACTTTTGATTTTACTTCGTTTTTCTAGAAAAGTCCCTTTTAAAAATGTATTTCAACGGCTCCTCAACACCACACATGAGACACACACGTGTGGTTCCGGCTTTAACAGTTTTTTTGACAATTTTACATGTCATGTGTTGATATCGCATTGGTGGCAAAAAATAAACAATGGCTTAAATTTAACATAAGTTTCACACGGATTGGACGTTGTCTACAGGATTTCTAATGCATACATGTCTATGAGGACTGTGCTGTGAAGGATTCTTTAAAATACTCATTTATTGTAATAAATGTCAAATCATGTGAAATCAGTTTCCCATAACCACAAAAATTCAAATGTTCTAAGATGTGTGAAGTTCTTAGAAGATTTTTTTTTTAAATACTCAAGTATTATAATAAATGTCAAATCATGTGAGATCGATTGTCGAAAATTGATATGGGCTGTCAGATCAAAATTGACGAACTTCCAAATTGTGTTTCCAACCTTTACATCTTTTTTCACCAATTCTTGACCGTGAGTTAATGTGGAAGGGCCTATAATGTTAGCTTTCCGAAAAGTATGTTTGACAAACATGGCTTGATTGACACGAATTTGAAAATGTGAACACTCCATCAAACTGTTTGTCAAACACGTTTGATGAGTATCAAAATATTTTGATATTTTACTGACTTGACAAGCATATTTGAGAGTTTGAACGCATTCCCGTCAAACAAGTAGGAAATGTCATTTAAAAAAAGTTTTCAACCTTTGCGCATCAAAGTCCAAATCATTTTAAATTGATTTCCTATTATTTTTTGTTTTCTTTTCTTCTTGTTCTTTATCTTCTAAAATTTGATTTATTACGAGATCCAATCAAAACGTGTGCCATGGTTAAAATTCTAAAGAGAAATGATTTTTGACAGTATGTTTGACAAATTTGAACTCAAATGACTTCAATCCATCAAGTATTCATCAAACCATATTTGTCAAACAAATTGGATAATGTGGAACCCCCTAATCCATCCCGCCATTTTCATCTCCTCTTTTCTTCTTAGAGCCCGATTACATGATTCAATTTTTCGTTCATTTCGTCTTTCGTCCTTTCAACAGATTAATCAATGAAAGTACCAAAGAACATTTCAAGACTTTTCTGGTTGAACTTCGAAGTTTCTGATTTGATAACCAAAATGCTCATCGATGATTCTTTTTTCATAACAATCCCAAATTTTATGAAACTTAAAATAAGACTGCTTTCACAAAAGGAAACTGAGTTGCCGGCAACTGGGAGTTTGATGGTAAGAAGGCCAAGAAGTAAAGCTTAGACCGCACTAGGCGGAACTGCACTGCAGCGAAACTGCGATTCACAATAATTTGTATGAAATTTTATGAAGTTCAGTTGCCGCTTTGTGCGATATAGCTCATATAATTTCATACAAACAATATTTTGCCACGTCGTGAAGTGTAGTTCCGCTGCAGTTGTGTGCGGTCTAACCTTAAGGGGAATGAAAAAAATCTCCCCGGTCAACGATTGAGGAGATTTTTGCACATTCCTTCTCACACTGTCCATAATGTGCGTTCAGCCCATAGACTTTATATGGAAACAAACAAAAATCTCTGGCAATTAAATGAAAACGTCAAAACAAAAATCTCCAGCAACTGGGTTCCCTGTGTAAAAGGGGACTAACGAAAGGAAGTACGTACGTATTTTTGCGACGTACGTACGTGCCTGTCAAAATGACGAAAGACAAAGTGAACGAAAAAACAACCATGTAATCAGGCTCTTAGTGTCAAAAAGTGACCAAGTGAATCTTATTGTGTTTTCGATTGGTAAATTCAGATATTAATCTAAAAATTGATTTATTTCATAGTGAATCGAACGCCATTTCAAATTGATTTATTTTTGTCATTGTTTTGACAATTGTATTGGTATAAGTGTAGGAGGGGTAAATCTGCCGAAAAATCTAGATCTGCAAATTTGATTTTAAATCAAAAAAGAATCAATTTATTTGCCCATTGGAATGTAAAATCTGCGTTTTGACAGATTTAAAACAAAAATAAATTGATTTACCAATCGAATATACCCTAAAATTCTTTTAAATCATAATTTTGACAGTTATTGTAAGTCAACAAAATTATTGTGATGAGAAAAGAATTGCGTTCATCAGAGAAAATCTTGTGTAGTGTTTTTATTTATGGTCAGCTTACACTTTAATTTTTTGTGGCTAATGAGAGGTAAGCACAAATGTCGAACTATGGCCACGTTCGGGTGGTAATCAGATACGTATCTAATGTCTTTTTCGGTTGGAGGTTCGGAGTTACTCCTTTTTGACTCCGCTTACTCCAAAATTATTCGATTGGCTGTTCCGAGTAATGTTTTCGGATTATTTTTATGTTCCTGCTCGACTCGACTGAACGTGCAAAATATACATAAATATCAGACAATTTACGCAAATACACATAAATATTTCACAAATTAGTCTCGGAACAATAGAAAATAATTCGATTGGAATCAAGGAGGAGTAGTACTGTTCCGAAATCCAATCGAAAACGACATAAGATACGTTAGAATCTTGTTTGTTTTCGAACGTCCAAAACCGGATACGTAACCAAACCAAACAAAACCAAGAAAATGAACAGATGTGATGTCAGCTGTTATTATAATCCAAACAAATCCGAAAATTTTTGGGATAGCTTTAGATTTCTTTTTGACATCAGCTGTTTGGTTTGTCAGCTAGTTTTTCCTTAGGCATTACAACAACACGAACAAATCCAGATACCTTTGGTTACGTATCCGAACTGCGGCCTATAATTTGCTTTTATACAAACAAATGGCAGTGACATTGCTGAGTATAAATTTTCTTTTCATTCGGATAGTTCGATAGCGAAATTTAAACGTCAAACTTTATTTTGCGCAAACAGTTTTACCATAAGAAATAAATGTACATAGTTTTTTTTTTTCGTTGAGAAACCGTATACTAAGCTTAAAGTGAGGAATTTTGCTGATGAATCCTGTTCGGTTACTGCTATTGCTGATATCTCTGAAATCTCATTTTTCATTTTTTGAGTTATTCAGTTATTTAAATAATAAGATAAAAGTATACCAACATAGTAAAATATAAAACTTATCTCTGCTTTATTTAAAATATTCTGAATTTGAGTTCAATAATCGTAATTAAGTATCTAATTATTGTTTCCCAAATGCCACAATATTTTTGACATATAAATCCACTTTGGTAAGCATTCAGCAAAAAATTAAATTCTAGAAATTTATAAAAATTTATGCAATACGATTTAAGATGAGGGTGATTAGGTTGAGAGTTGTGACCCTTCAATTTTATTTGTTTATTCCCTTCATGCACGCTACCAAAGAAGAAAATCACATCACAATTTACATCACATCATAATATATGTAGGTACATCTTTACCACTCATCCATTTTAAAATACCTCATGTCTTTTGCTTGGTCTACATTAGATATGTATGTATATGATTTTCCATTTCTCAAATTTGATTTACAAAAAGAGAAAAATTGTAAAATACCTATACATACCAGAATTCGAAGAAATAACTTTAAATGCAAAAATATGAGTAAAGACTTCTCAAATCTACATTTCGTTTTTGTATATTTCATGGCGGGACATGTAGGGAAATTAAGTTTGAATGCTTTTAAAATGAGTTTCAACATTCGTAGTTGGCAACGTTTTAATCGTCGCACAGTGTGAAATTTTCACAATTTCGCGGAACTTAAGGCAAGAAAAAAGGTTAAGCTGTCGAGTACAAAACCAATTTTTATCAGCGACCGAAACGGCGACTGCGACTGCGACCGCGACGGTGACCGCGACGGTGACCGCGACAGTGACAGCGACCGCGACGGCGACCGCGACCGTGACCGCGACCAAGACTGCGACCGTGACCGCGACGGCGACCGCGACGGTGACCGCGACAGCGACAGCGACCGCGACCGCGACCGCGACGGCGACCGCGACGGTGACCGCGACGGCGACGGCGACCGCGACGGCGACTGCGACCGCGACGGCGACAGCGACCGCGACAGCGACCGTGACGGCGACCGCGACTGCGACAGCGACCGAGACGGCGACCGCGAAGGCGACCGCGACGGCGACCGCGATGGCGACGGCAACCGCGACCGCGACGGCGATTGCGACCACGACTGCGACCGCGACGGCGACAGCGACGGACACGCGACGGCAACCGCGACGGTGATCGCGACTGCGATGGCGACGGCGACGGCGACCGCGACGGCGACTGCGACAGCGATGGCGACCGCGACTACGACGGCGACCGCGACGGCGACCGCGACCGCGACCGCAACGGCGATTGCGACCGCGACGGCGACTGCGACCGCGACGGCGACCGCGACGGCGACTGCGACTGCGACCGCGACCGCGACAGCGACCGCGACGGCGACAGCGACGGCGACCGCGACGGCGACTGCGACGGCGACCACGACGGCGACCGCGACGGCGACCGCGACGGCGACCGCGATGGCGATGGCGACCGCGACGGCGACCGCGATGGCGACCGCGATGGCGACGGCGACGGCGACAGCGACGGCGACAGCGACAGCGACCGCGACGGCGACTGCGACAGCGACGGCGACCGCGACGGCGACTGCGACCGCGACGGCGACTGCGACAGCGACAGCGACGACGACAACGACGGCGACCGCGACGGCGACCGCGATGGCGACGGCGACCGCGACGGCGACTGCGACCGCGACGGCGACCGCGACCGCGACAGCGACGGCGACAGCGACGGCGACCGCGATGGCGACCGCGACGGTGACCGCGGTGGTGACGGCGACCGTGACGGCGATGGCGACCGCGACGGCGACCGCGACGGCGACTGCGACCGCGACGGCGACCGCGACGGCAACCGCGACGGTGACCGCGACGGCGACCGCGATGGCGACCGCGACCATGACGGCGACCGCGATGGCGATGGCGACCGCGACGGCGACCGCGATGGCGACCGCGATGGCGACCGCGATGGCGACCGCGATGGCGACCGCGATGGCGACCGCGACCGCGACGGCGACCGCGACGGCGACAGCGACGGCGACCGCGACGGCGACTGCGACCGCGATGGCGACCGCGACGGCGACTGCGACCGCGACGGCGACCGCGACAGCGACCGCGACGGTGACCGCGACGGCGACCGCGACGGCGACAGCGACCGCGACGGCGACCGCGATGGCGACGGCGACCGCGACCGCGACTTTGACCGCGACGGCGACTGCGACCGCGACAGCGACCGCGACGGCGACCGCGACGGCGACAGCGACCGCGACGGCGACCGCGATGGCGACCGCGACGGCGACCGCGACCGCGACGGCGACAGCGACGGCGACCGCGACGGCGACTGCGACCGCGATGGCGACCGCGACGGCGACTGCGACCGCGACGGCGACCGCGACAGCGACCGCGACGGTGACCGCGACGGCGACCGCGACGGCGACAGCGACCGCGACGGCGACCGCGATGGCGACGGCGACCGCGACCGCGACTTTGACCGCGACGGCGACCGCGACGGCGACTGCGACCGCGATGGCGACCGCGACGGCGACTGCGACCGCGACGGCGACCGCGACAGCGACCGCGACGGCGACCGCGACGGCGACAGCGACCGCGACGGCGACCGCGATGGCGACCGCGACGGCGACCGCGATGGCGACCGCGACGGCGACCGCGACCGCGACTTTGACCGCGATGGCGACGGCGACTGCGACCGCGACGGCGACCGCGACGGCGACTACGACCGCGACGGCAACCGCGACGGCGACCGCGACGGCAACCGTGACGGCGACTACGACCGCGACCGCGACCGCGACGGCGACAGCGACGGCGACCGCGACGGCGACCGCGACGGCGACCGCGACGGCGACCGCGACGGCGACCGCGATGGCGATGGCGACGGCGACCGCGACTGCGACCGCGACGGCGACCGCGACCGCGACAGGCCATTGTAATGATGCCTAAGGAAAAACCAGCCGCAAACAAACAGCTGATATCAAAAAGAAATCTAAGGCTATCCCAAAAATTTTCGGATCTGTTTGGATTACATTCATTATGTTCATTTTTTCTACGTATTCGGTTTTTTGGCGACGGCGACCGCGACCACAACAGCGACCGCGATGGCGACCGCGACAGCGACGGCGACCGCGACGGCGACCGCGACGGCGACCGCGACCGCGACGGCGACGGCGACTGCGACCGCGACGGCGACCGCGACCGCGATGCCGACCGCGACGGCGACCGCGATGGCGACCGCGACAGCGACGGCGACCGCGACGGCGACTGCGACCGCGATGGCGACCGTGACGGCGACTGCGACTGCGACCGCGACGGCGACCGCGACAGCGACCGCGACGGCGACCGCGACAGCGACCGCGACGGCGACCACGACGGCGACCGCGACGGTGACCGCGACGGCGACCGCGACGGCGACAGTGACCGCGACGGCGACCGCGATGGCGACCGCGATGGCGACGGCGACCGCGACCGCGACAGCGACCGCGATAGCGACGGCGACCGCGACGGCGACTGCGACCGCGACGGCGACCGCGACGGCGACTACGACCGCGATGGCAACCGCGATGGCGACCGCGACGGCGACCGCGACGGCGACCGCGACAGCGACCGCGACAGCGACCGCGACGGCGACCGCGACGGCGACCGCGACAGCGACCGCGACCGCGACAGCGACGGTGACCGCGAGGGCGACCGCGATGGCGACGGCGACCGCGACCGTGACTGCGACGGCGACCGCGACGGCGACTGCGACCGCGACGGCGACCGCGACCGCGACGGCGACCGCGACGGCGACCGCGACGGCGACCGCGATGGCGACGGCGACCGCGACCGCGATGGCGATGGCGACGGCGACCGCGACCGCGACGGCGACCGCGACCGCGACAGCGACCGCGATGGCGACGGCGACCGCGACCGCGATGGCGATGGCGACCGCGACCGCGACTGCGACCGCGACGGCGACCGTGACCCCGACAGCGACCGCGACGGCGACCGCGATGGCGACGGCGACCGCGACTGCGACGGCGACCGCGACGGCGACCGCGATGGCGATGGCGACGGCGACCACGACCGCGACAGCGACCGCGACCGCGATGGCGATGGCGACGGCGACCGCGACCGCGACGGCGACCGCGACGGCGACCGCGATGGCGATGGCGACGGCGACCGCGACCGCGACAGGCCATTGTAATGATGCCTAAGGAAAAACCAGCCGCAAACAAACAGCTGATATCAAAAAGAAATCTAAGGCTATCCCAAAAATTTTCGGATCTGTTTGGATTACATTCATTATGTTCATTTTTTCTACGTATTCGGTTTTGGTCGTTCTTAAACATACCAGAAACTAACGTAAATCAGATACTATATCTGCCTACCACCCGAATACCTTAGGAAAAATTAGCTGACGAACTAAACAGCTGATCTCAAAGAGAAATCTAAAGCTATCCCAAAAATGTTCGGATCTGTTTGGATAAACGCTATCCCAAACCAACATTCGCTATGCAGGGCGAATCATTTAGAATCATAAAAACAAATAAATAATGCTAAACAATAACAAAAACTGCTGTCGGCGAATGTTCCGCGCCGCTTGCGCGTTGGTTTGGGATAGACTTTTTACTAACAGCTGTCATCTCATCTGTTAATTTCTTGGTTTTCGTTTGCCATTTGATTTGGTTACTTACACGGTTTTGGTCGTTCGAAAACGTATCAGATGCTAAAGTATCTCAGATACCATATAACTATATAACCACCCGAACGTGGCCATTCTTTTATGATTGTTTAGTAAAACCTAACAAGCCGTATGGTAGTATGCAATAAAGCTTATTGAAAATGGTTACAGGAAAATTTTAAAGGCAGCAACTTATTTAAAAACTTTATACAGCCTTTTTAAAGTGACATCTTCAATCATCTTCTGTAATATCAATTTTAGAAGCTTATTAGAGTGACAGCTCGCAAACCCGGTAAGTCTTCTTTTTAACTTCCCATTGGAAGTTATTGTAAATGGTGCGATTTGTGGAATTGAAAATTTGGACATATCTTCTCGTTTTGAGGTCTCTAGAATCAGAATTCGTCGTTTTTAGCAAGATGTCTGTATGTGTATATGTACGTATGTTCGTGGTACTTTTTTCGTCCACCATATCTCGAGAATGAATAAAGATATCGACCTCGGATAAATTTTATTTTACAGATTATATTATCATAACGTTGGAAGTGATTAAAAATAATCTTTCCGTCGGCTTTTTTTGGTCACTGTAGTTTTTGCAACGACATTAGCTTTCCAGACGTTTCGGCAGGCGTTGCTGCCTTCTTCAGGGGAACTTTATTTGGACAACAAGAAAAAATACATTGTTTACAATATAATAACAATAATTGAAACAATACAAAATACACTCACTTTAATAAAACTGTGTTTAAATTTAAACTGACATTTAAAATTATTGTATCTAATAATTGTAATATTATTTACAAAAGTAAATAAAAAACCACTTCAAACGAAGTTTAGTCTATAGATTTTAAACAAGGAGTAAAGAAACTGAAAGAATATTGTGTTAAGTGAGTGTATTTTGTATTGTTTCAATTATTGTTATTATATTGTAAACAATGTATTTTTTCTTGTTGTCCAAATAAAGTTCCCCTGAAGAAGGCAGGCAGAAGGTCGGGAAAGCTAATGTAACTTAATTATTTCATTGCAAAAACTACAGTGACCAAAAAAAAAGCCGACGGAAAGATTATTTTTAATCACTTCCAATCACAATATAATATATAATTATGTAATATATAGTCTATCACCCACCACTAAGGTAAATATGTATATGGTCTTCAAGTGCACCAATGGGAAGTTACAAGTGTGGGGCGACCCCAGACTCATTTTTCTTATTTCTATTCGTCTTTAAAGAAGCAGTTATCCAGCTAATTACATGTACTCGTATAAGAAATTTAATTCCACCGAAGGCCCTACCGGGGCTTTATATAAAGTGAAACCTGCAGCACATCAATATTTTTAAGCTAAAAGAAGCTGAATTGTTAGTTGGGTATAGCTCTCTCGTTTACCAGCGTTTATTCATCACTTTGTTGCGATATTCCTATGCAATTGACAGTATCCACAAAGTGATAGCTGTCACTTTAGAGAGTTTGACAGATTAGTAGAGTGCTCTATTATGACGTTGCTTTACCCACTTTGGACGCCACTTACAACCGTCTTCTAATATGGGTATTTTTAAGCTGATATAGAAAAACAGATAGTACACCAGATAAGATAATCACTTTGAGTATATATAATAAAGGATAATCATTAAGATTATCATAGCTACTATTTATTCTTTATTTTGTCCCTTTTCACACAAGGAAACTGAGTTGCCAGAAACTGGGAGTTTGTTGGCGAGGGTAGATTTGTTTCCCTCCCCTTACGCCGTTCTCGGCGACAAACTCACAGTTGATGGCAACTAAGTTTCCTTGTGTGAAAGGGGACTTCAATCCTTCCAGGCAGTTCTAGAGTCACTGGTTTCTAAGTACATGGACTTAATATGTAATATGCGGGCTTCTACTTTTTTTCTTTTTAATTTTGTTTATATAGAAAAAACAAAATAAAGCTTTTTTGATGGAATGGCAGTCTCTGTAGCTATCTCTCCCCTTTTATTTTCTCGATTCCCAGAGTAACGTGATGTATACTTTAGAAAATGGAATAAAAATGAGTTCGAACCACATGGGAATTAAACCTGTGCAAGATGGTTCCACGGGGCAAAATGTCCTCGATAACGCACTTAAATACTATAAGCAGCATTCAGACAGGATGTGCCATACCTATGTATGTGTGCTTCTCCTCTAGAGTACCTGTAGGTAAAGTACAGGTATAACCTAGTAATGTTTACAAAAGTAGATTGCGAAACTTGTGTGGTAACGTTCTATTGTTGATGCTTCTCTCTGCTTGCTTGCTGTTGCACTGATGAGTGTTAAATTTTATTTTCCACTTCCTTCGTTTTGGTTCTTTTATTTTTATTTACTTTTACTTTTTGTGTGTAGCTTGTTTCTTAAGGTTCCATCGCTTGTATTTCTGTTCTGATGGATATTATCTCCAACAAGTCGTTGTTCACATATGGAATAGAGAACCGTTATTGTTCAAAGAGAAGAAAAAAAACGGCAAACAGCCGGTTAGGGGGCAGCAACAGAAAATAAAAGACTATTAGATCTTTTTTTTACGACATCCCTTGAGGAATCGTGTCCTGAATTTTGTTATACGAGATTTTCTTTAGTCAAAGACGAAGAAGAAGACTAAATGCAAGGGGACAGAGAGAGGCAACAGGAAGAATAAACCAGGAAAAACGAAACTTGCTAACATACCAAAAAAAAAAAAAAGAACGAACACAAATAAGGAACAAGGGGTAATATGTTTAGAGGATACAACTTTAAAAATCGCATTAAACTGAAGACTAGAGAGACGTATTACACGGTGGGGGTGTGTTTAAGTTATTAGAAAAAGAAACGTATGGGGTCAGAAGTGGGATGGCAAGAAAATCTATTTTTGGTATAGAACATGTTTCATTTATTTAGCTAAAATGAAATGTGTTTTTTTAATCATATATTTAATTTAAGGACATGAACGCATGTTTAAAATCAAATATGCTTTAATTTTGCCTTCCTCCTTAAACAAAAACTTTAACTATAGATCTTCCTTTTTTAACATACAAATAAAAATCTCTTTTCATTCTTTTCCGAACGTTTTGTAAATATTTCTAACTTTTTCAGGGGTGGGTTTATTTCTTGTCCGATAAGCTGACCAATCGTTCGAAATTGGAAGGAACATCCCAGCACGATTACAGCAACAACAAGAATCGGCTATGCAAAATGAAGGCAAATACTTCGTTGTCGTTAATATTGGCGAGGTGTGACCAGAGGTGAGAGTTCCGCTTATCGCGTTTGTGTGGACACTCTCATTTATGTAAATTAATTTTGGCAGGCGGATGTTACTCCGCTGCGCCGAAGGTTTTGCGTTGTTTTGGGAGAGCCTTTATGCTGGGTTTCCACTAGTCATGGAATTGAAACATTTTGACAGCTATCAATTTGGTCTTTGAATGACCCAATTGCCAGTTTATTTTCACTTTTTTCTTTAATACTACGTTTTCACTAGGCTAAATGAGGTAATTTCATTGCAAATTTCCGAATCAGATCCGAAATTACCTCATTTCCCATACAAATTCTCGTTCTCAAATGAGCTAATTTCAACCAAATTTGCACGAAATGAGGTTCGAAATGAGGTACATCCATATACATCAACAGTCGATTCCAAAAGCTTTATGCTACGTTTTCATTAGAGCCGAAATAAGGTAATTTCGAAATTTGGCAACAAATTTGGCGCAAAATTATAGTCACCTCCTATTAACTAGGTTAAGTACATACTAGGTAAAACCATTTTAATTTTAAAAGCAGGTAATAATTTTGTATCAAATTATAAACATTTTTTAACCTACGTAGAACAAGTGTAACCCCTTAGTCCTACCCCCACTTAATTTTTGTCGAACAGACCCAAAAATTAACATTTTGGATAGCAAATACAATTTGAGGGGTATATTTTTTTAAAAACAAATGAAAGAAGACAGCTGACTTAACACCTAAACAAAAAACAATCAGGAAAACTTTAATTGTCAAAAAAATTAATGATTAAAATGTATCCAATAAACCACAAACATAGGTGCATACAGATCCGACAATTTTTGGGATAGGTAAAACCATTTTTATTTTAAAAGCAGGTAATAATTTTGTATCAAATTATAAACATTTTTTAACCTACCTACAACTAGTGTAACCCCTTAGTCCTACCCCCACTTAATTTTTGTCGAACAGACCCAAAAATTAACATTTTGGATAGCAAATACAATTTGAGAGCAGATATGGTATCTGAGGTACGTTAGGGTCTGGTATGTTTTAGAACGACCAAAACCAAATATGTAACCAAACTAAACGAAACGACCCTTCACAAAAGAAAATGAACAGATGAGATGTCAGCTGTTCATATAATCCAAACAGATCCGAATGTTTTTGGGATAGCCTCTTAGATTTCTTTTTGATATCAGCTCGTATCGGCTTCTTTAGGCTTTTATGCAATCTGCTTCTTTAAAAAGATCTGCGAATAAGTTTATAAGAAGATTTTCCAAAATCACGTAGGGGAAGATGGGGTGATACCGGCCACTTTAGCTAAAAAGCTAATGCAAGCTAATAATGCTAAAAAGCTATGCAATCTGCTACTTTAAAAAGATCTGCGAACAAGTTTATAAGAAGATTTTCCAAAATCACGTAGGGGAAGATGGGGTAGTACCGGCCACTTTAGCTAAAAAGCTATAAAACTAAAACCATAAACGATAATTTAATTTATTTATAATAAATAGGAACTTAAACATGTTTTCTTAAGTATTGCAGAAAAAGGACGAATTCATTGAATAAATAATAAGGGTATTCATGTAACGAGATAATTTTTCGCTTTGTAGAAAAATATAATTTTACGCAATTAGAAATTTTTGCGTAAACGATAGAAACAAACAGCTAAATTAAGTCAAATGTCAAATTAAACGTCACAAAGTTTCTAAGGGTTTTTTTCTACGCTTTCCGCTTCAAATTTGTGAGATAAAATTCTATATTTTGCAGAAAATGTTTCCCATACAAATTTTGACAGTTCATTTCTACCGATAGAAAATTCTATCGTTTTTAAGCTTTCTATGGGTTTTCTGCGTTTGCATGAATACCCCTAATACAAATATTTCACTTTTAAAAGAACAGTAATTTGGCCGGGATTGTCAGACACACCGGGCAATACCGGCCATAGGGCGGGCAATACCGGCAGATGTAAATCAAGACATTTTTCGCATATGCAACGATAGCAGAGCTCTCTGTGCTTCCCTTTAACAAGTCCTTTCCAGCCATTTGTGATTCATTGTTAAACTGGTGCTTTATACCGTTTTTAACAGTCTTTGCGCTTTTAAGGATGCCACGACCCCAGCATCCTCCCAGCATCCTCTCGTAGTTTTTCTCGCTCGATCCCTTGCTATCTTTTACTATTAATGAATTAATGAAATTACTTATTTAATATGTAGTATATGTAAGAAATAGAAAGCAAAACTGAATCAATATCTACAAATTCTGTTAATTTTTTCTTTCTGGACAATGCCAGCCATATGACTGTCATTGCCCGCAATCGACTTTTGATACAAATTTTTTTATAAAAATTATATTTTTTTTAACTAGAAAGTTGTTTTTATAATCAAAGGATTACTAACAAATCAAAGATACAAGAAAAATATATAAATCATACAAATTTTACTTTTAATAGGACTTACCGCTTAAGAAGTGGTCTTCAAAATTTACATCACGAACACTGAAAACAAAAACACTCCCATATTGTTGCATTTTTTTTTCTATGTAGGTGAAGTGAGATAGGTAAAGTGAGGTAGAGGGTAGGAACGAAAGTGAGCAGACCAGACAGAGTGATCTTTTAAAATCAGCATCGTGAGTAAAATTCTTCTTTTATACATTTTTGGATTTCAGAAATAACTTGAAGCCATTTTAGAATGCCATATGCGACTAACACATAGGTAATTTGGATCAACTGAACCCCATTTTAAAATATAAAATTTACTTTCCTCGGTATTAAATTTATCACAAGCCGCTAACGATAAAGTGGGCTTTATTACGACTATAATTGTTAAAATACTAATTTTGATTTTAGTATCTACTAAAATCATTTTAAAGTGTACTTTATGTGACTATGTTCAAAAGGGTAGTTATGTGCATTCAAGAGGACACAAGCGTCCACAGGTTTTTCTCGAAACCCACCTCTGTCTACCAACTCCTATTCTCACCTCCTAGTGGTGAACATCGGGTGTCTAGTACCTCAGCTGGAGACGGGGTTTAAATCCCCGTGGAAAGCTGTTGGGGACAGCCAACGAGAGAGGGGGGAGGAGTGTTCCCACTAAGGCACTTCTCCTTTCATCGAGGCGGCAGCGGACGAATTCTCTAGATGGAATCAACGGTGGCGTCTACAGTTCCAGTTAGGTTGAACTACTTAGTGAACACCTTATATGGGCTACTACGACATATTTGTAGCTCAGGCCTATAAGGAGCGGTTTATCCGGCTCCCTACCCTTGGAGTTATACGAAGGGTCTGGTCCTCCGGGTCGGGAGTTGTGCGTCAGGGTAACTTCCCTACCACGTAAAAAAAAGTTGTTCCGAAACAACAACAAGCCTCGGATATGGATGATTTTAAAGTTGACGACCCCAGCAAACGAAACAAGGACAATGAATTTCGGATCTGCACGTGGAACGTCCTGTCCTTATACAGAACACGTGCAGCCGAACAATTAGTGGAGAACCTGGACAGGCTAAAGGCTGACGTAACAGCCATCCAGGAAGTGCGATGGGATGGAGAGGGCATACGGAGACTGAAAACGTGTGACATCTACTACGGCGGGTGCTTGAAGGAACAGGGTCAGCGGCTCTTTGGTTGTGGTTTTTTGATAAGGGGAAGACTTAGGCAAGAAGTCTTGGGCTTCCGAAGTGTAAGCGAGCGCCTGGTCCCAATCCGCATCAAGGGCAAATTTAAGAACATTTCGCTGATCTGTGTTCATGCCCCCCATGAAGGGAGAGAGGACTCAACCAAAGAAGCATTGTACGATCTCCTGGAGACAATGTATGATATGTGCCCGAAGTACGACGTGAAGATCATTCTTGGTGACTTCAACGCAAGATTCGGAAAGGAGGGCATCTTTGGTTCGATAGTCGGAGGACACAGCCTACACGACGAAACTTCCGGCAACGGACACAGGCTGGCAGACTTTGCGGCGGGGCGAAATGTCATCATCTCAAGCACCTACTTCCCACACCTCAATATACACAAGGGGACTTGGCGGTCGCGTGATCAAGTAACCTTCAACCAAATCGACCACGTTGCGATAGACGCGAGACATGCTTCCAGTATCTTGGACGTCCGAACGTTCCGAGGGGCCAACATTGACTCGGATCACTACCTGGTGGTAGCTAGACTACGTTTGCGGATATCCATGACGCGACAACGCAGAGCAGATGCTGTGAAAAGATTGGATGTCGAGAAGCTTAAATCGCAAGAGACTGCCAGAACTTTTGCAGACCACGTAACTCTTAATCTCTCAGGAGGTCCGCCACCAGCATCAAGTGCAGAGGACCAGTGGGAACACTGTCAACAAGCCATCAGAAGTGCCGCCTCTGATGTGCTGGGTTTCACTAGGCGAATACAACGAAACCCCTGGTTCGATGAAGAGTGCCGGCTAGCGCATGCAGCTAAGGACGAGGCCTACCAGGCAATGCTGCAGACTCGAACAAGAGCTGCTGAGAGAGTGGCCCGGGAGCTCTACGGGCTGAAACGAAAAGAGGAACGCCGACTTCTCAAGAGGAAAAAGAGAGAGCACGAGAAGCGGGCAGTAGAGTCTATTGAGGGTTGTAGCGGTAGGGGAGATGTTCGATAATTTTATCAGAGGGTGAAGCGATCCACCCAAGGATTCAAGACTAGAACGGAAGCCTGCCGAGATGAGAGTGGGAATATGGTGGTAGACACACAGTCAGTGCTGAGGATCTGGAAAGAACACTTCTCTAGACTGCTTAATGGCGAAGACAGCCAAGATGCCGCTAATAGGCAGAACGCTCCATTCAACTTGGACGATGATGGCCAAGAGTTCCGTCCACCCGACCTAACCGAAGTGCGGCTGGCGATATCCAAACTTAAGTCGTACAAGGCTGCTGGTGCGGATGGCTTACAAGCCGAACTATTTAAATCAGCGGGAGATGAATTGGCTAGAGCATACACCAGCTCATCTGCAAAATTTGGTCGGAGGAAAGTATGAATGGAACCTCGGTATAGTGTGCCCCATCCATAAAAAGGGAGATGTTCTGAACTGTACCAACTACAGAGGAATTAGTCTCCTAAACGTCGCTTATAAAATCTTGTCGGCCATCCTGTGTGACCGCTTAAAACCTTTTGTCAACGATCTGATTGGCCCTTATCAGTGTGGTTTTAGGCCAGGCAAGTCAACCGTCGATCAAATGTTCACACTCCGACAGATTTTAGAAAAATCCCGGGAATTCCAGATCGATACACACCACCTTTTTATCGATTTTAAAGTCGCGTATGATAGTGTGAAAAGGGACGAATTATACAGAGCCATGTCGAGTCTCGGCATCCCTGCCAAACTCGTCCGCTTGTGCAGGATGACGATGGAGAAATCTCGCTGCTCCGTCAAAATTGGTAAGAACACCACCGATTCCTTTGATGTTGAGAAAGGATTGAGGCAAGGCGACGCGTTATCATGCAACCTAACCTATTCAACATCGTTCTTGAAGCCATTGTACGCAACGCACATGTCAACACGAGCGGTACAATCTATCAAAAGTCCGTTCAATTGCTTGCATATGCGGATGACATAGACATTGTCGGCAGAACGAAGCGAGCTGTGGCAGGGGCATTTGCGAGCATTGAATCGGAGGCGGCTAGAATAGGGTTGGCGGTTAATGAGGACAAGACGAAGTATATGCTGTCATCGAGAGAGGAATCTCAACATCGTCGACTCGGGCAAAATATCACGATGGACAGATATAACTTCGAAGTTGTCAAGGACTTTGTCTACCTGGGGTCCACTATTACATCGCAGAATGACATCAGTGCAGAGATCAAGCGAAGAATTACTCTTGCCAACCGCTGTTTCTTCTGTCTAAGAAGGCATTTAAGTAGTAAGGCCCACTCTCAGAGAACCAAGGAGACTTTATACAAAACCCTAATCATCCCGGTCCTGCTTTATGGGTCAGAAGCATGGACACTGAAAGATTCGGATAAAAATCTGCTAGGGTGCTTTGAGAGGAAGATTCTTCGTGTGATTTTCGGTCCGGTGTGTATCGAAGGAGTATGGAGGATTCAACGACGAGCTATACGGGCTATACAGCGACGCTGACCTGGTCAAAAAGCTGAAAATACAGCGGCTGAGATGGCTGGGGCACGTGGAGCGTATGGACAGCAACGCACCTGCCCGACGAGTCTTTGAATCCAACCCCGATGGGGTACGCAGCAGAGGAAGAACCCGTAACAGGTGGCGCAATCAAGTGAATGACGACATCAAAGCATTCGGTGTGCGCAACTGGAAGCGGCTAGCTAGGGACAGAGCCGGCTGGAGGGGCTTGTTAGTTGAGGCCGAAGCCCATCCTGGGCTGTGAGCGCAATCAAAAGTAAAGTAAAGTAAGTTTATGTGACTATAATTTTGTGACATGTCTTATATCAAATTAGCTAATTTCATTTGACATCTCATTTCATTTTGAATTTGGAATGCCAGTTAGCCTTTTATTATTGTTGTTTTCTCTTTTTGTTTTATGTTGTTGAGTATAGTGTATTGATATTTTTATACAAAAGCTTTTAAGAGCTTTTAAAACTGATTCCCGCTGAGTGTATTCACCTAATTTCCAACCTAATTTCGTGCAAATCAGGTTGAAATTACCTCATTTCGAAATGTGATTTTGTATGGGAAATGATGTAATTTGGATCTCATTTGGAAATTTGCAACGAAATTACATCATTTGGCCCAGTGAAAACGGCATAAAAACTCTTGCATGCAAATGTCAAAACACAAACAGAAAACAAACGTTTAACTGCCATTCCAAATTCAAAATGAAATGAGATGTCAAACGAAATTAGCAAATTTGATAATGAAAACACTTTTTTGCCCAATTCCGAAATTACCTCATTTCGGCCCCTCATGAAAACGTAGTATAAAGGTTAGACCGCACTAGGCGGAACTGCGATTCACAATATTATTTATGAAATTTTATGAAGTTCAGTTGCCGCTTAGTGCGATATAGCTCATACAATTTCATACAAACAATGTTTTGCCGCGTCGTGAAGTGTAGTTCCGCTGCAGTTGTGTGCGGTCTTACCTTAAGAGCCTGATTATACGGTTCGTTTTTCGTTCGTTTCGTCTTTCATTTTTTTGGCAGGCACGATTTTTATGGTGTGCGAAAATACATAGCTACATACTTCCTTTCTTTGACGTTAATGCAATTTGGGGTTGTTTGGTAAGAATATAATAGTCGTGTTTTTTTGCAGGTTCAGATAGAATTTGACGAAAAAACAACATCTGAACTAAGGAATTTACATGTAAAATACAAAAACAAACTGAAGTCCATATGAACTTAACTAAGTCCATATAATTATCGGTTCTTAACTTAAGTTCAGATAGAAAAAGTACTGCCAGCTCAGATTACTATTTTTTTATCGATGGTTTGTATGAAAACGTCAAAATATCTAAGCCAACGAATGAAAATATTTTTTATAAACAAAAAACAATGGACGACTATTGTTTTGTAAATTAATTTTGTTCTGATTTAGGAGTTAAAATTGCGTTTTTTTCACATTTGTTTTTGTTTTATTAACGATCGGAATAACTTTCTATACGAGATTTCTTTTTATTTGAATGTATGTTGTTTCTATTTTGCATGCTTTTCCAAAAGTTGAATGGTAGTTATTGGGATATCTGAGTTTCGTGATAGTGGTGGGCATTTTTGCTTCGATGACTTTGCTAAGTTCGGATGTCGTTTTTTTCGACAACTTTATCTGAACCTGCAAAAAAACACGGCTTATAAGTAGTAATAAATAAAAATATTTTTGAATCACTTATTTCTCAAATACAGTCGTATATTAGGTATATTTAATAACGAAAAACAATTTTCCAATTCAATAATTTTTGTTCAAATCGTTTTTTGCTAACATCGAGGAACGTTTTGATTGTCAACTTAGAAGCGTCAAAGTTCAACCAGAAAAAGTCTTGAAATTTTCATTCCCAATTTCGTTATTTTCTTCCCTCTACATTTCTACATCCTTCACCCAATCTGTCAAAAAGACGAAACAACCGAAAAATCGAGGTCTAATTGACACAAATTTGTATGTCTTTTCAAAGATAAAAGAATTTTTGACAGAGATGCGTTTGTCAGTTCATTGATAAGTATCTTTTCACTTCGATTACCGTTTTCGAACTGACACCCTTTGTCAATGAACAAATTATCACAGCTGACGGGGTCGCATATTCAATAAAAATGTGTGTACATAATATCGGGAAAGTGTTTTTTTTATAAAATAGATAAAAGGGGTATTCACGATCCGATGCAACTGGTCTAGTATCATTGCAAAAGTGTAAAATTGAAAAATTTTCTTCCAAACTGACAACGACACCAGGCAAATGTTACACTCCATGTTGCAATGGGGTTAAGGTATAGCAAAAATGCAAAACTGTTGCAAAATTTAAGGCAGTGTCGTTGTTATAGAGCAAGAACATTTTTGAATTTTACACTTTTGCAATGAGACTAGACCAGTTGCATCGGATCGTGAATACCCCTAAAGATTCATACAGAGAAAAGTTATTTGCATTTTTGCAAAAGCTTACTATCTCGACAATTTTATCTGAACCTGGAAAAAAACACGGCTAGTTTTAACTGCATCTACAATTAAAATTTATTTTATTTGTATTCATTTTCCCGCCAAATTACAAAAAAAAATTTAAAATCAATTCGATATCAATTTTATACCTGTCAAATCAGTGTCTTTCATAGAAAAATTGTCTATACAAATGTTGACTATTCATTTACCATTTTTCCACGCTTACCATGATCTTACAGCGTTGAATGAATTCCTTATTAAAAGAAAAACCTTGAAAGTTTTTAATTAAATTAAATTTTCCTATTTGTAGAATATTCACATGATGTAAATCAACCAAAGAACAATTTCGTGTACTTTTTTAATTGCCGCACATCACCGCTTGGGGTGACAAAATAAACTTAAGCATGGCAGTTCTCTGCTATTTTGTGGAACAAATGACTCTAGATTGTGGATCTTGAAATGAGTGAAAAATACTTGAAATCCTAAATGTCACTCAATAAAAATTAATCTTGATTCTTGATTTCTTGTGCCGGCTATTTCCCACATATTTGATAAATTCTGTATTAAATTCTATTTGTTTTATGTTTTATTTTGTAAATTATATATCCACTTTGTCATCACAAACAATTTCAAAATGAAATTTCGCCTAAAAATGGATCTATCCCAGTTCTATGACGATGAACGTAATCTCGCATACATCCTTGTCGATCCCAAATGGGATAAAGTCATCTCTTTGCAAGAGCACGTTCAGAGATTATTCGATGTCCCACATGTTCAATTTCTTACCGATGATGGAATTTATATACCACCGCGTGAATCTATTGATGTCATCAAATGTAATGATGTTTTGAAGTAAGTTTTTGAATTGAAAGTTTAAATGTGTGAGTCAATAAACTAATGATTCTTCCAGAGCTATCCTTCCACACAAATCCAAGAAAAAGAGGAAGAAATCAAAATCCTCTTCGAGTAATGGTTTTGATGCTGTACCAGCAGATGACGATTCTTTAGAAAGCAATGGAGAAAAACGCAAATGTGATGATGAAGAAGGACTAACCTGTTCCACGCCAAATCTTCATCCAAACAAAAAACAGAGAACATCTAAAAAGAAGAACAACGACAGCACTATTACTATGAAGGAAAACAGTTCAATCAAAGAACTCGAAGAGAGTAGCATTGAAGCTCTCCAGAATAGCAATACAGTCACCAGCACAATGGATTCCAGGGAGTTGCTGGACAAATCCCATCTACCCAAGGAAGTATTTGTACAACAAGATAATGTCAGTGACGACACAATTAAATCCCGCAAGCGTAAACGCTCACGGAAGAACAAAAAAACCTCGGATGAGCTGGAAAAGGATGAGAAGAAAAGTCGTTTATCATCAGGTGAGCTCGAGTTGCTACGGGTATATCGACAATTTAATTTTCTTTTTTTTTCAATCCAACTCAGTTCCTATTCCGATTTCATCTTCTACTCTGAGACTCTCCAAATCAATGTCAACTCCAAATCAATCAACAAAACATGTTCACTTCTCTGATGACGATGAGAGGCCAACTCTTATTGAAGAAAATCCCAAGTCCAAGGAAGATCGTGTCATCTATCGTGGTCTCCTGAGCATGGATTGTGAGGCAAGAGTTATCGAAGCAGCAGAAGAAGAAACACCACAATTTAAGAAAGAAGACGAATCTCGACAGACAAAACCAAAAATTCAGATTCATGAAGATATTGTCATAGTTCCTGCTCCAGAAAAGATGTTTTTATCGGACCCGGTGGAACAGCAGGACGACTACAATATTTGTAGTGTTATTGAAATAGATGACAGTGTTGTGAGGTTAGAGCCTGACGACGGAGTTGCTGGCAATGAAAGTTGTGAAGATATCAATGTTGAGAAGGTCCTTCCACTTTCTGAAGAACTCTCAGGATTGCCAAATGTTGGTGATGTCATACTTTTCAAGGTAACTGAAGAGCTATAGTACCTACATTTTGTATCTTTAATTTTTGTTTTCTTGTTAGATGTACCAACTGAGTGAGGCTTGTACTCCTGAAATATCAAAATACATTTGCGGACGATGTGAAGAAATTGATTCAGCCAATAAGACTTTAAACTGCCTTGTACTAGGTGAGACAATTTGGATTCTTATAACAATTATTTTATCTAAAAAAAACTCTGTTTCTAGATGGTATTGATCAATTAGATGAAAACCTACCAAGACTTACTCCTAGCGATGAGAATCGAGTCAAGCGAAAGGGCAACATTAATTGTTTTCAATTTTTCTTTCATGAAATGTTGGATAAGCGAGTTTTTAGAATGTAAACAACAAAATTAGATTAGTGTTGTATTTGGATCATTATTATTATTTTTGTTATATTTATTTGTCGATAAATGATTTTTTTTTTGTTTCATGATTATGCATACTTATTTTTTGTTTAAAATTCTATATCACAAAATTCTGTTCAAAACATGAACAATAATACAAATATACGAATTATAGAGATTCAATTAAGATGTGTGTTTAATAATTATTTTGTTTGGTACTGCAGACAGTTGGTGACGACAGTAACCTCAGCTTTTCATATTCACATCCATCTCCTTTGTATTTACATCTACAACGGCAGCGTATGATATTCTTCGGAACGGAAATTCCCCAATTTTCCTTCGAATCGAATGATTTTAGCTTTCCGATATTCCTTATAACGCAGTCCGTTTTGGAGGGATATTTTGCAGATTCATACAAATTTATTTCGCACGATATTCATCGCGGAATTTGTATAATTTTAAAAATAGCTTGAATTTAAGTCTCAAGGAAAAGAGTAAACGAAAAACCAAGCATCAAACAAGAGGATCTTCTGGCGAACATTATGCAAGAAAATTCCCATGTACCCGCAATATGCGTCGTTGTTTTTTTTTTATTCCTTTCCGAATCTGATTTGGTTCCGCTTTGACGTACACCTCGCTAGAGCAGAATACATTTTCGCCCATGTAAATATTTCACGAAATTCGGTACAGGCGTTAGCAAGGAAGCATAGCCTTCGTTCCGTCATATTAATTTTGAATGTTTGGTGTGGCAGCCGTGAAATAGTTAAATTTTCAGGCAAATGGTAGTAGCTTACTCAAGTGGTTGCTGATTCGTGCAAACTTTAAAAAAAATGATTCTATGGTTGGTACCGTTATTTTTAGTCCTAAATATTTTTGAAACACTTCGGGAATGCCAAAAAACGCTATGCATATTATAGTAGCCGTGTTTTTTTAAGAGAGTGTATAGCAACTCAGCAAACATTTTATACGCAAAACAATAACAATAAACAAAATGAACAACTTGATTGCATGAGCTTATGCCCTCGTAAGCGTTTCAAATAAATAGAGCTTAGAATAAAATATGCCATCATAAATCGTTGGAGCAGTTTAAAAAAAAAAATATTTAGTATGTACCTACATACATATGTATGTATAAAATTTTGAACATTTTAAAAATTAAAATTTGGTATGCTTACTTTTATTATTCGTTAAAATATAATTTTACACAAAATTAAAAAAAAATCTTTAACCCGCTTTATTTCTTTTTAAATAAAAAAAAAATTTTGTTGAAAATATTTTATATGTATATATACTTTTGTCGAAATTAGAGAACTCGAGAAATTAAAAAAAAAATAAATAAATCATTTCTATGACATGTTACGTTATTAAACGTTATTGGTACATTTTTGTTTTACCAAAATGTTGACCATACTCTTAGTAGAAACTGATAATTATAGCCGTTTTCGAAATAAATATATTTCTGTGTGTTGATTGTATGGCAGGTTGCAGGAACAGCCATTTTTTGAGCTAAAAAAATATTCAATTTCCTCTTTAGGGAATCCTTTAAGAACCTTAAGTCCAAAGTTTGAAGAAAATCGCTTGAGTAGTGTATGCTACAGGTCGAGTTCCAGGCAGACAGATAGAAAACAAAAAACTATAAAAGATGCCTTTGCAAAACAAGGCCAAGACTTTTATATGAATACAAAAATGTTATCAATTGGGTATGATAACACGACTCGTAGTTAGGCTGCATACCTTTCGCTCCGTCAAATATTAATAATTATGAATGTTTAAATGTTCAACAACCACTTGAGTGGGCTACCACCATTGCACTTGGCCAGAATTATTGCAATTTCATGGCTGCCACACCAATCATCAGATTCCTTTAGTGGAACCGGTCCTTTATGTTTAATTTTAATTTTAATTTATAAATTAGTGCCGTCAACTGGAATTCAACCTAGACCAGCTACCTCTGAGGGCTATGCACTACGCACTGCGCCACCGAGGTCACCTGATCATGCCCAACCAATGTAGGGTTTTGTCTTTATAAATTGCATTTTGAGACAACTTTAGCATTTTTACAAGCGCACACAAGTTTTTAATGTTTTAAATATGTAAATTGGGGTAGTAATTTTTATTATATTGGGCTCTTTTTTTTTTTTAATTAAGTGTTAAAATGTAATAATTTCACTATTAAAAACTGAACCTAATTTTTGTTTGCACAAAAATGAAATGAAACAGAAATGAATTATCAAATCAATGTTAAATATGACGGAGCGAAAGCTATGCAGCGTAACTGCAAGTGTTATCACGAGAAAACACCTTTGAATGAAATTTTCAAATCTTTCATACAATTTCCCTCCTTACACATATGCAACGAATTGTTGCTAGTTGTCCAAATGCAATTGTAAATTAGAAAAACCTTCATTTGGATGGGCACGATCAGGTGACCTCGGTGGTGCAATGCGTAGTGCAACGGCCTCTGATGTAGCTTGGTCTAGGTTCGAATCCAGTTGACGGCAAAACAATTTATAAATTAAAATTGGAACTATAGACTAAGCACCACTAAAAGGAATCTGATGATTGGTGTGGCAGCCGTGAAATTGCAATAATTCCAGCCAAATGTAATACTCGGTGGTTGCCAACACAAGTGGTTGTTGTTCATTCAAAACCTTCAATGTTAAATATGACGGAGCGAAAGCTATGCATCCTAACTGCAAGTGTTATCACGAGAAAACACCTTTGAAGAAATGAATTACACCACTTTCAAAATGGAAATATCACCCAAAATCAAATGGAAACAAATTTTAAAAAAAGCTTAAATGTAGGTTTAATCCAAGTAGTACCAATTTTTTGGTACAAGGGAATCATACGGTTTTTGTGTACGTTGTACGATTATTTATCATTTTTCTAAAAATTTAAAAGGATCATTAAGTCCGTTCGTTTACTTAGCTTTGTTCAGTGACGTTGTTCCGAACAGTTTGGAACAGTTTAGAACAGAACAGTACAAGGTTTTGCTGTTCAATGAGAATTTTCTGTTCTAAACTGTTCTGTCTGATTTGCTGTTCAGTGAGGCTGTTCCGAACAGTTTGGAACAGAATAGAACAGGATTTTCTGTTCTTACTTTTTAGGTAGAACAACTTAGAACGGGTTTGTGACAACTGTCAAAATCAGCTGCTGTCACTTGCAAGTTGATATTTTTTAACAAATTTCGTGGCTCTTTGTGCTTTTACTTTGGAAACAAACAAATAAATATTTAAAAAACAACATAAATTAAATTGTGTAGTTAAATAAATACTTTTTCTAATGGTTTTTAATAAAAAGTTATTTCTTGCTTATTCACCAAACTCCACTTTTTTTTTGACTATTACATCTGTTCTATCTTGTCTGTGCTGCGTTCTTTTATTAACCATAGTTAACTATGGTTGTTATGTCAAAAAAAATTGTTGAAGTATCATTGTTAAATTTAGTTGAAAATTGTTACATTTCATTTAGGAACGATTTGTTGTTAGATATTGTTGATCTGTCAAACGAACATTTTGGAAAACTTAATTTCATCGTTAATTACCATAAAATCATGTTATTTTTCTACAATATACTCTCCTTTTTTATTAAAAATGGTAGAAAACTCAATTTTAATTCATTTCACTTCACCAAAAGCTTTGTTTTAATTCTTCAATTTTTATTTTTTTGTAAACAAACCTTCTCATATGTGCTTTGACAGATCAACACTTTCAACTCATATCATGGAGATGAGTTGGAAATAGTTACGAATTGTAACTATTTGACACTAATAAACTGAATTTAGGAACGATGTGATGACGTCATATAGTTACAAATCGTAACTATTTTGTAATAAAGGAACGACCATTGTTAACTATAGTTAACCATAGTTAACTATGGTTAATAAAGGAACGCACCACTGACGTTTCTGTTCTACTCTGTTCTGTTCTGTTCTAATCTGAAAAAACCTCACTGAACAATCCTAATGCATCTAAATAAAGTAACTGTTTGGTGTGGATTTTGGGCTGGAGGCGTCATCGGTCCGTGCTTCTTCGAAGATTATGCTGGCCAGGCCATCACCGTCAACGGCGATCGCTATAAGTGGATGATCACCAACTTCTTGTGGCCTGAATTGGATGATATGGACACCGAAGACATATGGTTTCAACTGGATGGCGCTACGTGCCACACAGCTCAAGACACAGTCGGTATTCTGCACGAGCGGTTTCATGGCACGGTTATCTCGCGCCGAGGCGACACCAAGATCGTGTGATTTGACCCCTTTGAACTTTTTTTTGTGGGGCTTTCTTAAGTCACAGGTCTATGCGAATAAGCCGCAAACCACCGCGGCCCTCAAAGACAACATAATCGATGCCATCGGTCAAATACAGCCTGATTTATGCGCCAAAGTCATCGAAAACTGGACCTTTCGAATGCGCGTCACCCAGCGAAGCCGCGGCGGCGGCCATTTGAACGATGTTATATTTCACACATAATGTAATTGAAAGGGCTCTCTAATAAAGATAAAACCTTATTGATTTTTCATATACAACTTGTTTTATTCAATTTTAAAATCGACCCGCCCTTAATGGAAAACCCTTTACATATAGCTTTCAATAGCTATGGATTCCTCTCCCGACAAATTGAAATCGTTTGGAAACCATACTTGTTTTTAATGCTATTTAATGCCTGCATTGCATCACTTACCAGTTTTTTTTTAAATTAGTTATTTATGAGACCAGGAACCCTTAGCCATGTATAGGAACTCGTACAAGAAAGCTTAATGTTTAGGTATACATTTACTGAAACAAAAACAGTAAATAATTTGGTTTGTTAAATGTTTTCTCACATATGTTCAATATTATACAAACATAGGTACAAGCCTTAATATTTTCATTTATTTTGAGACACACATTAAATGATTTTTCAAAAATTCAAATTTTTTTGTAGGAAAATATGCAAGAATTTGCAATAATATGCACTTTAAAAGAAAATATGCAAAACATGCTATTTTCGATTAAATATACAAAAATATGCCCTAAAAAATATAGCTAAAAAAAGGGGTTCTTCATAAAATGGATTTCTATCAAGGTCTTAATAGTGCCGCAAAAAAAAAATAATCCACCATATTTTTGGTTGCCCTATTAATATCTATTATTAATTTTTCTTTTTAAAGAACCAATACAAATATTAAAATCATTTGGTTGTCGCGGATGTTTTTTTTTTTTTTGAAATATGCTTACCATTTTTTCAGGGCGGAAAATTAGGTAAAAATGACTGTGCCGAATCTCTGTGGAAAATCGGTTACATTAGTCATATCATAATGTACATACATACGTCATATTGCTGAATATTTTGATAAAATGCTGCTAAATATTTTGTACAATCATTATTATTTCTATAAAAAGAATGCGATCGCAATTTTTAGTTTGGGACGATAAACCCACCCAGACAGATCGAGTAGCTTACATAAAATTTTATTTGCAGTAGGCCTATTCTAGAAAGCGCGGTGGATCGCTTTCAAAGGCGGATTAGTATTTTTTTTTATTCTCAAAAGCGAATTCGCTTTCCATTTTTTGCTTCGATTTCAACAGCAAAATAGAAAGCAAAAGCGCTTTTGAGATTAAGAAAATACAAATCCGCCAAAAAAAGCGATCCGCCGCACTTTCCAGAATCGGCCCACAGAATTCTTCTTCGACTGTACTAAATGTCTTTCTGGAAAACTTCCTTTGCAGAGGTTAACATTTCACTTGAAAATGTAAAACAACAATAATAAATTAAGCTAAATAACAATAATCTCTTTATTGCTTCCAAGTTCCAACCATTATTATTATTATTTTTGTATTTATTTGTTTTTGTTTTATGAAAAATTAATCTAATAAAAAAAAAAATAAACTCTTTTTTATTTTTTGTTTTACAAAAATATCAGCGAGATGGCAAGTTTAAATACAATAATATTATTCGATTTTATTAAATTTATATAAAATAAAAAGAAATAATACAAATAACAATAAACCTATTGGCCTATGTATTTTTAGGCACACATTGCTGAAAAAAATTAAAAAGTTATTCTCATTGAAGGCGCGCGTATTTATTTGTATTTTTAAACAGGGAGGATAATATACTAGAGAAGGGGAATAGGGAACAGAAAAATATATATTTTCTTAGTGATAGTTATTGTTGAACAAATATAATCAGTTTTGTTTTGTTTTAGGTTTTAGTTTAGTGATCAACTTAAAGTCCTATATATGAGCACAACAAAAATGAAAGAATAATTACAAAAATTATTCCAATTATAGCAACCCAATAGGGAATCGTATCTGTTTGGGAAAAAAAAATAACAGATTAATAACTGAAGATAGTGATAATAATACTCCTGTTTTATTCAAAAGTGTATAGCCAGCTCAGCAAAAAAAAAAGCATTACAAAATAGTTTTTCTTCACAAAGTATTTCATAATCACATTTTTGTTGATTTTTGTAAAAATTAGCTGAGCTGGGTAAAGACTTTTCAAAAAAAACACGGCTACTAAATTATTTTCAAAAAGAAACTTACGTCTATATTGCAAGCTATGTATGCAAACTTTATTGTCAACCGATATTGATAGAACAGCTGCTTCGGTATCACTTGAGATTGGTGGTCCTTGCTTATTTGTAATAGGTAGAAACTCTAAACCAGTAACGAACATTGAATGTGCATTAGGAATGTGAAGGACGCGCTATAAAACACACACAAAAACCAATCATTATTGTCTTTTTCTTCGGAATTCACTAATCATTTGCTTACCTGTAAACTAAAAGCAATATAAATCGAAACACTTCCCGAGAACATTGTACCAACAGCAATAAATCGTCCATCATCACGTACCGCCAGCGATGCCAGACTCTCATCAATTCCAACGGCCATTTTCAATTGGTTATCTTTACAATTCCATTGCTGCAGATAGCCTCGTTGTTTGCCAACTTTTCCGAAGGGATTTGTGATGGTGAAAAGTCGATAATTGTCGCGATTAGCTTCGATTGTGCCATAGCGACAGCGCTTATAGAGATATTTGGATCCTTCTGGAATGTCCCAGGAGAGTTTGTGATGGAGCTTGCTTGTGGATGTGTCCCAGACGATGCCTTGGCCGTCTTTTGAGATTGTCACTATGTATTTGCTATCGGGACTAAAGTCTATGTCATCAATTTCTTTTGTATGAGCTCTGAAATTGGAATGTATTATTTATAATTTGAGGGAGCTTATCAAATGAGAACTTAAGAGTAAGAGAATCCCTAAGGAGCCTTTGGCCATCTCCATTTATTTTTTATTAAAAAATACTCACTGTATGTCACTTCGTTTGACCATTTGTGGGAATGACCAAACCCTTAAGTAGCCATCTGTGCCGCCAGTTGCCATTGAGCCACCATTAGGTGCGATTCGTACAACTCGCTGCAGTGGCTCCTGACTCAAAAAGTCCGTTTGTATTGAATCGGCTGCCTTGATGTCGAATCGGATGCGTTTCTTAAACGCCTTAGTGTCATCTTCCAACGATTTTCGTCGTCCATTTGGTAGATCCTCCACTCCGGATGCCTGCTGGCCGTGTCCTCTTCTGCGAACACCATTCTCAACGATAACGGGTGGTTTCTTCTTGCCATCGGCCGCAGCCTCGGCAGCTTCTCCGTCAATCACAATACGTGGATTAACAAAGTACATTTGGCAATGAGACTCTTGGCCAGCTAGCAAGTATGACCTTCGCTCGTTGTTTTGGACAGCAAAGTTCATTACAACGTTAGCACCAGTTTCGTGGCGAACAATTTCTTCGGCCACAAAATGTTGGCCATTGTGATAGATTTCGTAGATCTCCTTTTAGCCAAAAAAAAGATAAGATGATTTTCCTTTTATATGTACATATATAGTTTGTTTTTACTTACAAATCCATTAGCTACTCCAGTTTTACTTGATCCACCACCGCCGGCGACCAAAACATGACGACTGGTTAACATTTCAACGGCATAAAGCGGAAAATTCACTCGAGCTAGTAATCCATCGCTGGGTCGTCGTGTTGGGGCCATTTCGAGATGTTAGAAATTTGTGATTTATTTTCAAAAATAAGTTAAAGTTTTAAGTTAATTTGTTTGTTTTTTGAGAAAGTTCCACGTATCCATGACCCGTGAAGAAAGAAAAATTTCTTGAGAGTTGTTAAAAAATATTTAACAGATTTTATGTCAAAATTTTTTTTGTTATCATAAAAGAGAAATGTCACAGATGTGGAAGTTCTTTGAAACGATGGAAGAGATATCTAGATGTGGGAAATTATGGCAATGCAGGTTACACGGAAAAAAATAACTTTCTCTCGCCAAAAACTAGTCAAGTAAAGGCCTCAACAACAAAGACCTACTTTTGTACAAAAGTACAAAAGTGAAGCCTTAACTACATAGACCTACTTTTGCACAAAAGTACAAAATTGATAAATTAAAATGCTCGCTAAAGATACATGCTTGCAAATAAACATACTAAAGTGTTCTGACACATAAATTAGACCACCATGCACAATTTTTCATTGTTTTTTTGCAAGCAGGTGTCTTGAGGAAAGATATTTATTTCTCACTTTTGTTATTTTTGTACAACAGTAGGCCTATGTAGCCTTAAGTTTGCAAATTTATTAAATGAAGATTTTACAAACGCAATAAATCAAAATCCATTTAGAAATCTTTGAAAATGAAAAAAAATTGGTCCACAAGAACAGAAATAGAAAACAACAGAGAGAAACGCAGAACTGAAAAATCAAATTTAAAATGAAATGGAGCTTTCAAACGATCTTAGTAAATTTTAGATAAAAATATCAAAAATGTGCTCAGTTTTGCAGTTCTTCCTACATAGATCCTACATAGATCTACTTTTGCCAAAAAGTACAAAAGTGAGAAATTAAAATGTTCGCTAAGGAAACCTGCTTGCAAAAAAACATACAAAAATTGTTTTGACAGATAAATTAAGCCACTATACTCAATTTTCAACCGTTTTTTTGCAAGCAGAATAATTCATCATCATATTCTATTTAGTTAAGCCTTCACTTTTTAACGGGGCAAAATTTGTGAGATTTCATTTTCCTCCTAAAGCCTAGTACGCAGATCGCGCTAAATTTTAGCTCCAATACAAAATTCTCTCAAAAATTTAGCTTGGGTAAAGAATTTTGTATGGGAGCTAAAATTTAGTGCGATCTGCGTACTAGGCTTAACGTGTGCTAGAACTTAGCAGAAGTCTTATGTCAATATTTAAAATATTTTGATAGGAACTCCCAAATTGTAAAAAGTTTTATAGGGGGACCAATTCCTTTTAAAATGTTAAAGCTGATAATAACAAAAGCAAAAGTAAATTCATATAACTCACTGTAGGTAATGCGAATCACATAATTAAGGTTAGACCGCACACAACTGCAACGGAACTACACTTCACGACGCAGCAAAACATTATTTGTATGAAACTGTATGAGCTATATCGCACTAAGCGGCAACTGAACTTCATTAAATTTCATACAAATTATTTTGAATCGCAGTTCCGCTGCAATGCAGTTCCGCCTAGTGCGGTCTAACTTTTAAGGTTAGACCGCACTAAGCGGAACTGCACTGCAGCGGAACTGCGATTCAAAATAATTTGTATGAAATTGTATGAAGTTCAGCTGCCGCTTAGTGCGATATAGCTCATACAATTTCATACAAATAATGTTTTGCCGCGTCGGGAAGTGTAGTTCCGCTGCAGTTGTGTGCGGTCTAACCTTTAAGCTAATTTTTGGTTTTTCCTTCAAATTGAAATTGGGTACTTTCAATGCAAAAATATGACAACTGCTAAAAATAAAGTACTTCAATTGTCGTTGAACGCAAAATTATATGAAATGTCAGTTTTGTATGGAGAGCCTTTTTTTTTGTATAGGAAAGCTGTGAGCTGAATTTTCATTTGGGAATTTCTTGCTAAAAATTCAGATGAAACGTTACTAAACTTCACTAAACGTAACTGAATGTCAGGTCAGCTAACTTTTTATGACAGCTGGCCAGTCAGAAGCTCCATCTGAAAATAAAATACCTACTGAAAAATTTGATGCGTTGAAACCAGCTATTATTTCGCAGAAATTATGTTTTTGTCCACACATAAACCTTATGGACAGAAATTCACAGGACTATATAAACTATTTTGCGTGTTTAGAAAAACGAGATATCGCAGATTTTGCGCAGTCAAAAGCTTAGCAAAGAAATACAAACATTTTGTCCTCATCATTTTGACAGCAAACTGAGTTTTTTCAGAGGACTCCTGTTCAGGCAACTGAGATTTCTGAAAACCTCTGAAATCTCACTTTTCTAAACTCGCTTATCACTTCTTATATACAAAAAACTGCTGCTAGTTCTACTATATCGTTTTTTAAAGCTTAATTTTAGTTTTTGACATACAACTTTAAATGACTTTTCTCAACACTACGTCAAGAATGACAATGAATGTAAGATACTGACGTCAAATCGTTAACTAGGGTTATTTTTTTTCAATAATTTAACTACGCCCTCTTCTGTCCTAAAAACTGAAAGCTCTTGGAATAAAAGTTTCCAAGTGTGAAAGAACGTCCTGACAATTTTCCTAATCTTCTGGGCATTTTGTTTAAAGCTTAATTTACCATCTACATAACCGATAATGCAGTTCAAGCATCGCATTCCATCGCAGACAGTCTTTTCTTCATCTGTCAAAAACGAAAGGCACGACAAAAAAAAAACTCAACCAAACAAAAGACCTGAAAACGAAAAGTGAATTACACCAATCTCTGCAATTTCGATTGCAATTAGAGTTTCTATTTTACTTTAAAATAAAAGAAAGTAAAATTCAAATCGCTACACAATGAATACGGTACGACCATGTGGCTGCAAAGGCTGCCGAACATGTCTGCTATGTGAAAAAGAATTTAACATCCGGGACAAACCATCTTACTGCAAATTATTTCAGGTAAAGTTTTTTCCTATTTTTTTTTTTAAGATAAAAGGTGTGTGTGTATACCTATGGAGTTTCTTGTACCAACTAATCAATTACTGATTCACCTCCTCTCTCTATTTTGTTTCTAGGAACTAGAATCCTTTGTCTTCTGTCCGGATTGCAATAAAATCTACCCTGGGTGGGATGTCGAGTTGGTTTGCTCGGGGCATCCTAATCACTCGACTTCTGCCGAAGGTATCGACTTCCCCGGAATCCTAGTCAAGCCCAACTTCCTGTCAGCTAATGAAGGAGTCGATGTTCTGCGGAACTTGGATGAGATCACTTGGCAGGCATCCCAGTCGGGTCGAAGAAAACAAAACTTCGGACCAAAAACCAATTTCAAGAAGAAAAAAATCCACAACGGCGACTTTGATGGTTTCCCAGCGTTCTCGCGATTCATTCAGGAGCGATTCGAGGGTGTGCCCTTGTTGAGCGGCTTCCAGACCATCGAACAGTGCACCCTGGAGTACAATGCCGACAAGGGAGCCTCAATCGATCCGCACATCGACGACTGCTGGGTGTGGGGTGAGCGCATCGTGACTGTGAACTGTCTGGGTGATTCGGTGTTGACACTGTCGCCCTACAGCAACGTTGATCGGAAAAAGTACAATTGCGACCTCGTGGACGAGTACAAGGACAGCTTGATATGCGAGTTGGCTAGCAATGAGACCATCGAGCGGTTCTCCCGCTCAGTTATACGAATTCCAATGCCAAAGTATGTAAATTCACTTTCACTCTTTTCTCAACTAATGGTCTTTTTTGTTTGTTTGCTAAGCTTGTCATTAATTGTCCTCTACGGACCGCCTAGATATCAATTCGAACATGCCGTTCTGAGGGAAGACATCAAGGAACGTCGTGTCTGTATTGCTTACAGAGAATTCACACCGAACTACCTTAGAGGCGGTTGCGATGAGGAAAAGGGCGAAGAAGTTCGCCGGAAAGCTAAGCACTTCTGGGATCACACTAAATTACAAATTTCTGCCGTAGATGCTGTTTAAGATCTGATAGTTCCTATTCTTTTTTGTTTTTTGTTTTAGTTTAAAATTTTGGTTAATGTATTATTCTCTATGTGTTCGTTGAATCGAGTCGTGTTCAAAAGTCATTAAAAAACCAAAGATACTCGGTGGTCAAAAGTATCAAGTTTGTTTGTGTATCTTTATTAAAAATCCAAAGCCAGAAGTTACAACGACAACAATTAATCAGAAGTTGGTAGTGCGTTTGGGTTGCTTTGCGAAAAAGTACTAAGTCTGAACTAGTTGAATATCAGCAAGTCAGTGAAAAGAAGCCAAGTTATACCAGCAAGGTATTCTTCGGGATTTCATTCAAATCGGAGAATTTTTCTTTGCTTCGAAGTATTCTTCCAAACATCCGATCAAAGCAAAAATCCTCCGAATGGTATTGAATAGATTAATTTTTCCGACGGATACCTCGCAAACACTTAGACCATAAATTGGTCCATTATGAGATTTTCTTTCTACTCGTTTGAACGGATCATCGAGAAAGAAGTTTCCCAGATGGAGCCGGGGTTTTTTTTACGATAAGGCAGGATATGTACAGAGAAGATGGGAAATCGATTCTTCCTCTACTAGGCAAACATTTCATCGAATTGTAAATAACGGTATAAGGCAATTTTTTTTTTTTGTTAATTCTTCTTGGTAAGTGATTGACATTCGTGTATACAAATTCTTGGGAAGGGTGGACAAATTTCATGCTAAAGGGGTGTTTGTGTCTTATATCTGTTAGTTAACCAATAAATTAAAAAAAAAATTCCAATAAAATCGAATTTCATTAAAAAAAAAATAAAATACATGACTGGATCGCACGAACTCCCAAGCCAACGCGAAACATTCGGCGCGGCGGAGAAACATTGGCCGTTGGTGTGGGTACTCTCATTTATCACCATGTAAATAAATTTTGACTGGCGAATGTTTCTCCGCCGCACCGAATATTTCGCGTTGGTTTGGGGAGATCCTTTAGCGTAGCTAGAAATTGAGAGTAAATGTTATTAGTTCAATAATAAATTATGATTTCGTACGTTGTTGTTGTATAAATAGGTATTTAAATAGTCAAAAAAAAAACCATTTTAAATATCTAGAACTAAATATAAATTACCTATTCCATCAGAATTTTGTTGATAAATATGAATTTATAAAATTAATAAATAAGTATTTATCAAAATTAAATTGTATTGTATTTCAAATACGGGTCTAACGATTTTGCGACGAAAGCTACGAGTTACTAGAAAAGATATTGGGGCATATTCATAGTCGCAGATAGACCCAGGTTTATCTAAACTACAATTTAAGACAATTTTGGCTCAAAGAATACAGACAGATTTTAATTACAAATTGTTGGTTTTATATTTTTATAAGATAATTAACTTGGTATACTACACAAATTGCTTCAAATATTTTGAAACGATAACCTTAAAAAAATAGAATCAACGTCCGAAAATTCAACCAAACTTAGACCCAGGTCTAAAATGACTATGAATATGCCCCATTATGGTCAATATTTTCGTAACAAAAAATGTTACCAATAACTACGGTTATTAATGGTACCTGTCAACTTGTCATTGAACCGATTTTTTGGTTTTCAAATTTCTTGTTAACGTCTACACCGACAAAAAAAAGTAATTTGTCCAATAAAACGCAAAAACTGTCAAAATCTGCATTTTGACATAAAACCAAACAATCAAAAATAAATTGATTTATTTTACCAATGGAAAACATTATTAAATATCAAATAGTTTAAGTAGATGTAAATTGGAAATCACAAAATTCTAAGGCAGAGTTTTTCAGCGACGAGATTAAAGTTGAAATCGAGCTAACGCACCAAATTCGAAGGGTTAACTAGAGTTTGTCTCCGAAGCTCGGAATATCTTGCACTGAAAAACTGAGTCTGAAAGAATTTTGTTATTAAATAATTACTGACTAAAGCTTGTCAAGCAAGAAAGGTTAACTTGACAAGTTTTTTTTTATTACCCAATTAACCAATCCGGCTAAATCAATATTTTCAAAATAGTTAGTCCTTGGGGTTTACGAGGTAAATTGTGTTCTTAATTTGTTTAATATTTTGAAAAATAAAAGTTCCAGAACCATGTGGTTTTTAATGTTTGACTAAAATAAAAATAGAAGGAACCTACTCAATAACGGTAAATTTTGAATAAATCAGTTTGAAAATTCTGGTCAGAATAGACTTATACCACAGAACACATATCTAAGGTATTATCAGGCGCAGCTTGTCAAATTTGAAGATGGCTGCCCTTTGTGTAAGTACAAAGTAGACAAAAACAAATTTTTTGGCGATTGTTTGGAAATTCAATTTTTTTACTATTGATTTTGACAACGAAAACAACAAACCGAAATTGAATGTGAAATTCGAACGGAAATCAGAACAGGGGTGATAATCTATCATCGGTATTGCGAATTTTTATTAGAATCACTTTTTACTTGCGATATAGGTAATGTTATGAATGGGTAAGGTATGGATTCGTAAAACAAAATAGAACTGGAGATAATAATTTTCCCTAACATTATGATGATAGAGAACGCGAAAGAAGTGGGTCACGCAATTCTGTTCAATTTTCTTCAAACTTGGTATATTAGTGTTTTTTGACTAATATGCCCAGACGTTTTTTTAATTTATTTTTTAGGATCAAAAATAACGGAACCTGCCATACAATTTTGTTTTGCCAAAAAGGAAAATTATATTTTTCTCAAAAATGGGTCCGAGGATTTTGTTAAAAAAAATTCAAATAAATTATGTAAGGAAATGCTACTTTTTAATAAATTTTTATTTTTAATTTTTTTATTTTCATAAATTGAATGTTTTGGGTACCTCTACTACAACAATTTTTTTGGTTTTTGACTTTCCCGAAAAGAGTTAAGTTGAAAATTTTCATTTTTTTATGCTAAATCTTCTAAAAAATATAAACACTACTGTGAACCAAATTAATTTTTTTTTTTTTTTGAAAATTTAAAAAACAATCAAATTTTTTTTTTTTTCTGAAAACTAAATATGTATTTTGAAAACGACTTGGTCGATATTTCCGATTTTAACCAACATTTTTATACAAGAGCTCCCTTGCAACTCAAATAATTTTGCATACAAATTTTAAAAAAAATAATTTTTTGATTTTTAAAAAAATATTGATTTTTTTTTAAATTCAGTATCTTAAAAAAGTGTAAAGTTGTATCTTATCAAATACTTAATGTTGGTATACTAGATTTTATTTTTGAGCGAAAAATTTTATACGAAAAAATTTAATTTTTAAGAAAACCGCTGCAACGATTTTTTATTTTTTTTTTTTTCATAAATTCATACCTATTTATCAAAAAAATCAGATGGCGTACCTGACTTTGAGGTCTTACTCTCGAAGCCATCGTATGTTATCATAATATTTTGGAACCAATAGCTATTTACTTGTACATCACTAATTTCTAGCTGCGTTAAAGTTGTAAGCTACGAGAGCAAGTTTGTGCGATCCAGTCGTGCCCATTTTTGTCTACTAAATAGAGAGCTTTTATTATTCTATTATTTTTCAAAAATCGAATCGAAAAAAGACGAATAGACTTAAGTCGAATAGACTTTCGCATTAAGCCCCTAACTTTTCAATCGCATGATATCGTAAGTATTGCCGTTGTTTTTATTATCTGTTGCCAATAAAGTCATATCTTATCCAAAACATCCGTATTTATATTTTGATGTTAGGACAATAAAATCTGTCGCATTTCTTATATTATAGGTATCATCACGCTTTAAATGGTGTGTTTCCCCGCTCGTCGGGAACGCGCCATAAAAATCCTCACTGAAAAAAAAAAAAAAAACTAAATTTGGTGGTGTGTTACTTAATTTTTGGTGTTATTAACTTGAAAAAAATACCCGCTTGTTACTTAACAAAATTTAAACTTTTTTCGCCAGAAATTTAACTGCAAAATTAATTCGTGATAAGTGCCTATATCTTTCACTATAAATTCATTTGTATTCAACATATGAGCGAGCTAAAAAAAAAAACCGGTACCTATTCAAAATGTCATTAAAGTGTGATATCCATTTTAATGCAGCCCCCATATCTTATTAAAAAAAATATCTTTACGTCAAATTATGTTAAAAAGCATTTTTGTGACTCAATCCTTCGGGCTTTCCTACACAAAATCATCTGCACCTATAGCTCTAGAGGTCCAAATTTGCGAATCCGTCGAAATTATTATGCAAATTTATGAATATAACAAATTTAAAATTCATGACACACAAAATAAAGTTCGTGCCGGATTATGTTGTGTGTTGTGAATCTGTCCATTTGAAATGATCTAAGAATTTGAATAACAGTTTATCTGAGTCACTCAAGACAATCCTCAGACAGACGTTCTTTGTAGGTACCTATAAAAGATATTGCGGTAATACATATATAGATAGCACTCCCGCTCAGCACTCCAGCTGGTCTTTCTTGAGAGAAAATCACAAGATTCGTTAATTTTAAATTCTCCAATCCTATAGATAATCTATCTTGGCTCTAAACTCTTTAATAAAAACAATAACCTTTTAGTGCGATTTTATTCTCTCTTCGATCGGTTGATAATAATTGATCGAGTGCCTATAGTCACAACAGTTTGTGAAAGAGAAAGCATTTTTGTGCTAATATTTTATTATAAAACTTCATTCATTGTTTAGTGTGGTTTAAGGCATTGACAGTAAAGGAAGTGACAAACAAAAATGATCCAGAATATTTTAAGGCTTAGCCTAATTTTCGGGTTTCTATCACTTACCTTAGGAGCGACAATAGTAAACAAAGATCCTAACAAAGAACCATGGGGTCTTATGGAAGCTATGGATGCTACAAAAAAGCTAAAAGGTTTCAATGGGACTTGGATATCAGGTGAGACCTTTATGTGTAGTTATGTAAATAGTTAGTAATAGTCAATGAGGAAAAAACCAAATAAATGGAGTTGAATGGGAAATATCTACACAACTTTTCTGATGGATTAAAAGCTCATGCGTTTAAAGACCTTTAAATAATAATCAAACTTGAAGTAATTTTCTTTTTATAAATAAAATTTAATTTGAAAACTTTGAGCTTGCCATGAATTCGTACATATAATTTTTGTCAAAGATTTATCAGAGTATTACTATACTTACAGTTTTTTTTCTAGATAATCTTCATGTGTACCTTCTTGCTAACGCCAATTTACCCGTCAAGTAGCTATCAATTATTTATAATCAACAACCGATTAAAGAATTTTTTTGTTGAACAATCTTCCTATGTATATAGCTAGTAGGCAGGTATATAGTCTGTGTGATATATGATAAGATTTATAAAAGATTATTTTAAAATATTAACCAGTAAATGAGGGCAAAAGTTTTATCGAAACGAATTATATTGATATCATTATAGAGTTAAGCTCTATAAGATTTAAAAAAAAAATGCATTAATATGAAATTAATGTTAATAAAAAATTTCGAACAATCTTTTTAGAAGTACAAATCATAATTAATGAACTTATTTAAAATGCTTATCGTCCTAAGCCCAGCAAAAAAAAATATTCGATGTATTTTATTAGTTATTCCTTATCTGCAATTAATTTATTGTTTAGGTACTTATCGAAAATTTACCAAGCTATGATTTGTTTTAAATTTTCGCACGATTGTTTTTGACAGCAGTAATCTAGACCAGCGATTCCCATACATTTTTTAAGCTTTGGAACCCTTTAAAAGGTCAAAATATATTTCGGAACCCCGACGCAAAAGATGAAAAACAACACAATTGATTTCAAAAGCATTTTTGTGTGTATGGGTGAAATTATGGAATAAAATGATAATAATTTCGGCACGACACTTTTTGAAGCAAATAGTGGTAAAAACTTACTTTAATGAAACATTAGAAAATCCTTTCACATACCACAAAACGGCCAGTCAAAAAATTTAAAATTATCAGTTTTATGGGCATTTTTAAAAAATTAAGTGGTGAGGGGACTTACACCCCTATTATGGAAGACAACTCAACTGTGTTAAGTGGTCATTTTTAAGAATTAGTAAATATTATCGATAACAACTAGTAGACTACAGTTGTCTCTTAGTATTATATAATTGAGTTGAGTTGTGTTTGGGTTGTTGTAAGCGTCAAAATCAAACAACTGGTTTTAATCAGTTGTGTAAAACGTTCTGTACAGATTTCAAATAAACAAATATGGATAAAAAACAGTAAGTAAAACAACAATTTTAATAAAAATGACATGAGTCCATTCCACACATCCTTTCACACCAGGGAATCCAGTTTTCAAGTAAAAGTTAGCTGGGAATTAATCCATTTTCCACAAATGCGTTCCTCAATCACATCTACCACTTCCTGTAATACAACTGACACTTCTGGTTGGGCCGGTAACTTCCTTCGCCCATGAAACGAAGAGCAGCAGCAAGTTTAAGAATTGGTGGAACCGATGAGACACGTTGTGTGTTTTTTTTTAAATCCTTTATTTCATTCAATATATACACAAATGCTTCTTTATTAACCATAAAGTAGCTTAAGAATCTGGAACCAACAAAAAATACATATTTGAGGAAAAGAAGTTTATAATAAGATTATTAAATAAAATGTACTTAGTATTTGGAAGTTCCAATGGATTGGAGTGATTAGATATTTTTTTCTTATTTTGGCAACATTAAGGGAGTTCTCATCTTCCAAATCACCGAAAAACAAACCAAAAGAACTTTCCATCGTACAATAATTATTTCTAATTCTTTCTTTTTTATTTCTTATATTTTTTTTTCATTGACAACGTATTTTTTCATAGCAACTGAGTTTATTTGGCTTCCATAATACGAATATATTATTTGGTTGTCTAAGAGTTGAGTTGTATTGATGACAACCCAACCAAGTTGAGTTGTAATCCATAATACGGACATAAGTTTTTTTTACGAGGACTAAAATAAAACACAAAATATGTAAAAAATAATTATGTTTCCATATTAAAATTTTGACTTATATAATGTATATACAAAATACATAGTAAATGCTCAAGAAAAAATACATAAAAGTACCCAGAGTAATTATTGTTATATGTAGGTACCTAACATTATATTTTAGACTTCAGTTTTATCTCTGTTGTTTCTAATAAAAAGTTACTAAAAACCGTGGCAAATAAATTATTTTTGTGTAAAATAATTTAGTTTAAGGAACGTTAAATCAAAAAGTAATGAATTAAAAAATATTGCCTCAATTAAGCACAAAAATTCCAAGGGACTGAGGTCAGGGGACTAAGTGTTTTGTTTTCATAGTTTTTGCGCCAAAAACACAGTAACGTTTTATTTGACATAAGAAAAAAAAATTGTGTATACTGTGGTTTCACTAGGCCTATACAATAGCGCTAAAAATGTGCATGCTTTCCAGGGAACTGAGAAACTGAGAGGACATTCCACGTTTTCTATCACAAATGTCTTCTTCACAACTGACATACATAATGGACGCAATGAACTTTCACTGTTATGTGTTAGTGAGACTCCAAAGTTCAATATACCATATCTGGAACTTCAATTGGTGTCTTAGTTATTGAAATGTTTGACTGTTTCAATCTGCCAGGGGACACGGGGGACAAAGTTTAATGATTTTGTTTGTAATAAAATAAGTAGCTATGAAAGATTTGTTTACGTCATAATAAAGATTTATTAAATAATGTCATTAATTTATTGTTGCTTTTAGTATGGACCCAAAAATAAAAGAACAGTTATGTTTTTTTGTTTGAAAAACAAGCGGGGGACACGTCAGGGGACTGACAATTAGGCATATTGATCGGTTGAACCGTTTTCAAAATATAAGCGCGTTTATAGAAAACTCCATCATTTGTAGAATCACCCTTATATTTCATGTGAGTGATGCTCGAAATTTTCTAATGAAATTGAGTGTTGTTGTATCATTTTTGTTTGCTTTTTTTTATTATGAGAAGTTCACACTTCGTTAAAAAGAAAATGTAAACGGCAAACATTTTTATGATTACCTACATAAAGTGAGCTTGGTAAAAATTGGCCTGGTTATGGTGGGTGAATTTGATCAATGAACGCACATTTTTCAATTTTTATTTTTAATAAAAAGAACTTTTCTTATTTGTTCAGCTTTCTTTCTAAAAATGTATAATTTAATAAATTAAAAATGGTTCTAATAGCTTCATTGGGATAAATAATTAAGAAAAAAAGTCATAAACTAAATAATTTTTATTAAAAAAATCTTAAAAAAACACCAACAAATGTTGAAAGGTTTCAATAAGTTGTTTACTACAGCCAAATAATTTTTTTTTATTTTCAGTGAAATTAACAGTCCATGTATTTAAACAGCAAAAAAAAAAAAGATTAATGAAACCCTAAAAAATAAACAAAAAATCTTCAGAGTAAGAAAATGGGATCATTGATTGATTAGCAATAAGATAATAAGGAATACGCTTACGCGGCCAAAGTCACCCGAAACTTCAGAACGACTTTGGCCACCCAATTTTTTATTTTCAAAAATTAAACTAGCTAACTGATTTGTCTTAAATTAACGAAACTTGTGCAAAAAAATTTGTACTTTGTAAAAAATCTCCAAAAGTTATTCATTTTTTTAAATGCGGTTACACGGTACTAAAAAAAATATTTTTGTGTTTTTAATGTTTGTGCTTCGAGAAAGTTGCGGAACCCTGAAAACTCTTCGGCGGAACTCTAGGGTTCCGAGGAACACAGTTTGGGAACACACCTACAGTAGAAAATATAGTCATCAGGCCCAATGTGGATTTTTACCAAATTGTCAATCTCAAAACTGACATCCAAATTTGTATTCTTTCGATTGGGTGAATTCTTTAATAAAGAAATGTGTGACTCATAAAAAATTAACTAAAAAAGCATAAACAGATTACAAATGTTTTATAATTACGATTCGATTTCATGCAAAAATGAAGTTGATAGTAATTTTATTTGTAAGAACCATGCATTTTTGGTAGTGAACTATTTATCAATACATTTAACGCAATCAAAATTTTGTCTTTTTTGTTTATTATATCCTATTTTTCGATTTTTTTTTAACTTTGATCTATCTTAAATAAAAAGTCACTTTTTTAACTTTGACAATGCAACTCTTGTTGTTGACCATAGTAACAAAAAAGAACGCACAAGCAAATAACGCCAAGCACTTAAACGTCATTATCCCAAAATTTCGATTTGACGTTTGGAACCAATAAGTCAGAGATATATTGCTTTTTTTCTAAAAAGCCCTTTTAAGCTCGGTGAAATGTATTTTCCATTGATAAAATAAATCAATTTATTTTTGATTTGGACCTGTCAAAATTCAGATTTAGACAATTGTTTACGGCACATAAATTGTTTTTTTGATTTAACATCAATACTGCAGATCTAAGTTTTTGACAGATTTAGGGCGAGTTCGTAATCGCAGAAATCTGCGACAGATCTGCCGCATGTCTGCTTAGCTTCTGCGTATCGATTTTATTTTTCTTCTGCCGGCAGAAAGTAAGCAGGCGGCAGTTTTTGAAAAAAAAATTGTTTTCGTAAACATCGCAGCGCAGAAGATTATTTGTAAAAAATCGCGATTATCAAACAAAAAAAATTTTTTTGAGATAAAATTTTCGCGCGGTAAAAGGTGATTTTAGAGCTTTTGGGTGAAATTTGGAAAAAAATATGCTATGGTAGACAAATATCTTGATGATATGTCTGTATGTACTTTACTTCAAAGCCATTTCATATACAGGGTGGGCCAAATACAAGTTTCATTTAAAAATGCAATAAAATTGTTGTTGGCATAACATCGGTCCTTTACGGTTCCCAACAAAAAAAAAGTTAAAAGGGGTCACATCGCAACTCCGAGGCGGCCAATTGACATCGCAAAGACGGCTGATAACACGATTTCGAAATTTAGAGCGATCGATTGTGATATGGGCTTTGTGGCATGGCACACCATCCTGCATGAACAAGAGGTTGTCCAAATAGAAACATGTCTTTAATTTTAGTAAAAAAAACAGTTGGTTAACATGGCTCTGTAACGACCATTGTTGTTCCCAACCTCATTTTAGAAGAAAAATGGTCCAATGATGACCCACCCTCTACCTATGTTACAATTTTCCTGTTTTAATTTCAATTTTTTTTTCTGCAGAATGTTTTTTTTCTGCACAAACTGCCCGACGCCGACTTGATTTCTGCGTACTTTTGATGTTTACGAACGAATTTTGTTTTGCAGGCCTATACAATAGCGTAATACTGAAGTCAGATTTCAATTTTTGTTTACGAACACAAACTTTGCAGATTTTAGTTAGTCAGGGGTGGAATCGCGTAAGGCGATAGTTGATTGTTGATCATCAAATGAAATGCTTTTTTTTTCTCCACGTAAGGTGATTATCAAATTGACTATCACATTTTTGCTATGGTTTGTGAGTGACAGCTATTTAGGTGTCACTTTCATACATTTTGCTTATTATTTTTATGAAAGATAAGTTGTGTTAGCTTAAGCTCCGCCATAAATCGATAGTAAAATGAAAAAAAGTTATCAATGTTAAAATAAAATATAAGTGAACAGTAACGATTGTATATACACATATATACATAGGTACTCCAAAGCAAAATTTCTATGCGCCGAACAGAACGACTTTGCAAAAATTTACATTAATTTTAAACGAGTTTAGCATCGTACTATCCCCTAACATTTTACTTAAGTTAAAATCACCAACTCTTTATTTTATCTTTTTAGTATTGTACTTAATCCATATGAAAAATTTTGAGAAATTTACTCCAGGTATAGGATGGACCCGAATGTTCCCGGTTCGAGTCCTGCTGGTACCCAACCTTTTTTTTCTTTTTTTCATTTTTTTTGTAAATTATGAAGTTAAAAATATAAATATCGGGTACTTATTTAAAGCACATGATGGTTTCCATCATAATATAATTCATTTACAACGCATAATAACAATAATTGTGTTCATTAAATTCAAACCCTACGAATGTTCTGTTTTTTTTAATATCACTTTAAGCTGAACAGAGAAAAGTTGATAATCAAAATTGATTATCAAAACAGCGACAGTCAACTATCACCTTAGCCGATTCCACCCCAGACGATTACGAATTCGCCCTTACTCTGCCCTTTACCTACTAGCACCAATACAATTTTGAGCTGTCAGTTTTCAAATGTGTTTTTTAAATGGTTATTTCAATTTTGAAAATTATGATAAAAAATTTAAGGAAATCATTTCTAATAAAAATTAGAAGCAGTTTAAAATGAATTGGTAGTTCATCTATCTCTTCTGAAACACGAATATATGTACATACAAACATACAATCTCAAAAATAAATCAATTTGAAATGATATGCTATTTTATTTTGATATTAAAATTCAGAATTTACCAATTAAAAACACAACAAGATGATCAGGATGAGTACTGCCGATTCCAAAAATTCCAAAAAATGATAATAGCCGTGTTTTTTTGTACCTTTATGTCCGCTTCCATATCTGCTTAAGAACAATTCCCATGTAAAATACAACAAAAATTTCTTAAATGTCAAAATTGTTGTTGTATTTTACATGGAAAATATTTTTTAGCAGAAAAATGAAGCGGAGATAAAGGCACAAAAAAACACGGCTAATGACACCACTTAAACAATGTGTCCTCTCACAATTATTTTTTTCGTAATGACAGCAGAGAACGAACTACCTGTTTATATTCTTGCCAATATAACGAAATGACATATCATCAGATCATCGACATTATTTAAACTTCATATAAGTGTAGGATTAGGTTTGTCATCAAAGTTTAGATTTACAAAATTATTTTTGACAGTTTTCTTAAAAAAAAAAAGTCAATTTTGCACTCGTGTAGATCCGACATAATTTTGCGAGATATGTTTTTTTTTTTAGTTCTGGCGTCGTCGCCTCAATGCATTTTATGGAAAACCTTATCTCACTCTTGCGATTTAATTCTGAGTTTTTTTTTTAACATTGAGTTCGCCCTGACATCACTATGAATATGTCCCCTTTCACACAGGAAACCAGTTGTTGAAGATTTTTTTGACGTTTTCTTTAATTATGCCTTGTACCTTTTACACGAAGAAACAAAATTGCCAGAGAGTTTTGTTATTTTCCTTAAAAAGGTTGTCGGTTGAACACACGTTACGGACAGTGTGAGAAGGAATGCCATACAAATCTCTTCAAATCGTTTACCGGCAGCGTTACTACAATGTTACAAATGTAACAAAAGTGTTACACTATTTTGAAATTTTATTTCGTTGTTACAATGTTAATTTTTTTTTCATTTTTGTTACACTTTTTGCCATAAAATATTATTGTCAACTTTTTACTTTTTTATATTTTGAGTATATATAATATGGAGTGCTCGTTCCTATCCCTAATGCATTGTAGTACTTGAGCCTGTGATAGGAGGCGTGATTTCAATATAGAGAGGGTATTTTGACAGCTGCAGCTATGACAGTGTTGTTGTAAAACCCTCTCTATATTGAAAATTGAATTACTGCTTAGATTACCGCGCCCCCTATGATGGTTACGTTTTTGGAATGTAAACGAGCACTCCATATTATATATACTCAAAGGTTTTATATCAAATTACTGATAGAAACTACGTCTGGTGTCTGGTGTTGAAGTGAGTTTGAACTACGCTTCCACACATTTGTACCTGCTTCGAGTTGATATTGGCTTAGCTGCACTCGATCTGAATTAACTCAGATGATTTTGATATTGTATCTTCCGTGATTGTCAAGTGTTTCTAGGTTCATTATGGACTGGAAATCAAATTCTGTAAATGTAACTGCAGACAAATCTTTTTTCAGAGATAATTAACTCTGGTCTAAATTCCCAAAGTTTGGCATGGAAAAAACCGACGAAAATAAGATTTTAAACGGAGATAAAACTTTTTGCATACACCAACCACCCCAAAATTTTGCACATACACATATGGAAATGTGCTTTTTTTAATTGAACGAAATTTTATTTTAGTCAAGGTGAAGACAACCTTCTGCTTCTAAATTTAACAACTGCAAGAAAGAAAGCCGCGAAAAATATTACTTTATTTTTTTTTTCAATTTGTTACAATTTTTCTGCTTTTGCTACATTTTTTCTAAAAAATTGTTACACTTTCGTGAAGGCTTGCGGCAACGCTGTTTACCGGGGAGATTTTTTTCAATGCCCTTACTTCTTGTACTTCTCGCCTACAAGCTCCCAGTTTTTGGCAACTCATCAGTTTCCTTGTATGAAAGGGGACTATGTCCCAAGTTGCTGGGCAATTTGAGGTAACGAATAAATAGTCAAACTGACATTTGTTGGGAAGCATTTGTTCTGTCGTGGACTCGAGTTCCGTAGAAAATTGTTTATTTTTGAAATATAAATCGAAAGAATAGGTACACAAATTTAATTAAACAATACAAAATTGAAACTTTTGAAGTTGTGGATTGTGCAACGGGCATATCTTTCAAAATCACATACACTTACGCTTCATATAAGCGGCTGCAATAGCGTTTGTGTTTTCTGAGAACCAAATAACGAGTTGTTTTGACGACTCTTGGGGTTGTCAAGAAAATATGCGCCAAGTTTGGGTAGAGTGGCGTAACACATTATCAAACCTGTTTGACAAACCTGTTGGACGTCAAACTTGCACAAAAAGTTTCGGGTACACATTTATCAGTTTTGTTGGCTATCAAACAAAAGTTAGTACTCAATGTTAAATGTCAAATCCGCGTTGATATTAAAATAAACAAAGTAAAATACAAATACAAAATATTTACATATACCTGATTAATAAAAGATTACCAGCTATAATTAGCTAAAAAAAAAGAAAATTAATAGAAAAAAGTGGGTGAAAGAGTGGATAAAAACATTTGAGTATATATAATATGGAGTGCTCGTTTACACTTCAAAAACGTAACCACCATAGGGGTCGCGGTAATTTCTGCGCTTATTCAATTTTCAATATAGAGAGGGTTTTAACAACAACACCGTCATAGCTGCAGCTGTCAAAAAACCCTCTCTATATTGAAATCACGGCCCCTATCACAGGCTCAAATACTACAATGCATTAGGGATAGGAACGAGCTTAAATTGAATATAAGAAATCAGGAATTGTAAACTGAATTTCAATGAAGTTGATAGTTTGGTGAATGACTTGGGTACACTATCGAACAAACACACCAACAAACCGCTGACAGTCAACATTATCAAAAAATTTTGTGAACAACAGATTTGTTTGTCAAACCATCAAACAGAGAGTACACATTATAAAACGTGAAAAGATTTAACACGGGTTTCATAATGTGTACCTCGCTTAAAACGAACAAAACTGAGAAGTAGAGTCGATGTTTGTCTGGATTTACATTGACCGATTTTTGCATTACCAACATTTGTTTGTGCTTTTGTAATAGTTGGAGATTGAGAGATGTGTTCCGTCGAGTTTTCAACGATTTTTCACTTAAGCACATCGCACACAGGTCAATTCCAATTTGAACAATGACTGGATTTATGCCCGATTTTCCTTTCTTGATGTAATCGTGTGAAATTGAAAGGTACAGCCGACATATTCCTTCGAATTCCACCGATTTTCGCAATCAGCATCAACACGATAAATGCCTACTTTCATTCTCCGTTGACAGGGACACAGCCACAAGGCAAGTCAATTGTCAATTCCTCGCAAGAAAAAAACTTTTTAGTTTTTAGGTGGACGAGGCTGGGAAGCGTGACAGTTGAACGCACTAACCATTACGCTACGGGCTACTACAATAATTATAGTGCTATATCTATTTTCGAAAGATGGATTTTCATTATAATATTATATTATAAGCTTGTTGGAGGCCTGGGGCGGCAATGCTAAATGGGGCCCCTTGTATGATCAGATATTTTTGTAGTCTTAATAACGTCAGCTCTTACGACAGAGAAAACATAAACCATAGTAATTATAATACACTCTTTATTCTAATCTTTATTCGCTATTTATATTACATACAATAGATATCTACTAAACAAATTGTGTTTCAAAATAAATTTTAAATATTCAAGAAAGGTCAAAAAACTATATTTTGTATTCTTTAAATAAAAATGAAGTTTAGAAAAACGTTTACGGAAACAGAAAAAGTAAAAATACATAAATGAGTTTAAAAAACTTCAACTCATATGCCGAGAAAAATCAAGCAAACTGAATATAAGTTACACAGTTTTTTAACAATTATCTTGCGGATACCAACAAATGCTGAAAAAAAATGAAAAATTTACACAGCGGAAGAAATAAGATAGGGACGAAAAAATGAGGTTAAAACTGTAGTTTGCCTCAAATTACATTCTCAGTCCCTTAAATGACGTCAAAATTGACGTTTAAGCCAATTTAACGACACCAAAAATGATATGAAAAAATACCTAGTACCCATCGTTTAAAAATGTTAAAGAAACCATTCCAAAGGTTATATGAGATTGCGAATGAATTTTCCTATTGTTAATGTCGTTTCGAGTTACGAATTTTTCTGATGTTAAATTGTTATTTTTAATATTAATATTTTATAGAAGAGAAAAACTTTATCCGTTTGGACATCACAGTCGTACGTCAGGTGTTATGGCGTGAGAAACTATAACCAAAGAGTATAAAGTTACCAAGAAGACGCATCTCATACAAATTTTGCGGGTTCCAATATTGCGAACCGCTCTTAGAGCTTTTGCTTTTTTATGGGCTTTTCAATAGGGGTATTCACGATCCGATGCAACTGGTCTAGTATCATTGCAAAAGTGTAAAATTGAAAAATTTTCTTCCAAACTGACAACGACACCAGGCAAATTTTCCACTCCATGTTGCAATGGGGTTAAGGTATAACAAAAATGCAAAACTGTTGCAAGATTTAAGGCAGTTGTGTTGTTATAGAGCAAGAACATTTTTGAATTTTACACTTTTGCAATGATACTAGACCAGTTGCATCGGATCGTGAATACCCCTAATAATTCTCTCAGCGCTTTTACAATGGTATACCACACACAGTGACACAGCCTGCGTTTTTGTCCTTATTATACCATCTCCCATCTACCCATCTCCTTATAAACATTGTATGTGTTGTTTGGCAAGATTGTATGAGCTTTTATCTCAAATATTTTTGTTTCGTTGTTTTATCATTCTTTAGAAAAGCTTTTTGTATTTTCAGATACTTCTTGTTAATTTTATATTCTTTGTTATAACCCAATATGGCAATCTCGAATCGAAATTTAGACCCACTACAGTGATAGAAAATATTTAATTAATGTTTGCTGGAACGAACCTTCTATGTTTCAACAAGACTGCGCCCCTTTCCTCTCTTCCAATTCAGGTAAAATCTAGATTTAGAATACAAAAATGGAACTTTTACCGGGACCGCCCTTTAAACTTGGCTTAAACTTCGTTAAAAACGTTTGGACCTAGCTACTTCAAAAAAGTTTTTGAACTCAGTAGACATTTTGAAAATGATGACGTCTTAATATAAGCTTTCAGTGATGACTGGGTCGAGATTGGTCTCGATTATTTAAAAAAAAATCTGAATCATTCAATTAGACCTTCTAATATAGAGATTTTGTCACAAAATGGTGGACATACTCAAATATTCAACAAATATTGAAATAATTTTTGTATATTTATACAAAATTAATTTTTTTTTTTTAATTTTGTCTTTTTTTGAAAGATTTCTGAAGTGGCCTCAATCAAGTGAGGCAAATCTGTACATATGCCCTATTTTTGCAGTTCTTTCACAGGGCCCGGCAGATTTCGATGGGGTTTTCTGGTTACCCCGTCAATTAGATGTCATTACTTTAGCAAAATGTGTTCTTAAACATAGCTTGTAAACTTTCCGGGAAAAATTCTCCAACAAAACATTTTGGCGAAGAAAATATTGAGAAAATAGTGCTACTAGAACGGGCACAGAAATCAGGACAACACATCAGCATTTAAAGGCATACCAACCAACATTTAAAGTGCAAAAAACAATGAATAGAAAACAAAATAAAAGCTTTTATTCAAAACTGGCGATCGACACCCCCTGCTTTGTTAAGGAAACGCTTTACTTTAACCTGTTCTGTTGATCCAGTTGGGCTAATCTGAAGATTTCCTGAAAATTTCCTCAAAATCGGTCTCGTCATTTTGAGTCTATATGGAACGTACTTACATGTATCGATTTTTGTATATTATGTACATAAATATATGTGTTTATAGAAAATGTAAAAACATAAATGTTTATTAAGTGGAATGTCAAAAAATTAAGTTTGAACAAAAAAAATTTTGAGTTCGAAATGGGGGGCCACATAAAATTTTTCTTCATGTGTGATATAATAACATTACGAAAAAAAATATAATTAGTAGGTTGTAGGTTCATATGAACCTATTTTTCGTAATATCTTTAAATATATACCTATAATGTACCTACATCCATTCTACACATATTTTGTTTCATTGTTCAATGAACAGTTATGGAGGTTGAATTGAATTTGGGAGCCCCCGGACCGCCGCCCCGCCCCTACCTAAGTCCGCCAGTGGTTATATTTAAACGAATTAATTTTCAAATAAATTACTGTTAATTGCAATTGTCTGTGAAATAAATGATGTTTATCTTGAAAATTTATGGTTGTAATTATAGATAATGAACTTTACTACACAGCAGCTGATAGAACAATTCACGTTTATAATGTTGAAAATCAATCGGACAAGGTTTTCGTTTATGATGAATTTTTGGTAAAAAATCTAATTTCTGGCTTAAATTTATTTATAAATTTTATATTAATTTTATAAAATCTTAACATTTTAGCAACAATATTCCGATGGAACATTCACACTGTCGCCGGATAACAAAAAAATTCTCGTTCGCTATGGCTTGGAGCAAGTGTTTCGGCATTCCTACATTGCCAAATATGATATTTTTGATAAAGAAAACGGGTTTGTTAAACCTTGTTTTGATTTTTGGAACACTTTGATTAACTCTATATTTTCTTCTAGACAGATAAGCCACGTTCACGCAGGAAAAAAACTTCAACATTGTGTTTGGTCACCCATTGAAGGCCGCCTATCTTATGTCTATAAAAATAATGTCTATGTACGATCTGAAACCGATGTAGAAATTCAAATTACCAAAGAAGGTGTTACAGGGGAAATATACAATGGTGTTCCAGATTGGGTGTACGAAGAAGAAGTTCTAAGTAGTGCCAGTGCCATGTGGTGGTCACCCGATGGCGATATGTTAGCTATAGGATATTTTAATGATAGCGAAGTGGAAACTTTTAAATATACAATTTATGGTGAGAGTAACGATCTGGATTATCAATATCCACAAGAAGTCGAATTGAAATATCCCAAGGCTGGATCACCAAATCCGATTGTTGCTGTGAAGGTGTTTGATTTTTCAGCTGCTAAATTTGATGTTATAAATATAATTGAAGCTCCGACGAATATAGTGAGCAAGGATCATATTTTACAAAATATTCAATGGAGTAGTGATGAGGAATTGTTGATAACATGGCTGAATCGGAGACAGAATGTGGCTTCAATTCAATCGTGCACGTTTGAAGGAAAGTGTCAAGAGGTAAGTTTAGTGTAATTAATGTTGAACAAATATAAAACCTGCTTATTTAAGGAGGAAAAGAGAGGAAGTAAGCTTGAAGTTGAGCTAGATCCTCAACTAGAACTTATTTCATGCTAAGATCGATTTTATTTTCCTTAATAATAATATTTGTCAATTTTCCAAAAGGTAACTCGAATCAATGAACCCAAAGGTTGGATTACCATTGGAAACCCTATTTGCTTAAAAACTAGCCGAAATTGTCTTTTCAATTATTGGATAGGAAATTGGTATCAAATCTGGAATCTAGATTTGAAAACTGGCGAAAACATTTGGCCTGTACGAGGCGATTTTACCGTTACAGCATTGTATGGATACGACGAAGTGAATAATAATGTGTAAGTATTAGTCCCCTTTCACACAAGGAAACTGAGTTGTCAGCAACTGGGAGTTTGTAGTCGAGAAGGGCAAGAATTAATGGGATAGGGATAACAAAAATCTCCCCGGTCAACGTTTGAAGAGATTTGTATCACATTTCTTCTAGCACTGTCCGTAATGTGCGTTCAGCCAAAAGACTTTATAAGGTAACAGACAAAAATGTCTAGAAATTTTGTTTCTTTGTGTGAAAGGTACAAGGCAAATAAAGGAAACCGTCAAAAAAATCTATAGCAACTGGTTTCTTTGTGTGAAAGGTGACTTAAAGATAAAACTTAAACTTTGATTTAGAAATTGAATTTTTGAACTCTAAAGTCAAAATTTAAAAACATAGCAAGGGTTCAATTATTGCAATCATTGAAAACAATCAATGAATAACTAAATTTGAGTTTTTGAGACGAAAGAAAAGCGATCAAAGATGTTTTTATGAAAAAGTAAAGCCTCTCTATGACTTCATGAATATTTCCAGCCAAGGAAATTTTGAGTTTGACCCATAACTTCCACATAAAATGGCGCAAAATTTTAAATAACCTAATATTAAGGTTTTAGTACGGTACTACTTAACATTTGACTAATTTTAAAATAGTTTACTAAAATTTTCTTAATTTTAAATGATTTTTAATTTTGCAACTAGTATCATACTAAACTAATTTCTCTCATAATCAACTCAAAATAATATTGAAGACATAAGCTTCACTTCTGCATCAAAATACTCGTTATTTCGCTTTCTGAACACCTAAAAATTGACAATTAATATTTTCAATGATGGTTTCCAATGATAGCTGTAACTGGTGCTGAAGACTTTTTTTTTAAACCACCTACAAATGTTGGTTTTCTGCTCAATTGCAATTAATATTTTTATTTTCTAATTTTGTTTTTTTTTTTTCAGATATTATCAAGCCACTCTTCCAGGTGATCCAGCTCAGCATCATGTTTTCCGCAATAATACCTGTCTGTCATGTGAATTAAAAGATGTAGATGGTGATGCATGCCGACAAGCTTCAGCAACATTCAGCAAAAGTTACACGTTCTACAGTTTGACATGCACAGGACCTAATCCCAGTTACACAGGCTTATATGACACTATGGTTTGTAGAAGTTCTGCAAATATTCTGAACTTTTTTCAATTTACATAATTTTTTTAGACCAACACAAAAATCGTTACCTGGCAAGATAACAGTGAATTCCGACAAAAGTTATCTGGTAAACTTCGTCATCAAGTCAAATTCCTTAATGTCACTCTTGGTGATGGCTCAACTGGTATTGCCAAGCTCTATTTGCCACCAAATCTGAAATTGAACAGACCAATTTTGAAGAAATACTCTCTTATTGTTAATGTCTATGGTGGTCCTAATTCTGTAAGGGTTACAAATGCCTTTACAGTTGGCCTTGAAGGCTACTTGACAACAAACAAAGATGTTGTATATGCTATAATTGATGGACGTGGAACAGGAAACAAGGGAAAAGATCTTCTGTTCAGTGTAAATAATAATTTGGGTGAACATGAAGTCGAAGATCAAATAGCTGTTACGGAGTATCTAAAGAAGACTTTTGTGTTCTTAAGCCATAATCGAACAGCTATGTGGGGTTGGAGTTATGGTGGTTATATGACAGCAAAAACAATAGCAGCTGATAATGAGAACGTTTTTCAGTGTGGAATATCGGTGGCTCCAGTGACTTCATGGATTTATTATGGTACAGTTTTTTTCTAATATATTTTAGAGATTTTTTTTGGTCTGTTCGCAACCTACTAGTCCGAACTGTCAGATTCTACCATTCTTATTTTGAACTTATGAACTTTTTGACAGATTTTTGGACTAGAACTGATATATTCTGGCAGTTTCCGACTAACACGTGAACAAACCACCTATATTGAAGGATTATTCCTGACGTTTCGACCTACCAATCAAATTTAACCCGATTTCAAACCAATCCAATGCATGCCAGTTGGCATGGTAGAGTAATTTTCTTTGCAAAAATATGTCCTTTTCACACAAACAAATTGAGTTGCCAGCAATTTTTAGTTTTTAGGCGAGAAGGGCATAAGAGGAAGCAAACAAATCTCCCCTCACACCCTTCTCGCCAGCAAACCAACTGGCCTTTAAGTTCTTAACATGCCTTCGTTAAGAGACTTTCCATTTACAAACAACATGAATTTCCTAAAAAAAGCCGTTATAATAAAAATAAATTCCCCAATGTGGTATTTCTGTATATTGACACTGACAGTTGTGCTATTTCTGTAAAATGACACTGACAGTTGTTCACGTAAACTTATGTCGTTTTCGATTGGATTTCGGAACAGTACTACTCCTTTTTGATTCCAATCGAATTATTTTCTATTGTTCCGAGACTAATTTGTGAAATATTTATGTGTGTGTGCGTAAATTTTCTGATATTTCAGTTCAGTCGAGTACAATTAATTTGACAAATAATCCGATTAAAGTGTCTATATATATGTGTGTGTTCCGGGACTACTCCATTATTAATCCCGGAACTGAAAAATACTCCGAAAACATTACTCGGAACAGCCAATCGAATTATTTTGGAGTAAGCGGAGTCAAAAAGGAGTAAAGGTTAGACCGCATACAACTGCAGCGGAACTACACTTCACGACGCGGCAAAACATAATTTGTATGAAATTGTATGAGCTATATCGCACTAAGCGGCAACTGAACTTCATAAAATTTCATACAAATTATTATGAATCGCAGTTCCGCTGCAGTGCAGTTCCGCCTAGTGCGCTCTAGCCTTAACTCCGAACCTCTAACCGAAAACGACATTAAAATGGTCTGATCTTTATTTAAAATTGTGTTTTTGTTTTATTGTTTTTCAGACACCATTTACACTGAGCGATTTATGGGACTTCCTACAGAAAATGATAATTTGCGCAACTATAAGATTAGTAATGTTTTTGAACATTTAGACAATTTTAAAACTCATGACTTCATGTTGATACATGGCTCTGGGGATGACAATGTTCACTACCAGCAGAGTTTGATGCTGGCTAAAGTACTACAGAAAAATGATATCCTCTTTAGTCAAATGGTAAATCCTTTAAACACACAAAAATTGCCATAATATACTCATATTCTTTCAAAATAATTTTCAGACCTATCCCGATGAAGACCACTCAATTGGAAACTACCTACCTCATTTGTACCATACCATTGATGTGTTTTTCTCAACTTGTCTTGACCTCAAAGGCTAAATAAATCTCCTTAACTCAAGCTGATGAGTTAAATTTTGTAAATCCTTTATATATCATCCACAAAGTATTGCAATGTTAAAATCTTATATGTATTACGAGTATAAATATAGACAGAAAATAAGTTAATTTATTTTGAATTCTAAGAATTGACCACATACAAATATAAATCACTAGCCGACCCGTGCTCGTGTTGCTTCGTAAGCCTTAAAAAAATTATATTTTGTTTGCCCGGGCGTCATTTTATTTGTGACGCCCGGGCGTCATTTTATTTTTGACGCCCGGGCGTCATTTTTCTTTTGACGCCCGGGCGTCAATTTGTTTTTGACGCCCGGGCGTCATTTTATTTTTGACGCCCGGGCGTCATTTTATTTGTGACACCCGGGCGTCTTTTTATTTGTGACGCCCGGGCGTCATTTTATTTTTGACGCCCGGGCGTCATTTTATTTTTGACGCTCGGGCGTCAATTTATTTTTGACGCCCGGGCGTCAATTTATTTTTGACGCCCGGGCGTCATTTTTATTGACGCCCGGGCGTCAATTTGTTTTTGACGCCCTGGCGTCATTTTATTTTTGACGCCCGGGCGTCATTTTTTTTTGACGCCCGGGCGTCATTTTATTTGTGACGCCCGGGCGTCAATTTATTTTTGACGCCTGGGCGTCAATTTATTTTTGACGCCCGGGCGTCATTTTTTTTGACGCCCGGGCGTCATTTTATTTTTGACGCCCGGGCGTCAATTTGTTTTTGACGCCCAGGCGTCAATTTGTTTTTGACGCCCAGGCGTCAATTTTTTTTTGACGCCCGGGCGTCATTTTTTTTGACGCCCGGGCGTCATTTTATTTTTGACGCCCGGGCGTCAATTTATTTTTGACGCCCGGGCGTCATTTTTTTTGACGCCCGGGCGTCATTTTATTTTTGACGCCCAGGCGTCAATTTTTTTTTGACGCCCGGGCGTCATTTTATTTGTGACGCCCGGGCGTCATTTTTTTTGACGCCCGGGCGTCATTTTTTTTGACGCCCGGGCGTCATTTTATTTTTGACGCCCGGGCGTCAATTTGTTTTTGACGCCCGGGCGTCAATTTGTTTTTGACGCCCAGGCGTCAATTTGTTTTTGACGCCCAGGCGTCAATTTTTTTTTGACGCCCGGGCGTCATTTTTTTTCACGCCCGGGCGTCAATTTGTTTTTGACGCCCGGGCGTCATTTTATTTCTTACGCCCGGGCGTCATTTTATTTGTGACGCCCGGGCGTCATTTTTTTTGACGCCCGGGCGTCATTTTATTTGTGACGCCCGAGCGTCAATTTATTTTTGACGCCCAGGCGTGATTTTTTTTGACGCCCGGGCGTCATTTTATTTTTGACGCCCAGGCGTCATTTTATTTTTGACGCCCAGGCGTCATTTTATTTTTGACGCCCGGGCGTCATTTTATTTGTGACGCCCGGGCGTCATTTTATTTTTGACGCCCGGGCGTCATTTTATTTGTGACGCCCGGGCGTCAATTTATTTTTGACGCCCGGGCGTCATTTTATTTTTGACGCCCGGGCGTCATTTTATTTTTGACGCCCGGGCGTCATTTTTTTTTTGACGCCCGGGCGTCATTTTATTTGTGACGCCCGGGCGTCATTTTATTTTTGACGCCCAGGCGTCATTTTTTTTTGACGCCCGGGCGTCATTTTTTTTTTGACGCCCGGGCGTCAATTTGTTTTTGACGCCCTGGCGTCATTTTATTTTTGACGCCCAGGCGTTATTTTTTTTTGACGCCCGGGCGTCAATTTGTTTTTGACGCACGGGCGTCATTTTATTTTTGACGCCCGGGCGTCATTTTTTTTGACGCCCGGGCGTCAATTTGTTTTTGACGCCCAGGCGTCAATTTGTTTTTGACGCCCGGGCGTCAATTTATTTTTGACGCCCGGGCGTCATTTTATTTGTGACGCCCGGGCGTCAATTTATTTTTGACGCCCGGGCGTCATTTTTTTTGACGCCCGGGCGTCATTTTATTTTTGACGCCCGGGCGTCAATTTGTTTTTGACGCCCAGGCGTCAATTTGTTTTTGACGCCCAGGCGTCAATTTTTTTTTGACGCCCGGGCGTCATTTTTTTTTTCACGCCCGGGCGTCAATTTGTTTTTGACGCCCGGGCGTCATTTTATTTTTGACGCCCGAGCGTCAATTTATTTTTGACGCCCGGGCGTCATTTTTTTTGACGCCCGGGCGTCATTTTATTTTTGACGCCCGGGCGTCATTTTATTTGTGACGCCCGGGCGTCAATTTATTTTTGACGCCCGGGCGTCATTTTTTTTGACGCCCGGGCGTCATTTTATTTTTGACGCCTGGGCGTCAATTTATTTTTGACGCCTGGACGCCCGGGCGTCATTTTATTTTTGACGCCCGGGCGTCATTTTATTTTTGACGCCTGGGCGTCAATTTATTTTTGACGCCCGGGCGTCAATTTGTTTTTGATGCCCGGGCGTCATTTTTTTGACGCCCGGGCGTCATTTTATTTGTGACGCCCGGGCGTCATTTTTTTTGACGCCCGGGCGTCATTTTATTTTTGACGCCCGGGCGTCATTTTTTTTTTGATGCCCGGGCGTCAATTTATTTTTGACGCCCAGGCGTCATTTTTTTTGACGCCCGGGCGTCAATTTGTTTTTGACGCCCGGGCGTCAATTTGTTTTTGACGCCCTGGCGTCATTTTATTTTTGACGCCCGGGCGTCATTTTTTTTGACGCCCGGGCGTCATTTTTTTTTTGACGCCCGGGCGTCAATTTGTTTTTGACGCCCGGGCGTCATTTTATTTTTGACGCCCGGGCGTCATTTTTTTTGTTGACGCTTGGGCGTCAATTTGTTTTTGACGTCCCGGCGTCATTTTATTTTTGACGCCCGGGCATCATTTTATTTGTGACGCCCGGGCGTCATTTTTTTTGACGCCCGGGCGTCATTTTATTTTTGACGCCTGGGCGTCATTTTATTTGTGACGCCCGGGCGTCAATTTGTTTTTGACGCCTGGGCGTCATTTTATTTTTGACGCCCGGGCGTCAGTTTTTTTTTGACGCCCGGGCGTCAATTTGTTTTTGACGCCCTGGCGTCATTTTATTTTTGACGCCCGGGCGTCATTTTTTTTTGACGCCCGGGCGTCAATTTGTTTTTGACGCCCTGGCGTCATTTTATTTTTGACGCCCGGGCGTCATTTTTTTTTGACGCCCGGGCGTCATTTTTTTTTTGACGCCCGGGCGTCAATTTGTTTTTGACGCCCGGGCGTCATTTTATTTTTGACGCCCGGGCGTCAATTTATTTTTGACGCCCGGGCGTCATTTTATTTTTGACGCCCGGGCGTCATTTTATTTTTGACGCCCGGGCGTCATTTTTTTTTTGACGCCCGGGCGTCATTTTATTTGTGACGCCCGGGCGTCATTTTATTTTTGACGCCCAGGCGTCATTTTTTTTTGACGCCCGGGCGTCATTTTTTTTTTGACGCCCGGGCGTCAATTTGTTTTTGACGCCCTGGCGTCATTTTATTTTTGACGCCCAGGCGTTATTTTTTTTTGACGCCCGGGCGTCAATTTGTTTTTGACGCCCGGGCGTCAATTTATTTTTGACGCCCGGGCGTCATTTTTTTTGACGCCCGGGCGTCATTTTATTTTTGACGCCCAGGCGTCATTTTATTTTTGACGCCCAGGCGTCATTTTATTTTTGACGCCCGGGCGTCATTTTATTTGTGACGCCCGGGCGTCAATTTATTTTTAACGCCCGGGCGTCATTTTATTTTTGACGCCCGGGCGTCATTTTATTTTTGACGCCCGGGCGTCATTTTTTTTTTGACGCCCGGGCGTCATTTTATTTGTGACGCCCGGGCGTCATTTTATTTTTGACGCCCAGGCGTCATTTTTTTTTGACGCCCGGGCGTCATTTTTTTTTTGACGCCCGGGCGTCAATTTGTTTTTGACGCCCTGGCGTCATTTTATTTTTGACGCCCAGGCGTTATTTTTTTTTGACGCCCGGGCGTCAATTTGTTTTTGACGCCCGGGCGTCAATTTATTTTTGACGCCCGGGCGTCATTTTTTTTGACGCCCGAGCGTCAATTTATTTTTGACGCCCGGGCGTCATTTTTTTTGACGCCCGGGCGTCATTTTTTTTGACGCCCGGGCGTCATTTTTTTTTGACGCCCGGGCGTCAATTTGTTTTTGAGGCCCTGGCGTCATTTTATTTTTGACGCCCAGGCGTCATTTTTTTTTGACGCCCGGGCGTCAATTTATTTTTGACGCCCAGGCGTCAATTTGTTTTTGACGCCCGGGCGTCATTTTATTTTTGACGCCCGGGCGTCATTTTATTTGTGACGCCCGGGCGTCAATTTGTTTTTGATGCCCGGGCGTCATTTTTTTGACGCCCGGGCGTCATTTTATTTGTGACGCCCGGGCGTCATTTTTTTGACGCCCGGGCGTCATTTTATTTTTGACGCCCGGGCGTCATTTTTTTTTTGACGCCCGGGCGTCAATTTATTTTTGACGCCCAGGCGTCATTTTTTTTGACGCCCGGGCGTCAATTTGTTTTTGACGCTCGGGCGTCATTTTTTTTTTGACGCCCGGGCGTCAATTTGTTTTTGACGCCCTGGCGTCATTTTATTTTTGACGCCCGGGCGTCATTTTTTTTTGACGCCCGGGCGTCATTTTTTTTTTGACGCCCGGGCGTCAATTTGTTTTTGACGCCCGGGCGTCATTTTATTTTTGACGCCCGGGCGTCATTTTTTTTGTTGACGCTTGGGCGTCAATTTGTTTTTGACGTCCCGGCGTCATTTTATTTTTGACGCCCGGGCGTCATTTTATTTGTGACGCCCGGGCGTCATTTTTTTTGACGCCAGGGCGTCATTTTATTTTTGACGCCTGGGCGTCATTTTATTTGTGACGCCCGGGCGTCAATTTGTTTTTGACGCCTGGGCGTCATTTTATTTTTGACGCCCGGGCGTCAGTTTTTTTTTGACGCCCGGGCGTCAATTTGTTTTTGACGCCCTGGCGTCATTTTATTTTTGACGCCCGGGCGTCATTTTTTTTTGACGCCCGGGCGTCAATTTGTTTTTGACGCCTGGGCGTCATTTTATTTTTGACGCCCGGGCGTCATTTTATTTGTGACGCCCGGGCGTCAATTTATTTTTGACGCCCGGGCGTCATTTTTTTTGACGCCCGGGCGTCATTTTATTTTTGACGCCCGGGCGTCATTTTATTTTTGACGCCCGGGCGTCATTTTTTTTGTTGACGCCTGGGCGTCAATTTGTTTTTGACGTCCCGGCGTCATTTTATTTTTGACGCCCGGGCGTCATTTTATTTGTGACGCCCGGGCGTCATTTTTTTTGACGCCCGGGCGTCATTTTATTTTTGACGCCTGGGCGTCAATTTATTTTTGACGCCCGGGCGTCATTTTATTTGTGACGCCCGGGCGTCAATTTGTTTTTGACGCCTGGGCGTCATTTTATTTGTGACGCCCGGGCGTCAAATTATTTTTGACGCCCGGGCTTCAATTTGTTTTTGACGCCCAGGCGTCAATTTTTTTTTGACGCCCGGGCGTCATTTTATTTTTGACGCCTGGGCGTCATTTTATTTTTGACGCCCGGGCGTCATTTTTTTTGACGCCCGGGCGTCATTTTATTTTTGACGCCTGGGCGTCATTTTATTTTTGACGCCTCGGCGTCATTTTATTTTTGACGCCCGGGCGTCATTTTATTTGTGACGCCCGGGCGTCCATTTATTTGTGACGCCCGGGCATCATTTTATTTTTCATTCAATTGTTCAACATGCAACATGCAACGTGCAACATGCAACATGCAACATTCAACATGCAACATGCAATATGCAACATTTGCAGTGCTTTTTACTTGCTTTATAAGAACCAACGTAAGTATTTTTTTAGTGTCAAACAAAATAAAGAGGTTTTAGTCATTACCGCAACATTATAGTGATGTGGAAGTTGAACAGAGTGATTTTTGGCATGACGTCCGTTGCGTCTCGTCGGTCTATCCTGATGTACATTGCATTGACCTGTCACCTAAACGAATGGACGAATTTTCTTCAAATTTGTTGCGAAACATTTTTATGTGATAAGCTAGAGGAGGAATTAAAATGTTTGTCCTAGGTCAACTGTCAAACAGAGAGTACACACTATGAAACAGTTTTAATTTATAGGTTTTTGACAAAAAAAAATAGTTACTGGTCTATAGGAACAGTATCGTTTTCGTGTCAAAAAATGTCGAGGTTTTTATCAAAAGTAACATAACAATGATGGAGAAGTTCAAAAAATTGATTTTTGTTTATTTTAGTTTGTTTTCAATATCGTTAAAGATTTAAAAATATTATCGAATCCTTAATACACACCATCAATTTTCTAGCAACATTCTAGTTCTTAATCATGAGCAAGTTCGTGCAACCCAGTCGTGCATTGTATTCTTTTTGATGCATATCTTGTACAAAATATTCTGCATCTGCAAACCTTATACTACAGAAGCTATTTTAATGATAAGTTTCAACCTCTTCATTTGACGAAAATCCAAGTACCTAGGTTCTTCCAAACAATTTTGAAAGGATTTGCATTTTTGAAAAAATCGAATAACATTCAAAGCAACAAAATAAAAATCCCTAAAGGAAATTTTGCAACATATCACCAAATTTGATTCCAAATGGAAACATCACATTACAACAAACAACAATGCCACCAAACACAAAACTTTATTGACTTTTAAAGGTCCTCTTTTCAAATACAATAAACATACATATGTACATACATATACATATAACATATTTCTTCATATTTTATTTTTTCTTTTCCAACAAGTTAAAGTTGAAGTTAAAGTTCAAGTTCTATTATTGTGTTCAAAAATCATTGCAAATCTATAACGATCCCTAGAGACAGTGACCCATAGAAAAAGGGTGCATTTCTCAAATACAAAAGGACATAGGCAAACAAGAGGACGTCATACCGACAAAACATTCAATACACAAATGGTACGAACAAAAAAATAAGGACAATTTGCGGCATTTTCTTGTCATTGGGGAAAGCAACTTCACCTATGACCAAATGCTACAAAATCTGATTGGATTCATTAAAAATCTATTCACAAACTTGGCATTACAAATTTTGTTTGGTAATTCAACTGCAGAAATGTGATGTGAGCCTGAGCACACCTATTGACATTGTCCTGTTATCGTGTTTTTTTGTTTGACTAGAAAAAGCACAATTGTGTGAATTGAATTCAAATTGACCATTATATCGAATTCATGCTAAAATAATATAAACTCTGATAATAAAAAAAAAAAAAATGAAAAGACGATCATCATAATGATAAATATCCATCATCCACACTGAATGTGATTTTTTTTTTTCAATTTTGCATAATTTAAAAGATGGAGATGCAGAAACTGGATACAGAAAAAAAAGTTTTACAAACTTTCAGAAAAAGTTCATATTTCCTTTTTTGCACCGAAAACTCTATGGAATGTTTCTACATTTTATGAATGTATGTTGAATTTTCCACATTGTGTCCTAAGGGTATAAAAAAATGTCCATTTTTGTTGGATAGACTAAAACGACGACGGACGATGACGTACAGAATCTAAACAATCTTTTTTGTCGTTGTTGTATTTCTGTTAATAAAAGTTCTTTTTAAAGGTAGGTGATGATGCATATTAGCAGCACATTTTGACGCAGTACAAAGACGTTAATTCGACAGATTTTAAATTCCAAATGCATGCCATATACCTACCTATACCATTGTCACAATTTTTAAGTTGAGATTTTTTTTTGTTGTCAAGTTGAGGATGACGATAGAGTGGCCACACAAATTGAACTAGACAAAGTTTGTGCTCACTTCAGAGTTCAACTATAGAAGTAGCTATTGGTAGTTTGGTATTTTCAATTTAATATCAAAAACTTTATAAATTTTCATGGAACTACCATCAAGGACCTTCTAGATGTACATACTTTAGTTAGTAGTTTTGAATATGGATGAGTGCCATTTGCCACTGAAAAAGTTATTAATTATTAGGAAATTTTAACACCTCCAGCACAGCAGGTTATAAGTAATTTAACCTTAGTGCATGAATATTATGTTTTTATTTTCCATTTCTGGTATAATTATAAGCAATTTTGACCGTTGAACAGCGTGCTGAACGAAGTTTTTTTGTTAATGATTTTGTTGTGTCATAATTGTGTGGGATTTTCGTTTATATAAAAAAACAATTAACTAGCGCTGAAAAATGATATCTCAGAGGAATCGCTGTTAAAAAATATTAACAATCGAATCCGAAAGCTTGTTGACTCGCTTGCATGACATTCTGATGCTAGGTTTTCAATTGCATTGAAAGACACAGTTTGACAAGACAGAGAGGGCTGTACTTTCCCTCTACTACTACTTTCTTTGCTTTTTGTGTTAGTAATACCCAACCTGTCTTGTCAATTTGAGTCTTTCAATGAAAAGTAGAAACCTGGCTTTAGATCTTATTTTTCTGAGCAGATAAGTGAGTAGCTTTGTTCAGCGAGGTTGTTCCGAACAGTTTGGAACAGAATAGAACAGGATTTTCTGTTCTTAATTTTGAGGTAGAACAACTTAGAACAGGTTTGTGACAACTGTCAAAATCAGCTGCTGTCACCGGCAAGTTGATATAAGGCGTGTTTTTTTTATGCCTCCTATGTTAGTTTAGAAATAATGGCACAACAAACGCTCATCGTTGCTTTATAAATTAATTTGGCAGCACTGATATAACAATGACATTGGCCGCGATCAAAAATCTATGCAGAGCTATCCGGATAGGTTCGTGTTGTTGCAATCCCGTGTGTTAGCTCTCCATGCTATCCGAAAATGTCAAAAACCGCTGACTGCAAAATTGAGATTTGTTTACCGTCGTCGAGTTGTATTTTTGATTTTTTCAGAAAAATAATTAAAATAATATAATAATTAAATATGGATACGAAACTATCTAATTTTCTGACATTTTGGCTGTCAACAGTTTGTCAACAAAAAAAATTTGAACAAAATATCGTTAAAATTTTGATAAATTAAAAGAAACGTCTCATCCCTGGAACAGGTCTTTCTTTTATTTATTGGAATGGATAAACATTTATTTCAAATTAATAAATTATATTTTAACAAATAAAAAAACTTTGGATTTTAACTTTTTTTCAGTCATCTTTTTTACAGTCAGTCGACCCTTGCTTCAAGATCCATCTGCTAAATTAATGAATTTTTGCATGAATTTTTGACATTTGTTGAGAATTCATCGGAAAAATGTAGAAAATAGTGTATGGAAGCACTGTTTTTATTTTAGCTTAATTCTTAAGCAGAGATGTTTATCGCCGCGAACTAAGCATATTTGTTGTTGTGTTTTACATGGAAATTTTTTTTAAAGCTAACATAGAGGGCACTAAAAAACACGCCTATTGTTTAACAAACATCGTGGCTCTTTGTGCTTTTACTTTGGAGACAAACAAATTAATAGGCAAATTAAATTAAATTTAACTGTGTAGTTAAATATGTAAATACTATTGCTTATTGTTTTTAATATAAGGTATTTCTTGCTTATCCACCAAACTCGAAAAGTAAATAACAATTTTTTTTCGACAAATACATCTGTCAGACAGCTGCCTGTTCTATCTTGTCTGACGTTTCTGTTCTACTCTGTTCTGTTCTAATCTGAAAAATCCTCACTGGACAATCCTAGTATACATTCATGACAAATCATAGCCACTATTTTTAAGTGTGCATGTTCTTTTTACACCATTGCGAAATAAAAGTATAAGGTATCATAAGTTAAGAGAGTTAGCTAATAGCTATATTATCTAACAACATCAAGCTCACTGAATTCATTTTGAATTTAATTTGACCATGAAAAATATTAGTATCTTGATGTAATTACAAACATATCATTAATTATACTTCTAGTTGTATATTAATTTTTAAAACTTGGTACTGTATTATTCTTTAAATTATTACTAGGTACACATAACATTTGCATTCAAACAATTCAAGCTGTCTTTATGCAATTTTGCTTACAAAAAATACATTACATGAGAATCAAGTAACATTGATGTAATTTGTAAATATTATTTGTAACAAAAGAAAACTATAAATGTTTGAAGGTACATAAATGTACCTATATGAGAAGTTAGTTTCTGTGATAATGGATATTAAAATACAAACATATGTGTGCAGGTAAACGTATGCGTGCATTATCCCAAATTTCCACCCTCCTTTCCCCCTCCTTTTTTTAATCGCTATTTTAGTATTTTTGTAAAAAAAATATCCAAATACTTTAAAAAGCCGAACGAAATTATCTTTGTTTTTGAATGACAGACGGAACTACGTTCGCCTATAGTTGAACTTTAATTGACGTGTAGTGTGTCGCATCACTCTGACCTAACTATAATAGCTTAAGCCAACATAAGCTTATGTCAAAAATCCAACGAAAATTTGCTTATATTTGCGAAAGTACTCCGCATAGCCATAATAAAATTTTGCTCGCATATCTACCTGTCTCTCTCCATTTTGCTTTTTAAAACGTTTTGTTTTTTTTTCTTTTCTTTGGGCTGTCAAATTCAATTAAGTGCCGAGCGGCTGAAATCGCTCTTGCTAAATTTAAACGAAACTTAACGAATATTACCAGGGATTGTGTGTTGCTTATGCGTGCATAAGTGAGCTAAATTCTATTATAGTTGGGCCTTAATTCTGTAATTTTTATGTATTACAATCACAACGTAGTGTGTGCAAAATTTTGCACGATTTATTTTAATTTGCAAGAAATATATAGTATACGTCGTGTTTTGTTTTGTGCAGAACAGCGTTTGGCTGGATCAGCTTATTTCTGTTTACTAAAGCCGGACTGACAAAAAAAATATCGTACACTCAATTGCTCTTAGAAATTATTAAGGCTCTCCCAAACCAATGCGAAACATTCGTTGCGGCGAAGAAACATTCGCATGTCAAAATTTATTTACATGGTTATATATGAGAGTGCCCACACCAACGCGGCGGAGAAACATATGAATTAATTTTGACTGACGAATGTTTCTTCGCCGCAACGAATGTTTCGCATTGGTTTGGGAGAGCCTTTATTGATTTTCTTTATTTCATTTTTCTACTTAACAATTTAAAATATATTACTTATTTTACTTTACATTTAACTTTTAAAGCCTAGTACTCACATCGGAGTGAAACGAAAAATAAAAGCGGTTTGAAATTTACGTGAATAAGCATTGCGAACCATAATTAATTATCCACGTGAAATTTCAATCCTCAGTTTGAACATTTTTAGTACTTACTTTGAATGAAAAAAATTATTTGATTTGTCTGACAGCTTAACGGAATCTTGAAATGCTTGAGAAGACTTTTTAATTCCATAGTTTCATTTTTGGCTTGTCGGTAACACTTAATATTCAAAAATAAACGATGATAAGATCCAAAATAATTCTTTAGGATTTTTTATTCAATTAATACAACTTTTATTTTAATTTATTGACAAATGTCACACTTTTCCACACTTCAATTATTTTTTCCTTGTGGTCGGACGTTAGGAAATAAAAATTATGAAATGAAATTAATTTTGAACCGGTTCATATTTCGCTCTCACATTTTGGGTACTCAGCTCTTGTTATGAATTTCATCGTTGTGAAATAAAGGTCACTTTTATATAGAAATTTCATTTTCACTTGAACTGAGTACTAGGCTTAAGAGATCAAAAGTAACGTAAGTGAAAAGAAATACATAGAAATTGAAAAAATTAAAGACTGTTTTTTTATTTTTATCGGCACGGTAGTATTCGTCTATAGTGCTCCATTCCTTTTTCATAGATCCCTTCCCACATACATACATATCCGTTTGATCTTCATCAAATAATGGACCTGAATCATCATCATTCTCTGGGCTGTTTCGATCGGCACGGCGCGGCGTAGGCAGCACCAAACAATGTAAAACATTCACGTATTTTCCCGATAACCATGAGGAATCCATCATCAACGGCGAACAAGTTGTGTCCACTGACGACGTACTTGAGGTTACTATCCCGGTACAGCTTAATCCGAAATCGGGGCCGAAAAAATAATTTTCTGCTTTCAATTTATACTTACGTTCGATTTCTTTGAGATCTCCCCCTGGATGTCCCAACGACCCGAAGAGATACGCCATGAAATATTTGATTTCAGCGATATTTCTGAAGTGCTCAGCACCGATATAGCACTGCGACATTTTTCTTCTCAATAGAACACAACAGTCACGAACGTTTAACGTTGGTTTATCGAATGTTATTGAGCACCAAATACACTTTTGTTCAAATCGTTTTATTAATTCTATTTCATCGATAAATGATCGTTCTATTTTATCGATCACATTAGATCAAAGTTATCGGTCGTTAAAATATTCAAACACATGCACAATATATACTTGAATGTTATTTCTTATTTAAGAACCAAAATATTCACTAGAAATAATTTATATGGCAAAACAACGTTTGCCAGGTCAGCTAGTATAGGCGTTTTTTATTGGGCATTCTTATAGACAGCACAGCAAATTTTGCATAAGAAATAATAGTGTGGATAAATAAGGCAGTAAAAATAGTGCAGATAATAGTGTAGATGAAGTTTTGGAATGTTTGGAATGGAACCACACTCGTTCGGGTTGCAGAAAAAAGTTTGTACGCTAAGGTTGGCAGGCTTTGATAATTGAAGGGATGTGTTCGTTTCATTTAAATTATTTTAGGCTTTGTTTTCACTTAAGCTAAAACTTTTGGTTTGAAAAATTAGGTAACGATTAGATAGCAAGTGTAATTAATAAATGGGTTGAATGTGTACCCCGCTTAGGTCTTTATTCTCGTAGAGCTAAATCTCAACGAAAATCTTCTAAAATAAAAAAGAATTCTGTTGTCTCCCAATATTTTATCTTATTCAGTATAAATTATTTTTTACTTAATGTAAACTTTTGTACAAACGATAGGTATGAGTATGTTTGGCATTAATTTTTCCGCAAAATGTGTAAACAGTGTGTAAACCTGTCTTAGCTGTTTCTTTTTAATGCAGAAATGGTCAGTTAATGTCGTTTTCGATTGGATTCTGGATTGATTCCAATCGAATTATTTTCAGTTGTTCCGAGGCGAATTCGCGAAATATTATGTTTGTGTGAGTAAATTGTCTGATATTTATGTATATTTTGCACGTTCAGTGGAGTAAAATGAATTTGACAAATAATTATGGATTTACATGTATCTTCGTCCGACTTCTGCAAAAAAAAGGGGATGCAAAATTAAAATGTACATTTGTTGGATAGAGAGAAAACACCAAAATGCAGAAGATCTTCGTGCATGAAGATTATAGGAAGTGCCATAATGCAGATATGAAGACCAACATGTTCATCTTCTCGGAGTTTTGGTCCCGCTCTGCTTTTCTTCATATTTGCAGAAGATACATGTAAATCCAGCATAATCCGATGATGTGGTTTATATGTATATGTGTGTTCCTAGACTACTCCTTTATAAAATCCGGAACAGAAGAACACTCCGAAAACATTACTCGGAACATCCAATCGAATTATTTTGGAGTAAGCGGAATCAAAAAGGAGTAACTCCGAACCTCCAACTGAAAACGAGATAAGTTTACAAAACCATTGAACAACTTAAAGCCGGAACTACACCTGTCTCGTGTGTTGTGTTGTGGAGTCGTGTCTCGCTATCTTTCCATATATTTCATAAGCCATATAACACCCGAAACAAATGTGGTTCTACTGAAATGAAATACATTGAAACGAAAGCGACACACGACAACACACGAGGCAGGTGTAGATCCGACTTAAGTCGTATCCACACATATCTTCGTGTGTTGCCCTGTGTCGCATCGCTGCAAAGTATTTGATATCGGTAGAACCACATTTGTCGCGTGTGTTGTGTCACTTTGTGGCGCATGAAATGTATGAAATGACAACAGCACACGGCTCCACAACACGTATAAAACAGAAGTGTATAAAACATCAAAATGCAAATCCTCACATAAAGAATCACATTCTATAAAGGCTCTCCCAAACCAACGCGAAAGCGGCACATTCGGCTACGCGGCGGCAGTTTTTGTTGTTGTTAAGCATTGTTTATTTGCCATTTTTGTGAATGATTCGCCGTGCATAGCGAATGTTCCGCATTGGTTTGGGAGAACCTTAACTCGGAAGATATTTGACATTACCAAATATACCTACTTTGTCACGTGATCAAACTGACAAGTTGTCACTATTCTTCCATTTTAAGATTTAACTTTTAATATTTTATATGGAAATATACGTTTAAAAAACAGCGAAGACCTTTATGTTTTTCATGTCAACCCTTCAACTCGTATTCAACTCTAATCGGACTCGATCTTCATACAAACATTAAAACTCTAACTCAACTACACATTAAAAACGTACTTTTCGAACACATCCCTATGCTTATTCTCAGATCTTGGACTTGGATGTTGTTATTTGATTTTGCATCAATTAATTAAACATAAGTGGCAAAAAGGTAAGCAAAAACTATTCAAACGAGTGCATACTTGTTTAACTTAAAAAATATCAATTTTTACTTTGGATTCAATAAGCTTGACCCACGAAGTGACAAAAGCCTTCTTGAATTTTTACGCAGTAAAAAAAGAAGAATTAAAGCATTTAAGAAAGAAAAAATTTGCCTACGCGAACGTTCTAGAAGATATGATTGCGGCAGGATTTGTAAGTACCTAACCCCGAGTTCATAATTTGCAATATTTTGTGTAGATAGATTTAGTAAACCATTTTTTTTTTAATTTCAGGATTCAGGCATCACACCTCACCAACTTGAAGTAAAAATGCAAACGCTGTTGAGGTCGTACAAAGATGATAAGGATAACGCGTCAAAAACTGGTGCATCTCCGTGCCCGCGACCCTTCATGGCACAAATGGATGAGATTTTCGGTGACAAGTCATTCCAAGAGCGAGATGATATATCTGGGCTCTGAATGTCTTCAGAATACATCTGTTACTGTGCCAACGTCATCGGATACGCTCTCAGTAAGAGTATTGAGCATCTCGGAAAGACAAGCTGAGGTAGCTCCTACATTCGAAGCTTTTGAGGAAGACGAATATTCAGTAGATATATTTTCAAATGTTACTGCCTCAAATACTTCATATGTATTTGCTACCCCAGCTGCTTCTGTTGTAGTTGCTACCTCATCCCCAGCTACTTATAACGTTGCTGCACCATCATCTTCATCAGCGGCAAAAATAAAAGTTCGAAGGAGAGGAATGTCTAGATCGGTATATTATAAAGCTAAATTGGAGCAGAGGAGGAGAGAAATGGATGCAGCCGAAGAACGCTTCAAACAGCGACAACGAGACAAAGTGAGGCTTCAGCTCCGGAAAGCCCAATCTGAAGCAAAAAAGATGATTTGATTGAAAGAATTTTGAAAGGAATAAACCGTTGAATCTTTATGTAACCTACATACATTTATGTGTATGTAGGTATTTACATATGTTTCTAGTTGAAATTTTTTTTTTAAATTTTTTTTTGAAGTTGGAATAAGAAAATTGACATGGGTGCTTTGCACCTCAGTATCAACATTCAGTGTCGTAATAAACTTGAAAGTTTAAAAAAAAAAACTATGTGAATTGCATATGTTTGTATGTAGTTTTGCTCGCCACTGTTCGTATGTATGTATTGACATAATGCCACGGGTACCAACTTTGGGATGTAAAATAAAAGTGTCTAAAAATAATGAATATATGTTTTATTCGGTCTGTCATTACTGCGCTACCTATAAGTTACCAATAAAAAACGCCTAATATTATTGAACCAATACATACATCTTCAGTTTCTAGCTATGTTTAAGTTGTTAGCTACGGGAGCAAGTTTGTACTATCCAGTCGTGCAGTTTATTTTTTTTTTCATAATATGCTTTTTTCGTCAATTTCAAGGTAGCATTTGGTTCGATAAGTCGAAAGTCCATATTTTATAAACTGCAATCTAGGACTGTCAACATGTTTTGGTCGTTGTATTTAGAAGTTATTCCAACAAAAAACTGCATTCATTTATAATTTACAATCGAATAGGATTGAGATAATTCAAGGAGTAAGGCAAGGTATTAGCCTGATTCTTTGAGGCAATCGCATTTTCTATCGCAGAAGCAATTTAATACTAAGGTACCAAGCAATTTCAGTTCAATTCACTATTTTCGCTAACATAAAAATAAAAATCTGTTAGAAACCAACTTGAAAAGGGTGAAATGCCAAAATGTATTGCGATGGAAATACTTACACTACCATTGAATTAAAAAAAGGCCAATGGAGTCGCTTTGCATTTTTTTTGCCTCAAATATTGCCAATGGAGCCCCTGAGTAAGTATTTAATGCGACAGCAGAGGCAATCTTGTTTTATGGGACTCAGGAGTGAGGAGTGCAGAGGTTTGAAGAGGTGGAATATTTGCCAGAACATCCACAACTATACCCTAAATCATTTCTTACTTGATTTCATATTTTTTTTTTTGATATTTTAAAGATCTAAATTAGCACTCCATGCAGCACATTTTTGTTGGACATTTTGTTTTGAAATATGCTTGCCTTTTGCTTCTTCTCATAGAATTATTATTTTGTAAACAAACACGACAGCGACGTATTGTTATGCAACAGATTGCTTAGAGAAGCATCGTTCTGCTTTAATGCTCTCTTTCTCAATGAATATAATACCGACTTTCACAAAAACAAAAATAAAAATAATTTTCAACCTAACCTAGTGCCTCTCATTTACGATGCCACCCATATCATATCAAAACATAAATTCAATTGAAAATTTATTGCGCATACGCCAGAGTACACCCGGCAAATTTGTGATGAACCTCATCCCATGCACCACATTGAATATCACTCTTTGCGTTTCTAGTTCAACGCTACATATTTAAGATATGCAATCAAAATAGAAACCACGTGGTATTTTTTTTTTTAATGCAAAAACAAAAGCACATGTTGGATGCAACTGACTTTCCCATTGCGCAAGTTTTGTTTTTTGTTTTCGAATTCCCGCCAAAATCCATTCGAATGAGAGAGAAATATTAACAGAGCTTTAAAGAACTGTTAATTGAAATGTTACATGGCCCTTGGAACTTGGGATGTATTGTATATACAAAAGGGCTCTTTCGCCGGTTAACGGATTCAATTGGAGCAGAGAATTCATTCAGTCTGCAATTGCCATTCAAGTCGTACGGTTTATCTTCGCGTGAACTTAAATTGCGAGAAAAATACCGATGCAAATATTGTTCTTTTTCTTGCAAATAAAGAGAGCAAAAAACTACAAATAAAAATTAAACACTTTTGCTCCCAAGATTTTGTTTGTCAGTGAACTGAAAGATATGCTGTCGGGTGGACTGTCGAGACTGTCTTGTCTTGTCGAATCTCTGTTTTTGCGATAACACGCTGCTTCGCCAAAAAGTGTTCACGGTAAAGTTAAATGTTGTCACACTGACACTTGAAAAGAAGTAGCGTCGTAGATTTGCTTGTTTGTTTTTTGTTTGCTTTTTGCTGCCAGTAAAGTTTATCCTTTAAAACGGTTTTTCGTTGATATTTTTTTTTTGTTCGAAAAAAATAAAAGAAAAATGGCTTTAGTGCCGTTAAGCGATGGTGATTCTCCTTTACCAGCAGTCAGAATGGATTATTGCACTCCGTGAACGTCGATGCTGCAAATTGTATTAAATTTTTGAGTGGAATAAATTAGTATTATTATAATTATAGTGAAAAATTTAAATTGATTTCCATAAAGTGTGAAAAATTGACTGAGTTGCGTTGTATTTGTGTACCGAGTGAAGTGCCAATATTTATGTGATTTATTTGAGTTCACTGAACCAACAGTGAGCTTGCGAGGTGCGTGGAAAATGTATTAAAAATAAAATACGAATTCTTATTGTACCTATGGATTTTTTTTTTGCATCAAGAGGATTATTGAACTCAAGTGGATTATTTACCTATTTATTGGTAAGTTTTTTTTTTCCTCAATTAAGGAACAATTTTTTTTCGCTTGTGGTACACACCTATACCTAAAAATATATCAGTGGTTTTAAATAGAAATGAACGCCTTAAGGGGATTACTGAAATTACAATTATTGTGAATCTGCCATAATTTAGCAAAATTATTATCTGTCAAAATGTATAACGTTTTCTTCATATACATATAGCTTGTCAAGAATATTTGCGATTTTTGACAGATATTTTAATAAAAAATGGGGGATTTGAGATTATAAGCTCCAATGATTTGTACCTATACCAAGTTATTTTTGTTATCCCTTTGAGGCATGTAAGAAGAAATTGTTCTTTCAACAAAAAAAATATATTTATTTGAGAAACTCTTAAGGAAAAGCAGACTTTAGTCATTCAGTTTTTATTGGGAAAGTTAAGCATTTTCAATTTTATATTACCTATAGGTACAGAAACAGTTTTCAATCTAAATTCGATAGGAACCCGACTCTAACAGGCTTGGTAGGCCTAAATAGATGAACAAATATTTTTTTTAGTTGTGCACGCGCTAAACAGTTTTTGACAACCTTTAAAATTGTTTAAATACAGTGCGAGCGTAACGTTGTGGTTCCATTAGCAATTTTTGACGCAATGGCAAAAGCAATGGGAATATCAATTTATTGCTTGGGTGGGCATTGCATTTCTAGTTAATTTCAGTTTAATTACCTGTTTTTAATAATTTAAACTTTAATTGACAATTTTTTTTCACGGGTTCTCGTATTTTTACCTTTAAGGTTAGACCGCACTAGGCGGAACTGCACAGCAGGGGAACTGCGATTCACAATAATTTGTATGAGATTTTATGAAGTTCAGTTGCCGCTTAGTGCGATATAGCTCATATTATTTCATACAAACAATGTTTTGCCGCGTCGTGAAGTGTAGTTCCGCTGCAGTTATGTGCGGTCTAACCTTTAATTTCAAAATGAAATAGAAGAGAAGGGGAGAAACCATTTTGAAAAAGCCGAAATGTCAAATTGTATTACCCCGGAAATGGAAAGTAATAATTGCCTTCCATCTACCGCGCAATATTGCGATTGCCAAAGTGCCTCCATATTGGCATTATTTAAGGCAATGACAATGAGTGAGGCAATTCATTGCCTTAAATATTTCCAATGGGTCCCATGGGTTAGGAAAATAGGGAAGAATTAAAGAGAGAAAACCGATATTGGGAATGCGAATCGTCAAATTGTATTGCCCCGGAAATGGAAAGTAATAACTGCCTTCTATCTACCGCGCAATATTGCGATTGCCAAAGTGACTCCATTGGCATTATTCAAGGCAATGGTGATGAGTGAAGCAATTTATTGCCTGAAATGAGTGAGGCAATTAATTGCCTGAAATATGGTAGGCGGCCTTCGGCCAAACCATACAAAGACTTAGTAAATTCGAAAACACTGAAATGTAATATTTTGTATTTATGAAGGGAATAAAACTTAATCTTAAACTAACTATTGTGTGAAACATTGCCAATGGGGCCCATGGTTTAGGAAAATAGTTAAGGTTTAAAGAGAAGATACCGAATGTCAGGGAAAAATTGTGACGGGTAGAACATCGCACATTCGGGTAGTGTGCTTAAAAAAAGAATCTCTATACAGTACGTATCTCTTGGCAGTACGTGCAAAACTGGACTCGAGAGTAAACTGATGTGCATTCCTAGAAGAACGAGTATTACGGTTGAATTGTTTGATGGAAAGGAATGCTTAAAATTTGGTTATTCCCTTGAGGTGATCATTTTTTTTTGTTTTCAAAAATAACCGTGAAATAACTGCCCAATGAGATTATCCCCGTGCAAAATAAATGCTATCTTATCTTCATCTATTTATTTGTATTTTTGAAGAAAATGATTTCACTGTTAAAAGGACAGTATTTTTATTCAGAAATGGAATGGAAACTTTGCAGTGTTACCGAACTTTTAGTTGACAGTGATTTTCGCCGATTTTTGACGCTGCGTGCTGGGCGGTACGGTTTGCGTATTTCCGACGGTATCATGGTTATAATTCATCGAATATATTTAGAAACTTGAAAATTATAGGAAATATTGTAAGACGCTATTTGTTGAAATGTTTCCCACGCAGAAAAACAAGTTTTCCTCATCAAAACTTTTGGTACTGAAATCCAGCAAGGGCTTGTATCTGACAAGTTCTCCTTGTCTATATTTTCCCTACTGAAAACTTAGTAGGGCCTTGCCCAAACTAGACAGAAACTTGGCATTTTTCCAGCCGGGTTGTATTCAAAAATGTTCACCCTCTCCAAAACGTATCACCTACATTGTGTTTTGCATAAAATCTATCCATCAAAGTGCATTAAATGGAGAAGGTTGTTTTGAATATGAAAAATTGTGTACGATGGGAGGAGGATCTATTTACTCCTGTTTGGAGAGGAGGTACATTTTTATTTTAAAAAAAATGACCAAGTCACAAAATCATGCATTTAGCTTTTTTTAAAGCCAGTAACCCGTTCTTTAACTTTTTTTTAATTTTTCTTTATTTGTATACCTACTATGTGCATGCTTTTGTGATTTTCTTATTCATTTTATTCGAGTTCTACAAACGAAATGGTAAAATGTCTTCTGTTTTTTTTTTAGAAAATTATCTAATGCGATTTTGTGTTTAATTGAAGCCTTTACTTACTGTCTTACGAGTTCGTTTTCTTTTTTTTTTCATCCATTGACAAAAAATCAAGCTGTTTTGGTAAAATTATGTTTTCAGTTGACTGACACATAGTATAATATATAATAAATATATATATATAATATATTTGAAATTGAACATGAAAATTAAAACATATCTTAGAAAATCCCACAAAAAATACGACTTTTTTTGTGTCAGGAAGAACAATCTTCAAAAAAAAATTTCAACCAACATAATAAGAACACAATTTAGTTTAACGATTTTCAACTATATACTTTCTAGCTTTGAATGGTTTTTTTACGCAAAAGCCATTAAAAAAGGTTAAGGTTAAGTGTTTTATTTGTAATTTATTTCATCTTTGAGGAATTATTTCATTTTTTGTTTAATATGCGGAGGGGGGGGGGAGTTTAGTTATTTCATTGGGGAGGTATTTCAAGGAGCCATCTTAAAGTTCTAAAAATCTAAATTTTTTTTAAATTTTTACAAAATGTTGTTGTTGTATTGAAATTGATTTTTATTTCTTTTTTGCGAAACATCCAAAAACAAGAAATAGTGTTTTTGACGATACTGAAATCAATTTAAACGAGGCTGAGACGAATATTATTTTCAACTTATTAAGCTCTTCCTTGCTATTTATCATGCGAGAGAAATACTTCATACTTTATCTATGATTTGTTAAAGAAAAAACTCTCATCCATTATGGCTAGACATTGAATTGTTTTTTTTTTGTTCTTTCATTTATTTATTTATTTATTTAAAGCTAAATAATTTACAAATTAATTTATAAACTATTTTTTTAGAAGGCATCAGGGCAACAAGGCCATATGGTGCCGTATTTTACGTACATGTTTACTTATATAATTAGTAAAAATAAAGAACGAAAAACAAAAAAAAAAAAAAACAAAATTTAATGGAAAGTGAATTTAAAAATATTTTTGAATTTATATGTCATTAAACTTGTTGTGCAATGAAGTTGCTTCTTTTATATTTTTTAGCGATCTTAAGTTTGCTGGATCTAACATTTCTCTAAGTTGTTGATGAGTTTGTTGTGGATCTGTTATTCGCTTGGATATTGGGCAAGTAACAATTATGTGCCAAATTGTTAATGCGGTTCCACAGTTCTGGCATTCCTCAGGTGTTTTTTTGTTATACAGATGTCGACTCGTGAAAAGGGTTTTTCCTACCCTTACTCGTAGCAGTTTTATACAATCGTCCCTTGTAAAATTCGTGTTGTATGGTATATGATTTGGAGAGGAGTGGTACCTTCGAAGAAAAGTTTGAGAAGTTCTCCACTCTTCCGTCATCTGTGACTTCTGGGTTGAGTTAACAATTTTTCTCGTTAGTCGAAAGGAGATTGGGATTGTTACTGTCAAAGGATATTTGATAACTTCCTTAGCTGATGTGTCTGCAAACTCATTTTTCCGACGTGTGCAGGTACCCAAGCTAAAGTTATTTTTTCACTTAAGTTGAGACTGCTTCTGATAGCTTCGAGGGATGGACATTTGTTTAATCCACTGCGAAGTCCGTTAAGGATGCTAAATTGTCCGAGATAATGGTTGTCCCCTTCAATTGTTGGGCTAAAGATATAGCGCTCTCAATAGCTGTTACTTCTGGGATATAGCTCCCAGCTAGATCCAACAAGAGTCCTTGGTGGACAAGTTTTGTTTCTCCATTTATTTTGAACTCAATAACTGCATATGAGGAATTGTTGTCTTTAAACGAGCCATCGGTGTAAAAGATGCGTTCTGTGTTAGAAGAAGCTATCATATCCATGTGCATCTTACGGTACTGTTCATCTGGAGTTTCATTTTTTTTATGTTGTGCTAAGCTGGTGTCGATTTTAAGCAATTTCCTCTTCCAAGGTGGCGGGGGGTTAAAACTGCTTCTCAAACTAATTTCAGGAAATGCTATTTGTGTCGTGGGTAACAATGACACCATGTTGACCAGAGCTGAAGTAGAATTCTTTCGGTTTGTTTTTTTGCTGAGGATCTCTTCTTTTAATGTGGTGTGTAGCGGATGTATGATGTCGGCTAATCCTTTACTGGCTATATTAACTGCCCTCTTTTTTCCAAGTTGTTCGAAGGAAGTATATCTCCCTTCGACTCGGAGTGCTCCAATTGGTGTAGTTTTTAGAGCCCCTGTTGCCGTGCGATAGCATTCATTGATTGCTGCGTCAATTTTCTCTATATTTTTTTTTTGTTGTCCACATAAAAACTGTCATACCATGTTGCAGGGTGCCTTCTACTTATACCTTAGCTATTTTTACCGAAGTTTCCAAATGTGGTCCTCGTTTTCGAGAGCAAATCATTTTGAGTGCGTTATTGCGTGATTTTAATTGATTTAGGACATGTTTGGTATGCAAATCCCATTTGAGATTGCCACTGAAGTTAACCCCCAGTATTTTAAGTTGTCTTTGTGGCAAAATTGTGTTACCTTGAAGAATAATCGGAGGGGGTATATACCGTCTTTTACTGCAGAGGTGAAGGGCTTCAGTGTGTAAAATATGTCAAGGATTCATATTTATTTAATGGTAATCAGCTAAAAAGGTTATTGTAAATCTTATCATAGGTAAATCTGTTTGGGATGATATTTTTTTTATATTTTGTAGACAAAATCTTAGCTATTAAATCAGAACAGATTTTTCACACAGTATAAAAGAGTGGATTCAATTTTATGTCTTTCATACAATTTTTTTTATGTGAAAAATATTTATGTTCCCCCAAGACACTGACTTTTACAATAAAGACTTAGAATACTCTTTATGATTCTATCATGTGCTGGGTCCTTACATTATTTTTTTTTATTCTTTGTTGTAGATTTTCAGGATATCTATGATCTAGAGCGTCTTTACAAACAAAAAATGTTGTTTTATGACTCTAAAAAGGTGCAAATTATTTATAAAACGTTTTATTATCATTTTTTTTTTGATTTTGGTTGGTGGTTCTCCAGAAGAAGCCCTATTATGTTGAATGGACAAAAAAAGTTGAATTCAAGATATTTTTATATTATAGAGTCTTGGAATCAAGAGCTTCCAAATTTTCGGCTCATAATAGGGACTGTCATAAAACATTTCTGGATTAATTTTGGGTTGCTTGAAACTAATATGACAATAAACTTTCTTTCAACATACATACATAGCTTTTTCGTAATATGAAAAAAATAAATATTTGTCTGAGACTGTCATAAATCGTTGTAATGATTTTTTTAAATTAAATTATGTAAGCAGGCCAAAACCAAAATTATTGTTCCAAAAAAGAATTCAAACTAAAACAAAATTATTTTACATCTTTTTTTTGAAGTTTTTTTCGGAAATTTAGTTTTTTATTTATATTTAAAGTGCAATAAATATGTAACTGATTCAAAGAAGTAATTTTGTAATTTTAAGTTCAATGTACAGAAATAGCAAAAAGTGTTCGTTTAATTAATTTGTAAAACTTTGACAATTCGGTATGGGAAAAGGGTTCAATAAAACAATTTCAGAATTTACTGACATATTGGTAGAGGCATTCTATTTTTCTACAACACCTTATACCCTTATAGACCAAGAGCCCACAGCAGATTTGGCGTACGAAAATGAACCAAAATAAATTATATAAGTCGAAAGGTGTATTAAGGTTGATAAAAGAAATGCAAGTCTTGCAGTCCCTGGTGGCGGCTGTTAGGTGAGAGGGGCAATTTTCTAAAAAATTGACTTAAAACAGAAAAATTTTAAAAAACAACGGTAACATGTACAATGCCCTGTTATATTTTCATAAAAGGCCAGAAGTTCCTTCTTTCATTTCCTTTTTAAATAAAGTTCTTTCAATGAATAGTTTTTGAAGTATTAAGGCTCTCCCAAACCAATGCGGAACATTCGTTGCGGCGAAAAAACATTCGCATGTCAAAATTTATTTACATGGTGATATATGAGCGTGCCCACACCAACGCGGCGGAGAAACATATGAAATAATTTTGAGTGACGAATGTTTCTTCGCCGCAACGAATGTTTCGCATTGGTTTGGGAGAGCCTTTAATGTTTGAACTCAAAATTGTTTTTTGAAACTTGGTGGGAATGTCGGATTAACCATAAGAATAAAGAATCAAAAGAGTCCATACAAATATTTGTATCCCACGGGTGTTTTTTGGAGGGGGAAAGAGAGAGGTATGACTTATCGAAATTAAAAAATTATATTGATACAATTTGGACATATGATACTTGATTTTAGGGTATTTTTCAAATCTGATTCTAATGATATCAAAATTAAGGCGATTATTGTAATCCTAAAAAAAGTTATGGTCCATTTTATCCAGAGATGACTGTTTTTCAGTAAAACTGGTAAACTATTAAAAAATACCTTGAAAATAATGGTACATTGATGAAAATTTGTATAAATATTTAATTTGACATGAGAATAAAGGATCAAAAGAGTACATACAAATATTTATGACGAAATGGTGTTTTTCTGAAGGAAAACAGAAGCTATGAAATTTTGATCATAACACCTATCCCAAGAATGGGAAGAAATTTATTAAAAATGTTTCATTTGTCAATAGCCAAATTGAATATTTATACAAATTTTCATCAATGTACCATTCTTTTCAAGGTATTTTGTTAATAGTTTCATGTATTCAATAAAATCTATCGATTGTAAAAAAAATCATTTCGGTATGACTTACCGTTTAGAAAATAAGATTTCGGCCTTTTAATACGTTCACACTAATTTACCCTACTTAAATTTAAAATTTCAAAAAATCCCTTATTAAAAATTTTTAATATTAAATTTCCTTTCATATTATATTTTTTTTATTTCTTTATGGCTTACCACATAAGCGCAATCAGATAATTGAATAAACGCAAAAATTGACCTTTAAACCGTGGCAACCCTATGAAGGGCCCACTATTTTTTAGGCAACCCATGCGCAAACTGTTTATTTGGACACTATCTAAAAAACTGTACACCTCTCATCTGGTAAAGAGATGAGGGTAGGTCGTCCTATGGCCGTCTCCCCGACTATAAGGTCACTCAACAAAAAAAATCTTTTTTTTGGTTTTATTTTGAAATTCCTTTTTTTTTAGATGCATAAGTTTTTTAATAAGTTGACCATAGTCCTGTTGGTCAATTTGATTGGCTCACACGACACAAACCAACTTTACGTGCATGAACAGCAATTTATTCAATTTTGTAAAGAATTCAATAAAAAAAGTGCGTATACGCTTGAGTGTACCACGTTTATTATATTTGTTTTCAGAGAAAATAAAAATACGACTTTTATGAGACATAATTTTATTTGATCCTCTATAATGTAAATCAGTTAATTGCATAACTTTTTTTTGACAGTCCAGTTTTTAGTACTTTTTAGTATTTTGTTCTTTGGCAGAAAGATATTTCTTTTTTTTTTTGAATAGGTAGATTTATTCGTTCAAAAATAGAATGCATCATAAATTGGGTCCAGTGACACCTATAGGATTCAATTTAAACTACAAAAAAAAGAACACTCTTTGATTTTTGTAATATTAAAAAAGAAGTGAAGAATTAAAAAAAAAAACACTAGAAGAAGTAATTTTTGTATTAATTAATTTATTAAGACAAATTAAATTTGTCATACTTATGTATGATTATTAGTTATTAAGAAATCAATGACCAAAGGCAAAAGGCGAAACTGCATTCAAATGATATTTTTGAAAAATAGTCGCACAGGGGCAAAAAAAAGCGCGGTTTTCATCGTATGGTTTCGTGGTCGTGAAGTCTGTGGAAAAAAATCCAGGATAATATGAAAAGGGCACGGTAGTGCCTAGCCAAACTCTGGCACTACACACTTTTTACAGGATCAAAATCAGGCGATTTTCGACCCCCCCCACTAGGTTTAGTACCAACAAAGTCACAAACATAAAATTCGCAGCAATTGGTAAGCTCACCAGGTTGAGGCAACTCACCAATATTCAATTCTTTAGCATGAGTGGTTCCTGAGATATAAGACTGCAAAATTTGCTACACTCACTCACTACTGACAAGTACTCCTGCTCAGTACCGATATAGTGCTGCGACATTTTTCTTCTCAATAGAAGACAAGAGTCACGAATGTTTTACGTTGGTTTATCGAATGAAAATGTTTACCGTCATTTCCGACAGCATAAACGTCAAACACAATTTCGTTTTAATCGTGTTGTTCGTTACATTTCATCGATAAACGATCTTTAAAATATTCAAACACACATACAATACCGGGTCAGCTAGTAATTTTTTAAAACATTTTTTTAAATTATTTGATTTGAAATTTAATTAATTAAAAAAAAAATATACGTTAAAGTATTGCAGGTATTACCTTTGTTTTTTAATTAATTTATTTTTCATTTTATGTACTTTTTTGGAATATTTTCCCTCCCCCCTATGCTGTTCATCAAACAGTAATATTTTCGTTAGCGAACAAAAAATATCAATGGTTAGCTAAATTTGAACTTGAGTTCCAAAACGGTTCAATTATAAAGGTTGGAATTTTTTTTCTGTTACCTATTTAAAATTTGTGTTTCTGAAAGCAAAAATATATTGCTCCGAGAGAATTGTATTTACCAAAAAATAAGCACAACGCACATTTGCTCTTTCAAAGTAGATAACTAAGTATTTGTTTTTTTTTTTCAAATGTTTTATATGAAATCGTTTTTGTGCCGTAAAAAGTTCGTAACGCGTTATGTGGTATATATATACCTAAGCATACCAACAACCTACATGTGAAATGTTCGTAATCCTATAAAAGGTAAAGAAATGCAAAAGAAAACTCTTCCTTTTGTAAGTCTTAAATATCATCTCATTACAAACATATACAGAAATGGAGCCAAAAGCTCTTTGTCAGAATATTTTTTTGTTTGTATTATAAAATGAGTATAATGCTGTCGCTGTTGTCATTTCGGTTTAATATCGGACTTAGTTGTCAGTTCAATGTTCAATTGAAGATAAAGAAGCTATCATCATCCTTTGACAAATACAATTTAATAGAACGTATCAGGTACAATACACGCAGTGTATAATACGGTTATGAGATGCTTAAAGCTAAAACCATACCCATATATGTACATGTTTTTATTTCCCTGGACTTTTTTGTGTGTTTACATAAAACGTATAAGAATTTGTTATTTTTCCTTGAAAACAAAAAAAAAAAGTTCTTCATCCTGGCAGGAACCTTTTTACGTGACAACAGCTACATACTAATACTATTAGTGTTTTAGTGTTGTTATAACATTAACGTCCGTAGATATCGGATAAAATATGAAATTAGATTTTGGGTAAAAAAAGAACTATACAATAATTGGCATGGCGGGTAAGTGTCAGCTAAATTCTATTATTATGTATTTTATTTTTCCATACACCCACCAAATCAATGTCCTACACCAAGACAACATAAAGACACCAAGGCAGCATAAACAAAAACCTATAATGGACCTGCCTGAAATTCTAATGGATTCGTGACAAGATTTTTGTCTTGCAAAGCTAAATATAGATAACAACGAAAAACAATATTAAGTTAGTCAACAAGAGGGAAGATAGATAAATTTTGTAATCATATAGAGTACTGATGAAAAAGCTCTGAAATTGAAAGACATTAATATTATGATTTGAAATGGATTGGAATTCGATAATACAAACAAAAATACCTTTAAGTATATTTATTTCATCTTCTTTTTATAAAGCTTTTAAGACGATTTTCTCTACAATTCTCGTAAAACTTGTTAAAAAAAAACTTTTTATTTGACGCAATTACCTGAATAAGAAGCTTCTGAGGACCCATAATATACAATTTTGCACATATTCGTCAAAAAGCTCTTTATCATCAAATCAGCTGGATATTTTGCCAAATATAAACCTAGTAAAAGTCGTTTTTAAAAACGTTTTTTTATATTTGGCAGAATATTCAAGTCATTTGACGATAAAAAGCTTTTGAACGAATTAAATGTTAAAATTTCTCCAGCATTGCGCGTGTTTTTGGAGCAGAGAGCTGTTAGCTTGAAAATCTCCTAAAACTCGATTTCAAACATAAGATTTATTTGAAGACGGTAGACGGCACCAATCAATAAATTTAAATAACAAACATTTTAGTTTTCATCTTAATTTTAATATTTTTATAGAAAAAAAATCGTTTATTTAAATTATTCTCGCAAAACTCGTTTTTAAAAAACGTTTTTTTGTTTTAATTGAACCTGGCTTGGGAACTCCTTAAATACGAAAGTTGAAAAATTATGCTTAAAATTTTAAGGTTTTTCTTTGCACGTATTATTGTATTTTAGAAGCCTCATAAAAGTCGTTCTTAAAAACGATTAATTTATATTTTTTTGCAGATTATCGAATTCATTTTCTGATAACAAACTCTCTGATAAATGAAATGTTAAAAATGGTGAACTATTTATTGGTGTTTTTCGACCAGAAAGCATTCTGCTTTGAAGATCTCCTAGAACTTGTTTTTAAAAAAAAAGAATTTTTTCGTTATTGAAAAATCGAAATATTTATGATTCTGAACTTTGCAGTCAATGCGTCCGCTGAAGTTTGAACACCCACCAAAGTCGTAATATTTGTTCGATTTTAAAAAACTAAACGGCAATCGCTTCGTCTCGGCAAGACCTAGTGCCTATAACTTTTTTTTTGTAAGACAGATAAAAAAAAACTAAAAATTATCGGCACTAGATTTTGCCAAGACAAAGTCATTGCCGTAATTTTTATGAAAATGCGGCGAAAATTACAGTGGTAACTGAAGGCCAAAGTTTTTTTAGTTAATTTTTTGGGGTTTTTTTTAATCTTTTGGCCATAACTTTTTTTAAGACAAATAAAAAAAAAACTTAAAAATATCGGCACTTGATTTTGCCAAGACAAAGTCATTGCCGTAATTTTTATAAAGATGCGGTGAAAATTACAGTGGTGACTTAAGGCCAAAGTTTTTTTTAGTTAATTTTTTCGTGTTTTTTTAATCATTTGGCCATATTGTTTTTTAAGACAAATAATCAAAAATGTTAATAAGAATATAAAGTTTTTACTCATATGTATATATATACAATTGAAACATGTTATTTACATAATTCTTCATACAGGTTGATATTTGATAACAGGTTTCACCAAGCGACCGTATCTCGTTTTGTACGTTGAGGATGTGACATCATTACTGACATTCGTAGTCGGTTCTGAGTTGGAAGTACTTTTTGAAATCAATGGATCGATGATCGTTTGACTCTTTTCCTCTGAATTGTTAGTAGATGTACCAGGTGGTATTTGATTATTCGGATTAACTGCAATACTTTTTTTCTGGAAATATATGAGCATTAGTTTTATTTAAATTAAGTGAATTTCGTCGAATGGTTTTTCCATCATCGGTACGAATAATGGTTGAACGAGGTGTGTCGGCTTTTGATTGGATTTCTCCAGAAGTCCAGTCGCGAACGCCTTTTTGAATGCATACTCTATCTCCTGGATTTAAAGATGGTGAAAGCTTCGTATGGGCATCGGCATAATATTTACCGATTAGTCTGGACTTCGACATATATTGCTTGACGTTCTTGACTACATTAGGTTTGAGTTGATTTTTTGCTTGTGATAACGTTGAACGTGTGTATCGGCTCATTAATTTTTGATTTGGAGATTGCATTTCATTGTCTCTTGGAGTATTCCTCGAGTTTAGTAAGGCCAAATCCACGTCAGATCCATCCAAAGTACATCGCCTTAAGATCTTTTTTGCTTCTTGAACATAACTCTCAGCGAGACCATTTGAACGAGGATAATATGGGCTGGAGGTTTGATGAATAAATTCCCAAGACTTAACAAAACTTTTGAATTCTCTCGAAGAAAATTGAGGGCCATTATCGCTTTCAAGTCTCATTGGAATGCCGAAAGTTCGAAACCAAAGCTTGAGCAATCGAATGACTTCAGATGATGTTGACTTTTTTAATCGATGGAAATCAAAAAAACTTGAATAACTGTCAACAGCAAGCAAGTATTCGTTACCCTTAAACGTGAAAATATCTGTCGCTACGATCTCCCATGGAAGGTCTGGAACAAATTTTGATGATTGATTGGCCTGACAAATACTGCAATTCTTTACGTAGTTTGTTATGTCTTCTGCCATCCCTAGCCAGAAAAGAGCACCTCTAGCACGACTGAGAGATCTCTGTATACCTTGATGTCCAGCATGGATTTTTTGTATCATAGACTTTTTCATATTAGTTGGTACTACTACCTTCTCACCTTTCATTAGGATATCTTTGTCGAGCCCAAGCTCATCTCTGAAGGTCCAAAATCTCTTTGCCTCATCCGAAACTTGCGAGACGTTTTGTGGCCATCCAGTCAACACATATCTTATAATCTCTTTCAAGCAATCGTCACTTTTAGTTTCTGATGCCAACAAATTTCGGGTTTGATCAGATACTTGAACTAAGCAGTTGATTTGTAATTCGCCTTCCGAAACTTCCGAATAAGTCTCTTGCTTCAATGTCGATTCAGCACAATCGCGACTAAGTGCGTCAGCTAGAGCTATTTCCTTTCCTTTTCTATAAGTAATGTTCGGTGCATACGGCATCACTTCAAATAATATTCTTTGTAGTCTATTTGGTGCGCAATGCAGTGGCTTTTTGAATATGGCCTCTAGGGGTTTGTGGTCAGTTTCCACTAAGAGACGTTTCCCGAAAACATATTCATGAAATCTTTTGCACGCGAACTGGATGGCTAGTGCTTCTTTCTCTATCTGAGGATAGTTCTGTTGAGTTGTTGATAGAGCTTTTGATGCATATGCAATCGGCTGATCTTTTTGCATCAGCACTGCACCCAAGCTATGCTTACTTGCATCTACTTGCAGTTTAACATCCAAATTTGCATCATAGTAACGTAAAACTGGTGTGGTTGAAAGACTTTCTTTGAGTGTTTGCCTTGATTTATCATGATGCTGATTCCAATCCCATACTACATCTTTTTTGATCAAATCTCTCAGAGGTTGCGTTATTTCAGATAGATTTTCTATAAACTTGCCAAGATACGTGACCATTCCTAGAAACCTTTGAAGCTCTAGTACATTGGTGGGTTTCTTGATTCTTTGTATCGCTTCTACTTTGCCATGGTCAACCTCAATGCCATTTGACGTCAAGATATGTCCAAGGAATTTTATTGAGGTTGAAGAGAAAATGCATTTTTCCTTGTTTAGTTTCAAACCCTTAGCTGATAACTTCGATATGACTTTTTCTGTTAACGACTGAAGCTCTTTTTGCGACGTTGCATGAATTAGTATATCGTCTATTGAAACTTCAACGTTTTTATCATCTTCTAACAGACTGGACATTATGTCTTGAAAAACCTCTGATGCCGATGCAAGGCCAAAAGGAAGCCGTGTGTAAGAAAAACGACCCCATGGCATTGCCATCGTGAGTTATTTCTGAGAACGCTTTGATAGTCTCACCTGCCAGAAACCCTTCTTACAATCTAATAAGGTGAAATATTTTGACTTTCTAATTCGACTGGCTATCTCTTCCAGTGTTCTTAAGGGATGATATCTTCTAATTATGTTTTTGTTGATATCAGAAGGATCTATACATACACGCAGTTTGCCATTTTTCTTGGCAACGACCATGGGGGATACCGCTTCAGTAGTCTCTTTTGTTTTGACTAAATCTCCTAATTTTATCATTTTGTCTAATTCCTTTTTCACAGATTCCCTCAAGGCATATGGAATCTTCCTAGCAGGATGAATGCGCAAAACCGGATTTTCTACCAAGTCTGTGTCATAAATAAAATCTTTCACGCAACCCAAACCATCAAAAATGGAGTCATCGATTTGAATTTGGTTCACACGTAATACAAGTTTGAGAATTTCACAAGCTTATTTCCTAATATGGGGAATACTTTTTCTGCCACCACCTTGAAATTAATTTTTGCATCTTGCTTTCGCACCTTGCATAATGCGTTTACTTCCCCTATGACTTCAACTTTGTTATTGGCAAATCCTACTAAGCTCTTAGTTGTTGAAGGAAGCAAATTTAGCTCTAATCTGTCCACAATGCTTTTTGGAAGAACGTTGCATTGCGCCCCAGTGTCCAACTTCATTTTGATTTTGTTCCCCATAACTGTGACCTCTTCTAGCCAATTCTCTCCGTCATCATAATCAACGTTACTAACCGCGTCTATATAGAGCAGATCACCGCTAATTATACTTTCGTTGTCTTCCAAGGTATTTACGGTATTTACTTGTGTACTCTTTTTATGACGACAGCATTTCGCATAATGACCCGTTTTTTTACATAGCCTACAAACTGCATTATATGCTTTACATTGTTGCCTGCCATGACGAGAACTACAACGCGAACAATCATATACTTCATTGTTTTTTGCTATCGTGATGTGCTTTTGTGTGTTTCTTCTTAAAAGTTTGTGCACTCCCCTTGCCCTCGCGAGACTTATTCCTATGACGTATTAACTTCTTGCTCCTTATGTATCTGTTTGAGCTGCTTTGTGGCAATTTCGCTAGCCTTACAAATTTTAATTGCCTGATCTAATGTTAAATTCTCTTCAGATAATAATTTTTCCCTGACTACATCGGAAAACAACCCAATCACGATTTTGTCCCGGACTAAATCATCTCTCAAACTGCCAAACTCGCACTTATGCGCCTGGTTTTTAATCTTAATGAAAAAATCATCAAATTGTTCTCCTTCAACCTGGGTTATTTTGTTAAAGGCATATCTTTCAAAAGTAACACTGATTTTTGGATCAAAAACAGCAGCGAACTTAGATTCTATGATGCTCACCTTGTTTTTTTCTTCGTTGGTTAATCCAAATGAGTTGAAGATTTCCGTTGTAGCAGGTCCGATAGCCAACATAAATTGAGCCACTTGCTGTGCTGGAGATTTCTTATCCAGTTCCAAGGCCACAGAGTACCATTTGTAACGCTGTAGCCAGTTTTTCCATTTGGACGACATATTCGTGTCACTAATCTCTAGATAACCAGGTGGTTTTATACAGTTATTACCGCGACTTTCGTTTGTAACAGGCGGGGGTTGATCAGGCATTTTTATATTATTTTTGTCTTTCTTTCTTACTTTTTTTTTATTTTTAGTCATGGACTATTCTGACACCATGTAAGGGAAGTTAACACGTCTGTTGTTGAGATAAGACTGACTTTATTTAGTATATAGAAGAATGCGTTTGATATTAATACAAGTACAATTGTGATTTATGAGAGAAGATGTTGTACATAAAAACAGGGTGTTCGTGACACCTTAACACGTTGGTATAGCCGGTACGGAGGGAAATTCTCCAACTGACCCCAGTAAATTGGGCGGTTACCGATCTGACCCATTTTCAGGTTGATTCGATGAAGGATTAACTCCTCCACTAGTCTGAGTGCCTGCCATTTCAGGAAGCTCCTGTTTATTTCGTTTCTTTGATTTGTATTTACGTCTACCAGATAGTGTACTCTGGTTTAGATTGGAATAAATTTGTCTTGTTGTTCGGCTAGGATATCTGCTAGTGTCAGGCCTATCTTCAAGATCGGACATATCACGTAGTAACAATTATAACCGCTAGTATCAAGCTCTACTCTAATTTTTTTTTTATTCAATTCATTTTTTTTAATTCAATTAAAACAAATTATATATTATTAAAATAAATATATATAAATATATAAATGTATATGATTATGTATTATACGATCAATTGGAAAAAGGGATTTTCGAAAACCCAAGAAAAATTCAAAATGATATAATCTCAATTCAAAATGTTTTTTTTTTTTTTTCTTATAGAAAATATAAGGTTCTTAAAATTTGTTTTTGTTGTGATGTACTATTATCATTCGCATAAGGGATGTGTTGGGTCAGAGAAAAGAAAAACAAATTAGGGACGAAAATTATTCTAATTATTGACGTGAAACTTTAAAATTATTCATTGAATGACTAGCAAATTCACAAATGATCTGCGATCGAAAGTGAGGATTGATTTCCTCTCAATGGATGGATGAAACATCATGCCACGCTGCTGTTGTAAGCGAAGGACCTACACTCCAATTCACTAACCAGTCGTGAACACTAGTTAATCTACAAGACGCAAGAAATTCTCACAAAGAAATTATGCAACAATCATAAATGTGGAACTCACGAATCGATGAATTTACCGGCCATATAACTTTTGTGGAACCAAACGTCTCTAGAGAAGTAAACGTAATCCATTATTGGTAAAACTTGCAATCTTTCGTACATGTGGAACGCTTTCGACACATTTACTGGCCAAGTTTCACATACATACTAAAGAAAAGATGAGATGATTGAAAATAAATTTGTAAGTTTTTTTTTTGTAATTTTGTTTAAAGTGACTGTGAATTATAACGCAAAATTTCAGGCCTCACTTTGGGCGCCACCTGTGACTTAGGTCAGAAGGGTGAATAGAGTTGATGGGAGGTTGACGGAATCGGCTTTTGAGGAAATTTCAATTTTAGGTCGATGACGTTTGTTACAAATGAATGAAATAGTAAGAATAATTAAGTATTACATGGGTTTTCTGAGCAAAAACCGTTTTCCACAAAATATTAATAAACCATTTTTTTAAAAGGTATTTCATGAGATTTTCGAAGAAAATGCTAATGAGTGTTTTTCGAGCAGACATCATTTTTCTTCGACAATCTTCTAAGAATCAGTTTAGACCATTTTTTTAATATCCTAATAGTAATTTTTATCTTTTTAAAATGAAGATGGTTTAGACATTGGTTTTTAAGATGGTTAAGATTCTTCAAAAACACGATTAAAAAAAAAAAAAATATATTGATTTTTCTAATTTTGTCTTTTTATTTCAGTTTGAATCTTTCTAAAACTTGTTATTTTCAAGCTCGTGGAAAATAATTTTATTAAAATTTTCTTAAAAAGGAAAAGTAAGACATGATCTATTAATATTAGTGATGTTCAATTCAGTTTCAATTCAATTTATTGGATACATACCTATTATAAACATTTGTACATTAAGATTTTCGTGCAGATATCAATCGACTTCGGCAAATATCAGAAACTCGCTTTAATTAAACGATTCTTCATATATTTCCGAATATCGCCATTTAAAAAAGTGACTTCCAATTAACGAAGGTAACTTATCCATCTTTGTAGTCTATTTTCATATTCTGTTTCGCTTCTTAAATTTCCTAAGATAAACTCAGATATTCTTTACAAAAATGATATTAACATCACTTTCAGAAGTGTTTTCCAACTTTGTTACGAACATTTCTAAAACTCGCTTTTGAAAAACGTTTTTATACATATGCATAAAAAACGAGGATCTGATTTGAACCCTAAAAAGTATTTCTCAGGTTCAGATAAGGTTTTGTTTCTCTAAAATGATCAAAAATCGCCTTTATCATTACAACCCCAAAAAAGGGAAAGGTATCCACTTAAAAATTTCCAAAAAATCTCTTTTGAGAAAAACAATTTTTTATATTTTTCAGATTATCAAAGTTGGCACCTGTTCAATAGTTTTTTTATGGAGGGTTAAAAACAATATTTTTGTTTTTTTCTAATATCTCTCAACATTTAATTTATAAAAATAAACGCTTCTTTCTTTATTTTGAGAACATTGGAGATATAAACATTTTGGTATAACATAATCTTCTATTCTAAGTATTTTTCAGAATTTTTATTTGAAACTTTTCTAAAACTCACTTTTGAAAAACGTTTTTTTAATTTATTTTGCAAAAAGTTTTGTTTGCAACCAAATAGCAATTTGCTCTACAGAAATCGCTTTAAGCACTGTGTTGATCATATTTTGAGAAAAAAATGGTGTTCATCTGAGATTTGTCATGACAGATAAAATTTGTCTATAAACAAACAAATAAATCTCCTTTTTAAAAATTACAAATACAAATTCAATCACACTTTACTTATTTTTATCAGTTTTTGAGTAAAACTTAAATCAGCACCAGAATCTTAACCTCATGCTAAATTAAAGCTCAGAAATCGGGGTTATTTTAAAAAGAGCATACTACTCCACGCTTCCAAATCGGTTGCCTACCAGCCCGTGCCTTATACTTTCTTCCTGCCTTCTGTTCTGTGACTACTACTTCGCGCCTACCACTCCGCGACTATCCCTGCTTACATTTTTCGATAAAACTCTTAAAAACATAAAATTAGTAGATACGACTACGATGAGGTACTTTTAATAGCTCTTATTCAAAATTATTTTTGAAAAAGAGCTAAAATTGTGAATCTCCGTCTGTGAACTTCTGCGGAACTTTAACAACATCACTAACAAAGTGTATACTTTGACGTTTTGCCCCTTATCACTTGGGAATAACTTTTACTTATAGAAACCTTAAAATTACTTCAAGATTGTTTGCATGTTATAAATAAAGAAAAATCCTTGCTAAACACGGAGCATAATAATTCTCAGAAAAATTGTAAGATAGAAATAAGAAAAAAAAAAATGTTTCAATTTTCCTACTTAAACTAAAGTATTATGAACTCGTACATTAATTTCAAAATGAGCCCGGATGGGAAAAATTTTACTATGCTCCAATGTACGAATTTGAACCACTATATTTAAGTTTAAAATGTATTTCAACCTTTAATGGAAACAGTGTAAAGAAAGAGTTTTTTTTTGGAGGGAGTGGGAGAGGGGTCGGTGTTGTGTGAATGAAATTGTTTTCAAACTTTCCATCTGTGAAGATAACACTTCAAAAAAGTGTAGAGAACATACCAAATTTACGCTATGAGTATAATATCTCGAGGCAAAAATTAAGGAACCGGGTGATGGTGGTAGATAATTTGAGGAAGACCGTAACAATAAGATGAGTAAAGAAGGTAACGTCTCGAAAATCAACAAACATACATAAATTTTGGTTTGTTTTTTGAAGTATAGAAACTTATCAAATTTATTTTCGCACTTCAAGTTGAGAAGCGAAGATAATAGCGTAATGAGGGATGAAAGGTTTGATTAAAAAGTTTTTGTGTATGACGATGATGATGGTTGAGGGACTTTTTTTTTTCTTTTTTTTTTTTTGAAGAAAATTTAACAAGCAAAGCCAACACGCTTGTTATAGGACAAATATTTTCCCAAAGTATCTATAATAGATATAGACTTTGGAAAAACAAGCAATATGAAATTTATTGAAGTACCTACGAGTATATTGCTATTATTTGAGAATCGTTTAATTAAAAAGTTTAAAATTCAGAACAGCTTGATGAAAACTAAATTCACTGGAAATGCTTGAGGAATATATTCTTCTGGGGGTCAAATTCAGACACATATTTAAACATGAAAAGCTTTTATAACAAGTGTTAGTTTGAAAAGAGTTTTTAGAAATTATTGCTTAACTAACTCCTCAAGCTAAATACATCACAACAAAAACATAAATGTTAAAAAAAGAGCCAAGTTCTTCTGTACAAAAAGGCTTTATGTAACAAGTCAGCCGTCAAAAGTAATGAGATCTTAAAGTTCACCAAGTTCTAAGTTTCTGAAGGATTAATATCTGATACTTTAAGTAGAGCAATATCGTAATAACTTCAAATTATGAGAGAAATATGTAAGTTAATAATCTCTGACTATAATTTGAGAGGTTTACTTGGCAAGTTTTTATTTTATCACTCAATACAAAATGTTTGAAAAACTTGACCAGTGAACATACCAAATTATAGTCAGAGATTATTAACTTAAACATTTCTCTCATAATTTGAAGTTTTTACGATATTCCTCTACTTAAAGTATTAGATATTTTTCCTTCATAAACTGAGAATTTGGCGAACTTTAAGATCTCAATACTTTTGACGGCTGACTTGTTACATAAGTACAGAAGAACTTGGCTCTTTTTTTAACATTTATGCTTTTGTTGTGATTTATTATAATTTGATCTGTTTTGCATCTAGGAATAACTAAGGCCCATGTTTGAATATATGTACATTTCGTTCGAGTAATAATGTTGTTACTTCTAAGTTGCTTTATTTTAAAAAGCATTTGGTCACACCAAAAAGTAATTAGAGGTGGAATTTGGGATTTTCTTGTAAAGTATTTTCAAAGGCGAAACAATTTAAAAATATTACATAATGCATACTTAAGTCAGAAATTTAGCAAAATAAAGGGTTATTCTTGTAGGTAGGTTATCAAATTCGTGTTTCTGTTGTGATTCCGTATATATTTTGCAAAGATTTTTTTTTTTGAGGTTAAAATATTTGTTCATATTATGTTTATTAAGAATTCTGAAAATGTGGATAGATGCCACTTGCCTTGAATAGAAAATATCAAGTTTTTGGTTTATTCCCTTTTACGCACCAAAAGACCTACCGCTTTAACAAATTCATCATTCTGTGATAATCGGAAATGCTCCAAATAATTGATATCAATTCTGCAAAAATAGGCGGATGTCACGGCCCCTGAATGTTAAATCTCAAACTTTAAAATTCTACATTTGCTTACACTTCTCGCCTTAGCCTTCTTCCAAATTTCATCATTCTACGACAATCAGAATTGCTCCCCATAATTGATATCAATTCTATTCAAATGGGCGGGTGCCACGCCCCTGAACGTAGAATATCAAAGTTCTAACGCTGTACCAAATTTCATCATTCTACGACAGTCAGATGTGCTCCGTATAGAAGTTTTCAATTCTATGAAAATGGGCGGTTGCCACGCCCCTGAATTTAAAATCTCAAATTTTAAAATTTCGACTTTGCCTGCAGTTAAAGCCCTGCCACTGTACCAAATTTCATCATTCAACGACAGTCAGAAGTGCTCCAAATAATTTATATCAATTCTATGAATGAAAAATCTCAAATTTTAAAATTTTGCCTTTGCCTGCAGTTAAAGCCCTACCGCTGCGCTGGACCGAATTTTATCAATCCACGACAATCATAAGTGCTCTAAGTAATTTATATCAATTCTATGAAAATGGGCGGATACCACGTTTCCTGAATGAAAAATATTAAATTTTCGATTTTTTCCTTTGTATACACCACTAGGCCTACCGTTGTGCGAAATTGCAAGTTTCTACGATGTCGGGAATGAGTGTGTCAGTGAGTCAGTCAGTTACGGTTTTTGCAATTTTTGCTGTCTTATATTTTGGGAACCACTGGTGCTACAGAATTGAAATTTGGTGAGTTGACTAATCCTGGTGAGCTTAGCAAATGCAGCGAGTTTAAAGTTTCTGACTTTATTGTCACTGGAGTTAGAGGAGGGGGGTCGAAAATCGCCTGAGTTTGATCCTGTAAAAAGGGTGTAGTGCCAGAACTTGGCTGGGCACTACTGTGCCCTTTGATAAATTATTATATTCTCATGGATAACCAAAGCTATTACGTTGCGGAATGGGGATTAATTTTGTAGTTATAAAATCATGACGCAGTGGAGTCCTTGCCCGATTTCTTGAATAAAAAGGAATTTATGAAAAGATAATTTTTAAAATCACGTGGTTTTTTAAAAGTAGTTCTTTATAAATAAAGTTACAGACAATGTGTCTGCTGAAGTTTGAACAACCACCAAAGTCGTAATACTTTGTTGATCTTAAAAAAACTAAACGGCAATCGCTTCGTCTTGTTAAAATCTAGTGCAAAAGGTCATGACCAAAATATTCAAAAACCCCCAAAAAATTAACTAAAAAAACTTTGGACTTCTGCTATGGTTCTACTCATAACTCGCCAGCTTTATTTTTTAAGGTAATTAATCTTATAACCATATCTTTCTTCTTAAGGCGAATACGAAAAAATTATCATAGGTGTTAACGAGACTTTTTTTACGACGTAGCAGTTATGGTACTTTTTTCCCAAATCGGTCCATTATTACAGTTTTGTATTCTTTAAGCCAAAACATTTTTGTGAAGACAAATAAAAAAAAAACTAAAAAATATCGGCACTAGATTTTTCCGAGCCGAAGCGATTGCTATTCATTTTTTTTTTAAATCGAACAAGTTTTACGACTTGGTGGTTGTTAAAACTTCAGCGGACACATTGTCTGCAAAGTTCAATTCATGGGAGTGTTTAAAAAACAGAACGCCTTAAAATCTTACTAAGTTGACTAAAATTTTGCCCAAGTGTACTTATACAGTTATCTTTAACTGTTTTAAGAAGAAGATAAACAATAACAATAGAAAAATTGTTTTTGTTTTTTTTTGTTAAGTGCACTTTTTAAAACCTTTCAAATTTAACTGTTTTACTTGCATTGGATTTAATTATGAAGAAAAATACAAACATTTAATAAAATAAAATAAAATAAAATAAAATAAAATAAAATAAAATAAAATATAATAAAATAAAATAAAGAAAAGACAATAAAAGGATTATGTATAATATTTCTCATAAATTGTTCATATTAGAAAATCAACCGATTAACAGTAAATTAATATAAAACATTCATTTGTGATTTAAACCTCCGCAACCCCACAGCTGGTTGCTAGAATTTTTTTGTTTCGGACAAGAAAAAATAAAACCAAATTGCAGACACAAACAAATGCTGTCAACTTTGGTTAGTGTCATTCACGTGTATTTTTGGCACTCAAAAGGTACGTGGACGACAGCACTGGCAGTCTACCAACCTACTTTGTGAATTTCTCCATTAACATTAAAGAAAAAGTTGCTGAAGAGAAATCATTGTATTCTTATTGTTTGATCAAGCAACGCAGCCATTTGTGATTGGAACATTAATTCTAGAAAAATTTGTTTCCTTAGCAAACAAATATTTCACAAAATCAACGAACAATTTTATATTCTTCTCAAGGACACACGCATCATAAAGAATCTGCAAATTATGCTAAAAACTAATAACACACTTGAACGAGACGTGTATGTATCTTATCTTCATATATAATGTCGTCACCAATACCTTGTATCCCACTTAACTTGGATGGAAAATGGTATATTCATCAGATATGGTTTATTTTGGCACTGAACATTTTATCAATCAATTTACTGAATCTCACATAGTATGCATTTCGGGCAAAAATTGGAACGAAAAAGAAACAGAAAATTTAATAAAAAAAAGAAAAAAAATCATCAAGGGTCATGATAATCGAATTAAGGGACTTTTTGTGTGAGTTCTTTTTTGTGTGTATGTTGAGTTTATCGAGGACCAGCGCATCTACCTTAAATTTCAGGTATACTGGCTCCTGATATTGATAAAGAAAAGTTTTCTTTTCTTGTCGATTTAATTTTATTGAATCCTAAGCAGGCTCGAACGCAGGGGGGGGGGGGGGGTTTTGGGGGTTCAACCCTTTTTAATTCTAAAAAAATCAAATTTTCTGCGCTGCCATGTTTATGATCACAAATTTATTATAAAAAGGAATGTTTTAATTTAGAGAAAATGTTCTTTTTTTAAGAACAACTTTTGTAATTTTAAGTATACACAGATGTTTTCATTTAAGTCGGAGTTGAATCATTATTGTCGTTCAAGTCAAGATTTCGACTTTTCGTGATAGAATATAATATTTATTAACATTTTAAATTTTTCAAAACCCCCCCGAAATTTTTTCCTGCGTTCGCGCCTGATCCTTAGTGATGTTCAGCATATTGATTGATGAAGTGAACTTTGCACAACACAGATGGTAGGTGGAAATAGTATTTTTTTTTTTTGTATTGTATTAATTTATTTAGCATACTAAAGTATTAAATACATAGTATTTAGCTATTATATTACATAATTGTTTATCTTAAAACCTATTTTTTACAAATTCTTTAACATTGCGCTTATATATATCAAAATTTGTTTCTAGTTTAACATGTTCTGGTAAGGAATTAATGATATGAAAGCCTTTAAATATTATACTATTTTGTGTTACTGTATTTCTATAGTTTGGGAGTCTCAAATTATTTACATTTCTTAGTTGATATGGTTGAACTTCACCAACATACCTAATTAGATTTCTAAAATATCTAGGCAAATCTCCCATTTTCATTTTTTGAACAAATAAAAGAACATCTACCACCAATTGTTGTTTTACGCTTAACCAATCAAGACGACTTAACATATTTGATATACTTGTATAACGATTACAATTTAAAATAATTCTCATTACTTTGTTTTGCAGTTTTTGCAATCTATATATGTTACTATCACTTAACAGAAAAAGTACAGATGAACAATATTCAAAATGCGGTTTTATTATAACGTTATATACTCTAACAGATGCATTAAAGTCTAATTTGCTTTTAACCCTTCGAAAAAATTGCACTTTTTTTGATATCTTTTTAACAATATAGTCTACATGTTTATCAAACTTTAAATTCTGATCTATTATCACACCTAGGTACTTAATTTGATTTACTTGTTCTATGTTTTCATTGTCTATTTTTAAGTTTATATTGCACTGCGTTTTAAATATCATCGTCTTCGTCTTTTTTACATTCGTCTTTAGCTTGTTCGCCTTGAACCAGATACTTATGCTTTCGAGATCTTCTTGTAGTTGCTGAGTAATCGATAGTATATCCTTTCCCACGATGTATACTAGGGCATCATCGGCAAACATTACTATTTCGCAATACTTCAAAACTCTGGATACGTCATTTATATAAAGGAGAAATAAAACAGGACCAAGTATTGAACCTTGTGGTACTCCCAAGAATGTTGATGTTATCTCCGAGCGTTCTCCATTTACGGATGTTCTCTGGGTTCTTTGATCAAGATACGATATGAACCACTGTAGTTCCTTATTGCGAAAACCATACTGCTGCAATTTTTTTTATTAATATCCCTCTGTCGATAGTTTCAAACGCTCGCTTAAGGTCCAGAAAAACTGCTATAATGGTGTTTCCCGCTGCAAAATCTTCTTTCCAATTCAGTAGCATATAATTCAAGGCAGTTTCACAGGAATGTTGACTTCTAAATCCGAATTGATTTTCGATGATAATATTGTAAGTGTCTAGGTAATTTTGCAGTTGTCCTTTCACTATCTTTTCAACAATTTTTTCGTATACTGGCAACGCGTTTATTGGTCGATAGTCTTCACACAGTCTTGAGCCTTTAACTTTTTGTGTTGGTGTAATCAACGATTTTTTCCATGCACTTGGGAAACATCCAGAGAATAATGATTTATTCACAATTTCAGTGAGTATGTTTCCTATTTCTCCAAATGAATCTAAAAATATCTTTGGACACATAAAATTGAAATCCTTCTTATTTTTCATTGTACGTAACACTTCGAATATATCTGAAGGAGTTACAAATTTTTTTTCATGTAAAATTGTTTCAAGTTCACAAAAATTACCTGTTAATCCTTGAATGTTAAAGTAAGCACAATTTAAATACTTTGGTGGCTAAAAGGAAGCCTGCTTTTTTCAATTTCTAATTGTTTTAAGTAGACTGGACATACCGTGTCCCTACAATCATGGTTACAATCCAACTTTAACCCATAACGCTCATTTGACCTCGCACAGTTTATACACTTCACTTGATCTGAGCTGCAATTTTTTGCATCATGGCTTTGTCCACATTTTGCACATGCGATTTCATTTTTACACTTGCTTGCAATATGCTTAAAGCCCCAACAATTGTAACACTTTCTAATTGAAATGTTTTCAAAAATCCTGCATCGATCCCAACCAACACACAATCTTCCCTCTTTCATCACTTTTGTATAGTCCTCTGCTTCCAGTACGAGAATCGCATTAAATACTTTCGAATTTTTAATACCACGGTAACACTTTACACATTTTACTTCACCTTTCAAATTGTTTTGACTTTTAACATATATTTCTATTTCGCTTGTTTCGTACATTTCACTCATAACCGTTAGTAGAATTTGCGGCACAGAAAGCTTTGGACTATCAACAACATAATTTTCATTTAATTTTTCCTTCACTTCTTTGCATAATTTTTCACGAGATTCTTTATCCGAACAGATTATCGATATCGATCCATCTTTCTTTTCATTAATATTATCAATTTGTATTGATAAATCTGAAGGATTTATATTAATTTTAACATCACTTTTTGTTTTGTTTATATCTTGCTTCTCTTTTGGCTTGACGATAACTGTAGACTTCGCGACTTCTGAAAATGACTTTTATTTGGGGATTTCAGTTAGATTTTTTTCTTCACTTATTTTTTTTAGTATTTCAACAGAATCTTTTAACTCTTTAATTATTTTTTCCAGCGATTTTAATTCATCTAAACACTTTTGACAAATGAAATGGATATCTGGCCTTTCGTTTATTAAATCATGATCATATTGCTTCAATTTAAGACATTTTAAATGATGAAATGCACCACAAGAGCCACTGCAAACTAGCCACTTATCTCCCGTTTTTACCGGTCGACTGCAGTCGATGCAGTCCGAACTCATTTTTTCTTTTTCTTGATAAATCAAGACTTTAAAGCGATTTATTTATATGTATTTATTGTTCTTTATCTTCACTTTCACTTTTATAAAAAAATCAATTATTAATTTGAATTTTATCCATAAAATTTTGATTATATTTAGCAGCTACGCAAGAACTTGACTTTACACTTTCGATCTCTCTCTCTTGTCCTGTGAATAAGATAATCGTGGAAAATGGCTTTGGTTCAAAGGGACCTTTTTTTAAAAGTTGAAATTTAAGGGCTTAGGTAGAAGTTGAGCCAGGATTAAAAGGTTCTCAAACGGAAAATTTATTTAACATTTGAGTGAAATTGGAAAAGTCATGATAAAGTCAATCTTAAGAAAATTAAATTAATCTCATATGCTTTTTTTTTAAATTATGTCATGCCTGATTTCCCAGCCTTGCCACCTAAAAACCAAACAAAAATTTTTCAGGGCTACTGCTTCTTGCGAGAAATTGACAATTCCTCCTAGTCATGAATAAGTGCTTCTCGTCTAGCCGTTCGGATAAAATTGTAGGTTCTGTTTCGCCGGTGCGCCACCCAATTTATTTATTTATTTTTATCATGCCTGATTTCCCACAAATACCGCACTCGGCATCGGGATCCATTTTCACCCAGTTCATCGGCAATTGCGATCATATTGGTGCATAATTAAATTATTTGATGCTATTTCTTAATTGTCTTCTATTGGTGGGTTATAACAGTTTATGCCAATCAGTGAAAGCAGGTTAGTTAAGCACGTATTCGTCTGTTATTTATTAAAGCACACTGGTTGAATTTTGTATCGAAGTACTCGTAGTTATTCGTTTTCGACACTTACGCTGTTTTTCGCTTATACCAATCAGGCAAACATAGGGAATAATACCATTCCAATACAAACCATCGATGGTAAAACCAGTTGTGTGATAGCTTATAAGTTTTATTCTTTCAAAAGTGCGCCGGCTAATTTTATTTTAGAACTGAAATTGGAATGACGGTTTTTTGCTTTTGAAATGACTGTTATTTGTCTTATATTGGTGCGTAAGTTTATATCAATCAGGTTAATTCAACACGTATTTTTTCTGTTTTTTTTTTTTTTAAAGCATAGTACGCAGCTGAAGCAAAACGAAAAATCCCATACAAAAATGACATGACGAAATCATAAACGAAAATTTTCGCTATGCTTTTCGTTTTGTAGTAAGCTGTTCGACCAGCGAAATTTATGTGTATACCAGATTGTTTTGAGAAGTCTCCACTCTCTTTTTTATTTGCCCGGAACATTATAGCCCGGGAGCCCGTGACATATTTTAGTCAGTTACTCCACCATAGATAATTTTGCTGGGATATGGTCAATTTGGTGTCATAATAAAGCCTAGTGAAAGTCATGACATGTAAGAAAGTCAAACATGTAAAAAAAAAAAATTGGGTTGCGACTCCACCACAGCTGAAATTTGGTTATATGATAGTTAACATCTTATATTATGCAAAAACAAAAGTCAGCTGGCTGTATGCGGGTGGAAAGACCGTCAGCTGACGTAGTGAAGTTTGCACGCATAGAACCACGGTAAGAAGCCATGCTCACAATTCACTACGTCAGCTGACGGTCTTTCCACCTTTACCTTTCTAAAGTTATTCTGCAAAACGTTTATTATAAGAGTGCAGTTTAAATCGTAAACTATAGATTTTGTGTATGACGCATTTTATTTATTGAGTGGAATTTCTCAGATTTAAACTTAATTCTGTTGACTACACTCAAAGGGTTTTATAGTAAACATACAAATTAAATGAACACAAAATAAAAACCCCATTTTATTCATTGAAACTTGAAAAAATTGCGTAGGCAAGACAAAATGGTAAAGCTAAAAATCAATTATTACTGGAGGCTAGATAGCATTTTAATCAAGAACCCGGGGAACCTGCTCCGATTTGGATGATTTTTTTTTTTTTAATTTAGGAAATAAAATTTAAAAAAAGTTTACAATTCAAATATTGACGCTCTCAGCTCAAAATTTTTTAAATTTCACAAAACCAATTTTTTTCAAAAAAAAAGTTATTTTGTAATATTATTTGTAAAAATATATAAATTTATTACAAAACAATTGAAATATTTATAAAATATTTTTTTATTTTGTATTTAATATACATTTCAAAACTTAGTACAGTAAAACCAGCTTATATTGACGGGGAGATGTTAGATTTTTTTTATTTGCAATTAAAATAACAAATAGTAATAATAATATTAATAGTAATATTTAATAATACATACCTTTTTGATAGTAATATTTAATATAAAAGTTCAAAACTATTTATAGTAAAACCCGCTTATATGCCCATCTTCTTTTAATCAATTCAAAATAATTATTAATACATACATACATAACTATTAATTTAATTTAAAAACTTATGTTATGTATAATAAGAATATCGGACAATTTTTTTTGTCAGATATTTGAAATTGGTATGGTGGATCTTGTAGAGGATATACAGAAAAGTGACTTTTGTTCGGGGCATTTTTCAAAATTATATTTGTAGATTCTGCAGCTCAAGATATTTCCTTCAGTAAGTAGTTACACCTACTTAAAATTATTTGTTTTGTCTCTATAAGGATGCTTATAATAAAGTAGCTCAGGTAATTGTTCTTTAAAATGTCATAGAATAGAACAATTACTGAAAATACTGGAACAATCGTTTAATTTTCAAGCTGTCTTCGACTACACAGCTCTACAAGGGTTTGAAAACGAGCAAGTAATAGTCGTTTTTGGGGCATTATTACTAAATCTGTCATCTGTTTTTTTCTATCTGCTCCAGTTTTTGGAATATTCCAATCTGAAATTGGAGTTAAACCGTTTTTCTCTTTTTTGGGGTTAATTAAAAATTGCAAGTGCTTGGTTTTCAAAAAAAATTGCATCAATTTCTGAAAGTACCTACTTTATCTTGAAATTCACTTTTAATATTTCAAATATCCCTTTTATTTTTCGATTTATCTAACAAAATATTTCCAAAAAAAGTGAAAAACCTTTTTTTTTTAATTTTCTAACAAGAATATTTTAAGAATCGGAATAAATGGCAAAAACAGAAAATTAAACGATTGTTCGAGTATTTTCAGTAATTGTTCCAATTTTCAATATCTGAAAAAAAAATTGTCCGATATTCTTATTATACATAACATTAGTTTTTAAATTAAATAAATAGGTATGTATGTATGTATTATTAATTATTTTTAATTGATTCAAAGAAACTGGGCATATAAGCGGGTTTTACTATAAATAGTTTTGAACTTTTATATTAAATATTACTATCAAAAATATATATATTATTTATATTACATTATTATTATATTATATTATTATTATTATTTATATTATTATTAATATTATTATTACTATTTGTTATTTTAATTACAAATAAAAAAAATCTAACATCTCCCCGTCAATATAAGCTGGTTTTACTGTACTAAGTTTTGAAAGGTATTTTAAAAACAAAATAAAAAAATATTTTATAAATATTTCAATTGTTTTGTAATAAATTTATATATTTTTACAAATAATATTACAAAATAACTTTTTTTTTGAAAAAAATTGGTTTTGTGAAATTTAAAAAATTTTGAGCTGAGAGCGTCAATATTTGAATTGTAAACTTTTTTTAAATTTTATTTCCTAGATTAAAAAAAAAAAACATCCAAATCGGAGCAGGTTCCCCGGGTTCTTGATTAAAATGCTATCTAGCCTCCAGTAATAATTGATTTTTAGCTTTACCATTTTGTCTTGCCTACGCAATTTTTCAAGTTTCAATGAATAAAATGGGGTTTTTATTTTGTGTTCATTTAATTTGTATGTTTACTATAAAACCCTTTGAGTGCAGTCAACAGAATAAAGTTTAAATCTGAGAAATTCCGCTCAATATATAAAATGCGTCATACACAAAATCTATAGATTACGATTTAAACTGCACTCATATAATAAACGTTTTGCAGAATAACTTTAGAAAGGTAATACCACCGAAGCTGAAATTTAGTTAGTTACATGATAGTTAACACCTTATATTATGCAAAAACAAAAGTCAGCTGGCCGTATGTGGGTGGAAAGACCGTCAGCTGACGTAGTGAATTGTGAGCATGGCTTCTTACCGTGGTTCTATGCGTGCATACTTCACTACGTCAGATGACGGTCTTTCCTACCGCATACAGCCAGCTGACTTTTGTTTTTTCAGCTGTGGTGGAGTCGCAACCCAACTTTTTTTTTTTTAAATGTTTGGGGGGCTGCTGTAGCCACACCCACCCATGGTCCGCCAGCTGAATTTCACTAGGCTTCATTATAACGTCAAATTAACCATCTACCAAAAGATAAGCTGTGGTTCTATTGGTCACCAAAATCTGTCACGCGCTCCCGGACTATTAATATTGTGTAGAAAAATGAGATTCGGACGAAAAACAAAAATATTTTTTGAATGAAAATTCTAAAATGTCTTTCGAATTCGTTTTTTTTTTTTAATTTTTGACATTCATCTTATAGAGCTCTCCATAAATATTTTTTCGTAGCCTTTTCGTTTACGTTTTCTCTGTCGATATGGATACCATAGCAAATGTTCGATTTACTTCAGCTGCATACTAGGCTTAATACTGGCTGACTTTTAATCAAAGTATTCTTTGTCGACACTGACTCAGTTTTTTGTTTATACCAATTAGACGGACTTATAGAATATCAACGCTGCAAACGATCAATAATTAGACCAGAGGACATAGGTCATATGTTTTATTCTTTCATAATTATGCATGTCGTTTTAATTTAACAACTGAAATTGGAAAAATGGTAATTCCAGAATACTCAAGAATTGTGCTTCATCCGCCATTTTGAAAAATGTAATTTTACCAATTGCTCGATAGTGCCTAGCTACATAAAAATAATTTAATATTTTTTCGATAGGAAATTTATTTATCTTGAGTTATAGTTGAGAGTTGGAGCTAAAAGAGATGTAAGGTACTCTTGAACTTTAAATGGCTTCTAAAATGGAAGAAAAACTAAGAAAACCTCACACATATGAAAGAATCAATATGTTTTGCCTCTGGATTAGCCCGTTTATTCCTTTTAAATGAAAAAGCTTTTCAATATAAATAAATAAATCCAATCAAGTCAAAGAAATCTTATAAATTTAGGATTTTATGGTTCAATTCTTTTGACAACAACAAACAAATAATAGCTATTTTTGCTGTACCACAACTAACTGTCAATGTTATTGATAGAAAACAAAATATCAAATCAAACGAAAAAAAAGGACCTTTAATCAGGATACAAATCACACCCACGCGCAATTTGTAAAAAATCATACATTAATGTAAATAAAAGGAGAAAAAAAGGAAAGGTTATAAATTTCTGAATGAAATTGACCATAACATTACGTGTCCTGGTTGTTGTCTCGTTTAGTTTTCCTTTTTATTTTTACTGATTTCCCTTTTTTTTTCTGTTTTGTTGGTTGCTGTGAAATGTGTCAGGGTTTGAATGTGTATAGAAATGAAAAAGGAAATTGATTAGGTGGAGATAAAAAATAAAATAACATTCCATAGGGCAAAAGGATATTGATGTGACATAGTGAGAAGGTATGAAACAAAAACTATTTATTCATTGATAGTCGATTCGATACCTACCTATGCATTTGTTTTTATTTTCTTGACCAAATGGTTTTCGATGTTCCAACTTTATGCCTAAAGAGAGAGGTGACGGAACGATGGAGGCCGTAATTGATTGTCATTCATTGGGTCATATGCTAAAAGATGAGAAAGTTCTCAGAGTTAGAGCTGACAAGCTTGTACTCGTTTATGAGAATGATCGACCAGAGTGGAACTCGGACTCAGTTTCATATGCAAAAAAACGGGTTCGCTCTCTACAGTTCTGACTCGTAAATATGAGAACGATCTCAAAACTCTTTGTATGAACTAACGCACATGTGTACAATAAAGAGCACCAATGGCATAAGTAAACTCATACTTACTGCTCCATAACCTTTGCGCTTCTTCTATTTCTTCAGAAGCGTGTGGGAATATGATCCAACCAGTCGCACGGCTTGCAATTTTTGTTGCGACTTTCTGTACCACCCTAGATATCATTGATTGGTTGACAACAATGTCTTCGCCAACTCCAGTTTGAATTCCAGGAGCTCTAACGATTTTGAAAAAAAATTACGAGCGACTATAATTAACGGTTATCAACGGTACCTGTCTTAGAACCGATTTTTTGGTTTTCAGATTTCTCGTTAACGGGTTGACCGATTTTAACCAGAATTTTTATACGAGAAGTGCTTAACAATTTTAACAATTTTAGTCTAAGAGCCGGCAGCAAATTTTGGGAGTGGATGTATAACCAAAATCTGAGTATGAGGTTTTAAAGGGGTATATTTTGTGATATCGAAATCAACAGTCTGGCAGGTTTTTTTCTCAGCCTTTAGCGGGGGCGGTATGTTGAAAATAGAGATTTTACAAATTTCTGATCGGGGGTATTATCCTTTCAATTATCTTTCTAAAAATACAATATGATGCTCTGTCATTTTTCCTAAGTCCAAAGACCGTAATCTTTGTGATCCGACCAATAGAACTCAAGATATAAGGTTTTTAATCGAACCTCATCCGTTTTTTCTTGGAGATTTATAAAACGCAAAAAATCAACCAAACAAAGTCACGAACACGAAACACGATTAAGGTTTGCTTTAAATGCTTATATCTTGACTTCTATTAATTGGATCACCAAGATTAAGGTCTTTGTACTTAGGAAAAATGACAGAGCATCATCACGTGTTTTTTAAAAAAATAATTGAAGTGATAAAACCCTTGAAAAGAAATTTAGAAAATCTCTATTTTCAATACCCCGCCCACGCAAAACCTGCCAGGCCTTTGCTTTCGATATCACAAAATATGCTCCTTTAAACCCTCATACTTAGATTTTGATAATACATCCACTCCCAAAATTTGTCGTCAGCTCTTGTACTATTTTGCATAAAAAATTTTTCGAAAAAATAATTTTTGGATTTTTCAATATCTTGAAAACGGGTGAATGAATTTTTTTTTAATTTTGTGCAAAACGGTATTTTAATAAATACTCAAAGTTGGCATACCAAACCAAATTTTATTTTTGAAAATGTTCAAGAATTTTTATATATAAAAAAATAATTTTTAAGAAAACCGTTCTAACGATTTTTGAATTTTTTTTTTCATAAATTCATATTTATCAAACAAATTAGATGGCATACTTTTCTTTGAGCTCTATCTGTTTTAGCTATTAAAAAAAATAACAAAATTAAAGTAATTTATATTAATTGTAAGTACTAATTTATGTTTTAAATTGTTTTTAAAACTTTTTTTAATGATATCATTATGTTGTGGAACCAATACATATGTACATTATCAATTTGAAGCTACGTTAAAGTTGTTATCTACGAGAGCAAGTTTTGTGCGATCCAGGCGTGCCCATTTTTTCTTGATGGGTCAAAGCACCACCGCGTGTTTCCAGGGTTGGACCAAAAACTCATCAGTCAATAATTGCACACCCGCTTCACTAAATCTATATAATTTTCGAAAACTCAACAATAATTGGACATCTTCTATTTTTATCACCACGATTTGTTACAAAATTATTCTGAAACTCGGCCTTGTTTATAAACTGAGTAAGAGAAAACCCATGCTTAACAATTCATGAGATCGATCTCATGCAATCAATCGTTTTCTCATCTTTTTGCATATCAAAACTATAACTTTCTCACATCGAGCTTTTGTCAAGAGATGGATCTCAACACTTTGAGTTCGAACTCACAGCTTGAGATTGACCTCGGTCAATGTATTTTTTTTTTTGCATACCACTCTAGGAAAGTTCTCTGTTTTGATTTTTGAAAAAATTCAATTCAAGAACTACAGATTTTATTTTATATGTAATTGGACATTTGACAGGGAAATTTTGTCGATTTTTTGGTGTCATTTGTAAGGCAAAAGATGAGCTTTTGTTTGTTTTAAAAATACGTTTAGAAATAATTTTCATATTAAAAACGCCCTGCTAAAAAGCTGTTTTTTTTTAACGGGCCTCTTATTTTAAATGCTCGGCCTCTGCTCTTTCTTTCTGGTTTTTTTTTCTTCTTCTTTGTCTTTTTGTTCTTCTTCGTCGACGTCGTTTTTATCTTCGTTTACTTCTTTTTCGTTTTTTTTTCTTTTTAGTTGTCTTTTTTATTTTATTTTTTGTCTCCATCTTCTTCTTAGTAGTACCCCGTAGCATAATGGTTAGTGCAGTGCGTTGGACTGTAATTCTCTTCCTCGTCCACCTAAAAACTAAAAAGTTTATTTCAGATCTACTGGCTCTTGCCAGTAGGTAATTGACAAATCCTCTAAGAGTATCACTTGTCATGAAAAAGTGCTTTCTCGTCTACCCATTCGAATTCGCGATACAATTGTAGGTCCCCTCCATTCTTTCGACACGTGCAGGTGCACACAGGAATTGTTGAGAGTTGTTAGTCACTAGGTCCTTGTTTTCCAAGAGCTATTGCGCCAAATTATTTATTTGTATTTTCTTCTTTTGCTTTTTCATATTATTTTTCTTCATCATCTTCTTCTCCCTCTTCTTCTTCTTCTTCTTCTTCTTCTTCTTCTTCTACTTCTTCTTCTTCTTATTTTCGTGGATGAATGCTATCGACAAATAGCAACATACACTGCATATGTCATTTTTGAACGCATTTGTTTTGTGAGTTAAACCAGTTTATACCATTCGGTGGATAATTGTGTAATTTTTCGTCTGATATTGACCCAGTAAATTGGTGGAGTTGAGCTCATAGTTTAAAAATAAATTAAACTATTTCTTATAACAAAATTTCTTTCTTGGGCCGATAAGCTAGTAAAGTTTGTGCTTATACCAATTAAACACAAAAAAGATATACGACATTTTTCCATCTTAGAAACTGGTATAATGCACAAAATGATTTTTTTTGTTTATACAAGACATGAGACATTTTAAAAGTTTATTTTATCGTTTATCGATGATATTGAGAAATAAATATCATGCAAACATACACTAACTACTTAATTTACTGATAGATATAAACTGGTATAATATAAAAAAATATTTTTTTTGTTTATACCAGTTAGACACAGCAAACAAATTTAAGATTTTACAACCTTATCATCTTTTATAGATTATATTGACGAACAAATAGCATCTTAACATATTCTTAATATTTAATATGCTGAATGGTATAAAATAGAATAATGCACAAAATTAAGTTTTTGTTTATACCAGTAAGAAACAAAAAAGTTTGTTTCTCGTTTATCAATGATCTTGATGAATAAATATCATATAAACCTAAACTTAAAACTTCATCTGCTCATTGGTATACACTGGTATAAATGCACAAAGTTAATACTTACTTACTTTACTTTTTAAAATTAATAGTCAATATTAAATCACAAGTCTTGAACAATATATTATGCTTAGTAAGCGGCGCTACTGGGTACATCCTTTAAACTCATCCAAATTTATTAAATATATTTTTAAAAGTTCTCCTTTTTTAAAGACTCTTTCTTACCTTTTTTAAAGAAGATTTTAGAAGCTTATCAAATATATAAAATATTCATAAATTATTTCTTAAGAAATCTTTTTCTGTCAGCGATTAAATTTGATTTTAATGAATAGAATTTATTTTCCATCAACATAAATAGATAATTCCCATGAAATGCTTTTCAGTCAAATGTATTTATCTTTTTTAAATCTTCTTTGTTTCTCAGAGCAACATTAATCTTTTAAATTCAATCTCTATGCATGTTCCTATAGCAAAATTTTATTTAATATTTAAATCATATTTATTTAAATCCGAAGTAGGCTTTAGCTCTATGTTGAATTTTTTTTATATAAAAAGGCTATATAAATGTCATAAGACTTTACTTTAAATTAAAAAATATTTTAAGATGTTAAAATAATCCCAAAGCCATTCACGATGTAGAAGATGTCTCCTTCTTTAAATAAACGACTTTCAAACAGATGGATATTTATTATTTAACTCTGAATTATTTTTCAAGGTGCAGAAGAAGAACAATTAATTTGTAGAAAATATATATTTATGCAAATATGTATCTGCATTTCATAGCTGTAAATTGGTTTTTGATATAATTTGATACCAATACAGGATATTTTATTTAAGTTTATTTTGATTGACTCTTACAAAAACATGGAAGTAAAGTGTGTTCGGGTATCATTTTTCATTATACCATTCAGACTGACTGGTATAATACTGGTTGTTGTGTTGGTGGTGTCAGTGCCTTAGTGCTTTAGAACAGGTTATTCCAACATTTTCCTAAAATGCATAAGCTTTTGACACACATACAACTTTGACAGTTTGTCATTTTTGTATACCAATTAGATGCAAATAGTAAACTCTGCTGAAGGGAAACAAAATTTGTCTCTGGTCACCAACAAAGAACAACATATTAACGAAAACGACGGAAAAATACTCGTGGAGTGTTTCACAAATTCCAAAAACAATCGACAACAATCACAGAAATCCGACAAATGGGCAAATAAAGAGTGGAAACTTGGGCGCAGGGACATAAGCCCCAGGGACATAACTTTTTTGGGGATTATGCCACACTTTAGTGGGACATAAGGCCCAAATAAAATTTGGGGAATAAGTCCCACACAAGTGAGACCCAAGGCCCAAATAAAAATTTTGGGGGTTATGTCCCAATAAATAGGAATCATCAAATGATAAAACTTAGAACATTTCAAAGCCAACAAAAATATTTAACTGTTCCTTTCTTATTATTTCGGGTGCAGTGCATTTAAGACCACGGAACTATCCCCCGCGGGTGTTAGTCCAAAAAAAAAGGAACTAACCCGCGCGGGTGTTGTAATAAGTCCTATGTTTACAGTATTTAGTATTTATTTTAAAATTCGCGCGAATTTTAAAATAAATACTAAATGGTCAAAAGTATAACAATAGAAAATTAGAAATGTAAAATTTGAAAATTCAAGCGAATTTAAAAATAAATACTCAAAGGTCGCGCGAATTTTCAAATTTTACATTTCTAATTTTCTATTGTTATACTTTTGACCATTGTGAATAACACTTGTGGGTCTAAGTGCCGATTCCAAAAGGCAGAAACACCCACGAGTGTTACTTCTTTTTTGTAGTGGAACTTATTACTACTTTAAAAGGGAATTATCCCACACTGGTGTTATTTCCTTTTATTCTTGATAATTTACACTCGCGAGGGATAACTTCGTGGGCGTTATTGCACTGCACTTCCGTGGGCGCCTAGATAAAATATCAAACAAATTTTTTGCTCTGTATTGAATGCGGAAATTTTTTACGGTTTTTACCTTTTAGAAATTTGGGCTCTATGTCCCATTTTTAAGAAAAAAATATTTGGGTCCTGGGTCTCACTTGGGTGGGTCTTAATCCCCAAATTTTATTTGGGTGTTATGTCCCACTAAAGTGGGGCATAATCCCCAAAAATTAAAATTCGGCGTTATGTCCCTGCGGCGGAAAATTGTGCAATTGAATAAGTATAAAGCCTATTACTCTTCTGTCGTCAAACAAAGTTTGTCTGTTTCCGCCAAAATTATTAATAAATGTAGGTAAAAATATTCTCATGTAATCCAAACCACAAATTAATATTAACCACAAAGAGAACCACAAAACTTTTCATTCAATATTTTGTTCTCATTACAATACAATCTTGAAAAGACAAACTAATCAAGAGGGATTCTCCGTAGAATACTAAATTCAACCACAAAGCTTAATGTTTAACCAAACCTCAACGAATATTGATTGCGACAAAGACCCTTTTAGACAACAACTCTAGTACTAACCCTTTTAACTTTAAAATTGTGTTGTTGAGTAAATTGACCCAATAAGATGACCTATGTCATTAAGTTTGACTTCCAATAAGAGGATTTTATTGAAATAAAAAAAAAATAAAAAGTTAAAAAAAGGACAGAAAGTGTTGTTGTTGTGTGAAGAAGGAATAAACTTAAAAGGAAAAATTGACGGGTTAGGTTGACAATTTAAAAGTATTTACACCTTTCTATTTTTTTGTTGGGCTCCGCAACAAAAATCTGTTGGGTGTTCATATCGACAAAAGCATGCAATTAAATTCAATATACGAGTGACAAGGTCACATTATTTCTTCCATTTTCTTTGCCAAATCGTGTAAATGGTCCAAAATGTGTCATTAGTTTTTTGTCATAAGAATAATGACGAGTGCAAGCGACGTTTAATTTGACCATCGTAAACATTGTGCTGTCACTTTTTTTTCAATAATGACAACAAACAATAGAGAATGAATGTGCTCATTCTTGCCACTTGCCATAATAATGACAAAGCATCAAAGTGCCATTCATTAAACTTTGTGTATTGCCGCATTTTATTATTCTTTCTTTCATTTTCTTGACATAAATGGGCAAATCGTGAAATTTTCCAATATCTCTCAGTAATTGTTGTCATAAAAATAGATTTTATAGTCCAGTAACCTTGTCGTTTGTATGGAAATCACCGTTAGCGTCAAATCTGGTATTTCTGATTTTTTGCTGAGTTGTTCAGGATATTGGCATAGTAAATAACCTTTCGACCTCGAGCGGCGACCGCTTCATGGTCAAAAATCAGAAAAACAAATATCTCGAAAACTAGACCTTATAAAAGGGTTTGCTTTGGATGTGCTGGTTGCATTTGACAAAACCTTTCTATATATTTACGTTTCAATGGGTTCCAGAGACTTTCGTAAAAAAATGCATTTTTAGTGATAAGGGGGTAGTCCATGATTTTTTTCGAAAATCGATTGGAAAAAAACAGAGCCCACACAATGCTCTAGTTTTCAGCAATGGATAGCTCTCCAAAAACTGATTAAAAAATAAATCGGGTGGCACAACGGCTCATGAAGAACCAGGGCCTAGTGACTAACAACTCGCAACCATTCCTGTGTGCGCCTTTCGACAGGAATGGAAGGGACCTACAATTTTATGCCGAATCCGAACGGCTAGACGAGAAGCACTTATTCGTGACAAGTGATACTCTTGGAGGATTTGTCAATTCCTCGCAAGAGGCAGTAGCCCTGAAAAAACTTTTTAGTTTTTAGGTGGACGAGGCTGGGAAGTGAACCCAGACCTCCAGCGTGACAGTTGAACGCACTAACCATTACGCTACGGGCTACTACTCCAAAAACTGATTAAGCAGTTAATAAACCGCAAGGCCTTCCGAGCCTTATTTATGGAACTGTAGACATCCGAAGTCATGCAAACTTTCAAAACTCAAAAAAATCGATTTTAATGCATTTATTTTGAATTAAGATATCTCCGCAACCAGACCTCATAGAAAGTTCTAGTTTTCAGCTTTGGATAGCTTTTGGAAAACTAAATAAGCATTTTGACAGAAAAAATGATGCCGCAGCCTTATTTGCGGAACTGTAGGCATCCAAAGTCATACAAGCATTCATAACTCAAAAAATTAACTTTGAATGCAAATATCTCGAAAACTAGACCTTATAAAAGGGTTTGCTTTGGATGTGCTGGTTGCATTTGACAAAACCTTTTTATATATTTACGTTTCAATGGGTTCCAGAGACTTTCGTAAAAAAAATGCATTTTTAGTGATAAGGGGGAAGTCCATGCTTTTTTTCGAAAATCGATTGGTTTTGAACGGCAATGCAAAGGCCTGACCGTTATCTGTTCAACAACGTTAACCGCAACCTCTTACGAGCCTTCTTTTGGAAGTTATGGCCATATTGAGATTTTTAGTTTTTGGGTTGAAACAAGAAAGATTAACTTTGAATCGAAATTTCTCTGCAACCAGAGACCACACAATGTATTTTTTCGCGCTATTTTTAGTTATTGGTAATTTTAGTCCCAAATAATTAATTTTAAATAAAAGCTTTGTTCTACGAATTCAAAGTAACTTAATTTGCTTCAACTTGAGACCAAAGCCCACTCTGTAGACCCAATGGTTTCCAAAATACAGCAATTTAAAATTTAGCGATAAAATATTTAATATAAAAAGTAGTGTTATCTAACTGTATAATGGAAAATAAAGAATGGTTGACATAAATGCATCAAAGCACCGAAGCGTGTAGATTGGGCCAAAAACAAAGGACAACCATAACGGAAGGGGGGTCAATATAACCCCGTTAAGATGGGAGGGCAATTATCTAAAAAAATGACTTAAGCTAGGAACAGTACTATTGAAAAACAATGGTAACATCCACAATATTCTATATTCTATAGCTTATCTTAAGCCCAGAAACCCATTCTTGATTTTTCTTTTTCAATAAAGTTATTTTAATGGATACTTTTTGAGAAATCAATTTCCGAACTCATTAATTTCTAAAAACTATCGATTAAAAACACTTCATTGAAAAAGAAAAATCAAGAATGGGTTCCTTCGCTTAAAATGAGATATAGGAAAATATTGTGGGTGTTACCATTGTTTTTCAATAGTGTTGTTTCTACCTTAAGTCATTTTCTTAAATAATTGCCCCTCCCATCTTAACGGGGGTATATAGACTCCCCTCCGGTATGATTGTCCTATTCTTTTGGCCCAATTTACACGCTCCATCAGTGCTTTGATGCATTTATGTCAACCATTCTTTATTTATATTATTTGGGTCTAAAATTACCAATAACTAAAAATAGCGGGAAAATCGAAAACTTAGGTTAGGCTAAGCCAATATCCTGAACAACTCAGCAAAAAATCAAAAATACCAGATTTAACGCATACGTGAAAGTATATAGTTACTGTACTATTATGTAAGTGGCTCGGCAAAAATCCTCGTATCAAACGCTCCTAGTGGGTGCCGGGCGGTAATGATCACCACAGCTAATCTTGTGCGATGTCAAGATGGGGATCAGCTAAGGTCAGGTCGAATTGTTGTGGTGTTCCTTTACTTCTCAATAGTTCGACACTCAGCAAAGCGATTTTCAGTGGTGGTGTGAGCGTTTTCATAATCCGTGCCGAAGAAATGGAAGGCTGGGGGGTAAACCAGTCTCTAACGAGCTCTTTCGGACGCCTTGGCAGGGTCCTTACTTACTCGTCGGAATCTAATTGTTTTCTTTACACTATGGACGATACTGACAAGACAGACGTGGAACCATCCGCCGACACAGAGGATGAACTTTTGGCCTCAAGCCAAGAAACCCTTAAGGGTAGTTCAGTGAGTACCGGTAGTTTCGGTGTTCATGGGCTACCCGGACCTTCTGGAAGCACAGGCAGTACCAGACATAGTACCCCTGTGCATTCCAAGCTTACCAATAAATCAGGAATTAAAAAAAAAATAAAAAAACAATCAGCGAGCGCCATTCTCAAGGTCCAGTTCAAGATGGCTACCTACTTTCTTGACAAGATAGCCAGGAATGAGGAAGCTGGAACGGTTCATGTGCGGGAGGCTGCTGACAAATTAATGTACCAGAAGATCGTTGCAGATTACAACGAGCTTCTGGCGACAGAAAAAAAGGCCGTCAAGCGGAATAGGTCTCAAGAGGAGACCACACAACCGCAGAAGAAGAGCAGGCTTGAAAATACTAAGAGGAGTGAACATAAATGCCACCTCTTAGAGCAGCGCAACCGCATGCTCTGGAAGTTGTCAGAGACGACCTCCAGGTATCGGTTGTGGATGAGCTCTCCACAAACAACAAAGGCCTGTTGGCTGTGTGGAACCTCATCGAGACCAAGCTCTCAGAGATGGTATGGTGTTTTTATATACTCTGTCGGCTAGTGAGGGTCCCAATCCTGGTTTCGACTCTAGCGAGATGCTCAAGGGATATAGGGTAATCAAGTGTGATGATCAGTTCTCTAGGGATTTCCTTAGTACAAGCTTCGCTAAGATCAGCAACGACTGGGAGGGCCTGAAGCCCAAGCTAATCCCAGCTAAGGACATCCCTAGACAACCAATGGCTCGCATTTGGTTGCCCCTCATGGGCATCAAGCCGAGCGGTCTAGAGCTGATCCGCGGACTTCAGAGGCTAAATCCGAACAGCGGATCTTATTTTCTGAGGATCAGCGAAGAAAGCAGGGGAGCCCGGCGTACTCGGCCCATGACCGGCAATCACCGCCAGAAGAGTTGCGAACCCTAACAACCGAAGCCAAAGGGACTAACTTCTTGATTGGTAACGATGCGAATGCACGACATACCATCTGGGGTAGTTCAGAGATCAATGAACGAGGTGAGTCTCTTTTTGATTTTATTATTGAAGATAACCTGATGGTCTGCAACAGAGATAACACTCCCACTTTTGTCTTTCCGAGCTCGGAAAATTATGAAGGTTACGATCGTAAACAACAACCTTAGTCTAAGAGTAGAGAATTGGAGGGTATCATTTTGAAATCTTTTTCGGATCACATTCAACATTAATTTCAAGACCGAAAATAAACCCCCTTATAGAAATCCCAAAAGAATAGACTGGAAGAAATTCAGTCAAGTTGTAAAATCTAAACTGGACAATATACCAAACCTAAGTCAGGACTCGTTGATAGATCTTGAGTCAAAGGTGAAATCATTTGAAGCATCAATAAGTACTGCTTTTAAGGTCTCTTGTCCAATTAAATATAGCCGTAAAACACTACCCCCTTGATGGAATGAAGACCTATCTAATCTATGGAAAATGACTAGAACAATCTTTAATGTCTGCCAAAAAAATAAGTTTTATCAAGGTTTACAAGCGAGCTCTCGCATCAGCCAAGCAACAAGGCTGGAGAGAATTCTGTCAGTCAATTGAAAATATAAAAGATTCCGCTAGGCTTGGTAAAGTTCTATCTAAGGAACATTGTAATCCATCATTCTTGAAAAAGCCTGATGGTTCCTTGACAGTCTCTCCAGCTGAGCCTTTGGAACTATTGATGACGACACACTTTCCGGGCTGCATCTACGCTGGAATCTTGGGGCACGTCTTCAGCTCGTGTAGATCACATCAATACCGTTATAACAAAGGAAAAAATTACCTGGGCAATTAATACTTTCACTCCATATAAGTCTCCAGGCCTGGACGACATACTGCCAATTATGCTCCAAGAACTGCAAGAGATAGCAGTTCCCTGGCTGGAAATAATTTTTAAAGGATGCCTCTCTCTGAACTATGTTCCTGAGTCCTGGAGATATGTTAGAGTGGTTTTTATCCCGAAAGTCGGTAGGCGGGGACATGAATCCACGAAGGATTACCGGCCAATTAGTTGGCATCTTTCGTGCTTAAAACTTTAGAGCGCATCCTCGACACCCATATTAGAGACATCCTAAAGGGATGTCCCCTTGAAAACTCTCAACACGCATACCTTAAAGGCAAATCTACGGAAACCGCCCTGCGCGAGGTGGTGCGTACTATAACGAAATCTATAAACTATAAAGAATACACTCTCGCCACTTTCCTAGATGTTGAAGGGGCTTTTAATAAGGTGCTTACCGAATCCATTCTAGAATCTTTAGTTGATTTTGATGTAGAAGACTACATTAGGGAGTGGATAATATCCATGCTCATCGACAGAAGGATTCAATCCACGTTAGGCAATACAAACTCGACCAAACACGTTAGTAGAGGAACATCCCAGGGTGGGGTTTTGTCCCCTCTTCTATGGCTTTTAGTCATGAATAAAATTCTCGTTAAGTTGGAAAGATGTGGTGTGAAGGCGGTGGCATATGCTGATGATTTGGTGATATTGGTGTCAGGGAAGTTCACTCCTGTGTTAAGTGAGATCACGGAAATGGCTTTATGGAAGGTTAGCAACTGTGCCACGAGTTGTGGACTAGGTAATCAAAGCAAAACTGAACTGATGCTTTTTACTGCCAAAACTAAGATACACCTCTTCACTCTACCCCGACTTAACGGCCAAACACTCTCACTTGCCTCCAGTGCAAAATATTTAGGTGTTATTCTCGACGCCAAATTAAATTGGAAGTTGAATATTGGAAGAAAGATCAAGAAGGAATGCATAGCCTTCTATGCCTGTAGTAAAACCTTTGGTAAAAAGCAGGGGCTCCAGTCGAAGATGATCCTGTGAACGTACACTACACAGCCATGGTACGACCGATCCTCGCATACGGTTCGATTGTGTGGTGGCCTGCACTCAAGAAATCATATAACATCAATAAACTTAGCAAGGTTCAAAGAACTGCTAGAGTTGGCACGACAGGGGCAATAAGATCCTGCCCAACTGATGCCTTAAGCGTTTTTCTGCACCTTCTACCACTTTATTTACATATTAAATATCTAGTTTCTTGCAGCGCATTAAGACTTAAAGAATCAAACTCTTGGTTTGCCAAGCCCTATGGTCAAAGCAATATCACAGACTTGATTCCAACGGACATGTTTTCGACTCCCACTGACTACTGCACCCCTACAATGAGTATCAGTAAGGGTTTTAAAGTAAAGTTTCCATCCAGGAAGGTATGGAAAGACGACGTCGCGTCGTGACGAAAGATTTCGACACAACTATCTTTACTGATGGCTCAAAGATGGAGTGTGGTGCTGGTGCAGGAGTCTTTTCTGAGTTTCTAAATGTCTCAAGGTCCTTCCGACTACCTGACTTTTGCAGTGTCTTTCAAGCTGAATTACTGGCAATCAGGGAAGCATGAAGTTACTAAAAGAAGATCCAAACCAGAACCGAAATGCAGCTTTTATTACAGACAGTCAGGCGGCTGTTAAGGCTATTAATTCAGCTACATCATCTTTCCAAATTGGTCCAGCAATGCCAGGATGAGCTTTCGAGTCTGAACACTGACCTCGTTGTCACTCTTATCTAGGTTCCGTGTCACAGTGGCATTGGGGGCAATAAACGGGCTGACGAGCTGGCCAGGCAAGGATCAGCCCTTCATGGCTCACTTGCGGAAAGAGTAAACATTCCGCTTGGAGTTATGAAGGGCATTATTCTCTCAATTTTTCTCACTAAATCAAACCACAGGTGGAATAGTTTATCAAACTGTAATATATCGAGAAAGATCTGGCCCACCTATAATAAACCCCGAACAAATGATCTAATACGCAGACCCAGGCAAGACATAGCCAGGGTAGTTGCAACTCGTAGCGGACACTTGCCAATAGGAGAGCAGGCATCGAAGCTGGGCATACCTCACAATACTCACTGTCGGAGCTGCAAGAAAAGCAAGAAAAGGAAATAGTATTTCATTTCCTTTGCAAATGCCCCGCTCTGGCCAAAGCTAGAGCAAAATCATTCGGAAGGGCTTTTTAGGACGACTTTAACGAACTTTCTGAAATGAAGATCAAAGACTTGATTTCTTTTCTCAAGGCGACGAAATGGCTCTAGGACAAATTTCGGCTGCTTCTGCATCACACCTTCCGTCGATCGAGTATTTGTGTTTTTGTAGCAGTCCTTAACGATAATAAACATTTTTCTTAATTTATACATAATTTTAACTTTTATAAGGTAGGTTTACTTACATTATTTTTGGAGGAATAACAAATCTCACGGCAAAAGTTGAAAATAAAACACTACACAATAAGCTGTCATTATCGAATTGACATTCAGAATACGTGAGTGCTACCAAGTACTCAAACATTTTTAGCGATCACTTTACGCAGAACAAAGAAAGGGTGACAATCAAAATTGACGATCAGAAGAGTGACAGTCAACTATCGCCTTACGCGATTCCACCCGCGAATGGCCAAAGAATATAAATACTGCGAACCTATAAATCTTATTTTATTTATCATATTTGGTATGAATTTGTCAGATCTGAAATAAATTAGTTTTTTTCGCACTTTGTCAATTTTATTATCTATTTAGCTATTTACATATACCTTAACTATGCATTTTCAGTGAGGAGCTTAAATTAAAAATCGTATTAACTCACCAACTTAATGGTGATTTAACACGATTTTAAATTTAACAAGAGTTCAAACCTGAAACTTGGAAGATCTCGCTTTACAATATGTTCATATTTGGTACCTTCCTATAATGTATAGGTAGGGGGGTAGGGGCTCGACATGTATGCGTACATAATAGATGTTTCTTTATTAAAAAAAAGTTCAAAGCGGAAATATATGAGTCATGTGAATCGTATGGGCTTCTTCACATAAAATCTAACAAAACTTTTTTTAATAATACAACAATTTTTAATTTACAAAATTTAATAAAAATAAAGTCTTTTTTTTTGTGTATTTATCAATACTTTCTTTTGTTCATTTACAGGAAGCATCCCTTTGAGTTATCGTGTAAAAACAAAAAAGGTACGTAATTTTTTGTTCGCTATATTGCCATATCAAACAAATTTCAAAACTTCCTACTCATATTAATCATCCTTTGGGTGAAACAAAATTTTAATATAAAAAGTTTTTCTTCACGTTTAAATTATAATTATGTATTGTTTTGTTTTGTGTTGCTTTTTTATTTCATCCCAAAATAAGAAACAAAATTAATTTTATCTACCACCCACTTAAGGTAAAACATTTGTTTTTGTTTACAAATTAATATTTTTATCTACATACAATATTATATTCAAAGAAGAAATTATCTTCCTTAGGCTTTTATGTCGCAATAATAATAATAATTAATGATGAATTGTTGTGTTCTTTTCTTTAAAACAAAAAAAAGACATTTCATCAGGATGTTCATTTTCATAGGTGAATCCATATACTGACAACACAACAGTAGTATTAAGGCTTCAACTGAGTTGTTTGTATTTACTTTTACAGCTGTCTATATCTTAATGAATATTTGGAAAGAAATGAAAACTAAAAATAATATATTTAAAACTGTAGATACTGTAATATTTTTTTCTTTTACTCAAACTGAGCAACAATTACTTTACAAATATAAAACACCTTTATTTCACTTCAAATACTTTACTTCTAATACATTTATTATAAACAAGCACAACTCTTAATTCACTATTTTACACCGACGTTTATTCGTTTACTTTCAAAATCAAACTGAGGTCTTCGATTTTTTTTTATTGAACAAAAATTTTAGTATTGACAATTTGCTTAACGTTAGTTATCTTAAAGTATACATCGGTATTTCTTAATAATATGTTGGCACAGGAGGGGCCTAACTTTTTTACATTGTTTATTATTTTAAGCTTAATTCACATTTAGTTATCATTGGGTTTTAAAAATATAATTTAAGGATATATTGGCAGCTACTTCTCTCGGGTTGTTCAGGTCCGGTTGTCATGTTGGTGGATGGTTGGGGGGGGATGTGGTTTTAGCCACGGTAGTGAGCTGACTCTGGGTCAGCGTAGAAGGGGATGTTCCCTTCGTCGATCGTTGATATCAGTTCCTCATCCAGAAGTTCCATTGCTGTAAGGTACCGCTGGTCAGGATGTATCTGTGGGTTTATCACCCGTTCTATCAGAGGGTTCGGGTGGTTGGTTGTATTCTGCAGGCATCTTCAACTGGATTGGATGAGGTATCTGTCCAGTTGAATTATCTTGGCTTCTTCATAGAGTCGTATGTTGCTCACGTGTTTCCTACGTATCCTGTTGTAATGCAATCCTGTACATAGCCGCAAGATCTTTCTCACGAATACTTCCAGTTTGTTGATATGGGATTTTGTCCCCGTATACCAGACGGGGAAACAGTAGGTGATGATCGGCCTAATTAGCTGTTTGTAGAGGAGTAGCTTTGTCTTCTGACTAAGTCCGTTCTGCTTTCGCATGAGCGGATGAATGCGGTGGAAGGCGAAGTTTGCTTTTTTAAGGACAGTTTCTGCGTGAGGATTGAACCGCAGCAGTTCGTTAAACTGTATTCCCAAGTATTTTACATTTTTGCTGGCTGCAAGCTGTGTTCGGTCAGGTAGGCTGATCATCGTGTTCCTGCATTTAGTGGCTGAGCGTCCGCTTGCATTCCCGGAGCTGCTATGTCGTCTGAAACATATCATTTCAGATTTGGCTGAGTTTATTTTGAAGCCCCAGCGCTGGTAGAGCTTGTAGAGTCGTCCAATGTGGGCTTCAACTCTTCTTGCAGCAAGTATTGGAGAGATGGACTTGGCGTATGTCAGGGAGTCATCGGCAAACAGGAGAGTCTATGCGTTTCCCGGTTGTGGCTGGTCTGCTGTAAAGATGTTGAAGAGCAATGGCCCAAGTTTGCATCCTTGAGCAACTCCAGCTGTTAATGTCCTTGTTGTAGATTGGCAGCTTCCTATTTGGACGTAAAATGACCTGGAATGAAGAAAGTTATAAATTATTTTTATAAGATTGGCTGGAAAATGAAAAAGGTTGAGCTTATGAATAAGTCCTTGTATCCAGACAGTGTCGAATGCTTTTTCGATATCTAGAAAGCATCCGACAGTTACCTGGTGGCAGTTGAGAGAGAACGCAATATCATGTTGGAGTTTCAGTAGAGGATGAAGGGTGGAGTGCTTCTGCTGGAATCCGAACTGCATATCGGGGACTATGCCGTTATTGTTGGAGAAAGTTTTGAGTCGTCCGAGAATCAGTTCTTCCAGTATCTTGTTCAAGTTGCAGAGGAGAGAGATTGGCCTATATCCAGAGACGTCATTGTTGTTGCCCTTTTTCGGGATAGCGACAATTTTTGACAGTTTCCATTTGCTGGGGAAATAGCAGTTTTCGATGCAGTTGTTGGGGAGAATCGCCAGTAAGATAATAACTGACTGTGGAAGCCTTTTAAACACGAAATTGGAGATGTTGTCTGGTCCTGAAGTATTCTTCGGTGGATTCCTGAATATGATGTTACTGACTTCCTCCGGAGTAGTGAACTAAGTGTTGTGTTGACTGGTGGCGGTTTATTTATATCCGAGAAAAAAGCTACTAGAATCTTCTAGGGGTTCTGGAATGTGCTGGAATGTACTTCTCCTCCACAAGTCTCCACAAGTAGCTCAAAAGCTTTCGACCAATTACAAATTATAGCAGTTCCATGGTTTGGGTATTGGATAACATTAGTTAATCTTTTGTTCATAGATGGCGCGGAACTCATTACTAATAGATTCTGTTATAGAAGAATAAGAGATGTCATTGTTTGCACAAATGGGCATATTCACCACAATACTTTAAATATATTCAGCCTAGGAGTATGTAACCATTTTCCACAAAAATATAAAAAAAATTATCATTTTTAACAAAATAAGAAGAATTATAATTTTTCAAAAAAATGTGTTCAGTGTCACGAAATACAGCTAAAATTTACAAAGAAAATAAGAGATTTTTTTAAGTTTAAACATTTATTTAGCCTGTAGGTGTAGGTATTCACCATATATTTATATGTTTATATGTTATAGTGAAAGTTTTGTCTTATAGAAATTCAAATTCAATTTCTGGTTTTGAGACAGTTTTAAAAGGACACAAGAATTATGTTAAATATTAAAAAATAAATTATTAAAAAATAAATTCAATTTTTTTGTTCAACAATCTTAGTTTTGAGTACCTATTAAAATAATTTAAATATTAAGCAAACAAAATTTCAGCAAAGTACACAGATATTTCATACTAAAAACTGCGATAAAAAAGATTTTTTAAAAAATATACCTTAAGTGATAATTAAAGCCCATCCTCTGAATATTATTCCCAAATAAAAACTCCACTTCAACCTATAAGTAGAAAGGGACATTTTAAAAATATCTATGCTTAAACTGAAAAATCGAAACCATTTCCTAGATATTACCTTTCAAACCAAAACAATTTTGTTTATATCCCAGTTCAACCTCTAAAGTGCTTAATTTTGAAAAATATTTTTTATTTTACTCAAAATTTTATTTTTTATAACAAATCTATATAATGGACTTTAGAGAATTTTTATATTGCAAGAAATAACCAAATTTAATACCAAACTTCTGACACATTTAATTTTTTGTTTTGTTTGGGAAGAAATTAAAACGATAGGTATTAAAATTAAAATATAAATCATTCTGTCTGCTTGTGTGATGTTAGAAATCGTTCTATACAAATTGAGTTTTTTATTGTTCGTGTTGCTTGTGAATAAAAAGACACATTTTTGGCAGATATTGTTTTCATTTCCTTCAAAATAATTGTGCTTTGAAGTGGATGGCGCAAAATAAAGCAGTAAATGGTATAAAGTGTAGGTATATAGCTACATGCATTAAAAAATAATTCTTTTTATAGGGATTAAAAAAAACAGCTTGTGTTTCGTATTTTTCGTAATTTTACATTGAAAAAATATTTTAAATATAAGAAACAGAGGATTGGATTCTTTAATTATTTTCTTTGTGATTTGCGAGAGCATTTTTTTACTTGCGATATTATTATTATTATTTTATTAATTTAACATAAATTTACAAATTAATAATCTTAAAGACAAACAGCGTAAGTATACAGGGCTTTCTGCTGCGACTTGCGATATAAAGGGTTTTTCAACAGGGACGCTACAAAAGTAGAGCAACAAGGACAGCAAACGACGCCATATTTCTTGCCGTTCTTTTGACATGTTTCTTCAGTAAAGTTTGCCATTTCATGATGGAAAGATATACGAGCCAAGCGCTACGTCCAATTTATGGTCGTCATAATCGTCCTAGCAGATCAACAATTGAGCGTCTAGTGGAAAAATTTGAATCCACAAGCACAGTACAAAATGTTCCCGTGCCAGTGAGACAAAGAAGTGCCCGTAGTGTCGAGAATATTGCTGCCGCTGAGGCTTCAGTTGCAGAAAGCCCAAATGTGTCACTCACACGTCGTTCTCAAGCGTTGGGCATCTCTGTGACGTCGTTGTGGCGAATTTTGCGAAAAGATCTTGGCCTACATCCTTAAAAGATTAAATTGACGCAAGAACTGAAGCGGCTTGACCACCAGAAGCGTCGTATGTTCGTGAATTGGGCTGAGCAACAACCTGAAAATGATTCGGATTTTCATCGAAAAATCAACTTCAGCGATGAGGCTCATTTCTGACTGAATGACTTCGTCAATAATCAAAATATGCGGTATTGGGCAGGCAGCAATCCACACGTACTCCAAGAGTCATCATTGCATCCCGAAAAAATTACCGTTTGGTGTGGTTTATGGGTCGGCGGGCGGCGGGCGGCGTCATTGGGCCGTCCTTCTTCCGTGATGATCAAGACCGGCACGTTAATGTAAATGGGGATCGCTACCGTTCAATGATAACCGAATATTTTTGGCCCTAATTGGATGATATGGAATTGGAGGACATGTGGTTCCAACAGGACGGCGCCACAAGCCACACAGCGAATGTCACAATCAATTTATTGGAAATCAAGTTTGGAGAACGTGTTATCTCACGAAATGATCCAGTCGCTTGGCCACCTCGGTCGTGCGATTTGACGCCGTTAGACTATTTCCCATGAGGCTACGTCAAGTCTATGGTCTACGCCAACACGCCAGCGACGATTGATGAACTTCGTACGAATATCGAACGTGAAATTGCAGCAGTATCGGCCGATTTATGCTTGAAAACCGTCGAAAATTGGGTTCAGCGTCTGGACTTCTGTAAGCGTGCCCGTGGTGGCCATGCAAAAGAAATTAAGTTCCATACATAATCGCATCGAACGCACTTTTACAAGAATAAAGAATTTTATTGATATCTAAAACCGTGTTTGTTTTATTTACTTTTGTAGCGCTCTTATTGAAAAACCCGATACATAGGTACTATTGGTAAGTTATGGATTCGTAAAAAAAATCGAACTCGAGATAATAATTTTCCCTAACATTACGACGATAGAGAACACGAAAAAGTGGGTCCTGCAATTCTGTCCACGCCCGTACAGTCTAAACGGCTGGAGGGATTTTCTTCAAACTTGGTATTATAGTGATTTTTGACGCCCAGACGTTTTTTTAATTTTTTTAGGACAAAAAACAACGATACCTACCTGCCAAACAATTTTTTCGCCAAAAAGGAAAATAATATTTTTATGAAAAACGGGTTCGAGGGTTTAAAAAAAATTATTTAGGATATGCTACGTTTTAATAATTTTTTTATTTTCATAAATTGAATATTTTGGGTACCTCCATTGGTTACAACCATTTTTTAGTTTTTGATTTTCTCGAAAACAGTTAAGTTAAAAATTTTTATTTTTTATCGTAAAACTTCTAAAATGTATAAACAATAATTTGAACCAAAATTAAAAAAAAAATTGAAAATTTTTTTGGAAAACTAAATATTTTGAAAACGAATATTTTCAAAACTATTTAATCATCAAACAAATCATCAAAATAATCATCTTTCTAAATTAAAAAATAACGGTACCTTCCATACAAATGTTGAAAACCGTTAAGAACAAAATTCTTTTTCTCGAAAACGGCTCCAAGAATTTTGATAAGAAAATGTGCGTTTACTATTAAAGGTATGGTGAATATTTTGATGAAAACAAATTATACCAATAACAGTTAATAACGGTACCTTTCATAGAACCGATTTTTTTGTTTTCAAATTTCTCGTTGACGGCTGCTCCGATTTCAACCAAAACTTTTATACAAGAGCTCCTTGACAAATCAAATAATTTTGCAAATACAAATTTTCAAAAAAATAATTTTTGGATGTTTGAAAAAAATATTGAAGTTTTTTTTTTTGAAAATTCAGTATCTTGAAAACGGGCCAATGAATTTTTTTTTTCATTTGTGTAAAATTGTATTTTATTAAATACTAAATGTTGGCATACTAGATTTTATTTTTGAAAATGAGCGAAAAATTTTATATATAAGAAATTAATTTTTAAGAAAAGCGCTCCAACGATTCTTAATTTTTTTTTCATAAATTCATATTTATCAAAAAAATCAGATGGCATACTTGATTTTGAGCTCTTACTCTTAAAGCCATTAAAATAATTAATTTATAGTAATAATTTCTTTTTTTTTTAATGTTATCATATAATATTTTGGAACCTATAGCTATGTACCTGTACATGTACATCATCAATTTCTGGGTACGTTAAAGTTGTTAGCTACGAGAGCAAGTTTGTGCGATCCAGTCGTGCCGGTTTTTTTGTAATTTAGGGTGAAATGGGTAAACACTTAATAATTGAAATTAAAAATGTATTCGATTTTAATCGTTCTATTTTTGGTTCCAAGGTGATACAAATTTACAAAACTGACCCTCAGAATTAATTAATAAAAGGATTCTTTTTGATTTTAAAATATTATAAATTTGTTTTCTGTTTAAAAGTTTATATTGAGGGGATGGCGTTCGAGGATTTATATATTATGGAATGTACACACATACAAATTTTATTCGATTTAAAATTTGTTTCTGTGTTTTAAAATCTAGTAATTTTTTCCATATTTTTTAGATTCGAAAAGCTTTTTTTTTCAAAAAATGTCACTGATTCATCAAAATATTGCACTATGACTGATGGTCATGGATAAATCGGTGCATTTTTTTTTGTTTAAAAAAAAGCATTTCGAATTCTTACAAAATCAGAACAAAATCAAAAACAAAATCAATTTTCAGACTGGAATATCTCAAAAACTAGAACCGATGACGGAAAATCGATGATAGATTTGAGTTCAGCATACGAAATGACCTCTAAGACGACTCTTACTTTCTCGTTTCCGAATCCGTGTTGGCCTTTAAAATCAATAAAAGCTTAAAAATCGAGCAAAAAAGGCATATTTTGAACTTTTAAGAGGCAGTAACTTGTGCTATTCGCGAATTTCTTGATCATTTTTTTGATTTTGAAAAAAAGTGCTTTAACATAAAAAACGGCCGCGGGGCCTGGAAGTACAATTTTTTTAAAATTTCTGCGACCTAGAAATGCTTGTGTGGGTTATCGTCTACAAGATCCGCAATACCTATTTCGAATATCTGACAAAAAAAATTTAAGAGACACTCCTAACATTCATATATTTCTAAATACATAAAATTGTTTATGGGGTGAAATGGGGGTATAAAAAAAAAACAAAAAAATAATTCAATTTTAAAAATTATGATTATGTTTGAATAATTACATTTAAAGTTTCACATTAGAGGACTAGCACATACATAAGTGCGCCATGTTGAATATAAAATGCCAATATTCGCAGTGCATACACTACCTGTAACTTATTTGAGGCCACTATTTTCACAAAAGTTTTTTCTCGATAAATATCTGTGGGAAATATTGTTCCAGTAAATTTCTGATACCTGTGAGTAGGTAAATATATTTTGCGATAAAAAAGTATAAATTTAAAGGGATAACTGGGAAATTCCATAGGAATTTCAGCAATTATAAGAATGAACTGCAAAATTGGGCATACAAAAATGCGTCACTTGATTGAGGCCACTTGGAAAATCTTATAAAAAAAGAACAAAACTAGAAAAATGTTTACTTTTTTTTTTGTTTTTAAACATTAATGTATTATGTTTTCGTCAATTAATAATAAATATGCCCGCCATTTTTTAAAAATAGCTCTATTGGACGGTTTTGAATTAAATCATACCTACAGGTTTTTGGAATAATCCAGTGAAATCTGGCTCCAGGCATCGCAGTTAGCTTCGACCAAGACGTGCTTATCTCCATACTGTCTACCAATATCAGAAACTTTTCGAGATAGCCAGGCTCAAACGTTTTCGATGAATAGGGTTGCCATGGGAAAAGTCCAATATTTTTCGACTGAATCCAGCTTCTAGCTATACCCTGGAACTATGGATAGGGGCGTTACCTTTTTGGAATATGCAAGGTAGATTCAAGAATATTCTTTAGCTTTGGAAACACCCGTTACAGCAGGCATTTGTAACTATTTCCGTTCATTGTTGTAGTTATAAATTCCAATTCATAATAGGTGATAGCTCCCCACACCATAACACGTGATGTATGACTGTGATGTCTTGACAAAATAAGTTCTTCTTTTCTTTAATCGTGAAAATAGAAGTTGTAACAATCGGGTAATAGCCGTAGCGTAATGGTTATTGCGTTCGACTGTCACGCTGGAGGTCTGGGATCGCTTCCCAGCCTCGTCCACCTAAAAACTAAAAAGTTTTTTTTTTCAGGGCTACTGCCTCTTGCGAGGAATTGACAAATCCTCCAAGAGTATCACTTGTCACGAATAAGTGCTTCTCGTCTACCCGTTCGGATTCGGCATAAAATTGTAGGTCCCTTCCATTCCTGTCGAAAGGCGCACACAGGAATGGTTGCGAGTTGTGAGTCACTAGGCCCTGGTTCTTCATGAGCCGTTGTGCCACCGATTTATTTATTTATTTTTTTAACAATCGGGTCCTTCAAGATTAAACTTTTTTACATCTGAAAAAACAACTTTTTTCCATGCGTTGTTACAGGCAACATGCTTTTTGGCGAAATTCATCCGAAGTTCCTTGTGTCGCTGCCGTAGAACCGGTTTATTTTTTGATTTTCATACTCTTGATGTTACCACTGGTTTCAGTTATCCTTATCCACTTTTTGACCTTATTTATTTAAGGCACTGATAGTGTGGAATTTGAAGCTAGCCGATGAATGAGTCGCTTTTCTTGTATTGTTGTTGCTTGAGCTGTGCGTCCTTTTCGTTTTTTTTTCATAGTTTTCATTGTCTGCTAGATCCGTAGTTCCCAAACTGTGTTCCGCGGTACCTTGGGGTTCCACGAGAGAGTTTTCAGGGTTCCGCGACTTTCTCGAAGTACAAATAATAAAAACACAAAAATATTTTTTTTAAGTAGGTACCTTGAAACCAGATGACTGTTGCATTTTCAAATTAAAATATGAATAACTTTTGCATACCTAGATTTTTTTACATAGTAATGATTTTTTGCACAAGTATCGTAATATTTGGAAAAATCAGTTGAATAGTTTAATTATTATAAATCAAAAATTTGGTTGCCAAAGTCACCCTGCAGCTTTGAGAGACTTTGGCCGGGTAAACGTTTTCTAGAATCAATCAATGATCCCCTACCAATTGATTACAGAGACATGTTCTTATACTAAGGATTTTTTATTTTTTAGGGTTTCATTTATATTTTTTTTTGTTTTGTTTTTCAAATACATGAATTATTAATTTAAGTTTTTATATCATTACCTAGAACAATATTAGGAGGATCAATTTTTCTCTGCACTTTTGCAGCCTTATTAGGAAACTTGTACTTTTAAGCTTCGTAGGTTTTCTTATAACAAGTTTTCTTATAATTTTGATGCATTATTTCACATTTTGTCGTGGCCAAATTCACTCAAAATGCAGGCCAATGTCTCCAAATCATATGCCATTTTTGATAAAAAGTAAACACATTTTTTTGTTTTATTGTTACATTCATAAATAAAAGCAAACTCGATTTGCATAAAATTCCACATAGATGAGTGAAAATTATTTTGCTATTTTATTTCCACAAAATGTTAAAACCCTTCAACGATTGTTAGTGCTTTGTGAAGGTTTTTTAATAAAAATTATTAAGTTTATAACTTTTTTTCTTAATTTATCCTAATGAAGCTATTACAATAATTTTAAATGTATTAAATTAAATTTTAGAAAAAAAGTTGAAAAAATTAAAAAAGTTCTTACAAAAAAAAAAAAAAAATTGAAAAAATTGTCCATTCTTTGTCAAAATTCACCAATTTGGCCAATTTTTACCCAACTACCCGGTATGTAATTAAATTACAAAAACAAACGTTTTTGAAGTTTATATATATTTTTTTTTTTTTGAAATGATGTAATGTGTTGTTTTTCATTTTTAAGTATCGTTAAGAGTTGGGGGGGGATAGTTGTTGACAGTGGTCTTACTTCTGTTCGGTCTCCTAGCTGTTTCTCGGCCTGACAATCGCAGTTCCTTAAAATCATATTTGATCATCTTTCTGCTACTGTCGACGTGTTTCCAGAGCCCATATTAACTTCCAAATTTAATATAAAATATAGTTTTCTATCCTTTCTTAAATATTTTAAACCTTCGATTGAAAAAAAACGGCGATGTTAACTTTTGCCAAACAATTTTTGAAATGGCCTCAATCAAGTGACGCAACTTTTTTACCCATTTTTTGCAGTCCTTTCACATAGTTTGGGAAATTTCTATGAATTTTCCAAGTTAACTCTATAACTTTATACTTTTTTATTGCAAAATACATATAGGGCATTTCACGTGAAGCGGACAACGAAAACAGTGGTGGGTCTTGAAATTGGTGCATCTTTGTGTTATTTATACTTCTTTTGGTTCTTAACCTGAATGCGGAAGGAATTTGAACTTTTAGGTCTGGTGCGGGTGTTATATGGGCTTTTTAAGTTTAGGCTTGCTATGTGCAAGGGTTCTTTACAACAATGTTGATAAATTAAATGAAGCAATAGAAAAATGATTTGAATAGTTGAATATATTGAAAATGAGATGTTCTTTTTATTTATGAAATTTAAACCGGAAATTGATTTTTTTTCCTTATAGAAAACCGGAAGTTAACACTTCAAATGAGATTTTAGCCAACTTAGCCACTTTTCATATTTTGTTTGTAGGTCTCATTTTTAAGCTTATACAGTAGGGATACTACATGCATGAGACACATGAGAGTGGGATCTTCATTCGTTTAGAAGATACATAATTTTGTGTGCGTGGATCTAGTCCAAAAAACAGATTTTTGTATAGAAAACCGGATATTAGCAATTTAATTAAAACTTTAAGTAGTCTAGGCTATTTTAATAATTGTTTTTTTATTTTTTCTTAATGTTCCTTATATAATAGAGATACCAAATACCAAGTTTGAAGATGGGATCTTAATTAGTTTAGAAGTAACACATTTTCTAGTGTTGAGGTGGGAACTTCGTGTCGTGCGAAAAGTCCAACTTGGTCTAGTTTTCTCGCTTTCTCGCGAAGAGACGCCATCTTTATGCACATAGCAAGGCTAAGCCCATAACACTCGCACCAGACCTCAACATTCAAATTCCTTCCGCATTCAGGTTAAGAACCAAAAGAAGTATAAATAACACAAAGATGAACCAATTTCAAGACCCGCCACTTTTTTCGTTGTCCGCTTCACGTGAAATGCCCCATATATACTTACTCACACGTATCAAAAATTTGTGGCCTCAAACAAGTGACAGGGAGTGAACATACCGGAATTTGTTGCACTTAAGTCTACAACGTGATGAACATTTAAGTGTCACTAATTTAGACTGCGAAAATTACCAAAAACTACTATTATATGTAAAACTTAGGTGCAAATTATTCATGTATGTTTTCAGTGTGAATCTGGACTAGAACATGTACTTCAAACATTTCTTGAGGTATACATATTTTTTAAAGTTGAGCTGTTTTTACATAGGATGAAATTCTGACATTAATTTTGTACGAAAGTATTGTCTGCCTGAGCGAAAACAGGGCAGTTCGGTTTGTTTTATCTTTTACCAATTGGGAAGGCTTGTAGCGTTTTATGGTGGTCGGAAATTTTCTTCGACCATGTCAGAATAATTAATACAAATCGGTTCAGTTATTTAAATTTTATTTTTAAAAGCTAAACCCAACATGGAAATTTTTATCCAAAACGGCACAAAATAAGGTTTTGAGTTTGGTGTTTTTTTTTTAATTAAAAACAATTCTTTTGACCAAAAGTTATATATGGATTCATAAGCCCATGGCCCCTTTAAGCCTATATTAATAACTACCAGTCCTGAAAAAACATACTTGAATTTTGATTAAATTTTCCCAAAACCATAAGAACCTCATTAAATCCATCTTAAGTTATTTGTAATTACTAGCGAAGGACCATTCGATATTGATTTTAATTTATTAAACATTTTTTTCCGAAGAGAATGCTTTTTTAATGAACAACATTTTCCAGAAAAATAAAATTACCCGTCAAGATGGACAAAATTCAATACAGCAACAGCAACGACAAGGTAATTACTACACAAGGTTGCTTTTTAAAAAGGGGATAATAATATGGAATTATTTTGGATAAAAAATAATAATACAAGTACAACGTTAAAATGACCTGCTTCAAGTTAAATTTATGATTATTATGGCCAAACTTATTAAAATTAAAATATTGAAAGACAAGACAAAAGGAAATTTGTTAAACTCAATACCTTTTCATTATATCCTGGTTCCTTTTGTACCTACTATTTATATAAGTAATTAAAAAATCAATGACTATCAATATTTTTGTTCTTGTCTTCAATTTTGTTTTCCTCATTTACCATCAATCATAGTGTTTAATGAACCAATCAGTGAATATTGAAAGGAAACAAAAATAAATACACACATCTTGTGCATTAAATTAAAAAAAAAAGAACAAATGAAAATTAAAATAAAACCTCCATCAGGAATCGAAAGCAGAGTTGCCATAATGGTTGTTTTTGTTTGGTTGAAAAAAACTTTACAAATTTATTCACTTTCTGTTAAATTATTTATAATTGCTATTAAAAATGGGAATTTTTTTTTATTTTGTAAGAATATTTCAAGGAATATCATTTTTAATTGGCGCTAATACTTATGTCATTAAACCTGGAGCCAACTTTGTGAGTATTTCAAAGAAAATGGGGCATATTCATAGTCGCAGATATACCCAGATTTAACTAAACTACAGTTTAAGACAATGTTGGCTCAATGAATATGAAAACAGACCAATTTTAATTACAAATTGTTGATTTTATATTTTTATAAGATAATTAACATGGTATACTACACAAATAGCTTCAAATATTTTAAAATGATAAACTTAAAAAAATAGAATCAACGTCCGAAAATTCAACTAAACCTATTAGTCTAAGAGCCCACAGCAGATTTGGCGTACGAAAGTGAACCAAACAAAAATTATATGAGTCGAAAGGTGTATTAAGGCTGATAAAAGAAATGCAAGTCTTGCAGTCCCTGGTGGCGGCTGTTAGGTGGAAGGACAATTTTCAAAAAAATTGACTTAAAACAGAAAACAAATTATTAAAAAACAACGGTAATATGCACAATGCCCTGTTATATATTTATAAAAGGCCAGAAGTCCCTTCCTTAATTTGCTTTTTAAATAAAGTTCTTTTAATGAATAGTTTTTGAAATATTAATGTTTGAACTCAGAATTTTGAAAAAAAAAAATTAAAAAAATGGTAAAAAATACTTTTTCGCAAAATTTCACGTTATTAAGTACTATTTTTGTTTCCAAAATTTAATGCCCTTATCAATTTATAGTAAAAACTGAAAACCGGGTGGTTCTAGGACTTTTACTTTTTAAGATATTAAAAAGTAAATGAACCAGCTTTCTCATAAAAATAAGACAAATCCGGCTAAGATATCATTTTAGCAACCAGTTAAAATAGAAAAAAACATGGGGAAAAAATTCTTACATTTTTGAAACTTGGTGGGAATATCGGATTAACCATAAGAATAAAGAATCAAAAGAGTCCATAAAAATATCTGTATCCACGGGTGTTTTTTGGAGGGGGAGAGGGAGAGGTATGACTTATCGAAATTAAAAAATTATATTGATACAATTTGGACATATGATACATGATTTTAAGGTATTTTTCAATTCTAAATCTAATGAAATCAAAATTAAGGCGATTATTGTAATCCTAAAAAAAGTTATGGCCCATTTTATCCAGAGATGACTGTTTTTTTAGTAAAACTGGGAAACTATTAAAAAAATACCTTGAACAGAATGGTATATTGATGAAAATTTGTATAAATATTCAATTTGGCTATTGACAAATGAAACATTTTTAATAAATTTCTTCCCATTCTTGGGATAGGTGTTATGATCAAAATTTCATACCTTCTCTTTCCCTTAAGGAAAACACCCTTTCGTGATAGATATTTTTATGGGCTCTTCTGATCCTTTGTTCTCATGTCAAATTAAATATTTATACAAATTTTCATCAATGTACAATTCCCTTAAGGTATTTTTTTTAATAGTTTACCAGTTTTACTGAAAAACAGTCATCTCTGGATAAAATGGACCTCCCCCTTTCCCCCTTGCCCCTCCCACCTAACAGCCGCCACCAGGGACTGCAAGACTTGCATTCCTTTTATCAGCCTTAATACAACTTTCGACACATATAATTTTTTTTGGTTCACATTCGTACGCCAAATCTCTGCTGTGGGCTCTTGGTCTATATGTTCCAGGTCTAAAATTACTATGAATACGCCCCAATGTTTTTTAGTTTACAAAGGAGAATGTGCATTTTTGGGTGTGAGCAGCCACGAATGAAATTAGTCTCAAATTAAAGGTCTGCTATAAGGGAGTAACTTTCAATATGGGCGTTTCGTTGCAGTGCATTTAGGAAAAGAGACATGAAGACATTTTCAAATGCATTTTAAAATGCATTTTTGGGGCAGGTGGCGTTTTCAAAAACTATCTGATACTTATCCTGATTTCAAAATGTCTAATGATACAATAAGCACCAGGTCAAGATATAGCCCGCGGTAATTTTACTAAGCTCCTTATACGAGTTCAGAAGGCAACAGTATAAGATTATCTATTTAATCGCAGCTTTTTAAAAAGAGGGTACCAACCGATACTTTAAGTACAATCATTAACAAAACCGGTGGCGGTGGTCAGATAAGCTTATTCGGGCTGCTTCGGTGGGAAAATGCACTTTTTCTTTTGCATTTTGGTCTAAATACCTCCTTAACAAGGTTTTTCCAAGAATGGAGTATCAAATGACAAAGCTAGATTGCCCTCTTTATACGAATTTAAGGCTCAAACAGGATCCGGTCTAAGAAGGTTGGGCCTTTTTTGAAGTCTCTAAGAACACATGTTTCTCGTACTAATGTGAATAGGCAAAGACCAACTTTCCGTAGTATCACTGGTGTCCATCCCAATTTTGCCGATTTTCCAAATCTATCAGAAGATGATTTTGTTCTTTTTGCTCTGGGTACGTACCAAGTGAAGATAGCCCGCGTTTAATTTGCTTAGCACCTAGTACAGGGCTTGTACAATATTGAAATGTACCGAGGACAACAAGTAAGACATCTTTCGCAAGAGCAAGACATTTGGTTGCAGCGCGCAACCACAGTGGGATGGGCAAGAAACCAAACCAATGATATTCGCTTTGCAGCAGCGGAATTAAGTACGATTATAAAGGATGAGTAGTGCCTACTCATTTTTAAAAAATGTTTTTTTTTAGTATAGAATATATATTATGGTATGGTAATTGTAGTATTGTACTAATATTTAATGTTTTATGTGCTTTGTTTATAATAAAAATCTTTGAGACTAAAGTCTATAAATGTTATTCCACTTTACTTTTCTATTTTTCCATTCAAATTAGCCATAATACTGACTAAAACTGTATTAAAGTGTTGAACACAAAAATGCATTTTATCCTAGTTTGAAGTACACCACAACGAAAAAACTTCTACACTGTACTTTAACGACCAAACCACATCCAAAAATAATAAAACTATTCTTGGCCGCTCGCACCCACTTTTCATACAAATTTGCCCATTCTCCTTTACTTCCTAAAAATAAAACCTTATGCTTAATAGAATTTTTGTACGACAACTACTAGATTCATTTAAAAAACTTTTATTTTTGTCACACCTGGCAACCCTGTTCATGTGTGACCTGACACAGAATCATTTCCAAAGAAAATATAACGAAAGTTTCTTACAAAATGAGTTTCGAATTAATTCGTATGGGAATTTTCCTTACCAAATCAATTTATTTCTTTTCCTGGATTTATTTATCCCGATTTGGTGCGTGAACGTGTATCACACACGTTTTAGCAAAAAAAAAAACATACATAAATTGGATTGAATTAGATTGGCACATTTAAATTGGTTTACCAAAATACACCCAGTGAATAATTACTTTTGGGCCTTTTTAGAGTAGGTACATAGTATAGTGTGGTGAAAAACAATTTCAATGTTTTTTATGGATAACGACGCGATGGTTCAAACGCGTGTTCTTTAATTGATGTGATTGGTTTAAACAAAACAAAAAAAAATAAATCGAAACAAATGTTCCCTGTTCCACGCGGAAAGCTTTTGGAATTTATGCTAAACCACATTACATAATGCATACTAATTAATATAAGAAGTAAACCTGTGATGTGAAAATAAAAGGATATTTTGATGGCACGTGTTAAGGACTATGAAAAATACAAAATAACATACTCGAAGTATTATAATAAATAAAATGCACGAGTGGGTCGCAGGAATTTGCTCTCGTGGTCAAAATCTATAATACATTTAAGACGAATGTTAATTCGGAAAAGAACTATCGCTTAGTATCAGTGGCGCTCGAAAAAAAAAACCCTTAAGCTCTGCTGAAACAATATGTTGCTGAAAACTATAAACTTCTCAATTTTTCGTTTCAAAATATAAAATTAAAACAAAATTACTATTAAAGAGTATTCCTTGCAAAAAGACAAAGTTATACCAATCTATTTGTTTTAAATTAAATTGGTTTCCTCCGAAAAGTACGAAGTTCCCAATTTGAACCAATTTTTGGAAGGGACTTTTTTAGTTCTTGGTTGCCATGACATTTATTTAAAAATTTCATGCTTATGCCAAGCTGTGTGAAGTGGGAACCCCGAAGTCAAAATTCGTTTGTCCACATTTGTCCAACCAAAAAATCGTTTGTCCACCCTCACGAAACAAGTTATTAAGCTTTTCTTATTTATAGCAACTCCCCAAAAAATTTTTAGATCTTCGTTCAAAAGGTATTCAACATTTCGTTTTTATAGCAAAACCCCCAAAGTCAAAAAGCTTGACTAACACCCCTTAACTATGATAAAATATAGTTATGATATTTATATATTTTTGTTAAGCAACTTTGGTAGCGATTTTAAAAGTTACAAAAATTGTTCGCTTGCCCCCATATTAATAAACGAAGCTAGCGGTGAGTTATCTTTAACTCGCGGATTAGGAGTAAGATTTCTGCCACTTAAGAGTTAGCTAAACCACCAAGGAAGGTAGTTTAGCGAAGGATTAACTAGGACAAATAAATATACCTTCCTTGGTGGTTTAGCTAGCTCGTAAGTGGCAGAAATCTTACTCCTAATCCACGAGTTAAAGATAGCTTCGTTTATTAATATGGGGGTTGGCGTGTAAATATGTAATTCCGTGAACATTTTCGAGACTTTTAAATTCACTACCAAAGTTGCTTAAAAAAGATATAAATATTATAACTATATTTTATGATAGTTAAGGGTTTCCAGTACGTGTACAAAAATCAGTGTGAACTTTGCCATACTTTGACCACAGCAATGATGCAAACATTGCTTGTTGCACTTAGTTAACATCATGTTCCTTGCCAGAATTAATTGACCGATTTGGATAGAATTTTTGAATTTCGTCTTGTTTAGTTTATATATTATAGACTATATACATATATAAAAATAAAAATATAAATAAACACAAACATAATATATACAAATTAATAGCAAAAATACAATGCGTAAAATCAATTAATTAAAAAGTGAAACACAAGTTTATTTTTTAAAGTGACTCTACTTAAATGAAAGTCTAAATCAACTAAATTGGAGATAGAATTAGTTTCCCTAACACAGCGAGTTATTGGCTCATTAAGTCCATAATTCACCCTATGGTAACTTTCGCGGAATAGATTATTCTCTCTTAGTTGGCGAGATGGTATATTTATATTTTATTTAGAGATAAAAGATTAGGACAGTTGATTTGATGAGTCAAAATATCACAAATAAACAAAACAGTGAAGATTTTGCGTCGATTCTCAAGTGAATCAATGCCGATTAGTTGACATCTTCTAGTATACGAAGGCATTTCAATGTTCCAACCAAGTTTCCATACAACAAACCTTGTCAATTTTTTGTTGGATACTTTCTAATCTCTTGGAATGATTGTTGTAGTATGGGTTCCAAACCACACAGCAATATTCCAAGATAGACCTAACATATGCAAAAAACAGCGATTTAAGAGTGTATGGGTCTGTAAAATCAGTCGAGTTACGATTAATAAAGCCTAGCATGGAATTAGCTTTGGCAGCTATATATTCAATATGTTTGATAAAATTGAACTTTTGGTCAAAAACAACACCAAGATCTTTCTTTTCATTGACTCTTTGAAGAGCATTGCTGCCAATTTTGTATTCGAAGAAAATTGGGGAGTAAGATTGACAGAAAGAAAAACATTGACATTTGGTAACGTTCAAAAATAATTGATTGACATTACACCATTCTGTAAGCCTGTTAAGATCATCTTGCAAACGAAGGCAGTAATCGTTTTGTATAATGCATCTGAAAAACTTTAGATCGTCCGCAAACAGAAGGCGAAAGGAATTAAAAAAAAAACATCTGGCATATCGTTGATAAAAAATAAGAAAAAGGAGCAGTCCTAGGTGACTACCTTGAGGTACACCTGATGACACATATACCGCAGTAGACAGAAAATTAGCAATTGATAAAAATTGAATGCGCCCTATAAGGTAATATGTCAACCACTTCAAAATACTAGAAAGAAAACCAGTTCTTAAAAGTTTGTTCAATAGAATTGAGTGGCTGACTCAATCAAAAGCTTTTGCAAAGTCAGTATAGACCACGTCAACTTGATACCCTTCCTCAAGTTTTTTAAGAACATAATTAGAAAAAATAGAAAGGTTGGTAGGGTTTGACCTACCGGAAATAAATCCAAACTGGAAAGGTGATATTATTTCCTTGAGCATAAATGAAAACTTATCACAAACAAGCTTTTCAAAAAGTTTTGGAATCGTTGACAACTTACAAATTGGGCGATAGTTGGATATTTTCTGCTTGGGACCTGATTTATGAATTGGAATTATAAAAAATTCTTGTAATACTCAAGACTATTTGATTCCGAATTTTAAGAAGAATTTGACAATTTTTTGACCTATTTTTTGAGTGCTTCAAAATAACTTAGTTTTTCAAATTTGTTTGTATTAATTAATGATAAGATAACAACACAAATAAAGCATGAATGAATTTAAAACTGATGAGGTCTTGTAGAAAATTTTATAACAAACGAGTTTATAGTAGACGGTTTTTTCCTAAGTTGCATATTTCCAAAGTTATAAAGGAAAATTTCAGAAAAAATGGAGTGATTTTACCGTTTTTTTACGGTAGCATTTTTCCTGCAGCGAGCATAGGTTTTTCGAAGTTGCAAACTTGGGTATATACTACTCTAACATGCCCCAACAACATATCAAAAATGCAGAACTACATCGCGCTTTGCAAATTTATTGTCGAATTTGACTGAGCTAATTTTCAAACACTCAATTTTATAGAAGAATTTTATGTTATAGAAGAAGCTGTTAGAAATCAAAACAATATTGTTTTTAATACACTAAAGTGCGTCAAAGTCTATAAGTCTTTTAAAAATAATATTTTCTATAATGCAATTTTAGAAGTTGACAATAAAGCTTTTCATGAAATATTGGAAGCTAAAAAGATTTATATTAAATATGATAGATGTGTTGTATATGAAAAAGTTGGTGTTCGTCGTTGCTTTAAATGCCTTGGGTATAATCATAAACAAGGTGTCTGTACGAGTGATAAAATTTGCTTAAAATGTGGTGAAAAGGATCATGAAATTAAAGACTGTAAGAATGGAGTTCAATGTGTTAATTGTATGAGGCTTAAGAACAAAGCTAACCTTCCGGATATGGACATAAATCACGATGTCCGTAGTTTGGAATGTCCAATCTATAGGAGGCAGCTCCTTAATGAACGCAGTAAAATAAACTATTAGCAACTATCGGAGTTAAAGTGTTTGAGTCTAAATATTGAAGGTCTCATAAATAACTTCAGTGAGTTAGAATCGTTAGTATATGATAGTGAGTTTGATTTCTTATGTGCAACAGAAACCCATACTACAGATTCCGTTGAAGATGCAGAAATTGACCTAAAAGGCTTTCAAATAGTAAGATGCGATTCTATATCTCCACATACAGGTGGAGTTACTTTTTATATTAAAGATAGTTGGGAGTTTGAAATATTGAACAATATTGCGATTGATAAGCAGATATGGTTTTTATTGGTGAAAGTGAATAAAAACAATCTTGTATATATACTTGGAGGAATTTACAGATCACCTAGCTATTCTCCGACGATATTTTTAGATAGATTTTCCAATTGGTTAAATACTTTAAACTGTGATTTTAAAACTGTGATATTAATGGGTGATATAAATATTAATCTACTAGTAGATAGTTCCCTTAAAAACCAAATAAGTGCAATATTAAGTGATAATTCATATACCCAACTAGTTAAAGGTCCGACGAGAATAACAAGTAGTTCCTGCAGTTTAATTGACTATGTTATGACAAATAATCCGGAGAGAGTTGAAGCCAAGTCTGATAGTAAATTTAAAATAAGTGATCATGAATCTGTGATAATTTGTATTAAGGCATTTTATAGCAATATAACACAAAAACAGAAGACTATACGTATATTTAAATATAATGCAGAAAGTTTTGTCCCCAAACTACGAAACTGTGATTTTTCTGTGTATGATGACAATATATCGGTTGACACATTGACAAAAGAATTTTCGGACAAAATTCTCCAGACGGTTAACTGTTTCATGTCATGTAAAAATATAAATAATACCCCTAATCCTTGGTTTAATGAAAATCTAAGAATGCTAAAAAACGAAAAAGTTGAAAAATACGAAAAAGCTAAAATTTCATGTCTTATTGTGGATTGGTGCAACTATAAAATTTGTAGAAATAAATTTAAAAACTCACTAGATAGTGCTAAGCACGGGTACATTAAAAGAAAAATTGAAGTTTGTAGTGATCAAAAATCTATGTGGAGAACATTAAAACTCCTTGTTTTAAAAGAAAGCCAAAAAAACATAAATGAAGTGATATGTAATGGAAAAAAAAATAATAGTGCTCACGAAATGTCGAATGTGTTAAACTCTTTTTTTGTTAATAGTATCGAGGAAATAAGACGTAATATTCCAAAAAAATCCTACGTCAATACAATACGGGATTATTATTATTTAGATTTTAAATTCAAAGAAATAAATTTGAGTGACCTTCAAAGTGTGTTAAAGTCAATGAATAATAAAAAAGATATAAACGGAATCAATGTTAAAATGTATTTGGATGCCTTTGATGTATGTGGTGATATGTTACTTAAAATTGTTAATTTATCTTTATCAAGTGCTACGTTTCCAAATTGCTGTAAAGAGTCCCTAATTGTTCCCATTCAAAAAGTAAAAAACTCTAAAAAAGTAGAAGATTTCAGACCGGTTAATATGATGACGCTTGAAAGCAAAGTTATTGAAAAGATTGTATATAATCAGCTGCAAAACTATTTAGAATCCTTCAATTTGATATCATGTCATCAATCTGGTTTTAGAAAAAATCATAATTGCGAGTCCCTTCTGAATCTAGTCATCACTAAGTGGAAAATTGACGTTCATGACAAAAAAGTGGTAGTGGCTGTATTTTTAGACTTAAAGCGAGCTTTCGAAACTGTGGACAAATTAATTTTAATAGATAAACTAAAAATGTATGGTGTAAGAAACACAGAACTTAAATGGTTCAAATCATATCTTGAAAATAGAACTCAAAAGACTAAAATTAATGATGATGTTTCAAACCCTGTATCTGTGCTTCATGGTGTCCCACAAGGATCTCTACTTGGTGTATTGCTGTTTTTGGTGTATATCAATGATATGGAGAATGCTGTTCGTTTTTCTAAAATTGTGCTGTTTGCTGATGATGCTTTATTATTTATATCTGGTAATACAGTTGATGAATGCATTGATAAAATTAATTCAGATTTGAAAAGTTTACAAGAATGGTTTGACAGTAACTTGTTAAAATTAAATATAGATAAAACAAAAGCTATGATATTAAATGGATATTCAAATAGAAACATTAACGTTAACAATCAAAATATTGAAAAAGTAAGTGAAATCAAATATTTAGGTGTTGTAATTGATGAAAAGTTAAATCTTAATGCACATGTTAATTATGTATGTAAAAAAATTTCAAAGAAAATTTACTTTTTTAGTAGAATAAGGAAAAAAATGTCTAAAACCACTTCAATTAAAGTATATAATACCATGATAAAACCACACTTTGAATACTGTTCAAGTATTTTGTTTATGTGCAATAATCTCATGATGAATAGGTTACAAAAACTTCAAAATAGGGCAATGAGAATAATTTTAATGTGCAATGGATTTACTCCAATAAGAGAAATGTTGTTGAAATTGTCTTGGATGAATGTAAACCAAAGAATTATGTATAATGCTATTGTATTTGTGTTTAAAATTAAATTTAATATATTACCAAATTATTTAAATGAATATATAACATATGTAAGTGATGTACAGCCTTTTGCTTTACGTAATGCTGGGGATTTTAGATTACCAAGGTATAAAAACGAAAAAACAAAAAATATGGTTCTTCATAGAGGATTAGATATTTATAATAATTTACCAAATGATTTAAAAATTGAAAGAAATTTAGCGAAATTCAAAAAAAATTTAATTGATTATGTTAAAAATAGATTTATTTAATATAGAAATAATGTAAAACTTTTGTAAAGAATTTTCAAATGGCAAAACATTTGCCAAATAAATGAAATAAAAAAAAAAAAAAAAAAAAATTTGTTCTTTTGGCAGGAAGTTTAAAAAAGTAAGTACTTTATGAAGTAGGTAATTTTTAAATATTCACTGCAAAAATGAACTTTGAACTTGTATTTTCCCTCGAATTTTATTAATAAATTTAAGCAATTTTTAAATAAAATCCTATTGAAACTACTGGTACTTTGATGGACAAATTAAAAATGGTATCATGACATGGTATATGACGTTATGACAAAAATCTCGAATGGAAAAATTCTCGAAAAAAAAAACAAAAAAATATCTCGTATGCAAAATCTAGAAAAAAATCTCGAAAAAAAATAATTCGAGATTTTTATTTTACCTTTTTCAATAGTTTAAACGCAAATAAAACGCATAATATGTTCAATTTAGGAAACAACAAATGAAAGTGTTTTTAACAAAAGTCAAATATTTTATAGGATATGTACGTATTTTATGTATACTTGTACCACAACAACAACTTAACATATATCAAAAAAGTACAATAATTATTCAATACAAAGGAAAAGTGTGAAAATATAACAAAATTAAACAAATAACTAAGTATAATAACTTCTATAATTTGGAGTTATATGCGAGACTCTTAAGGTAGCTTACATAACTTATGTTTCTTCTTTTTCGTCCAGTATTTTCAAGATTTGCTTTTCTTTTTTTAAATACTCCCTTCTTACCTTAGTTTCTTGACCAATTTGAATTTTTGAATGAATGAATTGACTCAAGAGCCAAAACTTCAATTAATTTATAAAGTTCAACATGTGGCCTTCCAACTAAAACCTGGAGCCTCCTATGCCACGACTAGGGCTGGCCAGGAGACGAGACTCTGCGAGACTTTTGTGAGTCTCGTCTCGGCCTAGTTAAAATCGAAAATTTTCAGTTTCATCTCGGTCTCGTGTCGGTCTCGTATAATTAAGTCTAGTCTTGGTCTCGTCTCCGAAAAATAAGATTTCCGGCCAACTTGTTGGTTATTGGAACGAAATATTTTCGATTATAGTTTGAATACGTGCAGAAGAAAATAAATATTTAACTGAAATCGGATTTTTGTATTTATTAGACTCTCTGTAAATTTCTGTCCAATTATACAGTTTCGTCTCGGTCTCGTCTCGGTTGCTTAGACGCCAGTCTCGTCTGGGTCTCGTCATGCGAGACCGAGATCAAGACCGAGACTTTTCTCGTCTCGTGGCCAGCCCTAGCCACGACTCAACTCTGTTTTGTGTTCTAGGTAAGCTCTGTTTCATTTGGTCAGGACATGACCAGAAAACTTACGTTGTTATAAGAGACCGTCCCTAGCAGCACTAAATTTAGTCATTTACTTGTATAGTTGGATGGGTGCATGTGCAGTTTACTGATTCTCTTAAGGAGACTTTCCTAATCTAGAATTAATATTAATTGTTGAGACAATGAATGGTTACAATTCAATTTTATTCTAGATTTTTGCATTCTGAATTTGTTGTCTAGATTTTTGCAGTTCGAGATTATGCTTTCTAAATTTTTGTTTTCGAAATTTTTTCAATTCTTGATTTTATTTTAGAGATTTTTACTTTCTCGATTATTGGTTTTTAGATATCGTGGTAAACCCATTAAAAATCAGTTGGCATGAAACTTTCAGAACATTTTTTTGTATTTATTTTTATAAGCTTGTATGTCTATCAAAAATTGTCAAACTATGGGACACCCTACTAGACTTACTCGATTTTTGTAACACTAATATTTTATCAACTTTACTGATGATACAGATAATTTTAGGACAAGACTTAAATTAATTTTCTACAAGGTCTTTTACAGACTTGTGAGAATTAATTTTTATGCAAACTCCACTATTATAAATTGTTTTTTTCTTCGTGCCCTTCAAATTATTATATAATATATAAATAATGAATAATTTTGAAAACCAACGGCAAGCTAAATTTAAAAAAAAGGTTTTTTTTTTTTTTTTGCTTAAAGCTCGAAAGGCTATGAATAAAAAATGATATGTGTGGTTATCGATACATTTTATTTTATGTGTACTTTAAAACAGTTATAACAGGTGGTCATAATAATCCTTTTTGGTTTTGTGTGCATTCTAGAGCCCGTTTTCGTATTTCACTGATATTCATATTAATGATCCTAGCTACTGCCTCACTTCTGAGGACTCTTTGAGCATGCGCTCTTCTAATTCACTTAGCTGCTATTTTAGTTGAATAAAAGATTTACATATTTCTTTCTTCCCCATTCAAAAACATCCAATATTGTAGGGTCAAAAGATCTTGCAGCCCATTGAACTGCTCTAATTTGTTCCTATCCAACGATTACCGCTTACTCTTCATCTTGTCAATTTTAAACCTCTCGAGCAAAATGGGCGGAAGCACCATCAAGTTATGAATAAGATGAAGCTAGTTGAACCTATATGGAACATCCCCCAATAGTTATAATAAATCATTTTGCAACAACTGCAGATAGTTTGTAGATTTCAACTTAAGTGGCTACTAAAACTAGCATGTTTTCAAACCAAAGAAGGGAAAAGTGCACCCGTATAACTGTTTTAGTGAAAAAAATACTTAAAAAATTAATTAAAACCACAGAAATAATTTTTATTCATAGCTTTTTGAGCTTAAAGCTAAAAACACATTTATTTTTAAAATTTACCTGCCGCTGGTTTTCCAGATTATCATTAAATCCATGGGATTTTCGGTAAACTTGGTATTGCTTTTTTATTTTTATTCTTGTTACATTCATTCAAAAAAAATTTTAAAACGTTACATTTATTACGCATTTTATGGAGAAAATTGACCCGAAAGTCACAAGATTTCGCATGGGCAGGAAAAATGGAAAAGGCTTAAAACTGGATATCTTAAGACTGAGACAAGATGTCAAATTTATTTAAACGCAATTACAAAGACTAGTATTTCTTTAAGAAATAAATGCGTAAACAAAGTTTCTATCGTACACAGAGAAAAAAACAACGTAAAATCAAAGCAAAAAACTTTGATTCTAAGATTTTTCGGAACGATTTGGCGCCAACGCCGAAAATTCTTAAATAAAAGTTGAGCGACTTTATTTCAAAGTGATTCCATACTTAAAAACGAACTAGATTTACTACGTTTATATGTTGTTGATTTAAAGTGGAATAATAGGTAAATCAAAGTCATCCATCTTTTAAAACAACATTTATCTACTTCGAATCAACGTAGATTGAACTTCGCTTGGTTAGGTATTGATTCAAAATGGCTACCCACGCCACGCTTCTTTGTTTGAATTTATGTAAGACAAAGACAAATGTATATTCATGCTAGGATCATTTTATTTTTGTGGGGAATCATTTATTTGTGACGAATTAAGTGAGTCGTATACTGCTATGAGAAATGCATAGTAATAAATATAGGAAAAATAATTAAACATTGTTTTTGGATTATATGAGAGTGAATTTTGAGTGCGCGTTTAATTTGTTCACAAATGTAAGGGAGCTACTTCGAAAAACTACAACGCGCTCTCGAAATTCTTTGTATTAAGCTAACAAATACAAACAAATTGAGGTTTACTTAACTATGCAACACTTTGAAACTACGTTGATGACACTTTAAATGCCACAAAAGTGGATCGCAATGTAAATGTGGATTTTAATGTAAAAATGAATACGCTTCACTTTGAAACAAGGTTGAGCGCACTTTAAATGTCGATCTCAATTTAAAAATCATAATGTTTCACTTTAAAATAACGTAGGACGGATTGTAAATGTACAAAAGTTGATTTAAATGTATAAATAAATACGTTTTACTTTGAAACTAGGCTGAATCTCTTAAAATTAGGTCGCATATTCAAATGAACATTGTTTCAACTTAAAAATGAAAATGCTCCACTTCTTTTAAAACACTTTAGATCCAATACGAGCGTTTTTAATTTTAGATCGCCTTTTTTTCCTCAGTGTAAGTACTAAAAGCGCAATAACCGTTAACATGGGTCAGGGTACACCAAAGTAAGACTTTTCCTAAATCCCTCATAAATGATATCAAAATTGGAGATATGCCCTTACTGTAGAACGATTTTTTTCTTAGAATATAACCCAGAATCATATACTAATACTTTTGGACGAATTAAGGGACACCCTGTATTTGTATACATAAATGTTGTACCTTTTGTAATCAAACAATCAATTTTGGGACATAAGTGCAATTTATTTATAGGAATGTTTCGATGGGTCTGCCAAATTTGGCCGTTAAAAAAAGGAAAAAAACCTAAACCCTATCAATTCACATATTTTAACAATATTTAATAGTTAAGCCTTCTAAAAGAAACCTTATAAGAAACAATTTTGTCAACCATACAAAAAAGAAAATAAATAGATATAAACAAATCTGACCCACATGTTCGATGTCCCACATAAAAAGAGAAAAATCCAGGTTTAAAATAAATTCTGTCCCCTACATTTTTTTTTGTCATAGACATATTTATGTATTTAGACCCTAAGTAGAAGTATTATAAGGGGCAGTTTCACAGTGAACACTTACCAGAAAGAGTTTCACTTAAGTTTTGCATATTGGTACATTTTAATAATTTTGGCAGGCTGGGTTAGTGACACTTAAGTGCCCAACACCAACACGGGAGACTTAAGTGCAACTTATTCAGGTAAGTTTACATCTCGAAAATTGGCCTTTTGTATCCGATATTGCGCACTTAAGTGCAACTTCTATGACTGTGCAACTGGTCCAATTGCCAATTGACCAAATACTTTGAAAATGGAAATTAGTTTTATATGCCAAAAATTATGGATTTCTTATGACACTCACACACCGCACAAATCTTGTTCATAGCTCCTCAATAAAAAGAACAAAGAAAATTTCACTTACAATGTAATGTAATCAACTGGAAAGTAATGGACAAACGCAGATGGTTAAATGTATATTGCACAGAACGAGAAGAATGAGTTCCTTTTGGCAAAATCTTGAATCGAAACTGTTCCACAAAATGTTCTCTATCTGAATAATAATTTATTCAAGAAGAAATTCAAGAAGAAGAAAAGTAAACACCATTGGGTTCTGTGCTGGTGTTGGTAGGTATACACACACAAAAAGATCAGGAGGTAGTTAGTTTGTATCGGGAGCAAATTGTGTGTAAAAGCCATGAATTTTACATAAAACATAGGCTTTGCTTGTATAGGTATACCTTATCTATTTTCTATATAAATCAATTTCCTTCTCTGGGTCTAAGGATTTTCCATTTTCTGCATACCTTTAAGGACGAATAGATAAATAAATTGTTTAAAGCTTTCAGCAATAATAATAAGAGTGACAAGGGAATATAGATACTTCTTCATTATCAATTCAAATTTTGATAGTATCGGATCGGAATCTGGGGTAGGTATTTAAAATATTTAACTTTTCATCAGAGTATTTATTTATAAAAGAGCCTTCTTCAAGTTCTTTATAAATTTAAAATAAAATGTTCTTGTTTTTTTTGTGATAAGAGTATTAACTATTAAGCTATAATCTTCAAATACAAATTATAAAACATAAAAGACGACCAATAGATATATGTAGTTATTAATTTCGCAAGAGATCTTGAGGAAGTTTATGTGACGATATTCTTCAGCTTACATATTTTGCCAATTACTTAGAATGTCAATTTAAAGTAATTATTAATATATGTAGATATAACTTTAATTTCAGAAAAATTTCATCTTCAGAAAGGAATGGAAAAAAAAATTGTATGTTTTTTGAAAAGCCAAAACCATTTTTTGAGGAAATTTTGGTATGCAATATTATTTATACTTTTCAACACACTATACAAAAAATTCATTTAATCAGTTCATCCAAAGCACTAAATATCAAACCCATTTACTTACACTTTTGGAAACAATTACCTTGGGACCTTCTAAGATTATTATATGTGGAGATTTCAACAGTAATCTTTTAAATAACAATTTTCTCATCGAGGGTATGGGAACATTAAACCTCACTCCGGTCAACACTACAGTTGCTACACATTTTTCTAGGGAATCGCAAACACTTTTAGATGTTTTCTTTGTTAGCGATCAGAGTGATGTTCTTTTAAATGATCAGTTGTCAGCTGCAGCATTTTCGAAACATGATCTTATTTATTTGTTCTTCAAGGTTAAAAGCCATACAAACTTGTATGAGTATAGAGATTTTAGGCACATTGATAACCCTGGCTTAGAAGTTAGCACTAGAAGTATTTTTTGGGAACAGATCTACTTTTTGCTTTCGTCCGATTTGAAAATCGAATTCCTTAACAATAATATCGCTAATTTGTTTGATAGATGGCGAACGTCCTTGGTTTACCAATGAAATTCGGGGACTTATATTTGAACGGGATCAAACCTACAATGTGTGAAAACGTTATAGATTGGAAGTTCACCATAATATGTTTCGCAGATTGCGCAATCAAGTAGTCCACAAAATTAGAAACGCCAAAATTCAGTTGTACAGTAGGAAATTAAGTCCTTCTATGAATGGTCGTCAATTATCGAAAAGCTTGAAAGCGTTAGGTTTAGGGAATGAAAAACGGAACTATGATATGAACATTAATGTCGATTCGCTAAATCACGACTTCGTTACGTTACTGTTTCCAGTAATTTCTAATAATTCAGTTACCATTTCTGGACCTTCCTCTGAAGTTCAGTTTGACTTTACCTGTGTTGAAAGCACTGACGTATTGGAAAGTATTTTGTCTGTTAAGTCAAACGCTGTGGGGATTGACGGAATTCATCCTATATTTATCAAGTCACTTTTACCTGTTATTTTGCCTCATATCACGCACACCAATACCATATTAATGACAGGCTTATACCCATCCCAATGGAAGCTTGCCAAAATCTTACCTATTCCGAAAAACGCGAGTGGAAATGAATTTCGACCTGTTTCTGTGCTGCCTTTCCTGTCAAAAGTTTTTGAGAGGGTAATGCAGAAACAACTAAATTCCTATCTTAGAGCATAAAACATCCTCCCATCAGTCTGGTTTCCGCCAAAAGCATAGTTGTACCACTGCGATCATTAACATTGTTGAAGATATGAGACTCGCCTTGGATGAAAATCATGTCACGTTTCTTGTACTGCTCGACTTTTCAAAAGCATTCGACACGGTTGACCATGAAAATCTATGTTACAAACTGTCTTCATTGTATGGTTTTTCATCTTCCGCTGTTTTTTTGTTGTCATCCTACCTTCGAGATAGGAAGCAAGCAGTTTCTATCGGTAATAATATTTCTAGTTTCCTTCCTACCACCAGAGGAGTCCCTCAGAGTGCCATCTTAGGGCGTTTACTGTTCTCCCTTTATATAAATGATTTCCCGACGAAAATAACTAACTCCTCCATTCAAATGTATGCTGACAATGTGCAACTATACAATAGTTGTCCTCTAGGGTTAATTGAAAATTGCGTATATTCAATTAATCAGGACCTAAAAGAAATTTCCCAGTGGTCAAAATGCAATGGCTTGTTCCTGAATCCCTTAAAATCCAAATGTATTGTCATTAGTAGGAAACCTTTAAGCCTGGATTATTTTCCCAGTTTACAATTGAACAACTCAAACATTTCTTATGTTTCAACTGCAAACAATCTTGGTATGTTGTTTAATCGTACAATGACTTGGGATATGCACATCAATTCTGCCGTTGATAAAGTATATGGAGTACTTCGCAGGTATTATACCCCTCTTAAAACACGCATGCTTTTGGCTAAAACACTGGTGTTACCAACACTCACATACGGGTGCGAAATATTTTTCAAATGTGATTTGGTAAGCAGGAGAAGGCTTAATGGGGCTTTCTATAATACCACGCGTTAAATATTTGGGCTTCGAAGATGCGACAATGTGTCAAATTTCTCAGTGCAAATATATCAAATGTCCCTTGATCACCTCATGCGGTTTCGAACTCTCATTTTCCTGTTCAATATTATTCAAACACAGCAACCTTACAGTTTATATAACAGAATACAGTTTGGTTCCTCTGGCAGATCTCATTCATCCTCGTTATTCGTGTCTGACTTCTGAGCGACAGTTTTTTGTTAGCGCCATTCGACTGTGGAACTCACTTCCAAGGCATTTAAGGAGTGTGAGCGGCGAATCACAGTTTCGTAGAAATCTTCGGAGCTATTTTCAAAATTAATTCTTTCTTTCTTTTTCTTGTACAATTTAATGATAGTGGAACTTATTCTTTTTTAATTTAATGTAATGTATTTTTCTTTTAGTACTTTCAATCCTTGCAAAAGGTGTATATTTAAAATTAAAGTTATAATTATAATTATCTTTTCTTTATTTTAATTTTTTTTTGTTTTCTTTCTTCTTCTGTTAATTTCTCAGAAATATATTTATGAAGTTATAATAATTGTAATCTATGATAAAGTAGTTCTTTTCGTAGCATTTATGTAATAATTAGCTTTACACTAATTTATAAGAAGTATATTCTTAATGTGTATTAAAAATATTTAACATGTTTGTAACAAAATACAACACTAAAATTTATTAAAAAAAAAAAATTAAAACAGAAAAAAAGAAAGTTCAAGAATTAACACAAAATTAAAATAAACTATTTGTTTGTAGCGAGTAGCCTACAAAAGGTGTTAAAAAATTCCTGCCTGCTTCCATCTAGCTTAAACGTAATATTTTATTCGTTTTTATTCAAATATTTAATTTTTTTTGAACTTTCCTTTTATTTGTTTTATTTGTCTTTTTTTATGTTTTTATTTTTTTTTTTTAATAAATTTTAATGTTGTTTTTTGTTAAAAAAATATCAAGTATTTTTAAGAAAATAAAATAGGCTTTCATAATAAAATAGATAAGATGCCCCTTAAAAAAGGTGTTTTTTGGAAAAAATGACACCAAAGTCAAAAAAACGACCTAAAAATGCCAACAAAATGGGTTTGATATTTAATTGTGGGAAAATCGTTATCCGCTTAGAAAAAAATTGTTTGGTAAGTATAAAGTGCTTACTTTCCTTGTGTAAATAAAACAAAAAAAAAATCAAGAATCGGATGCAGTTTGGCAAAGTTACAGCTAGTTAAAATAAAAAAGATCAAAAATCATAAGATCCGTTTTATAATGCCGGATTTACACGAATGGCAAAGATGCCAATATTTGTGCCAAAAAAATGGTAAAATAATGGCAGAAATAATTTTTTTATGACATGCATTTACACGAGTTCAAAAAATGGCAGATTTCAAAAAAACTGGCAACATGCCATAAAAGAATGAGCAAGTTCATTCTTATCTAGAATGGCCTAATTTCGGAAAATGGCGTCAGTAAAGTGTTTACACATAGTCATATTAATGGCAGCATTTTATGCCAAATTATCTCTGCTATTTTATATTGGCGAAAATATTTGCCAGTATTTAGAGCGTTTACACGATGAAAAGAAAAATGGCTATAATTTGACAGATATAATGGCATTTTGCCATTCGTGTAAATGCAGCATTAGTCGAAAAGGAAGTGAAAACGAGAAAATTACCTCTTAAGTTTTTTGACTTAAAATTAACTCAGAAACCCATAGTTTTCCTCTGGGCCGGTGATGATGGGACACCCTGTATAAAGGTAGATTGCACAAATTTTAAGAATGTAATTTTTTTTCTATAAAAACTCTTTGAACAGCTTTTGAAAACAATTATATTTTCCTTAACGGTTTTCAAAATTTCTATTAGTCCAATCAAGTAAGCAAAAATATCAACGAAAATTTGGGAGGAGAATTTTATTGTTTTATTTTAAAGAGTACCTCTTGGTAATTCTAAAACCACAATTTTCCTCTGCGTCGTCCGCAATTTTGAAAAAGGTGTTTAAAAGTGTTTACTCAATTTTATCAACTGCTCTTAGTCGCCCATTAGTTATTTTTTTTTTCCTTTTGTAGGTTAACAAGTTGTCTACAATTTTTATTTTTTTGATAGCTCCTTCCTATAAAAAGTTATTGTTGAAAAATCAACAAATTTTCGATTTTAAAAATGGTTTTTCAAGTTTATCCCACCAGTATTAAGAGTGATTTTTGGTTCGGATGGACATTGGGTGAGATAAACTTGAAAAACCAATATTTTTAAAATCGAAAATTTGCTGGTTTTTCTTCAATAACTTTTAATAGGAAGGAGCTATTAAAAAAATTTAAATCAAATATTGTAGAGAACATGTTAACCTACAAAAGGAAACTAATAAAACTACTTTACGACTTATAGCGGTCGAGAAAATTGAGTAAACACTTTTCAACACCTTATCAAAATGGCGAACGAAGCAGAGGGTTTTTTATTGGAAAATTGTGGTTTTAGAATCCCAAAGAGGAACTCTTTAAAATAAAACAATAAAATTATCCTCCCGAATTTTGTTTAGATATTTTTTTTTTTTTGTATAATCATACGGTATAATCATAATCATACGGACTATATGGTATTTGTTTTTTTTTAGCTTTAGAAACTTGATTTTTTCAAAAGTTTAAGAAAGGAATAAAAAATCAATTTTAGTTTGCGAAATACTTAGTTTCCAAAAAAAAGAAATTTTCAAATTGTATTTAAAATATTAAATAAAACTTTAATAAAGTACCTTCTTCGTAATAAAAATAATTTAAAAAATTTAAAACGTTAAAAATAGATCTACTAAAATTACCAAAAAGAACCATTTTTTCGAAAAAAAATCAAAATATCAAAAAAGGAACTTTTCACTATACTATAATAATTCACTTAATTTTTTTCATCAACATTTTTGCACCAGTTTTTGAGAAAAATGAGATTTGTCTGTTTGTGCAAAAATGAATGGTTAGCATGGTGTAACAGCACACTTACCACTGTCAACAGATTTTTCTTTTCTTTGCAATTTCTTTTCAACTTGATAACACTCGCACTTCGCTTTTCTTCTTGATTTTATCTGATCGAATGTTGATTATGGTCCTACAAACCGATAAAAGTTTAGCTAAGTAAATGTTTTTCTTGGATATGAATTGAAATTTAAAGTTTTAAAAATGATAACATAAATAATACACATAATACATAAATTATGTTCTTTAAAACTTGAAAATGACAATAAGTATTGTTAATGCTGAAATTAATGGCACAGATATTTAATTCCAAATAAATAGGTTCTCAAGTTGTAGCACTTTTTCTAGTGACAGCACGTTTGACAGCTGATTAGTACTCAGAAAATTTTGACATTTCACACAGCTTTGTCCCGATCTACATTGACCGATTTTTCCAGTACCGATTTTTTGTTGTAATCTTGTGAGACTGAAATGTACAATAGTCATGGATTAGGTTGGCTGTACCCTTTAAGTATATATAATATGGAGTGCTCGTTTACATTCCAAAAACGTAACCATCATAGGGGGCGCGGTAATCTATGTAGTAATTCAATTTTCAATATAAAGATGGTTTTTACAACAACACCGTCACAGCTGCAGCTGTCAAAATACCCTCTCTTTATTGAAATCACACCCCTATCACAGGCTCAAGTACATACTACAATGCATTTGGGATAGGAACGAGCACTCCATATTACTCGTACATATACTCAAAGGCTGTACCTCCAGGTCACAATCTCACATAATGACAACAAAAACAAAAAATCGCCACTGGAAAAATCATCCAAATCAATGTAGATCGGGACTTGGATACATATGTCAACTTTCCAATCCCGATAGGTATATGACGGTGTTCACATTGGACTGACTGCTCCGAAATTACAAAAGAAAACGTCAAAACCACAAAATTTAAATTTTTTTATAAATGTACTATTTTTTTCTCTTTTTAACCATGAAGTGGGAGTGAGATAAATTCCAGAGAAGTCAAAAATAGTCGTACAATGTCAACACCGTCTAATAAATACATTTTAGGAGGTACCTGCCATATTCCGAAAATATGTAATTTTTTTAGGTGGTCGTAAAGAAGACAGTTGGTACCTACCACCCCGACGGATCTTCACGGCAGAACATCAAGTTTCAAATTTTCCCACCAGTGAAATACTCTGGTATCCTGCAAAGCTGTTATCGCATTTCTATATTAGATTGTCATGAATCGTCGCTTCAAGGAATTTGCATAATGGAATTAGTCAACTTATGTATACAGAAAAAAATTTAAAGAAAATGTGACATAAAACCAAATTGGCCACACATTCATACTTCCCTCTCGAAAACGGATTTGTATGTACTAAAATAGGTATATGAGTACGAGGTATGAAAAGTTCGAGTTTTAAAAAGAAAACAATTTTACCAAACATATTGCGTAACGACTACAATTATTGGCACCCCTAAGGAAATTTCAACTTTGATCAACTATAACATATATATTTGTAGACTAATTTGAGTATGTTATATACTATAGTATACTTTATTAAATTCCGCGTTGATAAAGTTTTATAAATAAAGATTTAATTGTTTGGATTATATTTATAATATCAATTTAAAAAAAGCTTACCAAAAACTACAATAATTGGCACCCTGATATAATTATTGGTACCCAGGCACTACAATTATTGGCACTCTTTAAAATACAAGAATATGATGATTTAATCAATGTTTTATAATTTAATTTTGATTATTTAAGAACACTTTATTTTAAATTAAAATCAATAAATAAATATAGTATCTATAAGTAAATACATATATATACAGGGTATATTATTAAAAGTCGAACAAATTAAGAGGTAATTTTATCGTTTTCGCTACCTTTTCGACTTATAATAATTTTTATTATTTTTGATTCCGTTTCTTTTAACTGGATTTAACTTTGCCCAACTGCAGCAAATTTTTGAATTTTTGGTTGTGTTTAAACAAGAACAATAATTAATAGTTTTTACTCACCGTAAAACGCAATTTATTTAAACCCATTTTGTCTGTATTTGTATGCCTTTTTTCATTCTTATATCAGTTTTTTACAAAAACACGTTATTTGGTATCTTTTTTTTTTATTAAAGCCCAATTTGTAATCTTTAGGCTACCTTATATTTTGTTTCAAATTATTAAAACTAAAAAAAGGAAATTGAGGAGAATTTGAATGTTGGATTCTTATTCAGTTTATTATTTTTTTAAAACGTTCGATCTTTTTAGCACTCAATAGCTTCTTCAAACAAAATAATATAAGCTGTTGTTTAGAGAACAAATAAGGGTTTCTTATGAAAAGGGTACTTAATAACATGTTTTAAAAAAAATAAAATGATATCAAAGTCAATATAAATAGCAGAAAGCTGGCTATCGGCATAAAAAAAAGTTGTGGGGTGGTCAAATACTGCTAAATAAATTATATTTTTTAAACGAAGGGACCAAAAATAGTTTTTAACTCCATGAAAATTACATTAGTTGAAATAATTGAATTACTTTCATATAGTTCCTACCAGCGGCGACGCGTGCCTAAGAAATTTAGTCGTTCAGTTTCAAAATTTTTACTTACAATGCCAAGAAGTCAAACAAGTCTTTTTCTTAATAAAGGTACATAAATTATGTTTTTATTTTTATGTTAATAATAAATATTTTGATTTAGTACATTTGGAAGTTTAGTTTTTTTTTCGATTTTTCTTCTCGATTTTTCCAAAAATAGTTTTATAATATTGTCATAAAATTACTCTTCTGATTGTTTTTCTTTTAAAAGTTTTTTTTTTTCAGTGGTAAGCATTGAGATTTGTTAACCTATTTTGCGCCATAGTTGTTCTAGAGTAGGTTTTTATTCTTTTCAGGGTTGAAAACGACCTTTCAACAAATGAGGTAGTCAAGGGGAATGTAAGTACAAGTTCACATAATTTGTATATCTCAGGGAAAACTGAATCCAGATCATCATAACGAAGTTTTTCAAAATATTGTTTTAAAATTACATTACAAAAGTCTTTTTGTCTATACATTACAATAAATTAATTTTTTAACGACAAAGTATCAAAGAACTGTCCATATACTACATTTAAATCAGTTATGAGAGGAGTGGAAAAATTTTTAGAATATTCTTTAAATTTTTTTGTATCAAGCAAACCTATAAATTTAAGTTATTTTAGATCTGAAAACCTTGTAATTATTTGTGTAGTTACTGTGTCAATAATTTCAAAAAACATTCTTCTACATTCCGTTTCTTCGTCAATTTCATTACGAATTCGATATGATGATTTGATACTGGCAAAATGTTTAGTTTCGCAAAAATACTGGTCAAATTGTTCTCTTAAAGTACTTATATTTTCATTTGTTTGATTTATGAAATCCAAACAATAAATTACATCGAGAGATTTAGTTTTTAAAACATTATACAAAATATCAGTAAAACTGAAAACTGCATTAAATATTTAAAAAAAAATTGCGATTCAAAATCAAAAAAAAAAAAAAATTTAAATAACCTTGAGCCAAATTGTCCCAAGACATATCTTCGTCGTCTGCCTCATCACTGTCCAAAATTTTTTGAAAATATTCGATAAAACTTTCTCTATATTCTTTTGCCACTGAAACAAGCTTTGCGTTGTACCTCCATCTTGTTGGTGCTGCTTTCGGATACCTTTTTTGAACTATTGCATCTAGTAATGCACACCTTTTAGTCGATTGTGAAAAAAAATTTGACAAACTTGTAAGCCTTTCGAAAAAACGTCTGCATTTTGAATTTTGTTTTAAAACATCTTGAAGACATAAGGTCAGCCTGTGTGCCGCACAAGCACAATGAATAAATCTGGCATTCGGAAAAATAATCTTTACCCGGGATTGGGTACCTGACAAATGCCCCGCCATAACTGCTGCTCCATCATAAGTTTGGCAAATTAACTTTTGGCCGCAATTCAAATAATTAATTTGAGTTATGATATGTTCAGAGAGACTTTCTGCAGACTTGTTAGCGTTTACATCGGAGAAGCCCAAGCAGGAATCGTTCTTCAATAATTCCATTTTTCGAAACAAATCGCACCATTGTAGACAGTTGTGACTTCTTACTGTTTTCGTTGATTCGTCCATTAAAACAGAAATAAAACTGCATTCCTTTATTTCCTTTTCAATTTCATTTGAAAGAAAAGTGCTTACTGCATGAATAACATCATTCTGTATATCGCTGGAAGTCCCACGGAAAACAGTCGCCTCTTATAAATGGTTATTTAGAATGGGGTCATACCTCGCAAGATAATTTAAACAGTCCTTAAAATTTCCTTGGTTAAGCGACTCTTCTGTCTCATCATGTCCACGAAATGGTAGCTCTAACTGTCCCAGTAAACACGTTGTATCAATCAGACGCTTCATTATCTCGCGATTTTTTTTTCACTTTTTCATTGTGTTTAAAAAAAAAAAAATAAATCGGGTGGCACAACGGCTCATGAAGAACCAGGGCCTAGTGAATAACAACTCACAACCATTCCTGTGTGCGCCTTTCGACAGGAATGGAAGGGACCTACAATTTTATGCCGAATCCGAACGGCTAGACGAGAAGCACTTATTCGTGACAAGTGATATTCTTGGAGGATTTGTCAATTCCTCGCAAGAGGCAGTATCCCTGAAAAAAAACTTTTTAGTTTTTAGGGGGACGAGGCTGGGAAGCGATCCCAGACCTCCAGCGTGACAGTCGAACGCACTAACCATTACGCTACGGGCTACTACATTGTGTTTACTAACACTTATTTGCTTGGATTTGTCTAAAAGCTTATCTACCCTTACTTTTCCAAACGTCTTGAATGCATACAGAGAATCAATGTGAGAACAAGATTTTAAATGCTTGCCATAGCTGTCGCTTAAATGATTTGAATCGGAAAACCCAAACAAATTCCAATGGTTTTTGTCATTTTTGCTTCTAAAAAGTAAACATGGCCAACAGAACAGCTTGTTTATTTTCTTGCAACCGGTAATGTATATATATCTTTTATAAGTTTCTAAATGAAAACTACGAACAGTTTCCTTTGTTCCAGTTTTTTTTTATTACACATTTTTGTTATTAGTTCTGGAAGCATGTGAGTTGGTCTTTCTGATAGTATAATTGCTTTTTTTCCGTTAAATTTTACTTAAACAATGGCTTGTTTATTAGTTTTTCAACGACACAATCACACACCGAGCCACTTTCACTATAAGAATCCATTTTCTCATAAGGATATGTTTGCCGCACAATTAGGTATTAAACTGAACAAATTTTTCCTTTAATCTTAGATACGCGTGAAAACAAAACTTAGTGCAATGCGCAATGCACCAAGAGATTTCTCATTTCCTTCATTCCATTTATTCAAACAGTAAAAAAGCTTTCCTCGTTCAAAACTGATTTGAACGAAATCGTCCCTCTGAACGACGAGCGTTTCATTTCTCATATTCGAAAAAATAAAAAAATTAAATATTGGAATAAACATAAATAAACTACCTAGATACCTACCTACGTCCTAGCTACCCGTTTTCCTCATTTCCATCATTCTGTATATTCAAAAAAAGCTCTACTCGTTCAAAAATGATTTGCACGAAATGGTCCCTACTACGAGCGATTTTTTTTTTCTTTTTCTGGTATGCTTTCTATGGGTTCAGTTCGTTGCCAAATGGTTTGAACGACCTGGGGCCTATTTCTCCGCTACTACATCAGCTACAATGTAGTAGTATAACAGTTGTATTACATCATTTCTGTTTCAAACATACATTGGTTTTTCAGGTGTAGTACATCAATGTAGCATTGGAGAATCGACTGGAAATATTGGAAAAAAGTATGATTCTGTTTCACAGCTTTTGATACTACATTATTGTAGTACAACTTACTGTAATTTTTTGGTACATTTTCACAATAAAAATATTTGCTGTGATTGCTCTAACAGAATAAAATTGCTGCATTTAAAAGAAAATATACGAATGTAAGTATTTTTTTTTTGTATTTAAACATAAGAAATTCAAAAAATGTATGATTTATCTTTTGATTTTTTGTATAGTCGGTGAAAATTGACTCGTTGTAAATACACTTTCGGTCTTCTTTCAATTCTTATGTTGAATTCAAAATCTTCGTCGAAAATATTTATATCGAAATCCATTTTTTATTTGCTGTTTTTTTATTTGCGTCTCTTCAAAGTTCAAATATCTCACTTCTAAAAAAAAAAACAATATAAATGGCCTCGTTCATTTTGCACTGAGATATGTTATCTCGAACAATTCAACGTAAAATGTAAATTTGAAGTCAGCTGCTGTTGACATTTCTCTTCAGACGCTCTAAATATATATTTTGCCTTCTTTGAACTCTTAAGGCAAGACCGCACTCAACTTCAGCGGAATTACACTTCACGTATCTTCAGAATAGATATTTATTTCTCACTTTTGTTCTTTTGTACAAAAGTAGGCCTGTGTAGTTAAGCCTTTATTTTGAATTATTAATTTTCTTTCGTTATTTTGACGTTCATGGATTTTGGGGTTATTTTGTGATAAAACAAAAAGTTTTTTAATCACTTCATTCTCAAAGACCCTGTTTAGATTGGGAAGTTTGTGCACGGACTTACGCCAGTTTGTAGGAAAGAGACTTGCGGAGTAAGTGGTCTCGTGAGGCATGTAGAAAATATAAACACCGGACTCACGAGTCTGCTTTGTTGTTCTTTCAATATGGAAGTTGTTGTTGTTTCAATGCATTTTGAGGCACCTCACAGTTTGTAATGTAAACACGGTGGTACTCACCAGTCCGTACTCAATCTTCCCAATCTAAACAGGGTCAAATATACTCGTATATAAATTATACTCAATTACGAAAAACTATTATCCAATTCAATCATTTGTATCCAAATCGTATCTTGCTAACTTATGGTGGATTTACATGTATTTGCGTCTGTATAATGCAGAAAGTAGAGCAGGACAGATGCATACAAAAAATCCGAGCGAGTGAAAGGAAACCATTAAGAACATGAACATGTTCTTCTTCATTTCAGCATTATGGCACTTTCCTATCATGCAGAAACAAAGTTCTTCTGCATTTTGATCTTTTCTCTCTATCTAACAAATATACATTTTGTATTTTCATCCCTTTTTTTGTGCAGAAAGCAAATGCAGATACATGTAAATCCACCATTAAAGACGAAAGACAAAACAACCCAAAAAAAGAATGGTGTAGTCGGGGTCTAGGTCTACATCATACAACACTTCCAGTGGGATATGTGAAACAGAAAAATGTAGCTGGTGTAGTTGTAGAAAGTAGTTGTATGATGTAGTTGATGTTACTGATGTAGTAGCGCTGAAACAGGCCCCCTGGGTAGATAGATACACATCGGTTGAGTGAAAAAAAAAACAGTAGCAGGTAGCTAGTTCGTTTTGTTTTATTTAGGTAGTTCAAAGAAGGTATGAACGAGTTGAAAAAAATGTACGTGCATACATTAGATATATGTAGGTACATATAACTATAAGGAATGAACCCACAGTATGAGTTGAGTTTTGTGCGTGGGTTAATTAAATAAAAATTAAAATAATGTCACCTGTAAGCTAGTCGTTCATGCACGACTTGAACAATATAACACCTCGCCACTGGTTCCTACCTACTTTCAAAGGAAACAAACAAATACTATTTTTCATTTCATTGCAAATTAGTAACTTAAATCAAGTAAAATATGGTGTAGTGCACTAACGCCCACGGAATTAACACCCGCGGGTGTTAGTTCCCAAAAAAAGGAATTAATCCCCGCGGGTGTTAATTCCTTCTTAAACTATGAATGAACAACCGGGGGCTTAATTCCTTTTTCTGGTAGGTTTTAATTCCAATTTAAAATGGAAATCCATCTGAAAGGCACCTATAGTATCAGTCTGCTTTCAAAGTTTTTGTACTAAATAGAACTTGGGTGGCCCGCTTCGCGGGTTCGAGGATTTTAACTCCCTTTTTCAAGGTGCTTTCAAAGTGTTTCTAATAAACAGTGATTTGGGTAAAAGAATTTAAGAATCATATATGAATGAAGTGTGGGTCTTAATGCATGCCAATTCCAAAAAGCAAAAACCCCCCGCGGAGGAATTAACCGCCGCGGGTGTTATTTCCTTTTTAATTTTGTTGGGAAATAATACCCGCGTGTCTTAATTCCGTGGGCGTTAATGCACTGCACCGTAAAATATATATATTTTTACAAGGCAAACTGAATTTCTCGTTAACCAATATTAGCATTTAAGACGTTGCTCTCTTTTTTCAAACAAACCTTACAAGAAGAAACTGGAAGATACGTTACTTTTAAACATTTAATATGGTATTCTGGCAGTTTGTTCAAACTGAAATCATTAACGGTTGAATTATACAACTATTGGCACTCATAAAAGTACAATTATTGGCAGTGTTAATCGTTGTAGCTGCATAGGATGTAACTATTGGCACCGCCCTGCCAATAATTGAAGTCCAGTTTTTTTTTGGATCTTATTATTGGCACCCTTTTTATAACTAAAACAATAACTTTTTCTAACAAGATATATTTAAAACGGCTCATTTAATGTATTATTTGGCGTTTTTCTTTTTTAACTCTGAGCAGATCACGAAACTGTCAAACAAAAATTCTATTTTTTTTTAGCTCAGACATATCAGAGCTCAAAAAGTGCTTTTCTTTTTTCTATCTGAGCTAGCTCAGAGTTTGATCGATTAGCTCAGAATAAAATGACCGAGCAAATCGAGCGGAACGCTGAGCGAAGCCAACTTCACTTTTTTTCAGTGATTTGACAGACGAAAGAAATAAAAAAATTAAAAATGGATTCTCAGGACAGTCGCCCGTCTAAATCAGGTAAACAAAAATGTATTTTAGTAACACACCTATGAAATGACAGTTCAGTGCTCAAATGTGTTTCATAAATAAGTCTGAGGGCTCTGATCATAATCTGCTCAGAGCTCTGCTCTGATCGCTCAGCCTCTGCTCAGAGGTTTATTTAGAGCCAAAAAAGAAAAATGCCAATTAACACATTCAAAAAAGAAATGAATCCAAAAATTTAAAAGGAGGCAGTTAAAAACACACTTAAAAAATTATAGGTCCTTAACCAAAACAATGGAAATTTTGAAGATTTTTTAATTTTATTAGCGTGTTTTTACTTTCACTTGTTAAACCGAGTTTAAAAAGAATAGGGCGTATTCATAGTCATTTTAGACCTGCGTCTAAGTTAAACATAGGTTTAGTTGAATTTTCGGACGTTGATTCTATTTTTGTAAGTTTTTCATTGCAAAATATTTGAAGTTATTTCTGTAGTATACCAAGTTAATAATCTTATTAAAATATAAAACCAACAATTTGAAATTAAAATCGGTCTGTATTCATTGAGCCAAAATTGTCTTAAACTGTAGTTTAGTTAAACATGGGTCTATCTGCGACTATGAATATGCCCCAATGTCTTAAAACTAAAAACCCAGATATATGAGAAAAACGTAAGAATTCAAAATAAAAAATAAATGGACTTATTCGGAAACCGGGTTACTGAGAAAATGACTGTTGAATGATAGGGTGCCAATAGTTGGGTCAAAAATTTGGGGTGCCAATAATTGTAGTCGTTACGCTTGTCGTCTTAAAATAACAACAAAAAATATTTAATAACAATGGTAATACTTCAAATTTTATAGATTAATTTTTTGACGACATATACATAGTTTTTGAAAAAATAGTTTTTAAATACAAAATTTAAACAAAAATGTTTTTTTTTTTAAGTTGATTTTTTTTTGCAAAATTTTTATCATCATTAAGTAGTATTTTGGATTTTAGTGAATGCTGTTATTCATTAGTAGTAGCCCGTAGCGTAATGGTTAGTGCGTTCGACTGTCACACTGGAGGTCTGGGATCGCCTCCCAGCCTCGTCCACCTAAAAAACTAAAAAGTTTTATTTCAGGGCTACTGCCTCTTGCGAGGAATTGACAAATCCCCCAAGAGTATCACTTGTCACGAATAAGTGCTTCTCGTCTAGCCGTTCGGATTCGGCATAAAATTGTAGGTCCCTTCCATTCCTGTCGAAAGGCGCACACAGGAATGGTTGCGAGTTGTTAGTCACTAGGCCCTGGTTTTTCATGAGCCGTTGTGCCACCCGATTTATTTTATTTTTTTTTGTTATTCATTTGTATTCAAATATTAAAAATCGGATGGTTCTACGAGCTTTCCTTTTAAAATTATTCAAAAATAAAGAAACCAATCTCCACACAAAAGTCTAAGATGATCATTCAGCTGGATTTTTCGGCTTTTTATGAGGAATCTGGTTTCGTTCATTGCTTATATCTGAGTAGTTAAAAGTCCTAGAACCATCTTGTTTTCAATGTTTGATTTTAAATTAATAAGTGAATTGATTGCTTAAACCAAAATAATTCTGTATAACGTTAAATTTTCAAAAATAATTTTGAACAAAATCTTCCCCTTTTACTTGCGATATACGTAGTATAGGGCAAGTTTAGGATTCGTGCCGATTTTTTGGTTTTCAAATTTCTCGTTAACGGCTACACCGATTTCAACTAAATTTTTGGTGTAATAGGTCCTTTAACAATTTTAATAATTTTGCATATGCAATTTTTCCAAAAAATAATTTTTGAATTTAGAAAAAAAAATATTGAAATTTTTTTTTTTGAAAATTCAATATCTTGAAAACCGGTCAATGAATATTTTTTTAATTTTGTGTAAAAAATATAAAAGTTGGCATACAACATTTTATTTTTAAAAATGTTCAAGAAATTTTATATATAAAAAATTAATTTTTAGAAAACCGCTCTAACGATTTTTGAAATTTTTTTTCATAAATTCATATTTATCAAACAAATCAGATGGCATACTATTTTTTGAGGTCTATCTGTTTTAGCTATTTAAAAACAAATTTATAGTAATTTTTAGTAATAATTTATATTTTAAATTGTTTTTAAAACTTAAAACCACTAAATATGCACATTGTCAATTTTAAGCTACGTTCAAGTTGTTAGCTACGAGAGCAAGTTTTTGCGATCCATTCGTGCCCATTTTTTCTTTAAAACTTGTGTTTGAAAATTAATTAGTCATAATCTATTCGCTATAAGAACTTGACTTGAAAATAAATTAAAAGAATGGATTCCTGGGCTTACAAAAAGCTATAACATACATTTTTGTAACCTTTTTTTTTGTTAAGACAACGTTTTAAAAAAAGCCCTTCTGCCTAAACGGGAGAAAATATATTCCCAAAACAATTTTTTTTTGTCTCAGTCCAGCCTGCACGTTGAAGCTTTTGTCTCATTTTATGTCAACCACCCTGTAAACAGCAAATATGATGTCAAGTATGTATAGTGAAAATGATATATATGCAAAATCTAAAGGAAACAGAAGTTCACTTAAAGTTAAAAATACAACATATTTTTTTACATAATTTTATGAAAAAACGTTACGAAATGATAAAATATGCAACCAAGTTTATTTAATTTTAAGGGTCGGTCAGTCTTGAAAATAAACCGCAAGTTGTATTGATATAACTTTTTAAACATCCTTAAGGTACAGACGTATTTGAAAAAAAAGAATGAGATAATAAAAAAAGATCAGTTAAATTCAAGATAAAGCTTAGCATCAATGAAAATATTTATAATGTCTAGTCGATTTTTTTTTGAATTATTCAATTTTTCTTATGGAGTCCACAAATTGAATAATCAGACTTAATGGAAATAATTGTAATGTCAAGTCGATTTTTTTTGAATCATTCAATTTTTCTTATGGAGTCCATAAATTGAATAATCAGACTAGGAATACTTCTGCTCCTGACATTGATGTATAATCATCATCATTATCTTCGTCATCATCATCGATCTTCCCTTAAAAAAAAAAAAAAACAGTCAAAACTTTTCACATCAATAATAAAATGATTGAAAATAAATTTTGAGAATCATCAGAACGAACGAATTTTAATTCAAAAGCTAGTAGAGTGCTGTCTGGTTCTTGGGTAAAAATAAAACTAAACTGTTTCTTTAGCATCATATCGTAGTAGCTATATGTAAGGAAGGTACATAGGTGATGGTTATCGGTTTTCATGAGAATGAAAAACTTTTTAGAAGCAAAACGTATATACAATATACATAGGTAATGTACTAAACGGAACCGACAAGGTTGTTCAGTAGAGTTATATTTTTTATGTAGGAAGGTTTATTTATAATAACTTGAGTCAACAAAGAGTACTTTAAAAGTACACAATAATCGTTCTCGTGATGCAAGTTGATAGAAATATAGTGGCTGTTCTGTTTAAAAAGCTTCTATAAGTAGTTTTTCATTTTGAATCAATTTGTTATTAATTTTAACTGACACAATTTCAATCTGCTTTTATGGATAGGATAAAATGAGTACCTCCAATAAAATAGCATTTTAGTGCTGAAGACATTTAACTAGGTATGTGAGCTGTGTGGACGTTTCTAAAGTATAATTTGAAGATGTTTTTGTGATTCTAAAGTGTTGAAAATCTTTAATGGAAGACCTAAACCTAAATTAAATATTTAAACAATGTAAGGAAGAACCAATTAAAACCTAGACAAGGGAAGTTTTAAATTTTAGAGAAACACAGTCGTCTATTGGTATCTTATTTTATTTAACTTGTGCCTTGTGTTTCCGTAGTAAACGGTGTGTAAAAATAATGAGAGGTTTTTTCTTTTCTTTTAATTTGAAAAATAAAACCTTTCGTTATCTACTTTAATTGCTGTGATTTGTATTTTGTAGCCCATTAAATGCTTATGTTATTTGTTAATACATACCAAAACAGTTAAATATAAAATTGTTGGGTAGGTACCTACCTACTCTATAACTTTTGGGGTATATTGCCATCAAGGAGGTTTTGTAATTTTTGATTTTGTTTGTTGGGAAAATTAATTTTTTTTAATGGACATGTCCATTCGTTATATTGTAGGTAAACGTTTTGTACAGAATCTAATGTGACGTTAAAGTATAAAATAAAATTCCTAACATACAATAATAATTATTATTAAACTAAGTGGTCTTAGGTTAGGAAAAACTGTACCTACTAAGAAAAGCAATTAGGAAATGGAATTTAAAACGAAATTTATGAATTGAGATAAGAAACTACAATAAGTTATGCCTCTTAGTTTTGGGAACCCTTTTTAGCACAATAATAATATTTTGCTTGCCCAAAGTTTAAAAATGTTTGTTTGTTGAGAACTGCTTTTGTTTTCTTTTTAATCAATTTAAAAGAAAATCCTACCAATTAAAAAGTACAAGTGAGTGACCTCAACTCCAGAAATTAATGTGTTTCGCCCAGATATGAGAGTGGGCTCTTCAGTCAGTTAGTGAAATCGTACTAAGACACAAATTTTGGTCGATGTTTATCGACTCTTATAAAAATCTCAGCAAGAAGGTAGGTTCGGTGAATTTTATTATTCTAGGGGAATTTTTTTAAATTTGAGCACCTGGAAAATATTTACCCGTATAGTCAACTTTTTTTTAATAATATTATGAAGATGAAAAAATTTAAATATTAAAATAAGAGTTTTAAGCGGAGTGAATGAATATAATTCAACTGAGAGCCCATAACTGTCATATATGTGTGAAACACATTTCACAGGTCACTTGTACCTACTTTTTAATTCAATTATATTTATTCACTTCACTTAAAACAGAAGTAGTTTTGATATTTACATTTCTTCATCTTCTCCAGAGTCAGTATAGGGTAGGAAAAAGAGAAGGGTGAGGAGAGGAATTAGTGGAAGTTAAGGTAAGGGGAGCTTCCCTGAACCATTTCGAACTATGTAGAGACAAGATGTAATTTTTTATTTTCAAAGAATGGTTATTGCCTACTAGCATTGAGTTTATACACATAGAGGAACCACGTCAGAGTTATGATATCACCAATGTAGGTGACGCCCTTATTTCCATCTAGAACAAGAACCAGTCATAGGCAATACAAGAACCATTTTCTCCTTAAGGAGAAATTAACTCCTTAAGGTAGGCTATTTCCTCACTATTTTCACAAATAGTCTACACAGAGGGAAAAATTGCGATCTAAAATTAAATACGACCGTATTTGATCTAAAGTATTTTAAATGAAGTGGCGCATTTTTATTTTTACGTTGAAACAATGTTAATTTTAATATGCGACGTAATTTTAAGAGATTCAACCTAGTTTCAAAGTAAAACATTTTTATTTATACATTGAAATCAACTTTTGTACATTTACATTCCTTTCAACGTTGTTTTAAAGTGAAACGTTATCATTTTTACATTGAGATCCACATTTAAAGTGCGCTCAACCTTGTATCAAAGTGAAACGTATTCATTTTTACATTGAAATCCACATTTTACATTGCGATCCACTTTTATGGCATTTAAAGTGCCATCAACGTAGTTTCAAAGTGTTGCATAGTCAAGTAAACCTCAATTTGTTTGTATTTGTAAGCTTAATATAAAGAATTTCGAGAACGCGTTGTTGTGTTTCGAGGTAGCCCCCTTACATTTGTGAACAAATTAAACGCGCACTTAAAATTCACTTTCATATAATCGAAAAACAATATTTAATTACTTTTCCTATATTTATTAATATGAAATACTCATAGCATTAAACGATTCACTTTAAGGTGTCACAAATAGATGATTCATCACAAATATGAAATGCATCGAGAATGAATATACATTTGTCTTTGTCGTACATAAATTCAAACAAAGAAGCGTGGTGTGGGTAGCCATTTTGAATCAATACCTAACCAAGCGAAGTTCAATCTACGTTGATTCGAAGTAGATAAATGTTGTTTTAAAAGATGGATTAATTTGATTTAACCTTGATTCCACTTTAAATCAACATATAAACGTAGTAAAATCTAGTTCGTTTTTAAGTATGAAATCACTTTGAAATAAAGTTGCTCCACTTTGATTTGAGAATTTTCGGCGTTGGCGCCAAATCGTTCCGAAAAATCTTAGAATCAAAGTTTTTTGCTTTGATTTTACGTTGTTTTTTTCTCTGTGTACCTAAAGGTGGAAATAAACTACTTTAAGGAGCAAATGGTTGTTGTATTGCCTATCACTGGTTCTTGTTGTAGATAAAAAAAGGGCGCCACCTACATTGGTGATATCATAACTCTGACGTGGTTCCTCTATGTGTATAAACTCAGTGCTACTAGTCGAATTATTTTTAACTTCCCATTGGAAGTTATTGTAATTGGTGCGATTTGTCGAGTTGAAAATGTTGACATATCTTTACGTTTTGAGGTCTGCAGAATCAGAATCTGTCGTTTTAAGCAAGATTACTATGTGTAATGTGTATGTACGTACGTTCGGGGTACTTTTTTTCGTCCACCACATCTCGATAACGAATATAAATATCGACTTCGGATGCATTTTATTTAACAGATAATCATAATATTGTCATAACGTGCTGAAAACAAATTTAGTTAAACGTTTTTTTACTAAAACAATTTAAAGGGGAGCTATAAAATGTGATTTCTCTCGAATATCTCGAGAACGGAAAAGATATCCACTTTAGACAAATTTTATTTTACACATAATTACACAGTACAAAATTGGTAAACATTCAAAAAAAATTCAACGGACATTTTTTTTTTAAACTAAGAAAAACAGTTGAATAATAATTTTGGTCTGAAAAATTTACAGATTTCACTCGTAGAGTAAGAATGGGAGCATTGAAAATGGCTTGCATTTGCTAGATAAAACAAAAACATAACTAATTGTTTGCACTTAAACAAAATTACATTAATTAAAATTAAGTTGAAGTAAGAAATGTTATATAAGAAAACGATAATGTTAATTGAATAGAAGAACTCATTATTTTAACATCAATACACAATAAAAGTAAATAATTACATATCTTTTTGAATTTTTAAATTCTTGTAAAGAGGTGATGTTGACAACCTATCGTGATGCAATAAGGTACATTATAATTATTTTAATTTGGTTAGCTTTTCATTTGTGTAAGCTACAAAAATAGTTGTAAGTAACTGATGGCTGAACACAAGACTGTAACTTTAATCAAAAGTGCTCAACTTTGTGTCATACCATACATTTCTTGCAACAACTAAAACGTTATATTATAGAGCTCTTCACTGTTTTCGTATCTTTTTATTTTGACAGTGATATAAGAGCTTCATCCACAGCTACCTACATCATTAGGCTTAACCATTTCCCAATGTGCTTGGAAGGTTGAAGTTCCAAGCGAATTAGGTACCTCTTCCTGTCATTACTAATTTTTTGACAAATTTCATCTTGCCTGAGTCTGTTATTCTACTTTTACTGTCCAAAGACTTTTTCTGACTTGATTGACTGCCTAACCTACCTGTAACAAAAAGTTGAAATTTTCTCAATTTTATACAGCACCGAATTTTGTTTGACAATTAACATGTGCGAGTAACACTGGAACTTTTCGTGTTTGTTATCGTCATTTAATCTTTTTTTCTGTGCACCAAACCAACTTTGCAATCGGATAAAAGCACTTTTTTTTATTTCATCTTCATATGGCTATGAACGGGCTCGACTGTATAATGTTTTCTTCCTTTCGACTTCGTCAATTGTACTAGCTATCTTCAACTACAAGTGAACCTACTGCTATTGATAGAATAGATAAGAATAGTTTTTGTTGTTTATTTCAGAAAGTTTGGAGCTTTCAATAACTGCACAGCTATGTTTGATTAACATAAGCTCTTAATTGCTGACAAGAGAAACAGAAGATTGAAATCCTTCAGTAAAATATAAAGTAAGGCACGATTTTATCATTTATCTGTCCGATTGAGTGTCACAACAGCTTGTCTTTAATAACCATAATAAACCATAAAAGCATTAAATTTGAATTTTGTATTAGATTTCCAGCTTTGTAATCTCTAGTTTATGTAAAGAATATGCCAACCAATGAATTTAAATTAATAATTTCTGAATAGGTAGGTAATTAGTTAGGTGAAAAAAAAACATTAACTAAAACTGTTTTAAATTTTTTCGAAGTTTTCAAGAATTTGTAGATAGTTTTTTTTTTTTGTGTAAATTTTAAGGCCAGTATTTTTAAACCTTAATCTTGAGGATCCGTTTAGAATTTTGTAAGTTACGAATTTATTTTATATTAATTCGTTTTGCTCTTGTTAAATTAATCAACAAATTTTTTTTAACATGATCTTACACTTAATAGGTTGTTTAAGTTAATAAGCCAATATGTGTGTGGTTTTGTTTTACAAATTTGTAATATTTTGTATCAACTTTTCAATTTTATGCGCCAAAAATCGAAACGACTATTAACTCAATCACATTTTTAGAATGAATTTGTACAACATTTTCCGATTAAGTTTGCATACAAATTTAAGTCATCCCTGCTTTAATTTTTCACCTCATTCAAAAAGATCTGATATATTTTGTGTGGGACAAACCATCTTCAGAATTAGGTACAAGCCACATTTGTTTCTCATCTTCTTGTGACTATAATAAGTGGCCTCTACTGTATATAAATATATTTTTCGAATGGAACGAGCTACAAAATAGATTACTACATTGAAATCCAAGAAAAAATAAAGTTAGGAACGATTGTACCTGTCCGTTGCGGTGTCACAAAATGCTCATCTTTTTTAATCATAATTCAAAAAGTACTAAATTTTAAATTTTCTATAACATCTACAACTTAAATGAAATATTTATATCTACAACTATTTAATCCTCTACTATGTGTAGAGAATATGCTACCAAGAATCTTGAATTACAACTTTTGTACACATCAATTTTTCGTATAAAGTTTTGAATAATTAAGTCAATTAGGGAGGTACAAAATTATTAACACAAACTGATTTTCATTTTTTTTTTCAAAGTTTTCATGCAATTGTAGATTGTTTTTTTTTTCAATTAATCTTTTATGTCTGGCTAAATGAAGTATTTTAAAATCTGAATATCGGAGACATGTTGGTTGCAGGACCCCAAAGGCGCCCGTCGAACATAATTATGTTAGGGCTGAGTGCAAATATGTATAAAATTTAGTTGACAAACTCACCGTTCATTTTCATAAAAAAATTAATTCCAGAAAATTGGCAACCCTTAACATTTTCGTTTAGGAGCAGGAATGTTTTTTTCTGATTTTACTATCATAGCAGCGTTACCCAGTCAGTGAGTCATACAAGAGCGTTAATATAGGTATGCATATTTTGTATGTATAATTTATAATAAAAATAGAAAACATAATTGAATAATTTCTCATGACTTTTGTTTCAGCAAGTAACCAAAGATATTTATTTTTACAAGAAATTTAGTTTGAACAAAGTTATTAATTTTTTGTAAAAAAGTTAATTTTTTTTGTAAGAAAGTTATTTTTTTGTGTAGAAAAGCAGTTTTTTATGTAAAAAAAGATATTTTTTTTTTCAAAAAGTTTATTTTTTTTGTAAAAAAGTTATTTTTTTTGTGAAAAAAGTTATTTTAAATTTATTATTATATACAAATAAATAGGTTCAAAACTTTTGTAAATTCTACGGTCGTAAATTTTGCATGTATCCCTCCGTTCCTTTTCTACCCACCAACCTCTTTAAACACGCATTCGATATTCTGCTGTAGATGTGCTCTGCAGTCTGCACCTGCCAATAAAAGACCTACAAACATGTAGCTCATTATTTATGTCATCGTTTATTTTTCATTCTTTCATTTTCTTCTTACTTCTTTGGTAGCACAAGCAAATTGCACAAGCACGAAACATCGCCCAAGCCCAACCAACAATTCGATACGCTGCTATGGTCATCGCTTACAAAGATATGTTAATTTTATAGGTAGCTTTTGTGGCAACACCAACCAAATTTTTCGCAAAATGCCCCTACTAGGCTTAAGTTCATTTTCATTTGTATTCATTTGTACTTTATTGATTTTGGTACACCATAATTTGTGCAAAACGATGATATCAATTTCAAATTTTTACCAAAAATATATACCAATACCATCTATGTGTTGTGTAATTTTGAAATTTTTAAAACCCCCCCTTCAAAAAGATTAAAATCAAAGTGTTGCAAAACAACTTTTCAAAAATGTTTTGATTCTAAAAATTCTTGCACTCAAAATCGCTTCGAAATAAAAATTTGCATTTTAATATTCTTTGCAACCATGTATTTTTTTTAAATTAGGTACCTACATAAAAAAATAAATAAATCGGGTGGCACAACGGCTCATGAAGAACCAGGGCCTAGTGACTAACAACTCGCAACCATTTCTGTGTGCGCCTTTCGACAGGAATGAAAGGGACCTACAATTTTATGCCAAACCCGAACGGCTAGACGAGAAGCACTTATTCGTGACAAGTGATACTCTTAAAGGATTTGTCAATTCCTCGCAAGAGGCAGTAGCCCTGAAAACAACTTTTTAGTTTTTAGGTGGACGAGGCTGGGATGCGAACCCAGACCTCCAGCGTGACAGTTGAACGCACTAACCATTACGCTACGGGCTACCACATTAGGTACCTACACTCCCTTGATTTATGGTATTTTTTCACAAAAAAAAATCAAAATTGTTCTACATATATTTACAAATAGCTAAAATGGTTGTCAAGGGAACCAATGGGTCGCACCCAGCCTCTTTTTATTTGTTTTAATTTTCTCAAAACAGGTTTTAAAAAATATCGTATAGGGTAAAGCGGGTAAGATGGTATACCATTTTTATTTGTCCAATATCTTCGAAAATATACAACATTTCCTTTTTTTTTATTTTACACAAATATTCTTTGTTAAATAAGTTTTTATATACTATATTTACAAAGTTTTGTAAAGCAGACTTCAATTTTTAATTAAAATAATAAAAAAACATTAAGAAAAACCATCTCCTCCTATGGGGTGGGTGAGATGGTATACCGTGGTGGGTGATATGATTTACTTTGTATTTGTTTTGCCGTTGTTGTCGTTGCAAGTTTGCTTAAATGATGTGCATGAATCATGTGCCCCTCTATGACACATGATACACTACACTGCAACCAATCATCTTTTTGCTTGCTGGAATTCTATTCCTCTGCGCATCACACACAATTTATGTCTGCGAAGAGTTGTCGGTGGTAAGTTTTAAACTTAAGCATCAAATTTAATCGACATCAGCTTTTTGTTAATGTCATTTAATGCAGCCTTCAAAGAAACTTCTGACCAAGATCCCCGGCTAGAATTATGTTTCTTCTTATAAACTGTTGGCATCGCAAAAAAGTAAATTTCTCAAAAGGACATACGATTTTGTGCAAAGGGGCGTCAGTGAACTAATGACAAACTAGTGGAAACTAGAAGTGTTAAAATGAGTTTACTAACACTCCTTCATTCTGTTTCTCAAAAAATTTATTAGAGCGAAATAAAGTGTGAATTATAAAAAAAAATCATTGGGCGGGTGAGATGGCGTGCGGCCACAGTGTACAAAAGTGAATAAGTGTGCAGTGGAATGCGCCATCTCACCCTCAAAAAACTTCGCCATCTCCCCCTTTTTGTCATTCCCACTAATTTTTATAGGCACAGAAAAAAAAAAAACAGGTAGAATTTTTGCAAACTTTTCATAGACAGGTCACAGTCAATACATTGTTGTATATTTTAATGTATCATAGGCATCAAAGCAACCATTGACTCACAAAGAAAACAGAGAATAAAAAGGGTAGACAAAAAAATTCGGAAAAAAACCTACGTTTTGTTGTTGTCACATTTTTTATTTTTTTTTTTGCATCACAGTAGAGTCGACGAACACCTCCTACTTCGATTTGAAATGAGAAAATGAATACAAAAACGGTTTTAAAGTTTTGTTTGGACCATCAATGTAGGAGATATTAACGGTGCGCCATCTCCCCCGCTGCGCCATCTCACCCACTTTTACCCTACAAAAATTATTAAACTAACTTTTTTGTGAAAACCCTACTCTGAGTAATACACGGTTAAAAACAGTAGGCTTAGAAATACTATACAAATATTGAAAAACCGTTAAGAAAATCTTTTTTTCCTCGAAAGTGGCTCCAGGGAATTTGATTTTTAGGACGAATATAAGAAAATAGTATATTCAGGATTTGGGCGTTACACTTTACGCTTTGTGCTTTGCATTTAGCATTCACAACTTTTTGTAAGAATTTTGCGCTTTCCAGTTTTTATTTCGCAAGCACTGCACTTTGCTTTTTGCACTTTGAAATTTTGAACTTCGCACTTTGAGCCTTGTAATTTGCATTCATCACTTTGGATTCCTGACTTTCCACTTCGCACTTTGATCCTAGCACTTTGCAAAACTTATTTTCTAATAGGGAATTTAATAATTATATTTAAGTTGAAATCAGTGACCTTCAGGTGGCTTGCGGTTGGCTCGGTTCCAATTAATTCATTTTCCATCGCCACATTTTCATGAAACAATTTATTTTTGGCACTTTATTATATTAAAACCTAAATTTATTTAGTATTCCTGTATCTCTATTGTATCAACAGATTTTAATATTATAATTGAACCTAGAATAAAAAGCACATATAGGTTCGTATAATACCTACCTACTCTTAATTCATATAAAATTATAACATTTTATATATATATTTAAATGTCATTCACTGAAATTCGTTTATGCTTGATTCATGCAATTTATTCCATTTCTATTTAATAGCATTCACTTATATTTCCTATAGATAATTAAATCTAGGTATTGCAGTGTACCTAGCTTATTTCATAACAGATAATAAAATCTACTGTACAAAATACGCATAATGTATTTAATAATTGTGATTGGAAGTGATTAAAAATAATCTTTCCGTCGGCTTTTTTTGGTCACTGTAGTTTTTGCAATGAAACAATTAAGTTACATTAGCTTTCCCGACGTTTCGGCAGGGGTTGCTGCCTTCTTCAGGGGAACTTTATTTGGACAACAAGAAAAAATATATTGTGTACATTATAATAACATTACTTGAAACAATACAAAATACACTCACTTTAATAAAACTGTGTTTAAATTTAAACTGACATTTAAAATTATTGTATCTAATAATTTTAATATTATTTACAAAAGTAAAGAAATAAACACTTCAAACGAAGTTTAGTCTATGGAATTTAAACAAGGAGTAAAGAAACTGAAAGAATACTGTGTTATGATGAGACAAGAGAACAATAGATGGCAGAGATGTTTTGGGTGTCTTGTTTTCTGTTCATGTTGTTGTTGTTGTTGATGATGTGTAATGTTTCTAGGGTGTATCGTTTCGAAACATGTTTCTCTGTCTGTAGGACTTTGACACCTTCAAAATCTGGAGAGTGGCCGTTTTCGATACTGTGGCTCGCCAGGGCTGTCTTTCCAGGATTGTTTGATTTGATATCCGATTTATGATTAGAAATTCGCTGTTTAAGAAATTGTTTTGTAGTTCCGATGTAACACTGGTTGCATGGTTCATTAGGTTTACCCTTACAATTTATTTTGTAAATGACATCAGTAACTTTATCCTTATCCGCTTTCGTTTTAAGTTTAGTGAAAAGGTGACTCAGAGTTTTATTTGATTTGAAGGCCAGGCGAACATCGCACTAACATTGAATTCCCTTTAGAGGTCAAATGGCTTTTATCGTTGGGCAAGAAATTTGCACTCCCAGTGGATAAACATAGCTTTCCTCTTTTTCAATTGATAGCTGATGGAGAAGAAATAATTCGAAGTGTGCAAGACGAAAGAGAGCAAGAGCTTATGAGGGCACAATATAGCAACATGCTGCACTCGTTTCAACGCCACCAACAAAATGATCGATTTGCCAAATATTTGCTTAATGTAAATAAGCAAACAATCCATTTTCTTAGGCAGCACAAAAACATTGTTATTGTACCAGCTGACAAAGGTAACGTCACCGTGGCGATGGAGCGTGTGGAGTATGACGATAAGATGATTGAATTGTTGTCAGATCGCAATACTTACAGACGGGTAAGGAATAACCCAACAACAACTTTACAAACTCGCAACAACGATCTAGTCAAATGGCTAAACAACAACAATTGCATTGATGATAGGGAAAAGGCGAAGATGACAACGTATACATCGCAGCTTCCATCCATATACGGACTGCCAAAAATTCATAAAGCAAACATGCCCCTGCGTCCCATTACGTCATCAATGAAACTACCATGTTATGAGCTTTCGAGGTTTATTGGCAGAATTTTACAGTGCGCGACGGCAAAATCAAGCTACTCGGTTATAAATTCATTTGAATTTGTTGAGAAGGCTAAAAAAATAAAATTAAAAGACAATGATGTTTTAGTTTCGTATGATGCAGTGTCACTTTTTACAAACATTCCCATACAACTAGCCATCACCATTATAAAAAAGAAATGGGAAATAATTAGTGAAAACACTAGAATTAATCTGAACAAATTTCTTGAAATCCTTGATTTCTGCCTCAAGGAAAATAACTATCTACAATTTAAAGATGACATTTTCAAACAAATTTTTGGCATGCCTATGGGCACCCCTTGTCACCCACGATTGCAGATTTAGTACTTGATCACGTACTAGATGAATGTTTTAGTGGAATGGAAGAAAGGCCTACTTTTGTTGCTAAGTATGTAGATGACATTTTTGCCGTGATGGACAAACGCAACATTGAAAAAGTGCAGCTGATCCTTAACGGATTCCACCCGAAAATCCAGTTCACTGTGGAAATGGAACATAACAGGTCAATAGCATTTTTGGACGTAAAAATCCATCGTGAAAACAACCGTCTATTATTTGACTGGTACCAAAAACATACTGCATCGGGAAGATTAGTCAACTTTCGGTCTAACCAAGCGAGGCACATAGTTATGAACACTGCATCCAATCTCGTCAGTAAAGTTTTCGCACTCAGCGACGAACAATTTCACTCTGCCAATGAGAAAAAAATCAAAAAAATCCTGAGTGACAATGGTTTTCCAAATTCTATAATTCGTGGTCTACTTCAGAAACACAATTGCAAAATTCCAAGCGAAGACACTAAAGGCCCGAATAATGGTTACTACAAAAGTATGGTTTACATCCCAAGACTGACTGAGAATTTTAAAGAAGTGATAAACCAAAAACTAACAGATGTTCGCCTGGCCTTCAAATCAACTAAAACTCTGAGTCACCTTTTCACTAAACTTAAAACGAAAGCGGATAAGGATAAAGTTACTGATGTCATTTACAAAATAAATTGTAAGGGTAAACCTAATGAACCATGCAACCAGTGTTACATCGGAACTACAAAACAATTTCTTAAACAGCGAATCTCTAATCATAAATCGGATATCAAATCAAACAATCCTGGAAAGACAGCCCTGGCGAGCCACAGTATCGAAAACGGCCACTCTCCAGATTTTGAAGGTGTCAAAGTCCTACAGACAGAGAAACATGTTTCGAAACGATACACCCTAGAAACATTACACATCATCAACAACAACAACAACATGAACAGAAAACAAGACACCCAAAACATCTCTGCCATCTATTGTTCTCTTGTCTCATCATAACACAGTATTCTTTCAGTTTCTTTACTCCTTGTTTAAATTCCATAGACTAAACTTCGTTTGAAGTGTTTATTTCTTTACTTTTGTAAATAATATTAAAATTATTAGATACAATAATTTTAAATGTCAGTTTAAATTTAAACACAGTTTTATTAAAGTGAGTGTATTTTGTATTGTTTCAAGTAATGTTATTATAATGTAAACAATATATTTTTTCTTGTTGTCCAAATAAAGTTCCCCTGAAGAAGGCAGCAACCCCTGCCGAAACGTCGGGAAAGCTAATGTAACTTAATTGTTTCATTGCAAAAACTACAGTGACCCAAAAAAGCCGACGGAAAGATTATTTTTAATCACTTCCAATCACAATTATTAACTCCAAATTGGTCAATAAATCATTTTTAGTATAATGTATTTAAATTTAATCTTGAATATTGTATATGACGAAGTTAATCAAAATGTGGGGCTTTTCATTTTTCAATATAATGTTTAGGTTTTAATTGAAATTTTTGGGTGTGGACGAAGTGTACATAGGTGGACTGCTGACAATAAAATATAATTTACTAAATCCTCAAAAAGGAAAATTCATTCAAAATATGACACAATCACATAACATATAATCATGATTTGCAGAAAATATATAGCCATATAGTAGAATAGATACCTACCATAAATAAATAACACTGTATATTACTTGCAGGAAAGTATATAATTTTAAGAATTGAAAGGAAGCATTCAATTATTGAATTGAGTATAAATCTGATTTAGGTTTTGTATTTCGAAAGCCTTAAATACAATTTGTAAAACAAGAGTGTTGTACCTACCTATAATATTTTGTTAGTTGAAATACATAATTTGTTAAGTGCAACAACAGGATAGTGAGTAAACTTATTTAAATTTGAAAATCCCCCCCCCGCCCAATCTACGTCATCGTCAAAACTCAAAATGTTGCCGAAAATTTTATCAAACATACACGCGACCTTAATGATAATATCAAACCATGCAATCATTCGAACGTGCATTCATTTGAAAATTCAATCATCACCACGATTCGTATTGTAAGCAAATTTTTTTTTATTGCTCGAAAAACCCATAAATATAAAATCTTTATCTCTAGCCGCAAGTTGTAGGTGTTATGGTTGCCACCACATGTGGAAAATACGCATTTAAACCTAGTTTTTATTTCAGAAAAAAAATTGAAACAAAAATACCCAATAAGAAGGGGGAATTATTTAACTTTTTGAAAACCCTTAAGATAAAATTGTTTTACTCAAAAACGCCCTGGGTGTGAACATTGCTTTTGTGGCAGCTTTAGTCGAACTGGGATTTAAGATTGTGAAAATATATATAACAGGCTTGGTTTTGGATTTTATTGTTCCTCAATGCCTAACAACCAAGGAAAATTTAACAAAAAAGGGTCTAACTTCAAAAAAATCTTTGAAAACATGGATTTCAGTAAAGGGGTTTATTTTTTGTAGTGTTGAGCTACTCCTTAAATGCTCCCTTAATTTGGCTCAGGACTGTAGTTTTGAGAGTGTTGAAAAGGAGACAAATTCTGGTTTTGAAAATGTCTCCAAAACCATATCAATTTTTTTTTTATTGAATTACAAAGTTTTTAGAAAAATCTGTACAAATATTCCAAAAAAAAAATTATTTGTAACTACCGATAACCCTCAATTTTGAAAACCCATAATATCAACCCCCAGAAACCCCATAATGCATAAATCTATAAAGCCCACAATCCCCAAAACACTGAATCTAAAAAAAAACCCCAAAAGACGATAGTCGGAAACAAATTCTACTTAACCCCAATTTTAGATAACCCAAAATCCCTAAAGCTCGAAATCGCAAAATTCACTTTACATATTTTTTCCCGAAAATTTAATTAAAATGAAAAAAAAGCACAAATTTAAACCTAAAAATCTAATTTTCAGAAGATTTAAAATAGGTTCCGAAAAAAAGAAATTTTGAAACCCCAAAGTACCGAAAACACTACTTCCAGAACATCTGAGAACCCAAATCTAAAATGCTCACATCCCAAAGTCTTAAAACTTAGTGTTCCTTTTTTTTAATTTAAATTTTTTTTTAAATGAACAAATTTTGCAAATTTTGACGAAATCCAAAAACTCTAAATCCAGAAAACCCAAAATAAGGGCAAATGGAAGTCCAGAAAATTTTAAGACTTGAAAAGCCAACATTCTGAAAACCCAAAATCCGAAAACCCCTTCCTATAAAATTCAGAATCCCAAACCTTAAATCCTTTCAATCATTAATCCCAAAACCCCTTGTTCTTAATTTTTTTTTTTGCCGAAAGGGGTTCCGGAAAAATAATTTAAAATGAAATTTGTATGCAAATCTTTTCGAAACCCTAAGCCCAGAAAATCAAAAATTCCGAAAAAGAAAAACAAAATCCAGAAAATCCTAAGTTGCGAAAATCCAAACTATATTTTATATTTTGGGTTATAATAATAACCTTAAATTTCAAACACCCATATTTTGTATTTTTTTTTTTTGCCCAAAATGGGGGTCCCGAAAAATTATAAAAAAAAATGAAAAACCTTTTGAAATTTTGTCGAAATCCAAAATCCCTCAATTCGAAAGTCCTAAGTCCATCCAAAATTCTGAATTTAGGTGATTGACGTCTGGGGTTTTTGGGTATTAATGGTTTTGGGGATTTCAGGTGGAATTTTGAAATTCGGGATTTTGCCCGACTGACTTTTTTGTTTTAAAATTCTGTTTCCCTCTGTTAATTTTAACTTGTTTAATTTTATTTCATTGTAATTTACTTTAGGTACTTTATTTTATTTTATTAATATTGTCATGTACCTTTTCAAAAAAAACATAGCGGCAATCATTGTAACTATTGCATTCACCAAAATAAATAAACATTCACCTAGCCACCTAAAAATGCTTCTGCTTCCATTTATTTGTACTGGCAAAAAATCAAATAACCAAGTTAATGGGTGCACATGGACAGGTAGATGCAGTAGTCAATACCATATCAGCACAGTCAGCCAGAGGACGGTATAGCTACAGCAGGAAGCTACTACAGCTATGTCAATAAATTCAACAGTTTCCGGGCGATTTTCCAACATTCGAATCGATGCAACTTCAATAAATTTGTTGGGAATCGTAAAATGTTTCTGCCTTTGCTCTCCACCACAGTACTTCAAAATATATCTGTATGTACAGAGTACGTGCAAGATGTATTTGTACATTCATCTCGTGTACGAATTTATTTAACTTTTGCCAGGAGAGTCGATGGGGTGAAAAGGGTATTTGTTGAGACATACAGTTTTCGATTCACAATTTGTTGTTTTTATGTTTGTTTGTTAGTTGTGAACTCAAATCTACTAACAGTGTATAGTCTTTTCCATTGAGCTATCAATCCTTTTTACTGTTTTTTGTATCTCCCAAAAATAGATGGGAAAATATTTTTTTTTTTAATTAGGTATAACTAATTGCTGCAACAGAACCATTTGAGTTGTTTCTCTTGTTATTTTGCAAAACTCAATATATGCGATCTACTATGATGGTTAAATGCAAATTAAACTGCCTACCTGCTGCTTTTTTCGTCAAGGGAATCATTTTGAAAGAAAAATGACAAAAATGAGTGCAGCAAAAATTTTTCTAATGGTTCTTTCCTATACCAAAGTCAAAAAACAACCTAAAAATTCAAACAGACTGGTTTTGATAATAAATTGAGAGAAAACAGTTTTCCCCATAGAAAAATATTGTAGGGTGAGTAGAAATCGCTTACTGCTCCTGTGTAAATATAAACAAAAGAAACAAAAATCAGTTGCAAGTTTGACAAAGTTAAAGCTAGTTAAAAAAAAAAACAAGACCAAAAATCATAAAATCTGTTTCAAGTCGAAAAAGAAGCGAAAACGAGAAAATTTCCTGTTAAGTTTTTCGACTTAGGCCTTGGTGTCAATTGCGTTAAAAGTGCGTTAAATTTGATCTCATGGCTAAATTTTGACATAACTGAGGTCAAAATTTAACCTGCTCAGGAGCTTGTTTAAATTTCAACTAGTGGATAAGTTTTGACGTTTGTATTAAACTTCTTACACATTTCTGACTCCATCGACCTATTATACCCAACATCACGATGGTTCCATTTATTAAAAAACAAATCGATACACTAGCGGGAATTTGAAAACGACTTAGGGCCAGTATATTCAAAGGTGATTAAATTTAGTATGTGACTTTCACACACTCCAATAACGCTAACGCGTTATCACCAAAATTGGCTTATTAGCAATATCCATGATTAGGACCTCATACTTACGTGGCGGAGAAAAAATCGCCGTTGGCTTGGGCACTCTCATTTATCTCCATGTAAATAAATTTTGACCTGCGAATGTTTCACCTTAAAGGCTCTCCCAAGCCAATGCGAAACATTTGGCTTGGCACAATAGGCACTGGTGTCGTTTTTAATCGCTGAAACCATGTTCAATGCAACTTTTGTATGAAATGACGATCGACTAGCAGTCCAGGTATACTAGGTCCATGACTGCCACTGTGAAAATGCAATTTCCGCGTTCAAGATCGTATCCAAAGCGATTAGAATAAATTTGTGTTGTAATTCCTTTTGAAAAAAGCTATTGCAACAACAAATAAAGGTATCTGAACAATTTTGGATAGTTTGACACCGTCTCGGATAGGTTCCTTAACGCAAGGAACGTCAATGGAATATGCATATTTTAAAAAGTCCCATTAAATGCAATTGACACAACAAAACCCTTCAATTTTATTCACCCCTATAAAAACGGATCAAATTTAACTGGGATCAAATTTAACCAAAATTTTAACGCATTTTGACACACGGCCTTAAAATTTCTTCATGAACGTATTGTTTTCGTCTAGATTGGTGCCTGTGGGACACCCGGTGAAGGTTGTTAATGGATTTTATTGCTGATACCTACAAAAATCGAACCTCTTACATGAACCATTGAATGCCCCTTGAAAACACAGTTCGTTTTGCACTCATATGTAGCGATATGATATTTGACATTTAAAAATGATTAAAATAATGAGTTGTTATCGACCGAAATGTCCAAATTGAATTCCCTAAATTTGGGAAATGAATTTTTCGTTCTGAAAATAATCGGTTTCAGTGGTTTCTGTCGCAAATCGCACTCAACTTTTAAATATTATTAATTGCCCAGGAAAATACGATAAATTTATATTTATATTATGTTTGTTAAATTCCATCAAATGATGTCTGAAGACACAAAAGAAACTGTGAAAAATTAGAAGCAATTAATTTTCCGATCCGGAAATATGATGAAATATGGAGGGCTCACAGCAGCTGTACCGAGCTAAGTCGTTTTTTTTTTCGCCCCTTCGAAATTTGTGTGTACAATTTTTAATTCATTTCTTAATTTAAATTAGAGAATCTCAGATTATCTTTAGTAGTGAAATTCAATTTAAAAGTACAATTGACCTCAACTCCTAAAATGAATGTGTTTCGCGCAGGTATAACAGTGGGTATAACAGACTGACTGAAGAGTCCACTGTTATACCTGGGCGAAACACATAAATTTCTGGAGTTGAGGTTACTTCTACTTGTTAATTGAAATATATTCATTCACTTCACTTAGAACAGGAATTATTTTAATATTTAAATTTCTTCATCTTCTCCCTAAGGGCCCTTGAGGGCGTCTGGTTGCAGTAGTAGATCTAGGATTTGGCTGTGGGGGGGGACTGGAAATCCAGTTTGAGACAAAAATGAAATCTCACTCGCAAAAGCTCATATGTATATGTTTCGGCAGTATGAGCCCTCTGGAGATCTCATTTTCGTGAACTACCGAAATCAACTAGTAGAGTAAGGTACCAGTTTTGTTCAAACTGTCACTGGAAAGCACAAAAATACAATATTTTGCCGATTGAAAAATAAAATGTCAAAACTTTAAGACTTTTAGTCGGACATAAGGCAAAGCCGCTCCAAAAAATAGCATGCGGCCTAATTCTGAAAGCGTGAATGAATTTTCGTATATATAAGCTGCATACAGTTTATATTCCTGATCAAAAAATATATCGATAAATTTGAACGTCACTCTAAAGTCTAGAGAGATTGCAAATATTCATTTGCTTCTGCATGATTTTCTGAGAGCACAGAGAAAACTTACGCTTGTGAAATTTGTTCCTTTACTAGATTTCTTGTATGTATGTAATTGCTCAGTCCAAAAATGATTTGTATGTTTAATTGACTTCGAACTTGGAAATATAAGCCCCAAGATTCTCTTAGCCCTGGCTGACCGTAAGAAACAATTCCTGTTGTATTAAACAATTACACTAAAATTGACACGTCGTTTTTCTCCAATACTGCATTTTTTTTGTTAAATAAGCTAAGTTTTAAGGGTAAATTGTTGTTGCATTTGACATATTAATTGTTCAGCCCAGACCCCGCGTTTTCAATTATCTCTTCAATCTTAAGCCCCAACTTCGGATTTTCACAGTCCTTAGAGTTAAGCCCCAAGAACCCTATGAATTAAGTTAAGTTTTTAGAGAATTGGTTGTTTTCTTTTCGGGTCTTAGTCCTGAGCTTTTGTTTTCGTCCCAATTTTTTGGGCTTTATTTTTTGTCTTTGCGTTAAACATGTCCGTTATTCGTAGCCCCGAACTTGATTTATCTCCAATTCCCTTAAGGCTTTAGCCCCAGTCAAATTATTTTGGGGCTTGGACAAAAAAAATTACATAACATGTTCAGCCCCAACCTCGTTATTTTGTTTGATTTCCATCAAGTTTCACAGCTTAACAATATTTAAGACACATAAAAAACATAAAAAACTACACACTATTGCTTTTTATATTTCCATTCATTTTAGAATCGGTTGTGGGGGGGCTTTAGCCCCTATAGCCACCCCCTTGATCCGCCACTGTCTGGTTGGGTCTGGCGACATTTTAATCGTCTGGGACCCTTATATTTGTAATGAGGAGATTTTTGGTGATTTTTAGATATCATTTATTTGGTTATATCTTCCAAATCAAAAGTTTGTTTTCTTCCCTATGGACCTATGGAGGGCGTCTGGCTAGGTCTGGTGACACTTTAATCGTCTGGCATCCACATATTTGTAACAAGAAGATTTTTCGCCATCTTTTGATATATCATTTTATATGGTTATACCTTCAAACCAAAATCTGGCTTTATGCCCATTTTGGGGGCGTATGTCTTGGTCTGAAAAAAAAATAAATCGGGTGGCACAACGGCTCATAAAGAACTAACAACTCGCAACCATTCCTGTGCGCACCTTTCCACAGGAATGGAAGGGACCTACAATTTTATGCCGAATCCGAACGGCTAGACGAGAAGCACTTATTCGTGACAAGTGATACTCTTGGAGGATTTGACAATTCCCCGCAAGAGGCAGTAGCCCTGAAAAAAAACTTTTTAGTTTTTAGGTGGACGAGGCTGGGAAGCGATCCCAGACCTCCAGCGTGACAGTCGAACGCACTAACCATTACGCTACGGGCTACTAAATGTCTTGGTCTGGTGACACTTAAATCGTCTGGGACCCCGAAATTCTTAAAGAGAACGTAATTCTCTTTAATTTCCATATATATTTAAGTGGTTATATACTCTAAACCAAAATCTGAAAAATCGCAGTTTTCAACCTCCTGCCTTCAGCCCTGGCGACAAAATTATCCTGTCAGACGACTGAATTTTAAATCGTGGCCCTAGTACCTCAACATACATGTTCGCAAAAATTTGCGGTCAGATCTCGGTCTATACACATAAATAGGGTAGGTACTTAAAAAAAAAAAAACACATCTAGGAAGATTGAGTTAGTTATTTCTGCACTTGAGTGTAAAAGTGTAGATAAAAAACATGTTTGTATTATTTGTTTTAACTAATTGCTTTTTATTCATCAATATTTATCTTATATCGATGCAGGAAAGCTCATGCAACTCATTAACCTATTATTTGATTTAAAGTCCTTGTACTTGATGAGATTAGATTTAAGAGCAAAATAAATAAAAAAACACCTGAGCGAGAATAAGCAATTAGCAAGAGAACACAAACAATTAAACATTTATGGATGTGTAGTGTAGTTTTTTTATGTGATAAAATTCGGGCTACACAACAAAGTGATCATACTTATTAAGTGCCCTTAGCACCCTATAGTTTTAAGTTCCATCCCAGTTGATGGCGGGCGAAAACAAAAATTCAATTAAAATTAATATATGTAATAAGATTTATTCACAGTATGTTTAATATTTACATTATTTCATTTTCACTAGTTCTACTTTAAAAATAGGTTGGATGGATTTTTAAATTATAGAATTGCTCCAGGTAAACATCCGATGATTTACCAGCTGCAATAATGCTACAGTTCCTTACTTTCTATTTACCAAAATGGCCTTCTGTTTATAGCTATTGAAATGTCTATCTGATATAAATTAATACATTACTGATGACTGCCTAGTATCTAATTCATCATTCTAAAAAATTCTCTAGCACTGGTATAATAAGTTCATTTTAACAAACGGAATTGATATCTAGTGAATTACACCATGGCAGCACTAAAAAAGACACATATGAGAAACTCAGTCTTAATTGGACTTTCGACCAATTATTCTCTTTGATTATTCTTTCTTTATTGTTACCTTCTCTAAAAGAACTTTTAATTTCTTGTGCCGCCTACGCTGATATGTATGTGGTAATGAAAGCTAGTATTTCTTTTAAATTTATTTATTCATTAATTGGCATAAATTGGTCTAACACAGATAAGAAATGCATTGATAATCTTCAATTATAATGTTGGCTCTTTTTGTCAAAAATATAAGACAAAGAAAGAAATGTATTCAGTTATATTCGTCGCTTATTGGTATAAACTCGTCTAAAGGGCATATTATTTAACAAACAAAACCATTACAAAAAATCTTAAAGAAATTTATTATTTCTTAAATTTATTTTACGATTGTTTCTATCGGATTTTAAAATGGATAGCAACGTTTAAAGTGCACTATCTCAAAAATCACTATAAATCGTTTTTCCACGTTTTTGAGGGATTAACTAAAAAAAACCTTCTAAAACAAGTATTGAATATGGAATTTCAGAATGCGAGGTTTTTAATTCTACCTTACCTGCTAAATGTTCAAAACAAAATTGTAACGTTGAAAATGCCAAAAGGTGGCTCCTATTTTATCTGTATTTTTTGCATTAATAATATTTTTTAAAATTTTTAGACTTGCGAGGTTCTGCACTTTAACCGTTCGTCGATAATGTACTTATACCAATTGGAGGATACATAGTTAATACAACTAAATTCATGTATGTGAGATATAATTAAACGATATTTAATAAATATGCGTTCATGCATACATAATTATAATTATTTTTTAAACTTCTCGTGGAGAATCCAGTCCATTTATTATTTTATACCAGCTAGACACTAAAACTTTCCCTTGAGTACACAACAACCATTGGACAGCATCACGTTGCATCAACTCACTCTTAATATAACAACATTCGTTTAAAATAATGTCATTGTAATATGTTACATAGTTTCAATTTCAACGAAAATTTATTGGATTATTTTATGTTATAATTAAAATACTATACCTACAGTCAAACCCACCTAAATTCATAACAAAATAACAAAAAATAACTTATTTCATTTTCAACTGAGAGGATTTTTTTAACTTGAGCATAGTTCTGTAAATTAAAAAAGAGTTTCAACTTAAAGGTATCATCACGCGCTGAAAGGAAAGTGCTTTCAGAAATAAAACCCTTTCTGAAAGTAATACTTTTATAATGTGAAGACCCGAAAAGTACTTTCTTAAAAGGATTTACCGAAAGTGATTTGTTTTCTTGAAAACACTTTCACAAATAAAAACTCAATAGTCAACTAGTGTGACTACTTCCTGTAAGCGTTTTCAAGAAAGCAAATCACTTTCAGAAAACGTTTTCTGCTGTCAGAAACTGTTTTTGAAAGTTTTTCGTTTTCTGGAACGTTTTACCACAACTGAGTTGACCGGGTAACGTTTGCCGACCGATATTTAAATTGACTTCCTCTAGCCCGCGAAACGTAATTTAAGGAGCGACACCTTTCAAACGATGAATGGGCGATATGAAAAACCTAAAATCGACATATTTTTCTCTTTAAACGCGATTTTCTGCTAAATTAAGTGCCGTAGAGATATAAAAATTGCGCATTCGTGATCTAGGGAGTGCCCCGTTTCAATCGAAGTATAGCACGATACAGAAAACAAACTTTTATCTTTAAACCCCATTTGCGCCAAAACTATACGTCCTAGACCCTACAAAGTTGATAAAATTTTTTTGTCTTTAAAAGTGATATATGACTAAAGTAAGCATCTTAGAGAATTAAAAATTGCATATTCGTGATCTAGACAGTGCCACCTTTCAATCGATGTATCGCACGATACGGAAAACGAACTTATATCTTTAAAACCCATTTGCGGCCAAACTATACGTCCTAGACCCTACAAAGTTGACATCCTTTTTTTTCTCTAAACGCGATTTAATCTAAGTAAGTAAGATGTCACCTTTCAATCAATATATTGCATGATATCATTAAAAAACTATTTTTCAAAAGCGATGTGATGAACTGCGGCTAAACTACCTAGAGACTTACTACAATTTTTTACTTAAGATTTGATTTGAATTTTTGTTCGTTCTTGTTGATTCTCATCACCGAACAAAAATTCAGGGCCCCGCCGCTAAGAATTCCCCAACAAAATACCGTAATTATTGATTTAGATGAAGATCAACCCATGTGACTTTAAGACGACAGAAACGTCTGTCAACGCAGCCGTAAACGCATTGACAATATTCTTCGTCTTGTATATTACAAATGTCGTGCATATATTGTACTAAAAATTGGTTAGATAGGCAAAAAAGAGATTGTGAAATTTATTGTATTTTATATAAATGTACAGGTAAACAAAAATTTTCAGAAAGCACTTTTGCTTTCATAGTGTGACGATCTGAAAAGTGATTTCAGTAAATTTAGTTTCTTGCTCTCTAAATATCTTAAAAAAAATCTTGATAAATAGGACCGATACCAATATGATATCACCTCTGTTTGTTAATCTTCTGCAAAGATTCGCAAACTTGGGTTTTTTTCCCAAGGGTTTTAACATAAAATTGTGCGACTTCTATCAATTTACACCAAATTTCATGTTACCAAACACAGATGTCAACATGGAAGTTGTCAACATGACAGATGTCAACATGAGTGATGTCAACTTGAAAGATGTCAAAATCAAAGATGTCAACATGACAGATGGCAGAATTGATATTGTTGGAATGTATAAAAACTTATTTAAATAGATTCTAGCAAGGCATATTTTTATGTTATCAAGATTTTATATGTCAATTAATTTATAAAATAAAATTTTCATTCTGTTGTAATCAAGTTTGTTTCCTTTCTTGTAAGAAGTCTATTATATTTTCTTAAGGAAGAACTCCATTTTCCATCAGGAATATGTTTGTATGAAAATCTTGATCATAAAAATTCAAGCCTACAAACAAATGACGGAGTAGCAAGTTCAAAAGAAAATCTTATATTAGAAGAAATGCAGACAGAGACGAGTCCAGGCGATGAAGTTCGAGAAGAGTATTTCGAATGTGAAGCAGATGCATATAATCGAAGGACTTCGGAAGATACAAATGTTATCCGACGGTCAGACAGAGTTCGTAAGCAAACTAATATGAGTGATTATGTGACCTATTTTGCCGATTTTAACGATAATAGTGACGTTCCAGAGGATTATTTCCAAGCTATTAAAGGTGTTAACTCTACTAATTGGATAAATGCAGCAAAAGAAGAATACAAGAATGTGGAACAAGAAACTAAGCGAGGTACTTTAGATTTTTGGATTCAAGCAGTTGAAAACAGATCAGTGCATCTATGTTCTTAACGATAATTCTGAAAATATTCTCATTTTAATGGTGTATGTTGATGACATATTCATTCTGTGGAAAAACCTATCTCAAAGAAATAGATTGGTGGATTATCTCAAAGATAATTTCAAGTTGAAAGAGCTTGGTGCAGCAAAATCTTTTTTGGGACTACATTTAGAATATGACTATAAGCAGAGATTATCTATTAGTCAGAAGCAATACATTTAAAAGATGCTTGATCGTTTTAGTATGAAATCATGTAATCCTGTTAGTACGCCTATGGACCCTAATGTAAAGCTGAGTAAAGAGCAAAGCCCATCCAATGAAAAAGAGAAAGAAGAAATGAATAAGATCCCGTACCAAGAGTTGATAGGAAGTTTGTTGTTTGCAGCGCAGCTTACACGTCCCGATATTTGCTACGCAGTAAATTTGCTAAGTCGTTTTAATAGCAATCCTGGAATGGAACACTGGAAAGCTGTTAAGCGAATTTTGATATATTTGAAAGGCACTATTGAATTCAAACTAAACTATGTGAAGTCAGAGCATGAAAGTGTGGAGGGATATTGCGATGCCGATTTTGCTAATGATCCGGATGAGCGAAAGTCAGTCACTAGATATTTATTTATCCGAGAAGGTGGTGCTATATCTTGGGGATCCAAGAAATAAACAACGACAGCATTATCTACTTGTGAAGCTGAGTAGATGGCTATGGGAGCATCCGTCCAAGAAGCATTATGGCTAAGAGCACTTGAAGAAGAACTTTAAAAAAAAAAATATGGAACCAATAGACTTTTCTTGTGACAACCGTGGAGCAGCTGATCTTGCATTCAACGAAGCATATCGACAACGTACAAAGTACATTCAAGTTCGTCATCATTTCGTTCGAGAGACAATAGTCAATCGACAGATAAATTTGAAAGCTATTGACACAAATGACATGATCGCTGATATTTTTACAAAGGCTCTCCCTGGTATAAAAAATGCAAAGTTTTCTAAGTTAATGGGTATTTTCTAAATTATGGTAAATTAAGTTTTAGTGGGAATGTTGGAATGTATAAAAACTTATTTAAATAGATTCTAGCAAGGCATATTTTTAATTTATAAAATAAAATTTTCATTCTGTTGTAATAATTAAACGAATCAAGTTTGTTTCCTTTCTCGTAAGAAGTCTATTATATTTTCTTAAGGAAAAACTCCATTTTCCATCAGATATTAAGCAATAAAACTCGCAGCTGAACATTTTCACTGTGGATTTTCATTTTAGTAGATGTATGAAGTATTCATTGAAATTGGTTTATATCAAGCGGATTAGTTATTGTGAATTTTGTGTTTTAAAAAAATACAGACAAATTTATATAAAATTGGTGGATTTATTGATTTGTTTATTTATATGGGGTTTCAAATAAACAACTTGGACTGTATTTCATTCCTGATTAATGATAAATGTTTAAAGTTCTTCCAGGGAAAAGCCCTTTGGATTTGTGGTTGTTAAATCTGCAATTATTTCCTTTGTTAACCATCTTCTCAGAAACAACATTTCCATTCCACTGCACTTTGAGTATTTTACATTTAAATGAGTTACACTTTGTGGATTTTCCAGGTAAAATATGATTAATGTTGTGTTTTTGCGTAATCAAATTTTAATTTGTTACTAATTTGCTTATGTCATTTTTCAGGAATTCAAATAAAATCATTGTCGATAAAAAAATCCATTAGCTATATAACAAAAAAAAAAAAGGATAGAAAAACGACCCCATAATACTTAAAATTTAAACAAATAAACTTTCAAAATTTAGATGAAAGAAGTCATTATAAATATAATATTGCACAATTTGTGGCACATGCCACGAAGGGGAATATAGAATTAAATTGATTCCAGAAAAGCTACACTATGCTGATGGTCCATTGAAGTTTTCCACTTAGAAAATAATCCCCAGCGGCGGGCGAAATTTAATCCTTTCATAACTTCTTAATCCAATTAGCCATCGAACTGTTTGTGTAGCTGGCTGATGGTTGTAAACCGCATAGTGTAAACGTGTAAATGTACCGATGACGGTAGGGGCTGCTACATAAGAATTGTACCGGAAAATATGAGAAAACTTTTCTCATAGTTTGAACAGGAATTTACCAAAAGCACAAACTCGTATTTTCCGTTGCTTGGAGTTAACCGCTTTTGTTATCGACGATGGTGGGCGGCACGGTGTGTGTCTTCGATGTGGTTGTTGTTATTGCGACAACAAAATTGCGGGCAGCTTTTGACAGTTTGTATGTTTCCTGTCATTGCGATTTGGAAATTGAAATTCTTTTGACTGTAGATACATATGTATTATTTATGTATTTGTACATATATGCAGGTATAAAAGACAAAAAACTTTGCCCGTTTGTCAATCATCTATGAGATACAACAAAAAGTCTATTTCATTTATCCACACACAGGATCTCTATAGGTATGTTATAGTTGACTATGAAAGGTAGCTTCTAGATATTTGAAACATGTGTGTACTTACGTTCGTTTTAATTAAAAATGTTTTTCGGTTTTCTTAAAATACAAACAAAGGTTGAACAATGATTTTTTCTGCGGGTTTTGTTTTCAAAAAAAAAAAAACCAACAACAAAAATATGATTTTACAAGAGATGTTAATTTACAGGCTCTCTAATGAAACAACTTTTTTCAAACTTCATCAGACATTGAATTCTGTTTTATATAATGCAGTTGTACATTTTCAACAAAGATGCAACGTATAATTTAGTTTTATTAGAAAAATCATACACTTGATGATGGTTTTGGAATTGTTTTGAAAATGGCGGCTTGAAAATGTGTGAATCAAATAAGTTATAAGTACCGCCATTTTGTTCTCTAGACTTGAAAAAAAAGAGTTGCTTTTTTTCATACGAAGTTTCAATTTACCAAAAGGTAAATAGTCATACCAATGCAATGGGTACGTTCAGATGCCTAAGGGGACGTGCAAGTAAGACCGCTTTCATACAAGGAAACTGAGTTGCCAGAAACTAGCTAGTTTGTTGGTGGGAAGGTGTGAGGAGAGATTTTTTTCTTCCCCTTACGCCCTTTTCGCCTACAAACTAAAAATTGCTGGCAACTCAGTTTCGTTGTGTGAAAGCGGTCTAAGCCAATTATTTAGTCTGTGATTGGCCAGCTTTCAGAAAAATGACTTTAAATGCAGGAAACGTTTATTGGAAAGTGACTGGAAAGTAAGTCATGTAATATCTGCCTTAGTTTTAAATCAAGAGTGTTCTTGTCAAAACTGTCATTTTTGAAATAAAAAATCAGTTTAATTTTTTATAAATTGTTTGTGCGGTAGCGTTAATTAAATTTAAAATGTAATTGTCCGTACATTACGAGGGAATTTTGTATCTACATTAGACTGATTCAAAAATGAAAAAAAGTCTCCGATTTCCAATGCCACTAGCTTATAACTTGGATATGAGCAAAATAATAAGCCTGTTAAAAATTCAGATTTTTAAATTAATTTTTAGAGGTCGCTCATCGCTATTTTCTATTTTCCATACGATTTGTATGGGACAAAACCAACTTTTGTACTTGGAAATTTATAACTTTATAATAGCAAGTATTTAAATGAGTAGCATAACATTTTTTTTTAGAAAATTGAACGCTCTACAAAAAAGGTTCAAACTTTTTATATAATAAATGTACTCCTTCCAAAGTTATTAAAGTCAAAGCGGAACTAATGGTTAATTTCACTGTTTTTTGTATTCTCTGTTGAGAAATCCAGCTATTATACAGAGTGATTCACCTAAGGTGTAACAAAAAGCTTGATCATTTAGGTCTATCCGAAAAAAGAAAAAATTCGTGTGGAAGGGAGGATCAACCCCCCCTCGTTTAGGTAGGGTCAGTTTTCTAAAAAATTGACTTAAAACAGAATACAAATTATTAAAAAACAACGGCACGACTTACAACGCCCTGTTATACGTTTTTGCAAATTTAGAAATCCCTTCTTTTATTTCTCTTATAAACAAAGTCCATTTAGTGAACACTTTTTGAAAAAATAATTTCCAAACTCAGAACTCTGAAAAAAATAAATTAAAACAAAAATTCAAACGATAGTTTCTCAAAATTTTACGTTGTTAAGTATTATTTCTGTTTTCAAAATTCAATGCTCTAATTAATTTTTAGTCAAACACTCAAATCCGGATGTTTCTAGAACTTTTATTTTTGAAGATATTTAAGAATTAAGAAACGAACTTCTTAGTAAAAGCAAGAAGTTGGTGATAAATCATAAATTTGCTGAAAAGATATAATTTAGTCGGATTCTTTTTAGTTTTATGAGAAAGTTGGTTCATTTTTTAATATCTTGAAAAATAAAAGTTCTAGAAACATCCGGTTTTGAGGGTTAGACTAGAAATCAATAAGAGCATTGAATTTTGAAAACAAAAATTATACTTAATTACGTTAAATTTTGAGAAACTTTCGTTTGAATTTTTGTTTTAATTTATTTTTTTCAGAGTTCTGAGTTTGGAAATTATAATTTCAAAAAGTGTTCACTAAATGAACTTTATTTGAAAGAGAATTAAAAAAGGGATTTCTTAGTTTGCAAAAAGGTACAACAGGGCGTTGTAGGTGTTGCCGTAGTTTTTTAATAATTTTGATTCTGTTTTAAGTCAATTTTTTAAAAAACTGCCCCTACCTAAACGAGGGGGCGTTGATCCCCCCTTCCAAACGATTTTTTTCTTTTCTCGGATAGACCTAAATGTTGATCATTTTTGTCACAACTTAGGTGAATCACTCTGTTTTTTTTTTTTTTTTTTTTTTTTTTTTTTTTTTTTTTTTTTTTTTTTAATTAATTTTTATTTTAAATTCAACTTAAAACTATCTTAATGCTTGACAAAAATTCATAAAAACTAGCATACTTATCAATATCTTACAACTTACTTACTATCCCTGAGCGGGCGCTCTAAGTTAAACAATAACTTAATACTATTGCCTTTCGGCCTAAGAACTAATTACATACTTATATCGATCTTGTTTTATTTTTTACCAAGAAAGATGTAAAAAAAACTTGGTATCAGTATAATTTTTTTATTTTTTATATAAAACTTACATACTACCTAAGAATATCTTAAAACTACTTAGACTGCTTAAAACTACTATAAAACTACTTACAAACTACTTAAAAACTAGAACAGCCACAGCAAGCATTTTAAATTTTATAATTTTTTTTGTTTGTTTTTGATGTTTTTATAATTTTTTTTTTTTTTTTTTTTTTGGTGCCACCCTGACTGTCCCTACTTAAAACTAATCACCTAAACCTATGTAAGTCGGCCAAGACAAAAAAACTAGGTCAACTTGAATTATCCAATATCCATATCAGTGTTAAGCCACCAAAACTGGTTCTCCTGCATCACCCTATCTCTTCGGTCCCTATCAGACACAGTCCTTCTGAACCGAAGTCGCTCAGCTCCGCCTTGTGCGATGACGTCTCGACTATAAAGAAGTCGCCTATCTACAGTTCTACGGCAGACGTGGTAGATTAGCGGAACCGCCTCTCTATCTTGTATCAGCCCTCGATTGTCTAAATAGAGGAAAGCGTTAGGCGGGATGTAACCGCTCAAACGCACACTCCCAAAGTATTCGTTGTTGGGGTAGTAGTGAATCACTCTGTATAATAGCTAGAATTTTCAATAGAGAATACAAAAAACAGTGAAATTCACCATTAGTTCCGCTTTGACCTTTAATAACTTTGGAAGGAGTACATTTATTATATAAAAAGTGTGCACCTTTTTTGTAGAGCGTTCAATTTTCTAAAAAAAAAATGTTATGCTACTCATTTAAATACTTGCTATTATAAAGTTATAAATTTCCAAGTACAAAACTTGGTTTTGTCCCATACAAATCGTATGGAAAATAAAAAAAAACGATGAGCCACCTCTAAAAATTAATTTAAAAATCTGAATTTTTAATAGGCTTATTATTTTGCTCATATCTAAGTTATAAGCTGGTGGCATTGGAAATCGGATACTTTTTTTATTTTTGAATCAGTCTAATCTACATATGCCGAAGATTATCTTTTTTTCTAAAGGAACTTGATGTAATGTATTAAAGAAAAGTTATATGTTTGATATACGACATGTTTTTTTTAGTTATGTACGTTTTGTACGTTAATTGGATGTATTTGACTGATGAAGTCCCTTAAATTTGTCTCCTGAACTAACCCAATTTCATGAATGTCAACATAACAGATGACAAAATGACATTAGCATGACAGTTGTAGATATGACACCTGGCCGGAATTTATATTATAGCACAGTCAATAATTACAAAGACAAGTGCTAAATTCGCAAAGCGCGATGTAGTTCTGCATTTATGATATGTTGTTGTGGCATGTTAGAGTAGTCTGTATCTAAGACCCCTTTCACACAGGGAAACCAGTTGCTGGAGATTTTTTTTACGTTTTCCTTTAATTTCCTTGTACCTTTCACACAAGGAAACAAACATTGCCGGAGATTTTCGATTGTTTCCATATAAAGTCTTGGCTGAACGCACATTACGGACAGTGTGAGAAGGAATATGATAAAAATCTCCTCAAACGTTGACCGGGGAGATTTTGTTCATTCCCCTTGCTTCTTGCCCTTCTCGCCTACAAACTACCAGTTTCCAGCAACTCAGTTTCCTTGTGTAAAAGCACTCTAAGTTTGCAACTTCGAAAAACCTGTGCTCGTTGCAGGTGAAAAAAAAACAACAGTGAAAAAAACTCTAAATTCACCCCATTTTTCCCAACATTTTCCTTTATAACTTTGGAAATAGGCAACTTAGGAAACAACCATCCACTATAAACATGTTTGTTATAAAATTTTCTACAAGACCACATCAGTTTTAAATAAATGCATGTTATATGTTCAAAAGGGTAGTTATGTGCATTCAAGAGGACACAAGTGTCCACAGGTTTTTCTCAAAACCCACCTCTGTCTACCAACTCCTACTCTCACCTCCACGTGGTGAACATCGGGTGTCTAGTACCTCAGCTGGAGACGGGGTTTAAATCCCCGTGGAAAGCTGTTGGGGATAGCCAACGAGGGAGGGGGGGGGGAGGAGTGTTCCCACTAAGGCACTTCTCCTTTCATCGAGGCGGCAGCGCACGAATTCTCTAGATGGAATCAACGGTGGCGTCTACAGTTCCAGTTAGGTTGAACTACTTAGTGAACACCTTATATGGGCTACTACGACATATTTGTAGCTCAGGCCTATAAGGAGCGGTTTATCCGGCTCCCTACCCTTGGAGTTATACGAAGGGTCTGATCCTCCGGGTCGGGGGTTGTGCGTCGGGGTAACTTCCCTACCACGTAAAAAAAAGTTGTTCCGAAACAACAACAAGCCTCGGATATGGATGATTTTAAAGTTGACGACCCCAGCAAACGAAACAAGGACAATGAATTTCGGATCTGCACGTGGAACGTCCTGTCCTTATACAGAACACGTGCAGCCGAACAATTAGTGGAGAACCTGGACAGGCTAAAGGCTGACGTAACAGCCATGCAGGAAGTGCGATGGGATGGAGAGGGCGTACGGAGACTGAAAACGTGTGACATCTACTACGGCGGGTGCTTGAAGGAACAGGGTCAGCGGCTCTTTGGTTGTGGTTTTGTGATAAGGGGAAGACTTAGGCAAGAAGTCTTGGGCTTCCGAAGTGTAAGCGAGCGCCTGGTCACAATCCGCATCAAAGGCAAATTTAAGAACATTTCGCTGATTTGTGTTCACGCCCCCCATGAAAGGAGAGAAGACTCAACCAAAGAAGCATTCTACGATCTCTTGGAGACAACGTATGATATGTGCCCGAAGTACGACGTGAAGATCATTCTTGGTGACTTCAACGCAAGATTCGGAAAGGAGGGCATCTTTGGTTCGATAGTCGGAGGACACAGCCTACACGACGAAACGGCGGGGCGAAATTTCATCATCTCAAGCACCTACTTCCCACACCTCAATATACACAAGGGGACTTGGCGGTCGCGTGATCAAGTAACCGTCAACCAAATCGACCACGTTGCGATAGACGCGAGACATGCTTCCAGTATCTTGGACGTCCGAACGTTCCGAGGGGCCAACATTGACTCGGATCACTACCTGGTGGTAGCAAGACTACGTTTGCGGATATCCATGACGCGACAACGCAGAGCAGATGCTGTGAAAAGATTCGATGTCGAGAAGCTTAAATCGCAAGAGACTGCCAGAACTTTTGCAGACCACGTAACTCTTAATCTCTCAGGAGGTCCGCCACCAGCATCAAGTCCAGAGGACCAGTGGGAACACTGTCAACAAGCCATCAGAAGTGCCGCCTCTGATGTGCTGGGTTTCACTAGGCGAATACAACGAAACCCCTGGTTCGATGAAGAGTGCCGGCTAGCGCATGCAGCTAAGGACGAGGCCTACCAGGCAATGCTGCAGACTCGAACAAGAGCTGCTGAGAGAGTGGCCCGGGAGCTCTACGGGCTGAAACGAAAAGAGGAACGCCGACTTCTCAGGAGGAAAAAGAGAGAGCACGAGAAGCGGGCAGTAGAGTCTATTGAGGGTTGTAGCGGTAGGGGAGATGTTCGATAATTTTATCAGAGGGTGAAGCGATCCACCCAAGGATTCAAGGCTAGAACGGAAGCCTGCCGAGATGAGAGTGGGAATATGGTAGTAGACGCACAGTCAGTGCTGAGGATCTGGAAAGAACACTTCTCTAGACTGCTAAATGGCGAAGACAGCCAAGATGCCGCTAATAGGCAGAACGCTCCATTCAACTTGGACGATGATGGCCAAGAGTTCCGTCCACCCGACCTAACCGAAGTTCGGCTGGCGATATCCAAACTTAAGTCGTACAAGGCTGCAGGTGCGGATGGCTTACAAGCCGAACTATTTAAATCAGCGGGAGATGAATTGGCTAGGAGCATACACCAGCTCATCTGCAAAATTTGGTCGGAGGAAAGTATGCCCGATGAATGGAACCTCGGTATAGTGTGCCCCATCCATAAAAAGGGAGATGTTCTGAAATGTACCAACTACAGAGGAATTAGTCTCCTAAACATCGCTTATAAAATCTTGTCGGCCATCCTGTGTGACCGCTTAAAACCTTTTGTCAACGATCTGATCGGCCCTTATCAGTGCGGTTTTAGGCCAGGCAAGTCAACCGTCGATCAAATGTTCACACTCCGACAGATTTTAGAAAAATCCCGGGAATTCCAGATCGATACACACCACCTTTTTATCGATTTTAAAGTCGCGTATGATAGCGTGAAAAGGGACGAATTATACAGAGCCATGTCGAGTCTCGGCATCCCTGCCAAACTCGTCCGCTTGTGCAGGATGACGATGGAGAAATCTCGCTGCTCCGTCAAAATTGGTAAGAACACCACCGATTCCTTTGATGTTGAGAAAGGATTGAGGCAAGGCGACGCGTTATCATGCAACCTATTCAACATCGTTCTTGAAGCCATTGTACGCAACGCACATGTCAACACCAGCGGTACAATCTATCAAAAGTCCGTTCAATTGCTTCCATATGCGGATGACATTGACATTGTCGGCAGAACGAAGCGAGCTGTGGCAGGGGCATTTGCGAGCATTGAATCGGAGGCGGCTAGAATGGGATTTGCGGTTAATGAGGACAAGACGAAGTATATGCTGTCATCGAGAGAGGAATCTCAACATCGTCGACTCGGGCAAAATATCACGATGGACAGATATAACTTCGAGTTGTCAAGGACTTTGTCTACCTGGGCTCCACTATTACATCGCAGAATGACATCAGTGCAGAGTTCAAGCGAAGAATTACTCTTGCCAACCGCTGTTTCTTCGGTCTAAGAAGGCATTTAAGTAGTAAGGCCCTCTCTCAGAGAACCAAGGAGACTTTATACAAAACCCTAATCATCCCGGTCCTGCTTTATGGGTCAGAAGCATGGACACTGAAAGATTCGGATAAAAATCTGCTAGGGTGCTTTGAGAGGAAGATTCTTCGTGTGATTTTCGGTCCGGTGTGTATCGAAGGAGTATGGAGGAGAAGATTCAACGACGAGCTATACGGGCTATACACCGACGTTGACCTGGTCAAAAAGCTGAAAATACAGCGGCTGAGATGGCTGGGGCACGTGGAGCGTATGGACAGCAACGCACCTGCCCGACGAGTCTTCGAATCCAACCCCGATGGGGTACGCAGCAGAGGAAGAACCCGTAACAGGTGGCGCAATCAAGTGAATGACGACATCAAAGCACTCGGTGTGCGCAACTGGAAGCGGCTAGCTAGGGACAGAGCTGGCTGGAGGGGCTTGTTAGTTGAGGCCGAAGCCCATCCTGGGCTGTGAGCGCCATCAAAAGTAAAGTAAAGTAAAGTAAGTAAGCATGTTATATTTGTGTTGCTATCTAACCATGATTTAAAAAAAAATTCTGAAAAATTAAGTAATTTTGAAGCACTCAAACAATAGGTCAAAAATTGTTAGAGCAGGTTGGGAACCTTTTGTGAGCTATGACCCAAAGAACCTTTGCAAAATCCTTATGTCCCCCTAATATTATATGAAGATACCAAAATAATTTTGAACATCAAAAATCTGAAATTCCAAAATATTTTTGAACACAGAAATCCACAGAAATATTTCATTTGGCATGTTTACCAAGAATCAAGACAGTACCCAAAAATATCTTTGGTTAAAGGGTGTTTTTTTGACGGAGAGATGCAAGTGCGTGATTATTACCATAACATCCATGGATAAATTCTGACTAAAATAAATTTTGCTAAAAATATTAAATTTATATTGGCACTTAAGGATCAAAAGAGTCCGTACAAATATCATAGGTCAAAGTGTGTTTTTTGGGGGTGTACTATTTGACCTGCTTAACGGAAAAAACAGTAATTTCTGTTTCAAAATTAATCTAACTTTTTTAGGGTGCTTGTATCATATTGGTTTTTCTTTTATTAGATTCGGCGTTAAAAAATACCTTTAAATCATATATCATATGTCATATGTACTACCTCGAATACACAAAAATACAATTTTTCGTAAGACCTAACATTTTGCTCCGTATAGGGCAGGTCAAATACCTATAAACTCTCTAAAATAACTCTTTGGATCAAGTTATTTTATTGGACTCTTTTGATACTTGGAAACCATGACATATTTAATATTTTAAGCAAATTTCATCAGGATCAAAACTTATTCATAGATGTTATCTTGATAATGACGCACTAACATCTCGCCCCAAAAAAAAAATCCCCTTTGACCACAGATATTTTTGGGGACTCTTTTGTTTCTTGGTAAACATGCCAAATGAAACATTTAAACCAAATTTCATTAATGTCGCATTATTTTTAAATCGTTTTGGGTAATATAATACTTGTTGTACATACTTTAAAAAAAAGTGATCATTCCATAAAAATGACATTAACTTTCCACAGGATACATGTATCTTTTCAGTTCTGATCTCTTTAGAATCAGCGTTGAAAAGCACCCTAAAAATATGTGTCATATGATTAGATTATATTACAACAAATTTTTCAGCTTGACAAACTCCCGCATCCCTCCCCTCTCCACCTCTTAAAATGCGCCTATATAAAAAGCCAATGCGGGGATTTTGGGGGACTTTGTATATGTTGTTGAGGATTAAATTCTGCGTCGATACCAGAAATAAAATTTCATGAATTAATTTGTCCCTGGTCCGATCCTATCTTTCTTAGACTAATACAAGTATAATGTAGAAGTGAAATTCTAATAAAAAATAATTTTATAATAATGTATGTAATTGTAACTTTTTATGTCATGTAATTGATATAATTGAAATCCCTTGTGCCTGATGCGTTATTCAATTCAGCTACAGTCTTAAGTCTCGCCGGTTTTTGTATATCCAGGCACTTTTTGCTTTGTTATCAGCAAAAAAATTTGACACTAAATCCACATTCAGTTAAATACCTAGATGGATAAGGTAATAAGACAGTTCCCTTGCATATTTGGTTGCAATGGGGTATTTGATTTCGGTTTAAAATCAACGTGAAAAAAAACTGATTCATATTTGTCGTCAAATGTCATTGAAGTGAAGTTTGTCATTGTTGATACAATTGATTAATATAGAAGCAGATCCTGGGTACGTTCTGAAATATATCTTTAAAGGTGGAAACACAAGAAGCATAGATTTTTCGGCGAGAAATGTTATGCAGCATAACTTTAAATTGCCCCCCCCCCCCTTAAATATCAAATTGCCCCCCTGTGGGGCTAAGGCCCCACGTTGGGAAACACTGGTCTAGAGTATTACAACACAAAATTCGAAAATTCGATCCAAATCTGTCAAATAGTTTTGGCAAGAAATATGATGTTAACTAAGTGCAACAAGCAATGTTTGCATCATTGCTGTGGTCAAAGAATGGCAAAGTTCACACTGATTTTTGTACACGTACTTGAAACCCTTAACTATCATAAAATATAGTTATAATATTTATATCTTTTTTAAGCAACTTTGGTAGTGAATTTAAAAGTCTCAAAAATGTTCACGAAATTACATATTTACATGCCAAGTGAACAATTTTCGTAACTAAAATCGCCACCAAAGTTGCTTAGAAAAAGATATAAATATCATAACTATATTTTATCATAGTTAAGGGTTCCAAGTACGTGAACAAACCTCAGTGCCAGCTTAAGTGTCCTACTTTGACCACAGCAATGATGCAAACATTGCGTGTTGCACTTAGTTAACATCATGTTTCTTGCCAAAACTATTTGACCAATTTAAATCGAGTTTTCGAATTTTATCTTGTAATATTATAGACTACTTGATTTCAAATTTTTAGCAGAACTGGAAAATGTTTGACCTATTTCTTAAGTGCTTCAAAATTACACAAATATAACACGCATGAATTTAAAACTTATGTTGTCTTGTAGAAAATTTTATAACAAATATGTTTATAGTGGATGGTTTTTTCCTAAGTTGTATATTTTCAAAGTTGTAAAGGAAAATGTCGGAAAAATGGAGTGATTTTAGCGTTTTTTTACTGTTGAATTTTGCCTGCAGCGAGCACAGGTTTTTCGAAGTTGCAAACCTACAGACTACTCTAGCATACCCTTACAAAATATCAAAAATGCAGAACTACATCGCGCTTTGCGAATTTATTGTCGAATTTGACTGGGCTATTAATCAATAGTAGCTCTGAACATTTTCAGAAATCAAAAAAAGCGAATTATTTTCAACCAAACATATTGTGCCAAACAAGTTAGTACCGCCATTTTGTTTTCGAGCCTTAAAAAAAAGAGTTTCTTTTTACTTGCGATATACATAGTATGTATGTACGTAGTATAGGGCAAGTTTAGGATTCGTGCAAACAATCGATCTCGAGATAAAGATTTTCCCTAAAATGACGATGATAGAGAATGCTTAAGAGGTGGGTCTCGCAATTATGTCTGTCTGTCTATCTGTATGTACCTCGACCTGCAGCCTAAACCATTGAAGCGATTTTCTTCAAACTTTGGACTTAAGGTTATTTGGGGATTCTCTAAAGGGTATAAATTGATTTTTTTTTTTAGCTCAAAAAATAACGGTACCTGTCATAAAAAAAAATATACAAAAATTGATTCATTACAAAAATGACTCTAACGACTTTGAAAAAAATACGAAGAACTATTATTGCAATAAAAAATATTTTGGTAAAAAAAAAATTATTTATAACGGTTATTAACGGCAACTGTCATAGGACCGATTTTTCGGATTCCAAATGTCTCCATAACGGCTACACCGATTTTAAGCAATTTTTTTATATTAGAAGTCCTTTACAATTTTACCAATTTCGCATACACAATTTTTCGAAAAAAATAATTTTTGCATTTTATTTTTTTATTTTTTGAAAAGTCAATATCTATCCTATAATTTACTTGTGCCTAACTAAAATTGGTCTGATGTGTAAGTCAACGAAATTATCATTTAAAATTAAATAATTCCCATGAATTTACAACTCATTCATAGCTATCTATCTGTGAGATCGAAAAATGTTCAAGTTCCCTCCGACTAATTTATGTAAATTGAATTAATGAAGTTTTTTTCTCCAAAATTGATTAAAAGTTTTCTCTTTTGCTCTTTTGTCATCACTGCTGTAAATCAACTAAACTAAGAAGATATTATTTTCCTAATAATTTTTCCTCATCATCACAGCTGTTGGGGTTGACGTGTTTATCTATTGGATATTTTTCCCCTAAGGTATGTATTCTCTTGTATGTGTGTGTTTTGTTTTTTTTTAAGAAGAAGAACGCGCAGAATTCTTCACCAGGATACAGGACCCGGGAACTTCATGATTGGAGAGGCAACTTTCTTGCCCACAGGGAACCAATAAAATGTAAAAAAATGTGAACGAATCGAGGGTAACATGTTGGCATTCAACTTTAGACCAAAAAAAAGTTAAAAAGGTTCTGCAGTACCAAAAAATGTATATATAACATTACTTTCTGTCAGTTTCTTTCTATTGGCATAGTTTTTTTTTTTTTCTTCTGTGGGAGTATAGTACCTACCAGTGGCATGGTGTCAATAATTTGAAATGGGAAGACGTAACGAAAACTTACGTCCTTGTATCTTGAACAAAAAAAAAGAAAACAAGCAGATACATTAAAATTAGTTAAAAAATAACTCTTCCGTTTGCAGACTATTTTCATAGGACGCATAGAGTGGCCTTTCATTTAAACGATTTTTTATTAATAAAAGATACATAGTGTGCTTAATTCATTTGATTCCTCCAAGAGAAAATCTGTTAACCAACAATCTATGCTTTAAAAAAAAATTAAAAACCAATCAAAAACCAAGACTAAAACCTGGCTCTAAGGGCTAATTTTTTCAATCTTCATTAAACTTAAATCCTTCATTAAAAAAGGAAAGTTTAAGATTTTTTAAAAAATATATTCATTCATGTTCTTTTAGGGATTTAAATGAAGTTTGGCTTCATTTACTAATCGAGCATTCAATCTAAAATCACATTTAGCTAAAACGCCAAAATCCACATTTTACGAGGAATTTTTAGGACTAAATGAGGTGTTTTGGAGCATTTCGGTTTATTCACTCTTCATTAGCTATAACTGTCAGTTTTGTTTTGATTGGTTGTTTTGTTTGAAGTTTGTGCGATAATAATTGTGTTATTTTATTAAATAGGTACTACATTATTTTAAGAATTTCAAAATGGACAAAAGCCTAGAATATGTGTTAAATTTGAGTGATGAGGAGGAGGACGAAGAAAATATACTCGTACCTGAACGCAGGAAGTACAGATTGGTGGAAAGAATAAATATGGAAAAATGAGATGATGAAGATTTTTTCCAACGTTTCCGTTTGACCAAACGAACTGTGGTTAAAGTTTTTGAAATTATTCGACCAGACTTGGAGTACTCTCTTCAAAGGTTATAAAATTATATATACCTAAACAAATACCGAACTTTCAATCGAATTTTGCATCCTTTTACATATGTAGATCCCGTTATATTCGTCCAATCGCGCAATTGCTCATAACATTACGTTTTTATGCACTTGGGTCAATGCAAATCTCTATTGCTGATTTCGATGGTGTAAGTATCTCCTCCGTTTGCATTTTATTGCCAAAAGTTACACGCGCAATTGCAAAAAATCGGTCGAGATTTATTCGGATGCCCCAAACTAATTTTGAAATGACTAATGCTAGCGAGGAGTTCTATAAATTTTCCCGATTTCCAAGAACGATTGGAGCTATTGACTGCACTCATGTCAAAATTCAATCTCCGGGTGGGGAGTATGCAGAAAATTATCGCAATCGAAAGGGTTGGTTCTCTTTCAACGAACAAGCAGTTTGTGCGGCCAACATGAAAATTATAAATATTGTCGCACGCTGGCCTGGTGCATCGCATGACCAAACTATTTTTAATAACTCAAAACTTAAAATGAAATTGGAACGGGGTGAGTTTGACAATTTCTTAATCATTGGCGACTCGGGCTATCGAAACACAAGGTATTTGGCGACTCCTTTTGTCAATCCTGATAGTGATTTGAAAAATCTGTACAATGAAAGTCAGATTCGTACACGAAATGTCATAGAGCGAACATTTGGCGTTATAAAACGAAGATTCCCAGTGTTATCTATGGGAACGCGACTTAAACAGACAACAACAAAATTAATCATCATTGCATGTGCTGTACTGCATAATATTGCAATCGATGAAAAAGAAAATGTACCACCAACTGAACTGAAAGGATTTGAAGAAATGATGGCTGCGACAAAAATTCCAAATATTAACACAACTGAGCGAAACGAACGAAACAATGCACGTGATCTTTTACTTAACAATTACTTCCAAAATCTGAAAACAAAAAATAACATACTGAATCCAAAATGTTTTATTAAACAAATAAAGAAATACATACATATGTATGTACATATGTACATTGTACATACATAATGTTAATACAATTTTATTCAGAACCTGTTGTTGTTTCATCATTCTTCTCCTTAGTAAACTTCGAAATTTTTATTTGGCGCAACTTTACCTTTGTTTCAAAATTCATTCTTTGAGCTTCTAACAAAGATTTGCGTGCTTCATGCTCAATCTGCTGTTGACTCAAGCGTGTTTGATGCTCAATTTCACGCATTTCCAACTCTCTCTCAATCAATTTTTTTTTCAAATTCTGTATGGAATCCTCTTTTTCACCATTTGATGAAGTTGCTCCTGATAATGGCCGCTTCAATTTATGCTTGTTTGGCTTACGTAGCATTGAAGGATTATAACCCGCCCACGATTCGTTTTTCAACTGCTCTGTTATTTTTGGAGTCAGAACTAGGTCCTTAACTACAATATCATCTAGGATCAAAACACTTTTACCAGTATAATTTTGATGAACTTCAACCGTTTGCGTAATAAATGATGTTGGTTCAAATTGATTTGATCTTCATTACATTCAACATCAAATGATTTAAAAGAAGGGGACGTAGTATCATTTGTATCATCATCGCTGTCATCGTCAAATGTTGGAGATGTACCATGGATCGAAATTGAAATGAGTTTGGCCAATTCAGCCGTTGCTTCAGTTTTTGGTTGCCACTTTGGCATTTCCTTTCCACCACCAGTTGCTAGACGACTTGCTTTTTCAGCTGCAAATTGCTTACGTAGCATAGTTTTAATGTTCGAGTATTCATCCTTAAGAGCCTTGCTTTGCCGAGCCTGCAATATATTAAATAATATATGTATATATTAAATACACATATATATGTATGTATCCATGAAAATGCAACAATTGAAAGAAACACAATTACTTACAACATTTGGACACAAGGCGTTGAATTCCATTACAATTTTTTCCCAAACACGTTGCTTTTCGTTTAAATTGCATGCGTCGGTTTTTTTATTTTCGACAACTGTTGCGTGTCGGAAAATGCACTGCAAAAGAATATCTTCTTCGGTTTCCGTGAAATTCGAGGTACGGATGCGTTTTTTTAACATTTTATTTGTTACTTATCTATTTGAAACTAGAAATCAATTGAAGTTTTCGTTATTATTAATTTATTGACATTTGAATTATTCACAGTAACGATAAAATCCCTGGGATATTTTTAAATAGATTTAAATTTAAAGTTACTATAAGCAATGAAGTATTCAACTAACAGCAAGTGAACAAATAGCTAGATCTAATTGAGAATTTTTAACAACTCCAATTTTTAAAGCCGTTTTAGCTAAACGGACTTAACTTACTATTTAATGGTTTGTGAATAAATTAGGCCTAAAGTATTAATATAGCTATCAAACAAAAAATAAAGAACAAAACCTTTAACAACACCCCAATGAAACTTTTATTCCAAATCTACCATTTTTTCTTAATAATTAACTTGTTCTTCTAAAAAAGCTCCATAAAAAACAATAGTTTGTTTTTTAGATCTAGCGTTAAAAAGTTCCCTAAAATCATGTGTCATATTCTTAAATTTAACCATACCAAATATTTCAGATTGATAAACTATACCTTCTTCCCTTTTCCGCTCTTTAAATGCCTTTATACCAAAGGCCATAGAAGATGAAATTATGCAATTATACCTAAAATAATATTTTATGAATTCATTTTTCACCGGTTACCCATATTAAATTACGCATTTAAATCTTTCCTTGACTATACTAAGCTTAACCAAAAAACAAGCAAACAAAAAAAGAAAATTAATTAAACAACTTTCATAGCAAATACGTCGAAGTAGAGCGTGTTATTTTTCACCCAACAGAACAAATATTAAGAGAAACGGAGTCAAGCAAAGTAATAAAAAACATTCCATTCCATACCCAACCCAGTGCCAGTATAACACGAGGAACAGCGCCTTATTTTTTCCTATGTTGTTGCGTGTTGGACAAAGAGGATCTAGAAACAAAAATGCTCAGGGAAGAAAGGGATACAAAACAATTTTTATAAGACGGTGAAAGACGTGTTTTATTTCTAAGTTAATTTTTTCAAAGAGAGCGTATGTTCAGCAGTTGAGCAAAGAGCGAAGAGAAGAATGAATTGACGGTGTTTATTCGATAGCTTATGCCTAAAACAGATGTGCAGCTTTTTCCATGCAGCGAAATTAAATTACACAGGTTCTTATGGGAGCAGATTCACTCAAAGTCTGCATGCAGCGCAGCGCTGCACGATGTCTCTATTTCTAAATTTTCTGCCTAGTTTCATTGCGGCCACAACTGAAAAACGAAAATTTCTAAATAATTGCTATTTGGCATTACTCATATTGCCATTCTGCCATTCTTTCAAAAAAATTTGTTTGTGTTGGTGATTTTTGTTTTAAAATCCATGAAGCCGGCGTTGCCACCCTACCATCGTCCAACGAAGAAAATCTCATTCCAACACTATTGTGTGACATCGGCAACGCTGTGCTTTCATGTATTTGTTTGACATATGCATCATGAATGTCAGAAACTATGTACATGTGTTTCGTGTGCAGCTCTGCATGCAGAGATGCGTGCAGACTCGCTTCACATCTGTTTTAGCCATTATGTTGGGTGCTTGTGCGAATTTTTTGATTTTTTATTTGATAGTATTTTTCGTACAATTTTTAAAAGGGAAGACGGTAGGAATCGTGTTATATTGAGGCCACGCCACTGGTACCTCCACAGTAATTTATCGTTCTAGTTCGGAGAATCGTTATTGCATTGAAATTGGGGATTGGGAAGCGAAAAATACAAAAAAAAAATGGTGTGTAATAGATGGGCAATGATTTATTGGAATTTTTCTGTCGGAATGCTTCTAAGAATAATCCTTCTGATAGTTTACTTCTGTTTTATGTTCACCCGCATAGGTTGAGCCCTTTTTTTTTATTTATTTTTTAAATTTAAGTTCATTAGAAATTCAAGTCAATTTCCATGTAAATTCGTTGGCCAGAAATCAGGACTTAATTTATGAAATTTGTTTTAATAGTAAATTGTAATTGAGGGAAAGAAACGAAAAAAAAAAAAATGGAGTCAGAATAAATTAACCTTATTTGACTATATAAAGGGATAGTTTGTTATAGGAACACAGTTAATTTACCTATAACCAATGGAGCACAGGGAACATGCCTTAAATTTGAATTTTAATCTGATTAGATTTTCGAAGAGAAGAGATAACTGTTTGAATTTATTAAAAAATTGGAACATTTAACTTAGTTAGAACGTTGAAATTAGTTATTTAGAATAAAAAAAGAACTCTAAAAATGATAGGTGAAAGAACTATAAGGGAAACATTTAAATCTCTTGAGCACCGTCACAATGTGTCATGTCTTTCCTTATTTTACCGATATTTTTAAAAACAGTGTTCTAGTGAAATAGCCAGTTGCAATCCTTCCCTTAAACAATTCAACCGTAATGATAGCACTTCTAAGAATGCCCATCAGTTTACCATTGAGCCCAACTTCGGACGTACTATTTAGTACAGAGATTATTTCCTTAGTGGCACTTCACGAATGTGGAATGCTCTAACCAGCTCAATTTTCCCCTCCTTTTGTGATCTACAGACATTCAAAACCAATGTGCATCGGTATCTCCTTTTGAATCCTCTCCAAACTACATAATCGCTCTTGCTGTGTACATCACTATAAGGGTAGTAACAACCTCTTTAGCGTGCGCTTAATATTAAAAAAAAGTTGAAAGAAGATTCAACTAATATAACCTAAAAAAAAGTGAAAGTTTTTTTGAGGGCTACTACTGCCTCTTGCGAGGAATTGACAAATCCTTCAAGAGTATCAATTGTCATAAAAAAGTGCTTCTTGTCTAGCCGTTCGGATTCGGCATAAAATTGTAGGTCCTTTCCATCCCTGTTGACACACGCAAACAAGGAATGGTTGCCACGTTCTTCACCACTGGTAAGATTTTCAAACAGCTCAGCAAGTACATCAACCGGAATTAAAAATTAGGTAATAGCCGTCTGCCATAACTCTTTAGAAAAAACGTTAGATTTAAATTATACAAAAAAAAATTGAAATACTATCTTACAACATATGCGGTTTTAAAAATAAGTTATTATTCAATGAATTTTATGAATTTATAAATAAGCATGATATGATTTTTTTGTATGAAACACATATAGTAGACAATTTAACAGCAAATATTATAGAAAGAAGGTTAAATAAATATGAAATAAAATGGGTACATGCAATCAAAAATCACGCAGCAGGACGGGGTATAGGAGGACTGTGCTTTGGAGTAAAAAATACACTACAGAAGTTCGTCAATTACAAGTTTATAACATATCATGATATTACAGTGCTAGAATTAACAATTGAAACGAAAAAGTTATATATTTTACCACTTTATCTGAATCCAAACAGCTGGAATGCGGATTTTCACAAAGTGTACGATTATTTAGTAAGTAAAAGTGGAGCAGAAAATATTATGGTGCTAAGAGATTTAAACGCAAGAATGGGCGAAGAATCAGGACAAGAAAACATGAAATTGCAATACAGTAGAAACTCGAAAGACAAAATTATAAATGCAAATGGGAGAAAAATACTCGATATGTGCTTCTAGCATACAAAGGTATAATTACTCGATTAATGAATTTCTGCGAGCTGAACGGCAGAAAGAAAATGGAGATTTAGAAATGGATTCTTTGGAAACGATTGTAAAAAAGGCCTACGCAACTGTTACATCATCAACAGGCAAAAATAAGACAACTAAAAGTGCTTGGTTTGATAAAGATTGCTCTAGGGCAAGGAGTACGTCCTTTGGTCGAGTTTGAGCGAATTCGTAATCGTCTGACTAACTTAGATCTGCAAAGTTTGTGTTCGTAAACAAAAATTGAAATCTGACTTCAGTAGGCCTGCAAAACAAATTACGTTCGTAAACATCAAAAATACGCAGAAATCAGGTCGGCTTCGGGTAGTTTGTGCAGAAAAAAAAACATTCTCCTGAAAAGAAGTTATTTCTGCTGAAAAAAAAAATTAAATTAAAACAGGAAAACATGTAGGCAGAGGGTGAGCCATCTGGTGGTTTCTTTTTTGAATTATAAGAATTGACACTGACAGCTGTTTCCCAATCGATTGTGGATTGTGGAGTGGTAGCATCATTGGACCATTTTTTTCGAAAATGAGACTGGGAAAAACGTTTCGGTCAACAATGGTCATTAAAGAGCCATGTTAAAATACTTTTTTTATCTTTACTAAAATTAAAGCCATGGATTTGGACAACACTAGTTTATAGCCCATACCACAATCCATCTTTTGCGCACCAAATTCCAAAACCGTGTTATAAGCCGTCTTTGCGATGTCAATTGGCCGCCTCGGAGCTGCGATTTGACCTCTTTGAACATTTTTTTGTTGGGAACCGTAAAGGACCGACCGTAAAGGCCAACAACAATTTGATTGCATTTTTAAAAAGAAACTTGTATTTGGCACACCCTGTATGTAAACAAAAAAAACCCTAAAATCACCTTTTACCGCACATTTTTTTTTTAATAATCGCAATTTTTAAAAATAATTTTCTGCGCTGCGATGTTTACGAATACAAATTTATTCAAAAACTGCCAACTGCTTACTTTCTGCGGGCAGAAGAAAAATAAAATCGATACGCAGAAGCTAAGCAGACATTCGGCAGATCTGTCGCAGATTTCTGCAATTACGAACTCGCCCTTTTTGTGTTATAAAGTCAAGTCAATAAAGTCAAAGTATACGATTTTAACTCATATTTCATAAAAAAAAAATATTCTTGAACTTTGCTTGCTTTCGTGTCCTTCAAGGACACACAAATAAAATTATCATAAGATGCATTATAACTCCACCAACTACACCATACAGCAATGACTTTGACTATAAATAGTAAATTTTCACTTGAGAAAGCTTCAAATGATTTGTTTGATTAACATTTTCATTTAAAAGGATAATTGTCTCTCTATAATTTCTATATGTTTTGTCGTTCGTCCTTACGTTGTTTGTCACTTAAAAATTGCTCCATCACTTTACTTTACCGCCCATCATCCGCCCACCTCCATTTCCACTTTATCATCATCACTCACAAAACAAAAGAACTTCTTAATTAGAATTATAATTTTCCATTGCACTATTAAGGATAATGAAATTAATTTACAAAATATAATGTCTCCAACAAAATTGTTGCATTATATACTTTCTTCCTTTTTGAACATAACCAACAAAAAAAAAAAAAACAACATCAAAAATGACAAAAGCAGACTTATTTTTTGTTCCTATATAAAGGATGTTTTTTTGTTTGTATTTTTGTTGAAAAGTTTGGTTGAATCTCTTACACACGATTTCCCAGAATTTGCACATGATAAAAGTACGACTAGAAGGCAAATTAACTTAGGGGAAATGTAGCACAAAGTATTTTAACAAGGACACTACTCTACTTCTTTATGTAATTTCTGAAAAAGGCACGATAAATTTGTGTTGCCACAATAAACCGAAACAAAAGACAGAGAGACAGAGAGAACCAAAAATGTTCACAATTTTTGATTGCACAAAGGAAATTGCTTTTTTGGCAAATTTCATGTAATTTTACACAGAAATTGTTTATTACATATGTGCCTTTAGTCATTAACGAATTAATTTTTCTTTGTTTTCTAATTTCACTCTCCCATCAAAATCATAATTGCCGCATAATCTCTACCACCGCGCCAGCGCCAGACCCAATTGTGTTGTGAATGAATAAACAAAATAGTATCCTTTTTACAGAACCGCATAAAAGATTGTCTCTGAAAGGTTTTTCGGAAGCCAAGCAATTAGAACAAAAAAATAATGTCAAAGGCGTCAAAACAAGTAGACGTCTTGTATGTTTTCGTTTAGGTTATCCACTGACAAGTAAACAATTTTTACAAATTATAAATAAACAAAAGAATCCCAATATTTAACTTCTGGGATTTGGGATTTTCTGCTGACGACGACAACGACAGGGTAGTTAGGTATGAATGACATTGAAAATGTGTCTTGACAGAAAATAATAAAAAAGCAACAGGAAACCAATAAGAGGTTTACAAAAGGTCTAGGCCAAAAAGAGCCTTTGACTGTTTTTGAGGGTTGAATATGAATTATTTTCTTTTTTGCACACGATTTGTAGTGTCAAGTCTTGTTTTTTATTTGTTTGGGAGAATTATGATGCTATAAATAAATATAAACACTAATAAATAGTGCTATGGCCTTCATTGATTTTGATGATTTCTTGACATGGAAAGGCCGGTCTTTTAAATGCCTGATGGCTTATAAATACGAAAGAGGGTAAAGAACTGTTTTTGAAGGGTAATTTATTTTCAGGGACACCGTACACGAGTGAGGTATGTGAAGCCAACTTATTAAAACCTTATATATTTTCAATTTTAATCTTTTCTTGTCATGTCCTCTATCAGAGAACATTTTCATTAAATTTAATTTGGTGTGTAGGTAGGTATATAAGACCTGGGTTGGTGGTAGTAGTGACCCTTTATGCTATTTAATCATACATTTAATTATTAGGATTGTTTGGAAACATACATTTTTGATTTCTCAAAATTTTTCGTTTGAAAAATAATTTTTCAGAAACTATTAAATTTTAATTAAAAGTAACATTCAAAAATGTGTTTCTGCCTTAAAAAGAATCTATAGCATAGACATGGACAATTGGACACCATCCTTCTTAAAATTTGTTTCTTCTCCTGATCCAAAAAATATATTATTTGGTTCAACATACACGTTTAATAAATCTGTGTTGCTCGAACTTGCTCTTATGACGAAGTGGCTTATGTAGTTTGAGCTTAACAATAACAATGCAATCTGATTCCTTGAACTAGTATGAACCTATGACAAAAAAAAAACTTTTTACGTTTTTACGTAAAATTGTTTACGTTTCTTTATTTCTTAAAACCTTGAAAAGTAAAAGTTCTTGAACCATCCGGTTTTCAGGGTTTGACTAAAAATTATAATATAATGTGGATAAATAAAATAAAATAAAACAACAAAAAAAATAAGAAATTTCTGGCTCTTGAAAAAGGTATATCCATTTAAAGTGTTGCCACTGCTTTTCGAACTTTCAAAAAAAAATTGAAAATTTCCTTAAAAATCAAAACAAATTTTTTTGGAAATTTAATTAGCAATAAAACAAAAAAAAAATAAGAAGTTTCTGGCTCTTGAAAAAGGTACATCCATTTAAAGTGTTGCCACTGCTTTTCGAACTTTCAAAAAAAAAAAATTGAAAATTTCCTTAAAAATCAAAACAAATTTTTTTGGAAATTTAATAAGCAATATGATTTTGAATTTTCCAAAACTTCTGTACGACAAAAAAAAAATAATTTTAATTAGGGCTGGCCACAAGACGAGACCCTGCGAGACGTTTGTTAGTCTCGTTGCGGTCTCGTTAAAATCGAAAATTTTGAGTCTCGTCTCGGTCTCGTATAATTAACTCCGTCCCGGTCTCGTCTCCGAAAAATTCGATTTCCGGACAACCTGTTGACGATTGGAACGAAATATTTGATTATAGTTTGAATATGCGCAGAAGAAAATAAATATATAACTGAAATTGGATTTTTTAATTTACTAGATTCTCTGTAAATTTCGGTCTCGTCTCGGTTGTTTAAAAGGCAGTCTCGTCTCGTGTCGTTTCGGTCTCGTCATGCGAGATCGAGATCGAGACAGAGAATTTTCTTGTCTCGTGGTAAGTCGTAATTAAATCGTTTTAAACATTTCAAAAATGGTTCTCAAAATCGTTGAAGCCGTTTTCGAGAAAAATTAGATTTTTCTAAAGATTTTTTTCAAGATATGTAAAAGGTACGAACAGCAGTTTTTTCAAGTTTTCTAGACTTTTATAGAGTGTTAAAAACTGTTTTGAACAATTTTTGAAAAAAAATAGGTTAATAAATCATTTTTTAAATATTTATTTTAAGATGGCACAATGATTTTTGTGGTGAAAATGTATGCAATTGATGGTGTAAATTAATTGATTCAGGTATTCAGGACATATGAGAATTTCTGATTGTGTAAAAAGTTTTCTGGATAAAAATCTGTGATGTTTGGAATAAGCATGATAACTCCATAAAAGTATTCTTAAGTCAAAGGCATTTTAATTTGTATTCAAATGTTAGAATATCCCTTGCAAAAAAAAGAATATTATTTCTTTCTAATTCAATGCATATTTGTATCTACAAAATTCGAAGCAAATCACTCAACTCTAACTCTTTATAAAGTGGGCGTCAAAAGGGAATTTTGTATGAATTTATCATGTTTAGAAATTTATTGGTGGTGTGATATAACCTTAAAAACTACCGAAAAACACGTTTTTTTGCACTTTTAGACTAGGATATTTTGAAAACCTGAGCCAATCCAAAAATTCTGAGATCGGATTCGAATTTAGGACATCCAAAGCGCTCAGAAAAGTATAATCTGTTTCTACCGCAGACATGAGGTTAATTTTATACGACTGATTTTTTTAAAACCAACATTTCAGGCTGGACTGTTTTTGTAAAAAAATAATATATTCCCTATCGGTTAAAAAATGTATGAAAGTTATCCTAATTTTTTGCCAACAACATAATTAAAAAATTGTGTGGGTATGACTGATTGACTAAAATTAAAATGTTCTCAACTTTTTATGCTACTACCTTTAAGTTCAAGTTTAGAAAAATAATAAGCCTGTTGAAATTTGAGCCCTTTAGATTTAAATATAGAGGTCGCTAATCATGTCTTCTTTCTATTTTCCATATAAATCGTATTGCAACTTTTTCTTTGCATGATTTTTATTTTATAACTTTAGAATCATCAACCATACGGAAATAATCTAAATAAATTCTCACAGTTTTTTAAACGTTTTTAAATAATGGTTTTTCAAAGTTAATTAAACGTACTCGTTCCAGAGTTGTTTTAGGTGTTAAATAAACCTGAACAGTTTGGTTTTCTTAATTAGCGCTTAATGTTAAAATTAAGAGTAACTTAACTGCATGTCATCTTCATTCCAAAAGCTGGCAAGCCCACGCAGAGTAAGAGTAGCATGTCATCTTCATTCCAAAAGCTGGCAAGCCCACGCACACTGAACCGAAGGATTTTAGACCAATTAGTTTATCTTCTTTTCTTCTCAAGACATTAGAAAGGCTAATAGAGACCCATATTCGCCCTAAACTAAGTGATGGTGTTTTCTCACAGGCCCAGCATGCATATATGAAGGGCAAATCTGTTGAGACAGCTCTTCATGAGGCGGTCGGCACAATTGAAAAATCAATCCATTATAAAGAATTCACTCTAGGAGCTTTCCTAGACATAGAAGGGGCTTTCAGTAATATCGAAAGTAAATCAATCAGGCAAGCCCTAGACTCTACCGGTATTGACCCTTTGTTATCAAACTGGATCGACTCTATGCTTCAAACTAGACTTGTAAATGCGGAATTGGGCGAAAGCAAGCTAAAAGTCAGAACATGTAGGGGTACACCGCAGGGTGGGGTATTATCACCGCTACTCTGGCTCCTGGTTGTTAATCAGGTTTTGGTCGATCTAACCCAAAGTGGAGTCAGAGGCGTGGCATATGCAGACGACATCGTTATAATGACCTCTGGAAAATTTGTTTCCACACTTCGTGATCTCTTGCAAACAGCCCTTGACAAGCTCAGTAATTGGGCCAATAGCTGTGGACTTAATGTCAACCCACTTAAAACTGAACTAGTTTTGTTTATGAGAAAACATAATACTCCAACTATTAACCCTCCCACTATAAATGGGACACCGCTCCATATTACGGGTACGGCAAAAGATCTTGGACTGATAATTGATCGTAAACTAAACTGGAAAGAAAACATTAAAGAACGTGAGAAAAAAGCGTCGATAGCATTCTACACTTGCAGTAGAATTTTTGGTAGGAGATGGGGGCCTAGCCCTAAAAGCATCCATTGGATGTATACAGCCACCATACGGCCAATATTAACATATGCATGTTTGGTTTGGTGGCCAGCACTCGACAAAGCCACCAATCTCAAGACCATGACAAAAATCCAAAGACTCGCGTGTATAGGTACAACAAGTGCCATGAGAACCTCACCAACCGCAGCCCTAGAAGCTTTTCTTTCGCTTGCCCCAGTTGATCTTTTTACAAAAGAGCTGGCGGCCAAAAGCGCTCTTCGATTAAAAGAGTGCAATTATTGGAAAGGGGGCCACTATGGTCACAAGATGATAATTAATTTCACTGATATTAATATTCAAACGGATTACATTTTACCGCATATTGATTTCAACCCAGTGTACTTACAGACTTTCCATTAAGAGAACTCTGGAAGGAAAACCGGGTCACTAACGAAGATCATATCTCGGTATTCACTGACGGGTCCAAATCAGACGAGAGGGTAGGGTCCGGCATCTTTTCAGAAAACCCACCCATAAACAAATCGATAAAACTACCGAACTTCTGTAGCGTCTTTCAAGCAGAGGTCCTTGCAGTTCGTGAAGCTGCAAAGCATCTCTCCACGCTTGAATTGACGGGAAAAAACATTGATTTCTTCATAGATATCAGGCTGCAATCAAAGCCATATCATCAATCGTCACTTAATCCAAACTGATTGATTGCTGTCGCAGCGAACTAAAATCGTTGGGCGCAGCAAACACAGTTAGCCTTCGTTGGGTCCCAGGACATCGTGACATTTTTGGTAATGAAAGGGCAGACGAACTGGCCAAAAACGGGGCAACACTTGAACCGAGCCATGTCATACCCTGGGTACTTATGCCTCTTGAACAAGAAAAATGTAGAATTCACCATAGTTTCTTAAAAGCTACTAACGACCGGTGGTCAACACTGGAGTCCTGTCGAGTTGCAAGGACTTTGTGGCCGTTGCTCTCTAAGAACAAGATAGACTATTTACTAAAGCTAAGCAGGCCCCAATTATCCCTTTTAGTCGGTAAACTCACGGGTCACAACTCCATGGGAACCCACTTGAGCAGAATGGGCATCAGCTCATCTGACCTATGTAGAGGGTGTCAAGACGAAGAGGTGGTGGAGGGCTTATACCACTTCCTTTGCAAATGCCGCAGCCTAGCTAAAAACAGAAGAGCAACTTTCGGAGAATACTTCTTCGACGACTTAAATAGCGTCTCTATTTTGCCACCTGCAAACATCATGAAATTTATTCAGATTTCAGGATAGTTCAGGGAGGCTCCTTCCACAATAAGCCCTACCTGATACCCACCATGTCCTCTCCTCACCCATCCTTTCTCCTACCCAAGTCAACTCCCGGGGAGCACAATGAATCCACTGAGATCCGAGTGAGATGATTCGGCTTGCCGCTTCATCACCCCTTTTAACCTAACCTAACCTAACTTAACTGCAAATTTTAACTTACCATACAAAATGTTTAAAACTTTACAAGTGACAACTCTGAAAATTAATGTGTTTCGCCCAAATATGACAGTGGGCTCTTTAGTCAGTCTGTCAAAACCCTATTTAGACACAAATTTTGGTCGATGTTTCTCGACTCTTATGAAAATCGCAGCAAGATGCTGTGCCTTTTATTATTCTAGGGAAATTTGTTTAAATTCGTGGACCGAGAAAATAATTACCCGTGGTCAGGTTTTTTATAATAAAGAAGATTAAGAAATTTAAATAATAATATTACTTATGTTTTAATTCATCATTCATTAATCTTCATAAATGTAATCGTTTACGTTTCCTTAAAACAAAGATCTTATTGATGTAAGATCCAAACACAACACTTGGTATTTAATTATGTTTTATTTTGTTATTTTTACTTGCAAAATACTGGTGGGTAGAATTTATTGGGGTAATTTAAAGTGTGTTAAATTTAATTTTATCGAAAACGGATCTAAAGACTAAAAACAGAAAAGAAAGTATGAAGAAAAATATTAAATCACAGCTCCTTATTTTGTCTTCATAAAATTATGGCATTTTTCTTCTTTTTGTTTTTTTGTTAGAAGAGCCTCACCCGCTGCACAGAATCTAGATGCACTTAGACTGTCATATCATTCTAAGGTGCATGAATTTAAAAGAAAATCCCCTCAACAATAAAATTCTGTGTGATTTTTATAAGAGTGGATAAACATGGACGAACATTTTTGTCTCAGATGGGTATGACAGTCTAACTGATGAGCCAACTGTCATACTTGGGCAAAACACATTAATTTCTGGAGTTGAGGTTACTTGTATTTTTTTGAGAAAGAAATGGTCAAATGAGGCATTACTTACTTACTTACTTAGGTCCTCGGACCTATTACGTCCATGATGTTTCCCTTACGGGACATAGGGCCTCCACTATACTTATGCGCCATCGTGTACGATTTCTTGAAATATATTTCAGCTCTCTCCAACTTTTTCCCAGTCGTGCCGATTCCTGATCGACCGTTCTTCGCCATGTGCTTCAAGGCCGGCCCACTTGTCTTCCCTCCTGTGTGAGCGGGTTCCACTGCATTGCTTGAGATGCAATGCACCAATCGCCTTTTCGAAGCGTATGGCCAATCCACTGCCACTTTCTTCTTCGTATAATGGAGTCTATGGGCTCCTGACCCGTTCTCGCATGAAGTTCGGCATTGGAGATACGGTCAGAAAATCCTCAAGATGTTTCGTAGACATCTATTAATATATTTTTTTAATATTTTTTTTTAAAATGTATGGACTTTTTTTGACGTTTTCTTTTGTGACAATTGCCCGTTATTTGTCTTAAGCACCAAAAAATTACTGAATCCAATTTTGTTTTGATTGGAAATAAATTAAATTAAGAACTAATCCTTCAATTAGCACAGATTTGTGTTCTGTGTTATCGACTGCTGAAGGTCAGAGTTAGTTGTTTGTGTTAACATTAGTTTGTGTCGGAACAAAAGTCCAATGTGAACACCGTCTTTTAATTAATGCTAAGAAAATTTTTAAAAAGCTCTCATGATCTCGCACTGAAAAACTGGGCCTTATAAATTATATCAAATTTCTTTAAAATTTCCAAAAGCTTAAACAGGGGAACCAGTTAAAAAAGTAAAGAAAAAATCATCAACCCAATTTCGAGAAAAATGACAAATTTGGAATTGGGAACCTACATATTATTTCAAGTCACCGTTTGTAAGCATTATTTATAGTTTGTCCTCCTATTTACTCAAAACTGATTTTTTCGCACAGTTATTTATAAAAAAAATGTAAGAACAGTCCATTTAAGAAAACTCACAGAATTAACCATATTTCAAAATCCTATTTATAAATAAGAATATTTCACACTCTTGGTATATAAGTTAATACAATTATAATTTGAAAAACAATCTTCCAACCGTCCGAATAACGATTATTAAGTTTCCTTAGCACGTTTCGTTGAAAAGAATTTCCACGAAACAAATTATAAGTTATTCAGTATTCGTTATTCGTATTACACAAAAGTTTTCATCTTTTTGATTTTCTTTTCTTTCTCTTTTGCTAATTCTATCCAAATCCAAATTATTTATTATAAACAACTTCCTTGTAAATCACAAATAAAACCTTAATTAACCATACTATCTTCTCGGATTTCAAATGGTTGGTCTTTATGGCCATTTCCGAGATGAAATATTTTTTCAAACAGATGTTAACAAACTTTTTTTTTGTTTAAATAAATATGAAAAAAAAAAATATATCAAAAACTGCAATCGTTCTTAAAAGAATGAAAAAGTATGGGAAGAGTGGAGAGTCGGTGGGCAAAGCAACTTTACGCCATCAAGAAAATCCCATTAAAGTAAGACTTAAGATATAGACCGTTGGGATGTGCTGATGCAAAAGAGAAAACAAAAAGTAAAAAAAAAAAGAATAAGAATGAGAAGAAAGAAGAAGAAAACTTGAAGCAAATAGAATTTATTATATTTTCCGAAGCTCATCTTTTCAGCAGATAAGATTAAACAACAAAAATATCTTGCGTCTTCGAAGGCTATCCATCAATTTTAAACTGAAAATGCTGATGTCTTTTAAAGGGGGGGGGGGGGGCGATGGATAAACAGAAGCAACATGGTTGTTGAAATGGAAGCAAAGAGGAATTGATCAGCTTTTACTTGTTCATATTGAATCCTTTTGCGAATAAAAGGACATTCACACACTTATATACAAATCCAATTCGGTGTAATTTTTTTTATTTCAAATGTGCAGGCACAGGTTAACCTTTTGGTTGGAGATTTACTTTAGTTTTTTTTTATTTTCGGTTTAGGCCTTAAGGGACTTTACTCAAATCTATGGCAAAGAATATTTTAATGTTATTTAAATTTAGTTTGCTAGAATAGCAGTCATTTTTCATGGATGTCCTTTTGGGATTGCTGTTTGCATTATGCTTTTGGAACTTTGATTGTCCAAAACATGAATCATGAAAGGACGTTCATAAAGACTTACAAAATTAATTTATTGTAAAACGGATTCTTGATTCGCATACATTTAAATTTTTTTTTTTTCAATGAACTGCCAAGATGGAACTTTTTGCAAAAGTACCCAATTGAAATGTTCCATGTCTTTAAATTATTTCCCTTGACTTAAGTAACAAATAGAGTTTTCAAAAAAAAGGAACGACTTTTTCTTTAAAAAATGGTAATATCAATATTTTACCTTCAGACAACGCAGAGCAGATGCTGTGAAAAGATTCGATGTCGAGAAACTTAAATCGCAAGAGACCGCCAAAAATTTTTGCAGACCACGTAACTCTTAATCTCTCAGGAGGTCCGCCACCAGCATCAAGTGCAGAGGACCAGTGGGAACACTGTCAACAAGCCATCAGAAGTGCCGCCTCTGATGTGCTGGGTTTCACTAGGCGAATACAACGAAACCCCTGGTTCGATGAAGAGTGCCGGCTAGCGCATGCAGCTAAGGACGAGGCCTACCAGGCAATGCTGCAGACTCGAACAAGAGCTACTGAGAAAGTCGGGAGCTCTACGGGCTGAAACGAAAAGAGGAACGCCGACTTCTCAGGAGGAAAAAGAGAGAGCACGAGAAGCCGGCGGTAGAGTCTATTGAGGGTTAGAGCGGTAGGGGAGATGTTCGAAAATTTTATCAGAAGGTGAAGCGATCCACCCAAGTGCGGCTGGCGATATCCAAACTTAAGTCGTACAAAGCTGCTGGTGCGGATGGCTTACAAGCCGAACTATTTAAATCAGCGGGAGATGAATTGGCTAGGAGCATACACCAGCTCATCTGCAAAATTTGGTCGGAGGAAAGAATGCCCGATGAATGGAACCTCGGTATAGTGTGCCCCATCCATAAAAAGGGAGATGTTCTGAAATGTACCAACTATAGAGGAATTAGTCTCCTAAACGTCGCTTATCTTGTCGGCCATCCTGTGTGACCGCTTAAAACCTTTTGTCACCGATCTGATCGGCCCCTATCAGTGCGGTTTTAGGCCAGGCAAGTCAACCGTCGATCAAAAAATGTTCACACTCCGACAGATTTTACACACCACCTTTTTATCGATTTTAAAGACGCGTATGATAGCGTGAAAAGGGACGAATTATACAGAGCCATGTCGAGTCTCGGCATCCCTGCCAAACTCGTCCGCCTGTGCAGGATGACGATGGAGAAATCTCGCTGCTCCGTCAAAATTGGTAAGAACACCACCGATTCCTTTGATGTTGAGAAAGGATTGAAGCAAGGCGACGCGTTATCATGTAACCTATTCAACATCGTTCTTGAAGCCATTGTACGCAACGCACATGTCAACACCAGCGGTACAATCTATCAAAAGTCCGTTCAATTGCTTGCATATGCGGATGACATAGACATTGTCGGCAGAACGAAGCGAGCTGTGGCAGGGGCATTTGCGAGCATTGAATCGGAGGCGGCTAGAATGGGATTGGCTGTTAATGAGGACAAGACGAAGTATATGCCGTCATCGAGAGAGGAATCTCAACATCGTCGACTCGGGCAAAATATCACGATGGACAGATATAACTTCGAAGTGGTCAAGGACTTTGTCCACCTGGGCTCCACTATTACATCGCAGAATGACATCAGTGCACAGATCAAGCGAAGAATTACTCTTGCCAACCGCGGTTTCTTCGGTCTAAGATGGCATTTAAGTAGTAAGGCCCTCTCTCAAAGAACCAAGGAGACTTTATACAAAACACTAATCATCCCGGTCCTGCTTTATGGGTCAGAAGCATGGACACTGAAAGATTCGGATACAAATCTGCTAGGGTGCTTTGAGAGGAAGATTCTTCGTGTGATTTTCGGTCCGGTGTGCATCGAAGGAGTATGGAGGAGAAGATTCAACGACGAGCTATACGAGCTATACAGCGACGTTAAAAATAAATAAATCGGGTGGCACAACGGCTCATGAAGAACCAGGGCCTAGTGACTAACAACTCGCAACCATTCCTGTGTGCGCCTTTCGACAGGAATGGAAGGGACCTACAATTTTATGCCGAATCCGAACGGCTAGACGAGAAGCACTTATTCGTGACAAGTGATACTCTTGGAGGATTTGTCAATTCCTCGCAAGAGGCAGTAGCCCTGAAAAAAAAACTTTTTTAGTTTTAAGGTGGACGAGGCTGGGAAGCGATCCCAGACCTCCAGCGTGACAGTCGAACGCACTAACCATTACGCTACAGGCTACTACAGCGACGTTGACCTGGTCAAAAAGCTGAAAATACAGTGGCTGAGATGGCTGGGGCACGTGGAGCGTATGGACAGCAACGCACCTGCCCGACGAGTCTTCGAATCCAACCCGGTTGGGGTACGCAGCAGAGGAAGAACCCGTAACAGGTGGCGCAATCAAGTGAATGACGACATCAAAGCACTCGGTGTGCGCAACTGGAAGCGGCTAGCTAGGGACAGAGCTGGCTGGAGGGGCTTGTCAGTTGAGGCCGAAGCCCATCCTGGGCTGTGAGCGCCACCAAAAGTAAGTAAGTAAGTACCTTCAGATTCCAGATTTGAAAGAATTTTCTTAACCGAAAATGGTAAACAATCTTATGCATTTTGTTCCATTAATTTTAATTAAAAATCGTTTAAAATAAGAGAAGCTTAAGGCATTGACGATATTATCTACTATATAATTCCATATACATAAATCCAAATAATTTTTAGTACAAAAGGAGGTTATTGGGAGGACATTTTAGTAACGTACTGTCCTCTTTAACCTTAAAAAATCAGAGAGGACACAAGTGCTAAAAAGAGGACGTATGGTCACCGTATTTATAAGTTCAATTAATATTAGATCGCCCTTTTCGTTGCGGGCGGGAAATGTTCATATTCTGTTTTGGTTTTTTGTGAGTGTGTTTTTTTGGAAATGTGGTATTACGTTTACTTGCAGAGGGAGGTTGGGAAATGTGGCATCGGGGATTTATTAATATTCAATGAGAATGTGTAAATGTCAGCATCTAAGTAGATTGAATAAGAGGTGAACAAGCCAAGAAGTATGGTATGAGCTACAACTCGTCTATGGGAATTGTTTCTAATAAGGTCAGTTATTGAGAAAGTTTTTTCTACTTGCATCGCAGATGTTATATGTAATGTATAGATTTATTTTAGTTCTTTTTCCAAGGTAGGTAGGTATAACGTTTTAATGGATTAGATGGGGTTTGGGGAATTTTAGTTCATAATGTGGAATTTAGCTTGTGAATTTTTGAATAATATTTTGGAATTTGTGCAAAACTTTAACAAGGAATGTGGCAGGAGAAAAGAAGGTGGATGTGCTGGAAATTAACACCTGTAATTTCGAAAAAAAATATTATGGTTGTGCTGCAGTAGATGTAAGTACGACGTTGAACTGCTTTTGGAAATATTTGCAAAAAAAAAAAATTGCAGATTTTCAAATTTTTTTTGAAAAGAAAAAGTTAAGTCGTGTTCAACTTGTGCTGCCAAGTATCGCTGAAGACAACAGTCATAAAATTAGATTTGCAAAACTTGGATATTTCAACACCGTATCAACAAAAATACATTTAAATGACTAGCATTTTGATAAGAACACATAAACTTTAGTTCATACAAGCATCCTCTTAGTTCTTAGTACTAGTTCTTGACCAGCGCAGCATCAAATCTTTCATTACTCTTCCCTCTTATGTCTTATATGACCAACGAATTATTGGCATATGAATCTGGTACGGAGAAAAAAAGGAAGAAACCGAATAAAACAACAGCAAGCTTGTGTGATCTAATAAAAATGCTATAGTTTTGATGCATTTGATAAGCAACAAAACCTGAACTGAGTATGTGGCTTCGGTAGAGCGATGGCTAGGCTGACGGCTTCTGAAATCCAGTCACCAGTTGATGTCTTAAGTTCAATACCTAATATGACGGCCAGAGCTTTTCAAATAAAAATGAACATTTTAAGACTCAGCACCACACAAAGACGTCTGGTGATAGGAATGGCATAAGTTGTAAGAAAAGTAAGTTAACGTTGTTAAAAAGCCAACCCTACTGAGGAAAAGCAGAAGAAGTTTCAAAAAGCCAGAAAGACCTGTAACGCTCACATTCGTTGAACCAAATTTTTGCATGATCAAAAATTAAGGCAAAAAATACTACATTGTCCGGATAATAATACAAAATTTGGTCATGTGTAAAAAATATTAGAAACACTACTTCGTCTTCGGTTCCAACGCTCGTCTTTAACGACACACCTGCTGTCAGATCGCAAGATAAAGCAAAATTTGCTTGCAACGTTGCAGCACAGTTTGCTGTTAATTCGAAGACGCTGCCAGCAAGTGATAGAACTCCGCCTGTACTTGAGAGCGTAAACGATTTTATGGGATAAATCTTCTTTCGCTCTTGTGCAGTTGCTAGAGTCCTGAAAGATCTTGACGGATAGTATCCCTCCCATTATTCTAAAGAGGTGTTCCTCAATGCTGGCAAAACCACTGCGTAAGCTCTTCCATCTGTCCTACCCAACTGGACTCTTTCCGAGTGGATGGAAAACAGCATTTGTCCAGCCAGTCTCTAAAAAAGGCGTATCTTCTTCACCCTCTTACTATCGACCGATTACACTTACGTCCCTTTTTTTCAAGGTCATGGAAACGCTTATTAATGTCCAGCTCAAAAAATATCTCGAAGAACGAAAGCTTCTTAATGCCTACACAGCAATAGGTCTATTGGTGATCTGGTGGTATATATCACCGATTAGTGGAACAAATCTTTACATCGTTTTGGAGAAAATAAGTTTATTGCGCTAGATATTTCAAAAGCGTTTGATAGATTTTGGCATCAAGCTCTCAATCTCAACACTGTTTCAAGTCTGAAATCAACAAAATAAATACTGGTGTGCCCCAGGGCTTCGTTTTGTTCCCGATCCTCTTCCTTATATTCATAAATGATCTTTTATCTGAAACTTCGCTAACGCACAGTACCCTCAGCTTCTCATATTCGTTTTTAACCGCGTGGAAATTAATGATTCAAAAACTCAATGCCGTCTACTGTCGTCAAAACGAAACCTACCCCCCATGCCACTATCCACCATGAGTGGCACTTTCTTCGAAGGAACCGGAAAGCTGTCAGTCCTCTCCTCGGTACGGTATCACAGACCACCTTTGGTGGAACGATCACATATTTGATATCACCAAACATACTGCTAAGTGCTTAGGCTTACATACTTTTACTTTTGATGGCGTTCACAGCCCAGGATGGTCTTCGGCCTCAACTAACAAGCCCCTCCAGCCAGCTCTGTCCCTAGCTAGCCGCTTCCAGTTGCGCACACCGAGTGCTTTGATGTCGTCATCCACTCGTTTGCGCCACCTGTTACGGGTTCTTCCTCCGCTGCGTATCCCATCGGGGTTAGATTCGAAGACTTGTCGGGCAGATGCGTTGATGTCCATACGCTCCACGTGCCCCAGCCATCTTAGCCGCTGTGTTTTCAGCTTTTTGACCAGGTCAACGTCGCTGTATAGCCCGTATAGCTCGTCGTTGAATCTTCTCCTCCATACTCCTTCGATACACACCGGACCGAAAATCACACGAAGAATCTTCCTCTCAAAGCACCCTAGCAGATTTTTATCCGAATCTTTCAGTGTCCATGCTTCTGACCCATAAAGCAGGACCGAGATGATTAGGGTTTTGTATAAAGTCTCCTCGGTTCTCTGAGAGAGGGCCTTACTACTTGAATGCCTTCTTAGACCGAAGAAACCGCGGTTGGCAAGAGTAATTCTTCGCCTGATCTCTGCACTGACGTCATTCTGCGATGTAATAGTAGAGCCGAGGTATACAAAGTCCTTGATAACTTCGAAGTTATATCTGTCCATCGTGATATTTTGCCCGAGTCGACGATGTTAAGATTCCTCTCTCAACTTTAAAATCGCTAAAAAGGTGGTGTGTATTGATCTGGAATTCCCGGGATTTTTCTAACATCTGTCGGAGTGTGAACATTTGATCGACGGTTCACTTGCCTGGCCTAAATCCACACTGATAGGGGCCGATCAGATCGTTGACAAAAGGGTTTAAGCGGTCACACAGGATAGCCGACAAGATTTTATAAGCGAAGTTTAGGAGACAAATTCCTCTGTAGTTGGTGCATTTCAGAACATCTCCTTTTTAATGGATGGGGCAAACTATACAGAGGTTCCATTCATTGGGCATACTTTCATCCGACCGAATTTTGCAGATGAGCTGGTGTATCCTCTTAGCCAATTCATCTCCCGCTGATTTAAATAGTTCGGCTGGTAAGCCATCTGCACCAGCAGCCTTGTACGACTTAAGTTTGGATATCGCCAGCCGCACATCGGTTAGGTCGGGTGGACAGAACTGTTGGCCATCATCGTTCATGTTGAATGGAGTGTTCTGCCTACTAGCGGAATCTTGGCTGACTTCGCCGTTAAGCAGTCTAGAGATTCACATTCTCATCTCGACAGGCTCGCGTTCTAGCCTTGTATCCTTGGGTGGATCGCTTCACCCTCTTATAAAATTTTCTCTCCTCTACCACTACAACCCTCAATAGACTCTACCGCCCGCTTCTCGTTCTCTCTCTTTTTCCTCCTGAGAAGTCGGCGTTCCTCTTTTCGTTTCAGCCCGTAGAGCTCCCGGGCCACTCTCTCAGCAGCTCTTGTTCGAGTCTGCAGCATTGCCTGGTAGGCCTCGTCCATAGCTGCATGCGCTAGCCGGCACTCTTCATCGAACCAGGAGTTTCGTTGTATTCGCCTAGTGAAACCCAGCACATCAGAGGCGGCACTACTGATGGCTTGTTTACAGTGTTCCCACTGGTCCTCTGCACTTGATGCTGGTGGCGGACCTCCTGAGAGATTAAGAGTTACGTGGTCTGCAAAAGTTCTGGCGGTCTCTTGCGATTTAAGCTTCTCGACATCGAATCTTTTCACAGCATCTGCTCTGCGTTGTCGCGTCATGGATATCCGCATACATAGTCTAGCTACCACCAGGTAGTGATCCGAGTCAATGTTGCCCCCTCGGAACGTTCGGACGTCCAAGATACTGGCAGCATGTCTCGCGTCAATCGCAACGTGGTCGATTTGGTTGACGGTGAGTTGACCACGCGACCGCCAAGTCCCCTTGTGTATATTGAGGTGTGGGAAGTAGGTGCTTGAGATGATGACATTTCGCCGCGTCGCAAAGTCTGCCAGCCTGTGTCCGTTGCCGGAAGTTTCGTCGTGTAAGCTGTGTCCTCCGACTATCTAACCAAAGATGCCCTCCTTTCCGAATCTTGCGTTGAAGACACCAAGAATTATCTTCACGTCGTACTTCGGGCACCTATCATACGTTGTCTCCAAGAGATCGTAGAACGCTTCCTTGGTTAAGTCCTCTCTCCTTTCATGGGGGGCGTGAACACAGATCAGCGTAATGTTCTTAAATTTTTCTTTTATGCGCATTGTGACCAGGAGCTCGCTTACATTTCGAAAGCCCAAGATTTCTTGCCTAATTCTTCCCCTTATCACAAAACCACAACTAAAGAGCCGCTGACCCTGTTCCTTCAAGCACCTGTCGTAGTAGATGTTACACGATTTCAGTCGTATCCCCTCTCCATCCCATCGCACTTCCTGGATGGCTGTTACGTCAGCCCTTAGCCTTTCCAGGTTCTCCACTAATTGTTCGGCTGCACGCGTTCTGTATAAGGATAGGACACGTTCCACGTCCATATCCGAAATCCATTGTCCTTGTTTCGTTTGCTGGGGTCGTCAACTTTAAAATCATCCATATCCGAGGCTTGTTGTTGTTTCTGATCAACCCTTTTTTACGTGGTAGGGAAGTTACCCCGACGCACAACCCCCGACCCGGAGGACCAGACCCTTCGTATAACTCCAAGGCTAGGTAGCCGAAAAAACCGCTCCTTATAGGCCTGAGCTACAAATATGTCGTAGTAGCCCATATAAGGTGTTCATTAAGTAGTTCAACCTAACAGGAAATGTAGACGCCACCGATGATTCCATCTGGAGAATTCGTCCGCTGCCGCCTCGATGAAAGGAGAAGTGCCTTAGTTGCAAGTGCTCAGGCGATGCAAGAAATTTTTCAACCCTTCTGATCTGGCTGTATAAACCCTTTATTCGTCCAAAACTCGAGTGCAATTCTCATGTTTGGGCAGGTGCTCCAATAACTCACTTGAGTCTTTGGGAAATAATTCAAAGAGTTGTGAAAATGAAAGGTGAAAGAAATATAAAAGAATCATTTACAACGCTCGAACACCGCCGCAATCTTTCATGTCTTTCGTTGTGTGCGATTTAACATCGAGTGAATATATTGGCAGAAATGGGGAAGAAAATCATTATAAGCTGCTTCCTTACTCAAATTAAGTTTATTAAATTCAAAAATAAATTGTTCATGCAAATGATTTTGTGCAATTTTTCTCGAACACCGATTATCAGAATCAAATATAAAAATCAATTTTTTACTTAACAACGATTAAATTAAAAAAAAAACTTGGCATTTTAAAAGCTTTTCCAAAAAAATAACTCAATTTTTTTTTTAATTAATGATTGGTTTTGCCTTGCTATTTAAGGGTAAAAAGGATAGGTATTTGTAGGGAAGGCAAAAATTGAATAATGAAGCAGTCACTCAAAAAAACCTTCCATCCCAAACTCAACTTCTTTGCTTCTTACTCCTCTGAATGTTTAATGTTCATCAACTAATTTTCCCCCTGATTATTCTTAATGCTCATTATGAAATAACTAAAGAGATTTAGAAAGAAAAACAAAATTCGCTGCTAATCAATTACAATTATTAACAAATCATCTAGCACATAATCCTTCGTAAACAACAATTTTCTATTTAACTTTCCCACGAAGAATTTTCTTAATTAAATCCTATAACATGCATTTAAAATCAAAGCTCAAAACAAAACAACATTCTTCAGTGATTTTCGTAAGCATTTGCCAAAAATTATCTCTCAACATTTGTTTTTATAATTTATTGATGTAATAAAAAAGTTTTACAAAATAACGCCTTTGATTTTCATTAAAAACAAAAAATAAACGAAAAATTGCCACGCATATTTGGCGTCTTACTTAAGTTTTCTTTTTATCTTCTTCAAGACTCATTAATAAAAATATCCTAAGTTTAATGAGATTTTCCCATAAGCTTTCGATATGATATTTCAAAATCAATTTCCCATTCCAGGTTTAATTTTTTTAGAGCACTTATCTTATCAAATAAATCTTAACTGTTGATTTCTATTCGTTTGTTTGATTTCGTTTGCTTTTTTACGTTGTGTAAGATGAGAAAAGGAAATTAAGACTTGGAAGTCTCTTTGATTTGGTCCTTCGAGCTAACTAATTATGTAGACTTTTGTTTAAAGGTGTTTTTTTTTTTTAATTACTAACCATAGAAACAAGTATACACTTTGTGATGAGAAGAGAAAAAAAGTTGATACACACAGAGAGAAGGACACCTGAATTCCACTGACGAGACGCCAGGGGCTCGCCTTCTACAACATATTTGGCCAAGAAAATACCTGAGATAGAAACAAAAGTCAAGCGAATCCTTCCTAAGTGACAACCGACAAGAGGATAGCTTTGTGTTGTCAATATTGATTACATAAGATCCACAACGAGAAGGAGCGCGCCTTTCATTGGAGGAAGATTATCCTTGACATGAATATTGTAAGAGTGCGAGAAAATATAAAACAAAAGTGAACAAAAAAAAAAAATTAAAATGAAAATAACGAAAGGGTTTTCAAGCCACGTTTTTAAATTGCCTCATCAGCGTTGTGTCCTGATTGTGATGAAGATAAATGTGTAATTGTATGTGTGTTGTGTTGTTGAGGGTGCTGTGGTGCTAGGTGTAGTTATAGGCATCTGCTGAAGGTTTTGCCTTTGCATCGTTTTTTATGAAATTGCATGAAGCTGCTAGCTGCCAATATGGTGTTATTGTCATTGTTCAGCAGATTTATACAACACTTTTTCATCAATTTGTATTTTTTCTTTGGGTTTTACGACTGAGAGAGGTCGATATAATGTAAGTACATGAGGAGTAAAGTTTTTTTTTTTTCTTTTTAAATAAAAATGCGTCATTTAAAATACTTTTAATGAAATATCTTTTCTCGAGCATCCGGAGGAGTAATATACATATGTATGTCTTCAACATTAAGGAGAAAAGAATGTTTTTTTTTTTCTGTGATAAACTGTGTATGTATAGGTGAAATTTTTGTGATTTTATTTTGTAAACAAAAACAAAGGATATATTGAAAATAACAAGGACAAAATAGAAAATAAACAAAGATGAAAGTGACATGTTGACATAACTTACTTGGTTCATACAGAGAGTATAACATGCTTTCTAGTTCATTTACTTTGAATGTTTGTGGTGAAGGTCTTTGTAGGAAACACTTGTATATCATTTTTGATATTTATTTACAGTTTAGCTGTGGTAATGAAGCGACTAAGGGTGATAAATTGGATATTTAAAAGAAATAGAGCTTGAGATTTTAAGCATAATACAATAAAAACATTTTTGTATATTTGACGCATACGCAAGGGGTAATGAGTGCCCTTTTATGTTGTTTTAACATAGGACGAACATTAAGAAAACATATGGAGACGATGGAATAGAAGATAACAATGTACATTGTACATTCACCTTAAATGTCTGGATATTGAAATGGGAAGGACAAATTGAGTCGGTTAAAGAATTTAACATTCGTGTCGTACGGCTTAAGAATGAATATCTGTATCAGACTGAACGTCCAAGCCTAGACTCAAGGGTATATGTAGTACAAAAAGCTGTAAGAGCCTTAAATGCTATTCAAATGCATCAAGATTCAATAAAGAATACAAAAACTTTACTTCCACAGTCCACTTCGCCTATGAGTAATGTCAATCAGGATCATATCAGATATAGGCTTGTTAGTCTGACATACGTGTAAGCCAATGACAACATAAGTCCATTTTTGTCATTTGAAATACCTTAAAGCTATCACCTGTCTATTTAATAAAATTATATCAAAATAATTTCATAAATGTTGACAGAAAATACAATAATAATTTAATATCAATCTGTAGCCTGACCATTCTGTTATGGCGAGGACATTGACGAGGGTTTTTCATATGTGCATTGGAAGTAAGCTTGTCCTTCCTTTTGTTTATATTTCAAAGCTATATGTATGTACATCAAATGTTTTAATTTAATCAAATATTATATTAAACGCCAATATAAGGTTCCTTTTTGTCAACATCCTTAAATATTATTTTATTTAAATTAATTAATTGTGATGTGTGATTTTTTGTATTTATTTATGTATACCTACATATTTACCCAAACTCATTGCAAGTGGAACCTCGATAAAATTTAACTCAGATAAATGTTCATTGACTCTGGATATGGACGAGTTTCTACGTCAGTATAGGCAGGTTTTTATACACGCATACAAAGTGTAAAGATCCCTGGTGATTGTGAGTAATAAAAATGATAAATTATCGTTCTTAAGGACACTTGAAGCAGATGATAAGGTATACATTAATCGGAGTAATGAAGTATAATCAATCTGGCTTAGTGGCTGTCTTCGTGAAATAATACATCATATACAAACGTACTTGTAGGCTGGGAAGTTGGATATAAAATATTAATACGATAGAGGTAAACTTTTAAGGATAGTAAGTATTTTTAAAAGGTTTTTTGAATTTCATTGAAGGCCCAGTTTCATAATGGAAAAAATAAATTAAAAAAGAATATATAAATTCGTCATTAAATCAAAAATTGCAAAGTTTCACAACGTTGAAATTGATTTTTTTTTCTGATGAAATTTCAAACTTTTTCATCATCTTTTTTTTTACCAAATCAAATACTGTAAGGAAATAGAATGAGTAAAGATTGTTAATGTAGTAGCCAGTAGCGTAATGGTTAGTGCGTTCGACTGTCACGCTGGAGGTCTGGGTTAGCTTCCCAGCCTCGTCCACCTAAAAAAAAAAACTATAAAGTTTTTTTTCAGGGCTACTGCCTCTTGCGAGGAATTGACAAATCCTCCAACAGTATCACTTGTCACGAATAAGCGCTTCTCGTCTAGCCGTTCGGATTCGGCATAAAATTGTAGGTCCCTTCCATTCCTGTCGACAGGCGCACACAGGAATGATTGCGAGTTGTTAGTCACTAGGCTCTGGTTCTTCACGAGCCGTTGTGCCACCCAATTTATTAATTTATTTATTTATTTTTAAAGATTGCTTATTCATTTTTCATTTCACGTGATGAGTAAGCTAAAAACTCTAAATTAGCTTTTAAAGTTTTGTGTTGCGGTAATAACTTGATAGTCTTTTTTATTCGCTTCTTCATCGTTTTGTTAATATGTTTTGGCATCATAAATAATGATCGTTTTGGCACACAAAGCAAGAAATAAAAATTGATTTAAACGTCTAATATCACATAATAGAGAATCTGCCCATTTCCTTCTAATGAACGAATTTATTATTAAGATTGGTCTGGTGTGGCAGGCAATTTTGTGAGGAATATTTAAAGTGATTAAACATTGTTTGATTAATGAACAACATTTTGACATCAACAACAAAATTTTTAAATTAGAATTTTGAATTAATTTTTGTCTTACAAGAAAATATGATTAAAGATGACATTGCACAATATCACTGTGACTTTTGACTTTTCATTTTAGTTGCGGTGGTGGCAAGTTCGTAAGAAAAATCAAAATCAAGATTTTGATGAAATTTTACATGACGATTAAAAACAAAATAGCGAGTCTCAGAATTCATAATTTAAGAGAGATGCGGTGGGAGAAAAGTTAAACAAATATGCACGACTGGGTCGCACGAACTTGCTCTAGTACAGTGGCGTAGCCAGCCCTCGAGGGGCCCCGTATTAAGAATAAGTTGGGGGCCGCCTCTAAAATTACAAATTAAACAAAAACACATTTTACAAATCAATATGACGATGATTTTAATTTTTCAAGCTTTGATATTTTTATGGACATGATAGATAACTCTGACAACCGTTCTTTTCAAATAGAAGCTCTTAAATAATTTTTGATTAGTTTGAGCTTAGAGAATTAGGTAGCGTCAAAAATAAAATGCATTCCGTTATTATACTTCCGGAAAACTGGATACAAGGCTCTGTGAGTTCCTTAGTTGGAGGAATATTCCGAATTTCTGATTTCAAACAGTATTGTAAAGCAATTAGTTGTTCAATAAGATCAACTGACATGTCCTCACTACGAATTAGTAGTAGCCCGTAGCGTAATGGTTAGTGCGTTCAACTGTCACGCTGGAGGTCTGGGTTCGCTTCCCAGCCTCGTCCACCTAAAAACTAAAAAAGTTTTTTTTCAGGGCTACTGCCTCTTGCGAGGAATTTGACAAATCCTCCAAGAGTATCACTTGTCACGAATAAGTGCTTCTCGTCTAGCCGTTCGGATTCGGCATAAAATTGTAGCTCCCTTCCATTCCTGTCGAAAGGCGCACACAGGAATGTATGCGAGTTGTTAGTCACTAAGCCCTGGTTCTTCATGAGCCGTTGTGCCACCCGATTTATTTATTTTTTTTTTTTAAAACGAATTAATATAAAATAAATTCGTAACTTACAAAATTCTAAACGGATCCTCCAGATTAAGGTTTAAAAATACTGTCCTTAAGATTTACACAAAAAAAAAACTATCTACAAATTCTTGAAAACTTCGAAAAAAATTAAAAACAGTTTTAGTTAATGTTTTTTTTTTTCACCTACCTAATTACCTACCTATTCAGAAATTATTAATTTAAATTCATTGGTTGGCATATTCTTTACATAAACTAGAGATTACAAAGCTGGAAATCTCATACAAAATTCAAATTTAATGCTTTTTGAATTATGGTTATTAAAGACAAGCTGTTGTGACACTCAATCGGACAGATAAAAGATAAAATCTTGCCTTACTTTATATTTTACTGAAGGATTTCAATCTTCTGTTTCTCTTGTCAGCAATTAAGAGCTTATGTTAATCAAACATAGCTGTGCACTTCAAACAATAGCTGTGCATTTATTGAAAGCTCTAAACTTTCTGAAACAAACAACAAAACCTATTCTTATCTATTCTATCAATAGCAGTAGCAATAGCACTTGTAGTTGAAGATAGCTAGTACAATTGACGAAGTCGAAAGGAAGCAAACATTATACAGTCGAGCTCGTTCATAGCCATATGAAGATGAAATAAAAAAATGGGCTTTTGTCCGACTGCAAAGTTGGTTTGGCGCACAGACAAAAAGATTAAATGACAATAACGAACAAGAAAAAGTTCCAGTGTTACTTGTACATGTTAATTGTCAAACAAAGTTCGGTGCAGTATAAAATTGAGAAAATTTCAACTTTTTGCTACAGGTAGGATAGGCAGGGAATTAAGTCAGAAAAAGTCATTAGTCAGTAAAAGTAGAATAACAGATTCAGCCAAGATGAAATTTGTCAAAAAATTAGTAATGATAGGAAGAGGTACCTAATTCGCTTGAAACTTCAACCTTCCAAGCACATTGGGAAATGGTTAAGCCTAATGGTGTAGGTAGCTGTGGATGAAGCTTGTATATCACTGTCAAAATAAAAAGATACGAAAACAGTGAAGAGCTCTATAATATAACGTTTTAGTTGTTGCAAAAAATGTATGGCATGACACAAAGTTGAGCACTTTTGATTAAAGTTACAGTCTTGTGTTCAGCCATCAGTTACCTAAAACTATTTTTGTAGCTTTCACAAATGAAAAGCTTGCCAAATTAAAATAATTATAATGTACCTTATTGCATCACAATAGGTTGTTAACAGCACCTCCTTACAGGAATTCAAAAACATACGGAATTATTTATGTTTATTGTGTATTTATGTTAAATAAGGAGTTCTATATAACATATCTTGCTTAAGGTATGCTCAGTCGCCTGGCAGGCGCCTATGTTGTCAGTTGGTCTGCTTTAAAAGCTTCCGTTATCACAGAATGTTTTCGTAAAAACAAATTTGGTCTTAATTCCAAATGAAATTTGGCCTTATTTCGTTTTGGAAATAGAAATAAAGCCAATTTGGCCTTATTTCCATTTTCAAAGCGAAATTAGGCCAAATTTGAGATTTGGTCTTATTTCGTTGGGCCTTATTTCACGTCAACTTTTGAAAATCATTATCCTTGTGCTCTAATGCTCGTTCTACTTGTCATTGACACTTTGACAGCACAGGGTGGATTTTACCAACACAAAAAGCAAAGAAAGTAGTTATAGAGAGCAAGTTTAACTCGTCCTGTCTTGTCAAACGGTGTCTTTCAATGTCAAGTGGAAACCTAGCATAAGGCTTTGGACACAGGGCTAATGATTTCAAATATAGAAGAAAAAATCGAGACCAGTACAATAAATTCGTAGCTATCTAACATGTTAATTCTATTTTTACTTTCATCATGTTCATAGTTTTTTAAACTAAGTTTAGACAAGAGATCCCATTTTCATTTAATAATTTTTTTTTGAATGTACACTCCACGCCACTTGAATAGAAACGAACTTTTTTTTTTACTACCAGACGTTGTAGCGCTTTGGTAAATTTAAAAATTCACTGCAGGGACAGAATAATTCAGGAAAATACCATTAGGTTATTTTTTACGACTTTTCTAATAACTTCATTAAACACACTGTTTTCTTTTTTGCGCCACTTGAATTGAAGCAGTGTGCGTTTTGTCTCTATAGATTACGGTACGAAGAATAAATATTGTTCTGATAATAGAAGTGTAGATTAAAAATAAGAATTGTTTTTTTCAGAGAAAACATAGGTCGCGGAAAACCATTAAACCCTGCAGAAAAAGCCAAAATAGAAGTACTCGCGGAAAACAAGCTTCCCCTGCGCACAATTGCAAAAAAAAAAAAAATAAGTAGAAGTGTGAAAATTGTTTGGTCGAACCTAAGAAATAAAGAAAACTATGGAAAATTTGTAAGGTAGGTACAATAGAAGCAGATCGAAAGAAAGATATTTAGACTGGCCTCAAATTCAAGCGACTCTGCTGCTAAAATCAAGGCGGAGAGTGGTATTACAGCGAGTCTTAACACTATTAGACGTGTTTTTCGTGGGTCACAACATTTAAAGTGCCTAGAATTGAAGAAAAAAACACCGTTAAATCCAATACGAAGACACATTATAATGAATTATTGCAGGAAGAATATGACGTGGAAGGAAGAGTAGACAAAAGTGGTATTTTCTGACGAAAAAAATTCAATTTAGATTGCCCGGACGGATATAATTACTATTTTCATGTTATAAGGAAGGAACCCAGGTTTCTGGAGCCCCACCATAGCTGAGAAGGCGGTGTAATGGCGTGGGGTGCGTTTTTCTGGTTTTGAACAATTGATCTGGACTTTCCCACATTGAAAATGACGGCAAACTTCTACAAGGAAATATTGCAAGAAGCTTTCCCTAAGTTTACCGATGTGCTTAGACCAATACAATGGACATTTCAACAAGACAGCGTGCCAATCCTCAACGCAAAGATCATTAACAGTTGGATATCCGAGAAAAATGTTACCTTACTTCAATGGCCACTGTATTCTTCGGACCTAAATATTATTGAAAACGTATGGGGATGGATGGTTCGTAAAGTTTACGATTCTGACCGTTTGTTTCCTTATTTAAGATAAGGTTTCTGTTCGAGTGGCGTAAAAAAAAAACAGTGTTTTAAATGAAGTAATAAGAAAAGTGGTAAAAAATAACCTAATGGTATTTTCCTGAATTATTATGTCGCTGCAGTTTTATTTGTAATAGATCCCTCTTATAGGAACTAAAACCAAAAGGTGAGTTTATAAAGGACAATGGGCATTTTGGCCTATCGATGTAACACATTATGACCTATATCATTTTAAAGATCTCGATGAGTACTATCTTTTAATATGTGGGCAGACATTTGTATCGCGTGCAGGGAAGGTGTTATGGACGTTAATGTAATCGTTAATGCATCTTTTATTTATCGTGTAACTTCGGAACGACGTGACCAATTGAAGTCATATTTACATAATATGTTAAGTGTTGTTAGATAATAGTTTCTTATTATGAACGGATCCGGTAGGTGGCGCTGTTGTCAAGTTATTGACAAAAATTCTCTATTTATTAAGCAAAACCGCTCATCTTCAAATGTAACATTGGTTTATTACAAGAAAATAAAATTACAGAATTCAGAAAGTATTCTCCAATTTTCGCCGTTCAAAATATTAGATATAGGTTTCGAAGACACTTAATTCGTTCTTATTGAAGTAAACTCTTCGAAGCTCTCTCAGAATTGGGCATCGTCCAATAAAGTGTACTATGCTTTCGAGTTCATTTAAATTTCACAGCTGGGGAAGATCACTTCTGTGAGGTATAAAGTTTAAACGAAGCATTCCCAATCTTGCTTTGAATACAGTAGATATGATATGAAGAGTTGAAATAATTTATTAGTTGTGATTTAGATTTCGATAAACTAAGCGTTGACTCGACGAACTTGCTTTTACAGAAATATTGATCGTTGTTTTTCATCGAACTTTAGAAGCAAACCATATAATTGTATTTTTAAATCATCTAACCTATTCTCGTTCAGCATAAATGAACTCCCACACTCGAGTGGATTTCTTTGTTCTTTCCCATTCAGTAAACCAAAGTAGCCTATTTCTTAGTGTATACAAAGCAATTTTTTTGGGCAGTCGCTCGTCACTCATTTTCAACACTTTTAACAGTTAATCGAACTGGATTTTCAAAGTAGATTAAAATAACGGAGGTATTCCAGTTTCTATGTATATTGAGTAGTTGGGACATTCAAATGGAAGCCTAAACATTTTTTTTAATGAAGAGGCAAAGCAATTGCTCTACAGTTCCATATATTTTATAGCCCCGATATTGTTCACCATAGCTAGTGCTGTGGATTCAAAAACCTAGAATTTGGCGTTCGTTGAAATATGAGCATAGTTAAAAACATTTTTCCAATTAACACAAATAGCTGCTTTTGCTTTTTTAAGTCTCAAATTTAGGTGAGGCTCCATATTAAGATTGAATGATATAGATTTATGCCAAGATATTGAGATATTGACTTCCGAGAGTCCATTTTTCATCCTGGATTAATGCTCCAGTACCATATTTAAATTTTTTTGATTTATGGGAGTTGACAGTTAAGTTCCATTATTTATTTATCATTAACTGCAACATCTTAGGAAGGATCTTCAGCTAATAGGACTATGTCGTCGGCGTAACTTTAATTGGTATCCCCGCTAAAGAGACTCCTGCTGGTAATGCGTCTGTGATGTCATCGATTCACAAAATTGCAAAATAAATATAAATAGTTTTCTTTTTGTTTTATTTCGTTATTATATTTGTTATTTATTTTCAATTTGTGCCAGTGCCATCGGCGGGAGGGTGCGATACTGGGAGTTTATAATAGGTATTATGTGATTTAAAACAAAAATAAGAAAATGTTTAAAACAATTATTGAGAGAAACTGATTGTAAATTATTGTCAACAGATTAAATAAATAAAAGAAACCCTGATGAAGTAAGGAATTCTTACGAAACGTTGGGTAAAGAGTCGAATAAAGTCTTTTTATTCGCACTGCAAATTCAAACAGACCAAAAGAGCCTAATTAAATCATCTCAAATATAAATACAACCAAGCCAATGACGAGCTTTGTGGGAATATAACTAAACAAGTACAAAAAATGCAATTAAAAAAAAAAAAAACCATTATAACATTAATTCCATTATAAGAATTTTTTTTTGTAAAAACGTGGTATTCAGTGTTCTTAGAACTGGTTAAAAGATAACATATACAAGGATTAGGTATACTCAAAACTGTTTTAGTCGTTTACTTGAAAACTTGATAGAACCGATGTTGTTGTATGGCAGCTACCCATTCTAGACGAGCTAAAACAAAAATTCCGCTAGGGAATCACATAAAATCGCTGCACACCAATCTTGAAGCAAATCCGTGTAACCGTTTAGGCCCTTTAGGCCAAGTAAAAACATCAACAAAAATTCTTGTCAACGAAGACTTTAAATTTAAAATAAATGCAAAAAAAAATAAAAATGGACAATAAATCAAAGGGTACACTCGGGCGTATACGCACTTTTTTTATTTTTTAACAAAATTTATTATACTCGTAATAATGAAGATGAAGAAATTTAATTATTAAAATTACAAGTGGAGCGAATGGATATAATTCAATTAAAAGGAACAAGTTATACCTGGGCGAAACACATTCATTTCTGGAGTTGAGGTCACTTGTTCCTTTTAATTGAACATTTAGTAGATATTTTAATTTAATTATAAGGGAAATTTGTGAAAAGTGCAAAAACAAAAATATGATGGATTTTCAAACTTCTTGGACTGAAAAAAAAAATATTCTAAACATAAATTTCAACACCACCTGTGTTAGAATATTTTTTTGAAATTTAGAATGTTTTGTGTACCCGAGTAAAACCAGGACGGACCTGCTAGTTGTATACTTGATGAATATACATTTATTTCGAAGAGTTTGATTCGTATGGTGCCACAAAATAATAACGTTTTGCTGTATGGGAGTGAATTTGTTCCCCCTGTTTGAGGGAAAAAGGCAATTAAAAAAAAAACTTTTCTTTTTTTTCAACTAGAATTGTTTTCTATAATTTTAAATTTAAATGAAATTATTGGTATCCATAAATATTCAAACAAAATTTCTTTCAAAATAATTTTTTATTAATATTTTTTTTTTTTAAATTGCGAAATACTGTCGAGACAGTTTTGGACTGTGGGATTGTTAAACCTGATAAAACTCATCAAATTTTATAATTCAACTGGGGATTTACTGAAAATAGTATATTAAATGTTGTTTATCCTCCGATATTTTTAAGTCTTTCTAAAAAAAATCGAGAAATCTCAAATATTTAATGAAAAAAATACTATTTTCAAAAATGTTGCATTTCCAAATTCAAAAATGTTTGTATTTTCTTCTGTTTGCCAAAAATTTAAGTAGCTCCATCTTTGGCCTGATAAGTAGAAAATTCAAAATTATTTTCCAAATATCAACTCCCGCCTTTTTTATTTTTAAACGTCGCCGTCGTCACATCTTGAAAACTAGATTTTCAGAAATGTCTTGTTATAAACTACATACGTACAATATATGACATTCTTAAAATTTAAAATTCTATCACAAGCCAAAAACGTTTTTCTCTATTACCTACAAATTCTTTAAAAATAAGCATCTACGGCGCCGATGTACATTTACTTTTACACCTGTGATTTCAATACATGAAACCTTTGTAGGTCTTGTATTAACAAAGAACCTACTTTGACAATTCCTTCAACATTTCCATCAACTATATACACTTTGATGAAATATCAAATATTAAAGAGAAAGTTTAAAAAGCCTTTAAAATGATTTACGTGTAACTAACAGAATTTAATTAGTCATTATGAGGTATATTAGATCTTAAGAGTTGATTTAATTAAATTCTTAATTAATTTACCATGCTTTTTTTCGGGTAAGGTACGAGTATATGAAATCACATTACATCATCCGCTTAAGTTTTGCGTTTACCCCAAAAATGCCAATCCTAATTAAAGATTCATCCTTTCTTGAATAAAACATACACGTCTCGTGTGAACTTTTATCTGCGGCCACCTCTTGCCGTCGGCGTCGTAGTTGTCGTCGTTGCCACTTTTCGATGTAATACAACCAGGTTGTACAAGGATCTGTCATTAATCATTCAATATGGATATGTGAGGAGTTGAACAGTGTGTGTGTTATAAGACGAAGCAACAAAAAAGGAGGATGACGATTAAATTGAATGCTAAAGGAAGTGCCTTTTCCAAAGTATGCATCTATTTTCCATGCATGACTAATTCAATATTCTTGCAAAATTACATAGATACTCTTTCTTTTTTTTTGGGATGGCAATGGAGTGAAATAGGACTTATATAACTAGTTAGATACGATGATATTATACATGGAGCGAAGGAGCAGGAGATGATGATTGTTGTTCGAGCAAGATAGTGTCTTGCAAACTGATGCAAAAGTTATTTTTCACACATTCATTGAATTGAATTTAAAATCTATGCACCCTGGCCCTGGAGCCAAAAGGATACATCAACCAACAGGAGCAAGGTTGTAAGTTGATTGAAAATTAGAAAAGTGACTTGAGCAACAACTATCGAATGAAAGAGCATAAGCATGAACTCAAGTTATTGGGATTTATAGGTATGTGTCACACATGTGGAGGAGGGCTTTTTTATGATGTTCAAAAATGAATGGATAAAGTTTCTAACCTTTTACACCAACTGGAGTCGAATTTAATACGGATGAGTTGTAATAGAAAGGAAGAAAGTTTTTGGAAGTTTTTTTTTTCGTTTTTGAGAAAAACTTTTTTTTCAGGAAAACCGACCAGCTTGAGAAGAAAAATATTTTAATCTAAACAATCAGTTAGATTCAAAAGTATTAAGGTAATATTTAAGGGGGAAAAGTTGAAACTTTGAAATGTAGGCTGTATCCACCGACCACATAAAAACTAAAAAAAGTTTTTTTTTCAGGGCTACTGCCTCTTGCGAGGAATTGACAAACTTTACTTGTCATGTATAAGTGCTTCTCGTCTATCCATTCGGATTTCCATTTCTGTCGACACGGGCACACAGAAATTGTTGCGAGTTGCTAGTCATTAAGCCCTGGTGCTTCGCGATCTTTTGCGCCCCAATTTATAATGTATTTATATTTTTATAATAAAATGAACGACTGGATCGCAAGAACTTACTCTTTTAGTTAATAACTTAAATGAAGCTAGACATTGACAGAATATAATAATGGTTCGGTAATGTTTTTCTGTCGAAGACGAAGAAGTTTAAAGAAATGTTAATCAGGTGGACTGACCAAATAAGCAATGTGACTTCAACTCCAGAAATGCGTTTCACCCAGGTGTCAGTTAGGTGCTGTCACACCCTTCTGAGACGCAAATTTTGGTAAATGTTGACTCTAACAAATTTCACAGTAAACTGTAAATTTTATTATTCTAGGGGAATTTGCCTTAATTCGTATGACAGGATCTAACTGATGAGCCTACTGTCAAACCTGCGCGAATCGCATTTCTGGAGTTGAAGACACTTTGCCTATTTAGTTAATCCACCTGAGCAACAATTCTCTAAACTACTTCGTCTTCGTTTACTAGAAAATATTAAAAACAAATTAAAATAACAATTTTGAAATTTAAAAGGGTTGGTATGAATTTTCAAAAATTATATAACTAAAAAAAAGTGATTTTTTAGATACATACAAATTTTTGTATACAAAAAATTTAATCGTTGAAGAAGTTTTTATAAAATGAATTTTGTATAGCTATGTGGTGAAAAAATATCATCAACTTGTTTTTGAAAAATCTATTTGTATGAGGGTTTGTGTACTATTTTGCTTTTGTCAATTTTAAAAGAAAAAGTGTTCACATAACAAAAATAAAAAATATTTTCCTCATGAAAAAACACTTTTTGTAGAATGAATCATCATTTCAGAGGTACACGCAGATCTTATGTCTAAATTAAAAATGGTACTACCATTTAAATATTTGTTGTGAATATGGCTAAGATTTTCATGCAAATGCATCCTTTTTTCTTCTTTAACGCTTCATGGAATGTCCTTAAAAATGGCATTCGATCGTTATTGCATATTTTGCATATTTTTGCATGTTTTTTATAATAAATGCATATTTTCAAGACTATTTTCAAAAAAAAAAAAATAAGCAGAAAATGGAAAAACATCGGTTTAACGAAATTCACACGCATCATTAAATTTCGTCCATTCGGAAACAGTGAACTTTAGTTGAGCATTTCCATAGAAACTCGGTGAAAATATGAACAAAAATGATCCTTTCAATGCGAGGAAAATTAACAAATATCTTGTGTTGTTTAACAAAGAGAATTATTGTATATTGTTTTCCAATAAGAGGTGTTATTTTGATATTGAAAACAAAATGAAATTGTTTGAGATAAATGATCGGATGTTTATTTCAATGGAAGGAGGAAAGTAAACCATTAATAATGGAAAACAATATCAGTCAAATGGCCGCCACGGCTACGCTTACACAACAATATCCTTTTCATGAAATTTTCCATCACCAAATCGCAAAGAGGCTGTTGTATGTCAATAGCTTCACGAATTCCATCTTTGAGGTCTTGAATCGACGCTGGGCTGTTTGCGTAGACCTTTTATTTCATGTGGCCCCAAAGGAAGAAGTAGCAAGGTGTTAAATCACAAGATCTCGGCGGCCAATTGTGATCACCTCTTCGAGAGATAGCACGGTCCGGAAACATTTCCCATATAAGATGGATGGTTTCGTTGCTTGTGTGGCACGCAGCGCGCGCCGTCTTGTTGAAAGTAAACGTTGTCCAGATCAATACCATCCAATTTCGGCCATAACAAATTATTAATCATCTCTCGATGGCGTAATTCATTCCACTGTAGCTGTTGGTCCAAACTCATTTTCGAAAAAGTAAGGTCCAATGACCCCGCCGGACCATAAACCGCACCAAACAGTTACTCGTTGAGGATGGAGAGGTTTTTCAACATTAAATCTTGGGTTTTCCGAGCCCCAGATGCGACAATTTTGCTTGTTGACGTTGCCACCGAGGTTGATATGGGCCTCATCAGTCAAGATGATTTTTCGATGAAATTCCGCATCATTTTCATGCATTTTAAGGACCCAATCAGCAAAGACACGACGCTGTTGAAGATCGGCCGGCTTGAGTTCTTGTCTTAACTGAACTTTAGAAGCCTTAAGACCCATGTCTTTATGCAAAATACGGTGTAATAAACATAAACAGGTTTTATTCTCAACATCGCAAAGACACGACGCTGTTGAAGATCGGCCGGCTTGAGTTCTTGTCTTAACTGAACTTTAGAAGCCTTAAGACCCATGTCTTTATGCAAAATACGGTGTAATAAACATAAACAGGTTTTATTCTCCACATCGCTAACTTGTCCCAACAGCTCAAACTTTTCTGAATTCCGGTCCGACAAGTTGCTTCACGACGACCGAAAAATATTTCAGTTTTACTAATTCGTCTCTGCCAAATTTTCACCATTTTTATAATGAATTTTACTAATTTCAATGCGTTGTTGAAGCGTGCATCGTTCCACTTTTATTAATGACGTACCTTCTACTTGTCAAATGTCAAAAAACTACAGCTTCAAAAGTGACAACTACGAAAATAGCGGGCTATTCAATTTATTTTACACACTGTTGTTGCCACTGAAATTGTTTGCCAAGAACAATTTAAATGCCCATATGTTGGCGACCTTTTTTAAAAATTTGTTGAATCCATCAGATATTGAAGAACAAATACAATATGCTGAAAATTTCACGATCGTAAGCTATTAAGAGCAGGATATCACCTATGAAGAGATACTCGCCGTTCTGCACAAAACAAAAGATAACAAAGCCCCAGGAGAGGATAGAGTTCCTTATGAATTTTTCAAGAACGCTTCACACGCCTTATTGAAGAATTTGGCAAGGACGTATTCAAATATATTGCATACAGCCGAAGTACCTGAAACTTTTAAAAAGTGAATTGTTTTCCCAATACACAAAAAAAGGGACGTTAATAATGTAGAAAACTATAGGGGTATTTCATTTTTAAATGTGATCGCAAAAATATTTACTGGCATCATACTTAAAGGGCTTGAATTGTGGGTAGATCAGAATAAATTGCTTAACGAATTTCAAGCTGGATTTAGAGCGAGCTATTCTACTATAGATCACATTTTTACCATTCAAAATATTGTGGACTATTACGCTGAAAATGGAAAAAAGTATGTAATATTCATTGACTTTAAAGCGGCTTTTGATAGTATTGATCGAAGAGCATTGTTCTATAAATTAAATCAAATGGGCTCATCATCTAAGATTTCAAAAGTCATACAGAAACTTTATGACAATACTATGTCAGCGGTATGGGATGGTGAAAAAATGTCAGAGTGGTTTGAAACTAAAAGTGGAGTGCGTCAAGGATGTCTTTTATCTCCTTTGCTGTTCGCACTTTTCGTCAACTATATAGTTGACGCATTACCAAATGGTATCAAAATAGCAGGTCTTGTTATCAAACGCCTCTTATATGCTGATGACGTGGTTTTATTCGCGGGATTCAGCTTATGATAAATCGGCTGCATAGTTATTGTAAATTGTGGAATCTTGTAATAAATATATCAAAATCTAAGGTTATGATTTTTAGAACAGGACGAGGAACGTCACAGCAGAAATGAAAGGTGGTTTCTGAATGGGGAAAGTATTTAAGTCGTGAATGAATTCACTTACTTGGGAATGATGTTTACACCCCAGCTTAACCTAAAAAAACACTTTCAAACCAAACTGAAAAACTCACTATCTGCTATAAACTCAACCTGGAGAAACTTGATCAGTAACAAAAATGTTACCATAGTGTTAAATTTAGAGTATTTGATGCTGCTTTGAGATCTATAATGACTTATGGATCTCAAGTATGGGGGTAACAACAATATGATGAGGTTGAAAAACTGCAACGCTTCTTTTGAAAAAAAAACATTTATATGACCACAATCAACCCCTATTTACATGCTCCTGCTGGAAACAGGTCTTCCACCAATTTTTATTTTCACCCTGAAAATGCACTTTGAGTATGTTACTAAAGTACTCTCTTATGATGTCACTCGGTTGCCAAGTTGCCAAAAAAATTAGCGATATACAGTATTCAAAAAAACATTAGCTGGTTTAAGAGATGGGAAGATATAAACATATTGAGCGGTGTTTCAGTTCATTCGTGGGAGATACTAAATGGAGGTGTGAGGGATAAGTTCAAATGCATTCTTGAAAAACTCGTTATGAAAATAAGATCCGATCTAATTGAAGAAGCCAGGGGCTCATCGCGTAGATCTTTATATCCAAAGCTAGAATATAATCTGAGCGATCTCAACTATTTCACAGACAAAATAAGCTTATATGAGATATCTATAATTTTTCGCATAAGGGGAGAGCTTCTTAACTTAAATTATAGGCTATATTTTAGGGATCGAGAAATATTCTGCTCGCTTTGCAATCTACAAGAACAAGAAAACTCGTATAACTTTCTATCAATATGCCCTATTTAAAAAGAAATAAGATTTGTATATTTTGAAAAGACAACATTAAGCGAATCAGATTCCATAAACATTTTAAATGGAAATAATTGGAAATGTCTTGCCCAATACTGCATTGAAGCCTTTAACTATAGAAAAGATATTATAAATTACTAAAAGATTTGAACCCAAAAAGAAAAAAAAAAAAAAAAAAAAACAAACAATCCATTTTTGTAATGCCATTTAATTGATTTATTAAAAAAAAACTAAAATTAAAAAATATGAGAAAAAAAAAAATAAAGATCAAAACAAAATTTATTGTAGGTACATATATAGATATAACATGTATAAATCCAAACATTAATTTAAATTTGTAATACATTATTATTAAGCTTGCATGTAGTTGGCCCACCAACTATTGAGTTGAGCTAGACTGTTAATTGCCATCGTTTGTACGTCGTTTGTCTACGTTTGTACAAGTTGCAAACACTCACCGTTTTTTTTTTATATAGCCACTTCAAATAAATTTACGGAGTTTGGCCCACCAACTATAACGCTCCAGACATCTGGAAATGCAGTTCGATAGATAATCGTTTGTCTATGTTTGTCTTTTTTTTTTCGTTTGTGCATCTACTGTGGGACCTAACGTGAGCCAAACACTTACAATCTTTCAAACTAATCGTGCCATTTACATAACTTAATCGAATCAAGATTTTATGTTTTCTGTGGGCAAATATTCTACAATATTTTCTTATCAGCAAGACACCTACAGCGAGGCCTTACATCACCTTAAAACTGTCAAAATAATAATTCTTTGTTACTAAAACGTGATTTTTTCGCTTATTTTAGCTGTTTTTAAATGTCTGGCTGATGAATACGCTCCACTGTAGATGTATAGCTGATGGGGAATTATTTTTAAACAGTTGCCCATAAAACATATAAATATTAGCTTTAAAACTACAGCGTAAATGGCACGATTAGTTCGACATATTTTAAGTGTCTGGCGCACGTTAGGCGCCACTGTAGATTTCTGGAAAGTGTCCAATAAACTTAATGACACCATCCCCTAACACACATCAAAAATTCAGCTTTGATAAAATAACCCAATGTTGCAACATTTGTATGCAACTTTTACACTCGCTACCTCTTTATTACACCCGGATTGAAGATTCTTAGTATCCATTTGTTCTTAGCTACCATAGCATCTGTTCGCAGAAAAAATATTAGCTTTGATAAAATGACGTATGTCTGGCGGGCCTGGGCTCTTAGTCTATTAGGTAGGTACTCAACAATTTTGGAACTACCTATCAATATCTATAATAGGCATGTATAGGTATTGGTACCTATAGTTACTTTCTATTTCATTAAAAGCGTTAAGCCGACGGCAAAATTCAAGTTAATGAATAAGTACCTATAGAATTAGAATTATTTTTCTTTGCTTTTTTTAAATTATTTTAACTGAATAAATAATACTCAAGGTGTAACTTAAGTCTTTCTAAATGCAGCCTACATGCAGGGCACTCCTTAAAAAGAATAGACAAAAAAGAACAAAGTCTTAATTATCGCAATTTCGCATACAAGTTGAAACTGTGGATACCCAAATAAAAGAGAATGCTGTTGGTGGGCCAACTGCATGTCCCAAAAAAAGTAATAATTAATTAAAAATAGAAATAAATACAAATTAAAAAAATTGACAGGATGAAAAAGCATAATAAAAAAGAGACAAACGAATGCATATGTTTTAAAATTTTAATAAAATTTGATTAAAAAAAATTTTGTTGTCAAACAAATTTGTGACGTATACAAACGAAAAAAAAAAGACAAACGATAATCGAAAATATTTCGTTCTAATAATCAATAGTTTGTCCGAAAATCGTATTTTTCGGAGACGAGACCGAGACGAGACTTATTTATACGAGACCGACACGAGACCGAGACGAGACTGAACATTTTCAATTTTAACGAGACCGAGACGAGACGAGACCTGCAAAAGTCTAGTAGAGTCTCGTCTCGTGGCCAGCCCTACTTAGCTGTGTTTCCTCTTGATCCTTTATATATTTTGGCCTGTGTTTTAAGCTAAATTTAATGAGATCAAAATAATCCCACAACGACTACCCAAAAGTGAAGTAATTGTTTAAGGATGATTATTTTTTCAGTTGGCAGTGAATGAAACATTTGTTTCGAGAACCCATTCTCCCTTAAATCAATATTTTCTAAACATATCTTCAAGTAGCTACTTCCTATATTATTCATTCTTTTTGTGTTTACCTAAGAAATGCTTATTCTTATACAAATACATAACTTGTTTATTTTTATTTTAAAATAAGTTATTATTTAAAATTGAGGCATTTACATATTTACATAAACAAAAACATATATCTACATGATTTTAAACAAATTTGATTATTCATGTTTCCACATCGCTAAGCTTGATTTTGTATTCTTAAGTAGAGAAAGAAAGGAAAATATGTACAGGAAATATTTATGTTACCAACCGCTTTCATCAAAACTTTTCCAAGAATTTTAAATAAATTAACACAAATAAAAGGATATTTTATGTTTATGTTTAAATTTTGTTCATCCTTTTTATTCATGTACAATTATACGGAAACCCGCATTATTTCTAAGAATATTATTTAGATAGGAATTGAATTTCCGGTTCATTAAGATTTTGTTTCAAAACAAATAAATACCATTTATACCAACATAAACACAAACAAGTAAACAAGTAAACAAGTATAGAAATATAATATTATATGTCACAACATAGACATGCATAATGTTATGTGGGTTTCTGGTTTCTTCCCTCTTATAAACACAGTTAAGGAACTACGAGCGTAATTTGATGTTATCATTTCTTGTTCTTTCTTTGATAATTGATGTTGACACATCAACTTAATGCCACAAATTTTGCTACACTTAGGCATATAGTTGGTATATGTAATTGGCATTTTTTTTTTGTTTTGCTCAGACGAATTTGTTGAATCGACCACGAACTAAAATTATTAGTCCCTTAACAATCTATTTGCCTCGATTTAAGTGTAATCAAGTTGTCAAAGTATGAAACTGATTTTAGGTGCTAGTACAAATTTCTTTCCGTTTTCTTTTTTTTGTTTGTATTTACTATATTATTAAAGGACGATTTCAACTCACTTTATAATGCGTGTTTAATAATGTACTTGCAATAAAGTTAAAACCGTCAAATCCTGATTGATCATAGGCCAGGGGTGAACTGGGGCTCAAAGGGCCACAAATTAAAACATATTGATAAAATTATTTAAAACAGATAGATAAAGTGTCTAACACATACATAAATATAAAGAAAATGGCGCAAAATTTTAAACAACCTATTGTTAAGGGCTTAACATTTTACTAGTTAACAATTTCTTAAATATTTAGCAATTTACTATCTATTCCAACATTTTAAACCTTTTGCTAACTAGTACACTGCATTTGTAGGGTTTGAATTTGATGAACACAATTATTGTTTTTATGCGTTGTAAATTAATTATATGTTGATGGAAACCCATCATGAGCTTGAAATAAGTATACGATATTTATATTTTTATCATATTAACTTCATAATTTACAAAAAAAAAGGAAAAACAGCAAAAAAAGGTGGGTACCAGCAGGACTCGAACCTGGAACATTCGGGTTTTCTCATATGGATTTAGTACGATTCTAAAAAGATAAAATAGCCAGTTCGTGATTTTAACTTTAGTAAAATGTTAGGGGATAGTACGATGCTAAACTCGTTTAAAATTAGCAAAACACAATTTTTAACCTAGTATCGTACTAAAAATTATTTAACATCGTACTAAATCGTCTCTTCGTCAATCTCTTTCAAAACTCTACGTCCGTAAAGTTGGTTCCCAAATTTCCAAAAAATTGTGTCTTTTTTAAATAGTCATAGTTCATGGTAACCTTGGCCAAAAATAGAAAAAAACTATGATGGGTATAAACTTCATGCGGCCTTGTTTTTTTCACGAAAAAGAGTTCGGTTCTTGATGAAAAGTTTTGGAGCTCTCAATTGGTTTTTGGAAATAGTTCTTCAAAATTAGAATTTAGAAAAATTACCAATGCTTTGGGGGCCAACGTCACACTTAGTTTTTTTCTTCACAGATTTCTCTGATAATTTTGAGGTTCTTCCATATTACTCTACTTAAAATATTTGATATTTAAAATTAATAATAAACTTTGAACTTGGCGTAATTTTAGATCTCACTACTTTTTACGGCTGACTTAGTTACTCAAAGGTTTTTGTATATATAGAAGAACTTGGCTCCTTTTTTAAAATGTATGTTTTTGGTGTGATTTCACTACTTTTTGCAAAGATGCTTTTTATCAGGAAAAGTGGGTGGATGAAACGCATGCAATAGTTCATGATTTTAACATTTTCTTTGTATACACTGAAAACTAACCACTTTACCAAATTTCATAATCCAGCACAAATCGGATGTGCTCTCAATATATTTATTATTAATTCGGTGAAAATGGGTGGTTGCCACGCCCACTGAATGTAAAATCTCACAGTTTTAATTTACGCTTTGCTTGCATGTCAAGTCCTATCGCTCTCCCAAATTTCATCACTCTACGACCATCAGAAGTTCTCTACATAGTTGATATCAATTCTGAGAATATGAGCGGGTGCCACGCCCCTGAATGGATAACTTAAAATTTTCCAATACCTACTTTGTGTTGGCCACATGATTTACCCGACTACCAAATCAAAGGGCACGGTAGTGCCCAGCCAAGTTCTGGCACTACACCCTTTTTACAGGACCAAACTCAGGCGATTTTCGACCCCCCTCTAACTTCAGTACCAATAAAGTCGGAAACTTCAAACAGCATTCAATTTAAGTCAGTGATCATTAAATAACAGATTTCTCTGATAATTTTGAGGTTCTTCCTTATAACTCTACTTAAAATATTTGATTATTAACATTCATAAATTTAGAACTTGGCGTACTTTTAGATTTCATTACTTTTAACGGCTGACTTGTTACGCAAAGGTTTTTGTATATAGAAGAACTTGGCTAATTTTGTAACCTTTATGTTTTTGTTGTTTTTTTTTATTCTGCAACAATCCGAAGTGCTCCATATAATTGATATCAATTCTGCAAAACTGGGTGGATGCCACGCCCCCTGAATGAAAAATCTAAAATTTTAAAATGGTTCATTTGTCTGCATTTTAAGCCCTACCGCTGTACTAAATTTCATCAATCTACGAGAATTAGAAGTGCTCAAAGTAATTTATATCAATTCTATGAAAATGGGCGGGTACCACGCACCCTGAATGGAAAATCTTTAATTTTGTTTGTGTACACCACAAGACCTACTGTTGTGCGAAATAACAAGATTCTACGATGTCTGGAAGTGCTCCATAACTTTGATGATCTGTCAGTGAGTGAGTGAGCGAGTCGGTTACGGTTTTTGTTATTTTTGCAGTCATATATCTCGGGAACCACTGATGCTAAGGAATTGAAATTTGGTGAGTTGTGTAAACCTGGTGAGCTTAGCAAATGCTGAGAGTTTTAAGTTTTTTACTTTATTTGTACTAAAGTTAGAGGGGGGTCAAACATCGCCTTAGTTTGATCCTGTAAAAAGGATGTAGTGCCAGAACTTGGCTGGGCATTACCGTGCCCTTTGATTATTTATACACTCCCTGTCACTTGTTTGAGGTCACTATTTTCATAAAAGTTTTTTCTCGATAAAAACCTGTAAGCACTATTTTTCCTGGAAATCTTTGATACGTGTGAGTAGGTATATATATTTTGCAATAAAAAAGGATAAAGTTAAAGAGTTAAGTCGGAAAATTCATAGAAATTTCCCAAATTATATGAATGGATTGCAAAAAATGGATATAAAAAGTTTGGTCACTTGATTGGGGCCATTCCAAAAATAGCTTGGCAAAAGTTAACATCGCCAATTTTTTTCAAACAAAAGTTTAAAATATTTAAGAAAAGGATAGAAAACTATATTTTATATATAATATATATAATTTGAAGTTAAAATGGGCTCTGGAAACACGTTGATAATAGCAGAAAGAGGCCCAATAGGTGATTTAAAGGAACTGGGAATCTCAGGTCGAAAAAAAGCTAGGAGACCGAACAGAAGTAAGACCATTGTCAACATTTATCTAGCAGACACTGAAAACTATGGAAAAACAAAAAACAAAAAGGTATGGAAAAAAATGGAGGCGGAACAAGACAGCATACTTAAAGGCACTTATAAAAATGCTGATGCTCCAAATGCATTTGATAAACAAATAACATATCTCGATCTGTGACGTCAGTGGTCTACAGCGGTGGAGTGCGTAGTGCACACGACTGTTAAAACTGAGCAAATCTGATATGCGTGGGTTTGAATCCTATGGTGTGCATACAAAGTTTTTCAAATAAAATTGGATTAAAGCTCAGCACCATAAAAAAGGAGACTGATGAGTGCAAAAGTGGCAAAGCACGAAATAGCTATATCTCCAGTCAAACAATTGGTGGTAGCGCCTTTAAGTTGTTGTTGTTGTTCAAGTATTCAATGAAATTGACGGAATAAAGAATGGTCAAGCCTAATAAGCTGACATTCTAGTACTAATAGTACAATAATAACAATAATAAAAAAACAAAAAGGACAAAAGCGACTCATTAAGCGGATAGCTTCAAATTCCACACTATCAGAGCCTAAAATAAGGTCAAAAAGTGGGGTATGAGCCAGTATTTCGACGGTTTTAAGTATAATTAAAACCAGTGGTACTCAAAAGGCCTCCAAGAGTCAAAAAAGAAATCGGTTCTACGGCAGCTACATACATAAGGAACTACGGATGAATTTCGCCAGGAATCATGTTGCCTGTAGAAACGCATGGAAAAGGGTGTTTTTTCAGGTGAAAGTTTAATCTTGACGGACGCGATGGTTACAACTTTAATTTTCACGATTAAAGAAAAGAAGAACTTATTTTGTCAAGACATCACAGTCATACATCAGGTGTTATGGTGTGGGGAGCTATCATCTATTATGGAACATTTAAATTGGAATTTATAACTACAACAATGAACGGAAATAGTTACAAATGCCTGCTGTAACGAGTATTTCGAAAGCTAAAGAATATTCTGGAACCTCTACCTTGGATATTTCAACAAGAAAACGTCCCTATCCATCCTGGATTTAGTTGGAAAACGTTGGACTTTTACCATGGCCACCCTATTCACCGGACTCAAACATCATCGAAAACGTATGGGCCTGGCTATCTCGAAAATTTTTTGATGCTGGTAGACAGTAGGGAGATAAGGACGTCTTGGTCGAAGCTAACTGCGATGCCTGGAGCCAGATTTCACTGGATTATTCAAAAAAAAATGTATTATTTAATTCCAAACCATCTTATAGAGGTAATTTCAAAAAATCGCGGTCATACTCATTATTAATTGACAAAAAAATAAAACATTAATGTTTAAAAACCAAAAAAAGTAATTATTTTTATAGTTTTGTTCTTTTTTTATAAAATTTTTCAAGTGGCCTCAATCAAGTGACGCATTTTTTTAATACCCATTTTTGAAGTCCATTCTTATAATTTGTGAAATTCCTATGGAATTTCCAATTTACCCCTTTAAATGTATACTTTTTTATTGCAAAATATAATTACCTACTCACAGGTATCAAACATTTCCAGGAAAAATATTTCCTACAGGTATGTATCGAGAAAAAACTGTTGTGAAAATAGTGGCCTCAAACAAGTGACAGGAAGTGTACGTTTCGACAGTGCAATATTCATATTTTTTCCTAAAAGACACCACTTGTCCTTGATTTATCTGGCCTCCACTTTCGTCTCAAACACCAAACAAAATCAACAAAGGAAACAGGCGTCCATTGTCTAATACTGCCAGCTTCAGTTTTGGAATTCTAGTTTATAGAAATGGCAATTTGTCGTCTCCAACTTGTGTATTTGTATGAAATTTGAAGGAAATTTACAAACAAAATGGAAATTAGGCGCGAAAAAAGAATTAATTGGGAGAATTGTATGGGTTGGTTTGAATTTGTTGTTCGGAATATTATACTTGAAAAAGAAGTGATCTCATTTTTAAAGTTGGCATTTTTCTGAGAAGTCGGAAGCTTCTGATATAGAGCTGCAGATTTTTGAGGTTCGGGTTTCTTTTCTCATCATTTTCATTGTTTTAGAAACAGAAATCCTTTTCTAGACATCGTATAATAAATCTGGATACACGTTTTTTTTTAAATTATATCTTGCTTAATTTTTGCGGTCAAAACAAAATTTTTTTTTTTAAAGAGGCATTTTAGAAATTTCCAGCGTTTTGTGGATCAAGTAAGGCTCAAAGCTCAACTATGGTTTTTGTTTAAGTTTTCCAAAGGATTTTTGGGTGCCAATTTTCGGTCCTTACAACTCAAAATTCATTGTAGGTCCTCTAACAGAGCTGTAGGGGCATCCATAAAAGCTGTGGGGCCTCCAATAGAACTGTAGAGGCCTCCAACAGAGCTCAAGGGTCCTCCAAAAAATGTGTAATGGTCGCAAACTAAGATCTAGGGCCTCTGACAGAGATGTTGAGCCCTCCAAAAGAGATGTAGGGCCTCCAACAGAGCTCTAGAGGCGTACAACAAAGCTCTATGGACCTTTAAAAAATGTATAATGCCTTCCAAATGAGCTCTAGAGCCTCTAACAGAGCTGTAGAGACCTCGGACAGATCTGTAGAGCTTCCAGCATAGCTTAACAGTCCTCCAACAGAGCTCTATGGACCTTTATGAAATGTGTAATGGCTTCCAAATGAATTCTGAACCTCTAACCGAGCTGTAGAGACCTCGAAGAGATCTGTAGAGCCTCCAGCAAAGTTCTAGGATCATTCAAAAAAGGTGTAGGAGCCCGCTACTGAGATCTAGGGCCTCTCTGAAATGAAGTAATGGCTTCCAAATGAATTCTGAACCTCTAATAGAGCTGTAGAGACCTCGAAGAGATCAGTAGAGCCTCCAGCAAAGTTCTAGGATCTTTCAAAAAAGGTGTAGGAGCCCGCTACTGAGATCTAGGGCCTCTTTGAAATGAAGTAAAGGGTTCTCCAAAAGAGCTGTAGAGGTCTCCCAATATCCCTTTGGGGCCACAAGAGCTCTATATTTACTTACTGTGGGAACCCTCAAAATACTAATTTTATAAGAAACTTTTCCCCTCAAAAACAAAAAGTAGTGCAGATGTCTTAATGTACTTTTTGTTTACCCAGGGGCCCACCGGGCAAAATCCAGGTTACCCGAAACGTATAATTCCGGAGTTATTAAAGTAAAAAATAAATAAATAAATTGGGTGGCGCAATGGCTTGTGAAGATACAGGGCCTAGTGACTAACAACTAGCAACCATTCCTGTGTGCGCGTGTCGACAGGAATGGAAGGGACCTACAATTGTACGCCGAGTCCGAACGGCTAGACGAGAAGCTTTTATTCATGACAAGTGATACTATCGGAGGATTTGTCAATTCCTCGCAAGAGGCAGTAGACATGAACAAAAACTTTTTAGGTTTTAGGTGGTAATGATAATAAGGTCCTTAAATATAAGGAACAATTTAGAGAAAATATCACGCTAATACAAGTAATCTTGAAATTGACTGTCTATTATTTTGCACTTTTATGTTTAACTAAATATTCAAACAAATTTACATTTTGCTCTAAATTTTAGACTATCTTACTATTTAAGTGTGATATGTCCACAAACTGAAAAAGAAAAATAAATAAAAAAAAAACAAATTAAAAGAATTCAAAAAATCTTTACTGTTAATCTGAGTTGAGTATCCAACACCGAAAAATTGATACGGATTTAGGTTTTGTGTTGCAGCAGACATTTGACTATATTTCTCGTGAACGATTAAAACAAAAATTATAAAGACCTCTGTTTTTTTTGGTTCAACAGTTTTTAGCTGAGTTATAAGAGAACCTAAGAGATGTACATTTTTTTCCCTTTTAGCCCTCTAGTGAGTTTCTAACTGAAAAGCAATTAAGTAAATAAATCGATTGAAATTGAACACATGAAAACCGAAAGCTTATTAAAGTTTTTATATTTTATACACCTTAAAGTTTTCACTATTTAAGCTTTAATTGTTTTTTCAAAACGATATTACATAAATAAACGCGATACACACAAAAACATAAAACGAAAATAAAAACAGTTAAAACACGCACCTGTATGCATTTCGGGTTGTTTGCAACCCATCGTCAGCATCACCACTGGTCCAGATAGTGCAGATCTTTTGAGAATTAACTTAGATGAGAGAAAACAGAATCAATGATATATTGCCGTTATCAGCATTGATTGCATTTTGGCCTTTCAGTATAAAATAGCTTTCCTATGCATCTAGTTTTCTCTCATCGGTTACTTGTTTTTTTACACGGACATTATTAACGTTTACATTGAAATGGTTTAAATTGGGAACATGTTCGCGATCGCGGAACACTGAGTTTTGTTTTGTTTTATATAGGAACTATGTTCCTTGAACCTTTTTTCTATTGTGCGTTTTGTTTGACCATAATAAACTTTTTCACAGTCTCCGCATTTGATTTTTTTTGAAGTAGATTTTTTAGTTTATTTTTATTTGAAAATATAAGTAGCACAATCAAATTAGACATTGACCCGGACAAAATATTTTACAGGTATATTTTTTAGTGGAAATGTTCAGAACAGTGTCCTTAATCAACTGTTAAAAGTCCCAAGCAATCCGACTTGGGGTACAACCACAATCTTGAAAAAATGCAGCCATCTTGCACTCTTTGTTTGTGGCTTTATCTATGGAACTTGTTGCCCTAGAAAGACCATTCAAGTGACAAATTGACGGGCTTAAATAGCACCAGGAAAGTAAATACAAATTAGTTAAAGGTATTACATGGCTACTGTTTTAAATTAAATGAATTTAACAGACTAAGTTACAGTGCAAATTTGTTAAAATTACCCATGTCCCATAAATATTTATTATAAAGCTGAAATTTTGTGGACATGTTCAGAACAGTACCAACAATCATTTTGTGCAAGCTACCAAAAAATCCCTGTTGGGGTTAGACCACCATTTAAAAAAAATGTTCCATAATCTGTATTTTTCGGTTTTTGGCTATATCTGGGTATCTTGTTGACCTAGAAAGACCATTCAAACGTAAAATGGCCAGGCTTCGACTTCAAAATCAGCGAAGCACACACAAAATTAGAAACAGGTGTTTTATGGCTAAACTGTTTTGAATGAAACTAGGTACTTTTACCGAGTGAAATGCACTACAACTAGATACAAAAGATCAGGACGCTGAAACTTATGTCATTAATGAATCATCTTTCACGCTTTTTATTAATGCGATCAAACCGAAATTATAAACTTCATTCAAGTGAGCTACGGCGCGGCGGGTGCTTGGACAGCTACTCCCATCTCTTCTTTTTTTTCCACGCAATGACAGGTTGTGACACATCATCTGGCTCTCTATCGGAAAGGAAAACTGAGATCTCTTTAAAAGCTCCAAGCAAATGCAGAGTTGCGCGATAGAGTTGCCATTTTCAACAAGCCATATGCCACGCATGCAGAAATCGCAGTGGTAGGAGAGGATTTTCTGCTTTCGCTATATGCATGCTCTATAAGTAGCTCATTAGACATCGAACGATATAAATTGTATATGCGGACTGTTGCCAAGCAGTCGATTAAATCACAATTTGATTTTTCAAGTCTTCCACCAACATCCTCCGCAGCGGAGCAATACTCGTTCAGAGTATATCATCAGGTAGGAATCATAGTCTCTGATGAAATCTAGTGCTTGTTATAAGTCATATTCTGATTTTTACAGTACAAGCCTGGAAAGGTATCCGTTTACCCGCTATGTGGATGGGTGTTAAAAAATGGACGCTTAATACCAGTCCCTTATACGGCCGATCCAGCTCCAGCGGATATTCTTAAAATAATATCATGCAACTGCAAATGCGGATGCGAGCGTAATTGTGCTTGCCGACAAAGTGGCCTTAGCTGCACGGCAATGTGTGGTTATTGCGCCGGTCATCGATGAAGACGACGGTGAAGATATTGCTTGATACGAAGGTAATGATTGTTAAATTGCGGTAATGAGGTGTTTCATTGTTCCGTTACTATTTCCAGATAACGAGCCGAGCAACCGAAGCTGCTGAACAAATTTTAAAATTTGTATCACGATATTTCTTAAATTTCCTTTATTATATTGTTATAATTAATACACTTAAAAAAACTACTCCTGGCATTTTCATATTTGGGTCTTTTTTTTGAAAATTAACACCTATGATTTTTGGTACTGTTCTGAAAATGACCACTAAATTTCAGCTTTAATAAATAGTTCTGGGACATGGGTAATTTTTTTTCAAATTTGCACTTCAATTATTTAATAACTTTATTATAGTAGTTTCATTCAAAACAGTTTAGCCATAAAACACCTGTTACTAATTGTGTGTGTACTTTGCTGATTTTGAAGTCAAAGCCTGGCAATTTTACCTTTGAATGGTCTTTCTAGGACAATAAGATACGCAGATATAGCCAAAAACCGAAAAATACAGATTATGGTAATTTTTTTTTAAATGGTGGTCTAACCCCAACAGGGATTTTTTGGTAGCTTACACAAAATGATTGTTGCTACTGTTCTGAACATGTCCACAAAATTTCAGCTTTATAATAAATATTTATGGGACATGGGTAATTTTTACAAATTTGCCCTGTAACTTAGTCTGTTAAATTCATTAAATTTAAAACATGTATGCCATGTAATACCTTTAACTAATTTGTATTTACTTTCCTGATTCTGGCTATTTAGCCTGTCAATTTGTCACTTGAATGGTCTTTCTAGGGCAACAAGTTCCATAGATATAGCCACAAACAAAGAGTGCAAGATGGCTGCATTTTTTCAAGATTGTGGTTGTACGCCAAGTCGGATTGCTTGGGACTTTTAACAGTTGATTAAGGACACTGTTCTGAACATTTCCACTAAAAAATATACCTGTACAAAATTTTGTCAGCGGGTTAGGGCTTTTTTTTGTCTAATTTGACTGTGGTAAAGGTCAATATTATGGTCATAAAACTTTTTAGAAATTTTGTTTGTAATTTCCGGCACATAACACATAGAAACACGTTTTATTTCACTCTTTTTTGAATTTTGCAAAAATAATATTTACGGGTTTAATTTTTTGATTCTGTTTGAATGTTTTAAAAAAAATTTATCTAATAACTTTAAACTATAGCCGTTCATATCTGCAACTTGTTTGATGTACTCGTATTCCGATTTATAGCTTGCAGCTGATAGGGGTAGTTTACATAATCTATATGCAAGCGAATGAAAAACAGCATGTTAATGTTGGGTCGGACAGTGCGAATCACTCGTAATAACGCGGTGAGTACTTGTGGGCTTGTGAAAAACCGACACATCTATTTTATTTTCCAAAAAACAGATTTTTCCATCTAGCTCTGTTTCAATAGTGAATTTCATTGAACTGAACTGTTCACTTAAAAGAAGTACTATCTACTATATATTTTTTCACTATCGAGAAAACATCATCCACGTAACGACACCAAAACCGCGGTAGTAACTTTTGATTATTAAATTTTATTTCAAACGCTGATATGAAAAGTAATATCTAGTATGTCTTAAAACGACACGTCTGTGAAGTTGGCAGGGTAACTTTCATCTAGAGTAACGGGACCAACGCAGCAATATGCAGTTTTTTTTTTGCATTTATTTTGCATTTCTATTCTCGATTTTGCAGTTCACCAAATAGTGAGTGTAATCGAGTGAGTCACATAGTGTATCTCGAGAACCAAGCATGCTAGAGACTTAAAGTAAGACTCCAAATTTGCAGTTTATTTTGCATTTCAAGAAGTTTTAGTTCCAAATTTGGATGTCCTCAATTTGAAAGAAATTTCATACTGCCTGCTAATTTCACCTCATGCTTAGTTCTCGAGATACCCTCTTACCTAACTTCACTGTAAAGTTAGCAAATTTTTTTCAAATAAAGGACTTCAAAATATGGACCTAAAATTTCTTGTAATGCAAAATAAAATCAAATTTGGAGCCTAATTGCAAATTCCTAGCATGGTTTGTTTTCGAGATACACAATTTGACTTGATAATTTCATATTGAAGTCAATATAAATATATACACTATGTGACTTGCTAACTTTACTGTGAAGGTAGCAGGTCACTATCGATTACATTCACTATTTCGTGAACTGCAAAATCGGGAATAGAAATGCAAAATAAATGCAAACAAACTGCTAATTACTGCGTTGGTCCTGTTACTCTAGGTGGAAGTTGCCCTGACAACTTCACAGACGTCTTAAAGCTGGCATGCAGTTCCAAAAAAATCATCAAGGATTTTTTATTTCATAAAGTCATAAAGTTGTCGAACCCATAACATACATTGTCAATGGCTAGAGCTACAAGAACAAATTCGTGTAACCCAGTGGGTTATTTTATTTTCGCACATATCGATACAAAGTCCACCATGTGACATCTTTTACTTATTATCAAGTTTTTTTTAAGTCGTCAATTTCCTTTTCCTTACAAGTCTCGAACCTCACAAATTGACAAAATTCTTTGTCTTAAATTCAAAATTCTTTAGTCATCGTAAAAATGTAAAAAGGAATACCAAGTTCTTATTAAATTTGAAAAAATCCTTCACCCACAAAAAGTAAGAAGAAAAAATGCCTTTGAATTTCTCTCGAAATATGTACATATGTATGTGATTCACCAAATAATAATGTATATATCGGCCTTTTATACACCCCAGCTACTGTTTTTTTTTTTTTTTACAAAATATAAGAACAAATTCCAAGCGGAGAATAATTGCCGTCAGCTGACATAAGAAACAAAAAAAATTAACTTTTTGAAAATTATTTTAAATTACCCAAATATCAAATTTTTTCTTCATTTCAGGAATTCATCATCCAACTTTATATAAACAAAACCTCTAAATCTTTAACAAAACAACAAAAATAAAGAAGACAACAAAAAAAAAACACATCACAAAATCTTGGTTAAGCCAAGAGTATCCAACAAAAAAAAAAAAAAAAACTTGATTTGTGAATCCTCTTTCACTCTACAAAAAAAAAAAAACTAAACATAAATCCCAGTAATTCTCCAATGATGAGGCTAATTTAATATCAAGCTTACAAATTAATTAATTCTCACCGCCGAGATGATAATAAAAAAATAATAAAACTGAGTTAACTAGAATGAGAAACGAAAGAAACAAGAAGGTCCTCTGGCCAAAAATTAATCATAAGGAAAATATCATCAAAAGACGACGACGCTGCCGCCAGCCGGCCTTCCAAACTTACAGAAAAAGGATTTATTATTTAAGCAAATTAAGTGAACTTAACTGACATCACAAAGGCTAAAGGGGACTACTGTTCATATCGAAGTGATTGTGATTAACACTGGCAGACATGAAGAAATGTTTTCAAAGTTTTCGTCCTCAGAGAATCTCATAGTATCTACAAAGATACTAGACGTAGCTCAGAAAAAGTTTATTAAGTCATTTGTAGCAGATTGTTAATAAAATGACTTCGAAGTCCTTGAATGTCTTCCAATTCGTAGAAATTCAATCAAAGGGACACCATTACGACCTCCAGCACCACCACCAACGACGGCGACAGCCATAATGCCAGCCAACAGCCAACAACAAAAACAACAACAGCAACAACAAAGTACAATCATGACAACGAACGATAGAGTCCTGCAGATGGCAGTTAGTGCTGCCTTAACAATACCTAAGTCCTTAACATATGACCCATCATCATCATCATCATCATCATCATCAGCATCGGTGATGGGTTTAGTGAGCGTTGGTGAACCTAGTCTGTTGCACAGAAGTCTTGTCCATCACCTAACAACACGTTCCTTTAATTCGAATTTTGAGAGCTCATTGTCGTCGTCCTCGGCGTTTTCATCGTCGAGTTCTGTGAATAATTTCACTTCAATTCTAACGAGAGCAACGGCATTGTTAACAACACCTGCACCGATATTGAGAAATACTTCCATCATCAGTGATGGTGGTGGTGTTGGTGACAGTGAGAGGCCCTTAACCCAATTGTATCCTGGGAGTACGTCTTTTATAACGAATCAAAGTTACAATTTAAGTGGTGTGTATATAGAGGAGGAACCAACTGGAGAGTATGTCTTCGATAGGACAGACGTTCGAGTGATATTTATAACTTTGTATACGATGGTCTTTTGTTGCTGTTTTTTTGGTGAGTACGCCGTTGATAATATGGAAGTTTTAAAAAAAAAATATTACGTATACGCCACAGTGTACATTGGCAACATTTTTTTTATCTCGTACCCCTCCCTCCATTTAAACTTCTCACAGAGAATCCCAACAGCGGTAATAAAAAAAAAATAGTACGTATACGCCACAGTGTTTTTATTGACTCCTTTGATTTAATTTGGCTATTTAATATTCTGGAATAAAAAAGAAAGAAAGAAATAATTGCTTTCAGGGGTTTTTGTTATTGAATATGTTTCTGTGCAAGGTAAGCCCTCTTAAGCACACAAAATTCGTTCAAATTCACCCATGCATTACTGAGAGAATGTTCACACTAGTCACATTTCACTATTTGTGACATAACTTAAAAACCAAGCCGAATTTGAGAATTTAACTTATAAATTTTTTTGTTAGAAATTTAATTTTCTATCAATGTGGATGGTTAAAAAAAAAATTAAAAAAATTTAACTAGGAAAATTTAACAAAACTGTACTAAGAAAAAAAATGATATGATTATTTTTGAATGGGTATATTTCCGATAATTTGTATCGTCCGTCATACTAAAGGCCTGATCTTCTTCTTTCTTTCAATGAAATATCACTTGCCCTATCTTTTGCAACAGAAAAAAGTAAATAGTATTTGTGAATAAATTGAAATCAATGATTTTTCGATTATTTTTGGTTGGTTTTTGATTGATTTTCCTTCTTAATTTTTTTTTTATAATTTTATTTAACTTCTATTTTGATAGAAAATCTATTTTCAAACAAAAAGTCAGTCAAGTTAAATTCACAAATTCAGCTTGGCTTTTGAGTTAAATTAAAAAATAGTGGAAAGTGACCTCTCGCTCACCAATGCATGGATGAATTTGAGCGAATTGTTTGTGCTTGAGAAAGCTTGTCTTCTACACAAACTTTTCATAAATAAAATCCCTTGGACCTTTGTTTATCAAATCTATAGTACTGTTGATGTGGATACTCAAAGAAAAATGCCATTTTTTGAGATAAATGATCGGATGTTTATTTCAATGTAAAGAAGAAAGTATGCCATTAATAATGAAAAATAAAATCAGCCAAATGGCCTCTACGGCTACGCTTTTAAACAACAAAATCCTTTTCATGAAATTTTCCATCACCAAAACACAAAGTGGCTGCTGTATGCCCTCAATAGCTTCACGAATTGCATTTTTGAGGTCTTGAATTGATGCTGGGCTGTTGGCCTAGACCTCATCTTTCACGTGGCCTCAAAGGAAGATGTCGGTGTTAAATTACAAGATCTCGGTGGCCAATTGTGATCACCTCTTTGAGAGATAACACGGTCCGAAAACTTTTCCCGTAAAAGATCGATGGTTTCGTTGCTGGTGTGGCACGTTACACCGGCTTGTTGAAAGTAAACGTTGTCCAGATCAACACCATCAAATTCCGGTCATACAAAATTATTAATCATCTCTCGATACCGCAATCGATTCACCGTAGCTGTTGCTCCAGCCTCATTTTTTTAAAAAGTAATGTCCAAGGACTCCGCTGCACCACCACCAGCCTCACCGGTGGATGGAGAGGCTTTTCAACAATAAATCTTGGGTTTTCCGAGCCCCAGATGCGACAACTTTTGATTGTTGACGTAGCCACCGAGGTGGAAATGAGCCTCATCAGTCAAGATGATCTTTCGATGAAATTCATTTTCATGCATTTCAAGGACCAAACAGCAAATACACGACGTTGTTGATGATCGCCCGGCTTGAGTTCTTGTGTCATAAGCCTTAAGACCCTTTATAAGCCTTAAGACCTAAGTCTTTATGCAAAATACGGTGTAACGAAGTTTGTGGAATGCCCAATTCCAATGAACGACGAGGAATGGACAAACCTGGGTTTTCTCCAACACTTTGGGCTACAGCAGCAATATTCTCAGTTGTTCTTGAGTGAAGTGCACGGGTTTTATTCTTTTATCGCCAACAGTTCAAATTTGTCCACCAATTTCTGAATTGCGGTACGACAAGATGCTTCACGAGCGACGACCAAAAAATGTTTTAGTTTTACAACCCGTCTCTGCCAAATTTTGACCATTTTTATAGTGAATTTTAATAATTTTTTGAAGCGTTTATCGTTCCATTTTTATTAATGGCGTAGTTCCTACTTGTCAAAAAATGTCAAAAAAGTGACCACTACCGAAATAGGGGGCTTTTCAAAATAACACCTCTTATTGGAAAACCTTTTACAACAAACTTTTCTAGCTTGTATTGTATTCTTGCTTGTTCGGGGCCGCCGGCCGCCGGCCGCCGGCCGCCGCGCCGCCAACAAAATTCACATCACGTAACGAATTGCTGGCCATAGAGTTCTAGGATGACAAGAATTTAAACATTTTATTTTTTAGTAGGTTCATTAAATTTGCGTGAAAATTTGTGAGAAAATGACCATAACAAAACATGGTCGTTTTGTTATGGTCATTTTCTCACTCCAAATAACTTTTTTTTAAGGTTCAGTCTAAAAGGTTTTTCTTATCGCTCCTCTTCAACAATAAAAAAGAATTTTTGCTGCTGAAAAACAAAAATGTCAATTAATTGTATTGGATGGTCATGACACATTCATGACCATCTTGAACTGGACACGTGTTTGATATCATTTAACAGGAAAGCATTTCACTGTTTTCATTAAGAAATCGATTATTTTGTTTTTGTTTTTTTTCATAGATCAAACAAATTTAGTTTAATCTTAAATGTCAATATTTAAACAAACATCATGCCAAAGCTTAGTGTTATTTTTTTTTTTGTTTTAAATTGAAATATTAACCATCTCAGAGTTTCCCAAAAAACATACAAAAAGGAAATACCTCCTATCAAGAACAAGTGTTCAAACAAAAAAAAAAAAAAAAAAAAAAAAAAAACACCAACTCTCTCTGACTTTTCTGGAAAGGTAATTTTATTTTGTTTTTGTCATCTTCAATTGATTTTTATTTAATTCAAACAGAACAAATCCTTTGGGTTGGTTTAGTTTGGTTTCTTTACAAAATATCTATGTAACTTTTCTCTGAAAGTTATAAAATCACACGAGCCATTTAAACAAATATGCATAAAAATATCATATTGAGAAATTCTTTTTAATAAGAGTCGATTTTTCTAAAGGATTATTTTATAACATTCTAAATTGACTGAATCAAGTTCAACAATTTCTATCAATTTACCAAAAAATAAAAAAAAATCTTTTGAAAGTTTGGCATTTCAGAATTTTTTAAATTACTTAAAACAGTGATTTCTAGAATTTCAGTTCTTGTCAAAGTTATTTTCACAACAAAATGTTAAAAAGTAATTTAACATGTGACAAAGTCAAAGAACCCACCTTTTTATAATCCCCAGAGGTTGAGTTAATTTGTGTCTTATTTGAAATGACATTTTGTATTGAAGATTTTAAAATAAATGTTTAAATAAAGATACTTTTCAAAAATAGATAAATGACTGACTTAAATGGGAGAATGTCGCTATTACGGTTAAATAAATTTCTAAAGATGAATTTACACGAAGAAGTCAGGTTCGTTCAGAAAGTGTAGACATATTTCTAATGAAATAATGAAACAAAGGTTCTGAATTCAAAAAACTAATTTCTAAAAATATCTCAAACATTGTTGAAGTTAAATTAAAAAAAAAAATAAATAAAATACAGCAAGTTATTATTATTTTAACTATAACAATTAAGTTTAATTAGCTTTAAGAGTAAGGTTACGCAAAGTATGGCAAATTTGCCAATTTAAGGGGAGGAAAAAAATATCAAAAAAATTTATTATTTCAATTATTTCTTATGTTTTTTTTGCAGAGCTGTATCTTTGTAAAAAGTGGCGCATAAAAATGAAACAATTAATTTTCTTGCAGATTATTTTTTTTTTTTAAAGATATTTGTTTTTGAGCAACCATATAAGAGATAGGACTAAACAAACATTTTCTTTTTTTTTTAGGAGTGTCATTTTCTTGGAATTTTTGTATGGCTCCATATTACATACAATTTTCAAAAAGGCTACATGAAATTTGGTCCCAATAAAATATGGCCCCAAACATGAATAGAAAAATGGCCCCAAAAATTTATATGAGAAACAACAAAAACAAAAAAAAGCTTAAAATTTGCAAATTGAGTTAATTTTTCACGATTTTGGTGAGTTTTTTCATTTTTAATTTTTGTGTGAAATTTCATTATGAAAAATGGCAACAAACTTTTATTCTTAAACCCAAATACTTTAGCAATAAAAACTTTTCAAAATCACTTTTCATATAACTTGGTAACTCTTATTTTAATACACTTAAAAGGTTGAATCTTGTTGTATTTTTGTCAAAACCATAATAAATATTAAATACAAATGCTCGGCATTTCTTGAAAGAAATTGATAGTTTTTGAAAAGTTTAGAAAAAAAAAATGAATTTTGCCTGAGTTCAAATTAAGAGTTTTTCTTAAAAAAAATCCTTTAACTCTCAAAGTACAAGTATGTAGCTTACTAAAAAAATTAAGCTTTGTCAAATTTTAAATTAATTTAAATTACATTTTTGGCGTTAGGCAATAACGCCCAAGGCAAAAGCGCCCAAATCGATTTGGAATTATCGCCCAAAAAAATTCTGAAGAAATTATTGTTGTATTTTTGTTTCCAGTTTTTGGCGTTTTTGCTATATTTATCTAGATGAAACAACGCCCAAAATTTTATGTTCAAATAGACAAACTGGAAATAAGGCCCAACAAAATGAAAATATTGCCAAAAACAATTACAGAACAATGAAGTTACGCCCAAATATAAGGAAATATCGCCCACACCCAGAGAAATATTTCGTAAAATCACTATACTTTCGTAAATCTCTTATTCGTTTAATGTACGAAATTTTGTACACTGAACTAAAGTATTGTAGTTAAAATAAGTTGAAAACAATTCTGTGTTACAAACATTTTATAAAATCCACGGTAGCACCTTCGTAAACTTCTTCTCAAGAATTTTTAGTAAACTGTACAAAAAAATTAGTTCAGTCTACTAAACGTATACAAAACAATGCCAACGACCGATAATAGCTCTTCTGTTCTTATTTCCTTTCATAAAATAACAAAAATTTTGTGAATTTATCAAAACTTTATTTATTTTCATTCTATTAACCTACATGTTGGTAGGCGAATGCTTTTGGTTATACCTATGTTCGTAATTCGTAAGATTACAAATATTTTGTGAAACTATAGAAGAAATCGTTGTACTCTATCGTCTATGTAAATAGGAGCGTACTTTTGATTTTTTTTCCTATTATGAACTATTGTGCTTACAAATATTTCGTAAAATTACAAATCACTTGTAAATTTAAAGTAAAAATCTTCATTTAGATTATCAATACATATTTCGATAGTATATATAGGTAACTTATAATGTTAGTTTGTGTACATAGTCTTATTTTATTCACAAAATGTTTTGTAATCTTTAGTTAACTGGAAGACAGTTAAGTATCCGATGAAGGGTGGGTATGAATGTTGTTCATCATTTGTGTTTTAAACGTAGAAATGTTTGCATTTTGATGACTTGAAAACAAATTGCGTTGCGTCTTTGTCAAACGGTTTAGTTTTCCCATTAAACAAAAATGTATTAAACAAAAAAGTGCAACAACCAGGCCTTTCAATTTAAAATGAGAATTTCCAGAAATAGTGTTCAATAAGGTAAAATGCGGAAACTATACCTTAGCTTGAAAGTGATTTTTAACTGTTCCTGTTCGTTGTATTTGTGTGAAATCGAAATCAGCAAGTGCAACAAAATAAGTTTTACTCACATAATAAAAAATAATTTAAAAAACTATCTTTACCTCAAAAGCAAGCAATACAGATGTTTTTTGGAAAACCTAATTTTGCAAAAATATTTATAATAATTTAAAAGAAGCAAAGGCTAAATTTTTGAAATTTTTATATTTATTTAACACAAAATTTTGGTTGTTACTTAATAAATTGAAACTAAACAAATCAAGCTTATTGTGTTAGTTAAGAAATTGTGTGTACCCTTACCAGTCTTACATTGGAAAACATCGATATTTATTATCACCGCATTATATTTCTTGTGAACAGGTAAGTGAATTCGATACCTACTTTCAATTCAATAATTTTACAATCAATAATTTTAAATATATTTCTGTGACAAGTCGATTTCTTACCAAAAACCTGAGATTGTAGCTAACACGGAAGATAGTACAGTCAACGAAGGAATTTCGCTTGCAAAAAATAGTGCTCTCGAGATTATTTTTTTATATGGTAGAGGATACCCCCAGGTATGACATACCCAAAGTCCTAAGCCCAGGGCCGCGAGCTAAGCTGAGGAGGGGGGGTTAAAGGTACCCCTTTTTAGATTTTCGTTAATATTTTCACAACCTAGCATATTAGCGGAAAAGTCTATACTACAAAATTAGAGACAAATAAATTGTCTATAAAAAAAAGTTATGTTCATATTTTTGCTAGGGTTAATAATAAGGGAAATGCGGGGGGTAGAAAAGTCAACAAATCTGAAAAAAACTGTTATTGTTTTAGATATTGAATGTTTTCTGACCAATGTAATTGGAAAAAAGAAAGAAGGTAAATACACATTCATTCACTGTTATTTCATCATGTCATGAGGCTGAGAGTGGATTTCAAATTTATTTTTTTTTTATATATCCGAAACTTAAAGAAAAAGGTGATGTTTACTAAATTAGGCAAAATTTAATTAGCAAGAGTTGTTTTCATACGGCGCCAAAAACTGATAACGTTTTTTTTTAAAGGAACACAATACTAATTTTATTTGCCGTAGAGGGGGGTTCTTTCTCCCCCCCTTTTAGAAGGAGGGGCATTTTTTTAAAATAATATTAAAAATCAACGGCAACATTTACAAAACCTGGTCCTCCTGTACAGGACTTGCACGAGGACACAGAAGACCTGAACAGTGATGACGACATAAGTGGACAATTTAATAATCATGATGATCACAGTCATGATGTGTTTTAAAATAAAAATTGCTTCTAGAAAAAAAATAAACATAACTTTTATTTGTAGGATTTTAATTTTCTTTCACTTTGTCACATAAAGTTTTCCAAATATTGAAGAAAAACTACAAAAGGGGACATTTACCCCCACCCCTACCTAAAGCTTGCGGCCCCGGGCTTGGGACTTTGAGTATGTTGTACTTAAGGATCAGCTCTACCAGTAAAACAGTACCTTGGGTGGCTTGCTTCGAAGGTTCATATATAATTGATTCATTCTTTCCCTTACACATACTACCCAGTATAGTAATTAATAATAATAAAAATTATACAAAAAAAAAAAAAAACATCAAAAAAATTGTCGTTGCAACTTTCAATTTTCTCAAAAACTGGGAGACATAGAACCATTTCGCTTTCAGTTTTCAATTAGGAATTATTAGGAGTAGTGAATAATAAAAGCCAATTTAGCATTTTATTTGCCCATTTAAAAAAAAAAATCAAAAACTAAATTTAAATATTTTTTTTTTAAATTTTGAGTTTGAAAGTAATTGAAAAAAAAACTATGGACACAAATAACCTGATTTTTATATCAAATAGAAGAACGGAGTTCTGGCTTTCAGAAAAGGTAATTTTTTGTTTTGTAAGTGTTGCCGTTGATTTTTAATATTATTTAAAAAAAAATGCCCCTCCTTCTAAAAGGGGGGGAGAAAGAACCCCCTCTACGGCAAATAAAATTAGTATTGTGTTCCTTTAAAAAAAACGTTATCAGTTTTTGGCGCCGTATGAAAACAACTCTTGCTAATTAAATTTTGCCTAATTTAGTAAACATCACCTTTTTCTTAAAGTTTCGGATATATAGAAAAAAAAATAAATTTGAAATCCACTCTTAGCCTCATGACATGATGAAATAACAGTGAATAAATGTGTATTTACCTTCTTTCTTTTTTCCAAGTACATTGGTCAGAAAACATTCAATATCTAAGACAATAACAGTTTTTTTCCGATTTGTTGACTTTTCTACCCCCCGCATTTCCCTTATTATTAACCCTAGCAAAAATATGAACATAACTTTTTTTTATAGACAATTTATTTGTCTCTAATTTTGTAGTATAGACTTTTCCGCTAATATGCTAGGTTGTGAAAATATTAACGAAAATCTAAAAAGGGGTACCTTTAACCCCCCCTCCTCAGCTTAGCTCGCGGTCCGGGGCTTAGGTCTTTGGGTATGTTATACCTGGGGGTATCCTCTACCATATAAAAAAAATAATCTCTAGAGCACTATTTTTTGCATTTATTTTATGCTTTTGAGTCTTCGTTGACTGGGCTAAGAAAAATTAGAGCATAAGTGTTTAAGTACAACTTACATTTTTTTTAAGTTTCGTTTTATCAAATGGCTCTTATAATTTCTTAATTCCATCTGATCACGATCTGCGGCAGAAACTGGATTGCACTTTTTCGAACGTCTTATTTAAAATAATTACAAGCATTTCGTACAATACACAAAAAATATGCAAAAGCATTAAAAAAACACATTTTACTAAATTCTTCGCGCAACTTTTGCAAAAATTCTTTAATATTCACGAATGCAATGTAATCGTCCTTCTCAAATGGATTTCGTGTAATTTACTAATTTTTTCCTGAAAGTTTTGCAAAAATACATAAATTTCGTGATATGAACGAGTGCATTCGTACTATTTAAATGCATTTCGTGTATTTAACTAAATTTTTCTTGAAGGTTTTTCTAAAAAACCAACATTTCGTGATATTTACGAATGCATTCGTACTATTTAAATGCATTTCGTATATTTTACTGAATTTTTCCTAAACGTTTTTCAAAAAAAAAAAAAAAAACATTTCGTTATATGTACGAATTAATTTGGCCTGTTTAAAAGCATTTCGTGTATTTTACTAAATTTTTCTCGAAGGTTTAGCAAAAATACAAAATTGTGGTTACATTCACTACTGAATTTATCCTCTTCCAATATTTCAAATCCAACATTTTCGTAAATTGTACAAACTATTCAAAAAATAATTCGTACAAGCCCCTAAAGTTTTTTTTGTGCATTGCCTCGGTTTATGTTTTTACTTATGTACACATTTGTTTATTTTCATTGAAATTTACGAAAGCCTATTCATGCAGTTTACGGAAAACATTCGTGTTTTTGCACCACGAAAGTTTCGTAAATTGCACGACATTTTTAGTTATATATGTTCACGACACGCACCTGTTTGTATTAAAATTATTTGTCTGAAGTTGTTTGTTTAATTTGAACATTTTTTGTTGTTCTATAGCTGTCTCTTCTCTTCATCTGTCAAACTGGTGCCTGTTCAACCTTAATTTGCTTATTATGTTCTTTGAATCGGCGATGACGTTTTCTTGTATATTTATACTTTAAGCATGCATCGTGTACAAAAAGATAGCCTTTTAAATAATTCACTGCGGTAACTTCAATATATGTACTAATCCTTAAATTTCCATTTAAGCTTTTCAGAAATATAAAATAATTATTAATTAACCACAGCAATTACATTAACAAAACATAAAAAATATAAAAAATTTACTTTGTCATGAAAACAATTAGGGTGTGCTCGAAAATTGCTTCTAAAACAATTTGTAGCTTAATACCAAATTATCATAATAAATCACACCAGCAGCATCAGTATTCTAGCTAAATCATTTATACAGTGTCGGACAAAACAATAGCACTTCTTTTCACTTGGTTACATTTTGTTTCAGTAAATTTCTAAACTTGAATATATTTAAATGAATTTTATTTGGTTAATGAAGGTATACATTAGCTCTTCAATTGCAAATAAAAAAAAATATATTAGCTACAAAGTAAAGGAAATACAACAAATAATTAAAACAATTATTAAAGGCAGCTGCGAAAAAAATAAAGCACGTAATTAAATTCTGTAGTTGTTTTCCAATATTTTGTGTGGGAGCCACTATTTTTGATAACTGATGCTTGACAACTAAGAGGCATTGACTCAGTCAAGTTCTTTATGATTTCCTGGGAGATACTTCTGAGAAATTTCTATTCGAACAACAAGAAAATCCTTGTTTTTGCAGATATCATGTTGAATCTGGCGATCTTCTATCTCCTATAGGGTTTTTGTATGGGGTTGAGGTCAGGTGACTGTGCCGGCCACTTCAAAACGTTGATTTTATTTTTCAAACACCAATTTTGCACTAAATTAGTGGTATGTTTTGGATCGATGTCATATTAGAATGTCTATTTTAGGGGCATTTCTACTCCTACGTGTGACAGCATGATGTTTTGAAGAATTTCAACGTACACAAAACGATCCATTCTACCATATATGTTATAGTCTAAGAGCCCACAGCAGATTTGGCGTACGAAAATGAACCAAAAAAAAATTATATGAGTCGAAAGGTGTATTAAGGCTGATAAAATAAATGCAAGTCTTGCAGTCCCTGGTGGCGGCTGTTAGGTGGGAGGGGCAATTTTCTAAAAAAATGACTTAAAACAGAAAAAAAATTATTAAAAAACAACGGTAACATTTGCAATGCCCTGTTATATTTTCATGAAAGGCCAGAAGTCCTTTCTTTCATTTCCTTTTCAAATAAAGTTCTTTTAATGAATAACTTTTGAAATATTAATGTTTGAACCCAAAATTTTGAAAAAAAAAAAATAAAACAATGGTAAAAAATACTTTTTCGCAAAATTTCACGTAATTAAGTACAACTTTTGTTTCCAAAATTCAATGCCCTTATCAATTTGTAGTCAAAAACTGAAAACCGGATGGTTCTAGGACTTTTACTTTTTAAGATATTAAAAGGTAAATAAACCAGCTTTCTCATAAAATTAAGACAAATCGGGCTAAGATATCATTTCAGCAACCAGTTAAAATAGGAAAAACATGCGGAAAAAAATTCTTACATTTTTGAAACTTGGTGGGAATATCGGATTAACCACAAGAATAAAGAATCAAAAGAGTCCATAAAAATATCTGAATCCAACGGGTGTTTTTTGAAGGGGGAAATGGAGAGGTATGACTTATCGAAATTAAAAATTATGTTGATATCTTTTTAATATTATCTTTTTAATATTATATAATATTTAATATTTTAATATCTTAAAAAGTCAAAGTTATAAAACAATCCGGTTTTCAGTTTTTGACTAAAAATTAATAAGGGCATTGAATTTTGAAAACAAAAATAATACTTAATTACGTGAAATTTTGCGAAAAAAATATTTTTTACCATTTTCTTAATTTTTTTTCAAAATTTTGAGTTCAAAAATTAATATTTCAAAAACTATTCATTGAAAGAACTTTATTTAAAAAGGAAATGAATGAAGGGACTTCTGGCCTTTCATGAAAATATAACAGGGCATTGTAAATGTTACCGTTGTTTTTTAATATTTTTTTTTCTGTTTTAAGTCAATTTTTTAGAAAAGACTTGCATTTATTTTATCAGCCTTAATACACCTTTCGACTCATATAATTTTTTTTTGGTTCACTTTCGTACGCCAAATCTGCTGTTGGGCTCTTGGTCTATTATGAGTTGGGCCGATTCTTTGACTAGCAGACTAAAACATTTCCTCCTCCCTGGTTTATTGTGCCTAATGTATACCTACAACAAATAACACATCTCGACCTGTGACGTCGGTGAGTGGTGTAAAGCGGTGGAGTGCGTAGTGCACACGACTGCTAAGACTGAGCAAATCTGATATGCGTGGGTTCGAATCCTATGGTGTGCATAAAAAGTTTTTCAAATAAAATTGGATTTAAGCTCAGCACCACAAAAAGGAGACTGATGAGTGCAAAAGTGGCAAAGCACGAAATAGCTATATCTCCAGCCAAACAATTAGTGGTAGCGCCTTTAAGTTGTTGTTGTTGTTCAAAAATTCAATAAAAATTCTTAAAATATATTCACTTTTAGAAATTTACTGAAACAAAATGTAACCAAGTCAAAAGGAGTGCTATTGTTTTGTTCGACACTGTACGTACCTAGCAAATTCCCATTTGAAAATTGAAAGCATCAGAAGTACCCATCCTCTTGTGCTCTTCAAATAGCTTTAGATACTGGAACCTAAAAGTAGAGAAAGCGATGTAGGTATGTGTGTTTGAACATTACAACGAATAATTTGAAAGCATCCTCTTTCTCATGGTCTGTCTGATTGATGGCGTACGCTATTTGCTAACATTTAATTTTAAAATCCACAAAACCGTGCACTGGATGCACTATAAAGATAATTTTTGTGCATCAAAACGTTGCCACTTCTTGCCACAGCAGCAGCGCGTACTTCACATTTTTAATCGAATCGAGAAAAGGATTTTCACGAGAGTATCTATGTATATAGTCGTCCTTATTTCTATAGCGGTTTGTTTTTGTTATGTTCCTATGTAATTTTTCCAGTTGAATTATATCAAGGGATGTGTAATGGGGATGAAATTTTGTGCGAAATTTTCTAGTTTTTTTTTATTTTTGTAACTCTTTGGTTTTTTTTTGTCTTACGAGTGCCATCTATATATATAAATGTTATAACTCAAACCATTTATCACAATGGCTATAATTGTGTCTGATGACAACCGAAGCGCAAGCAAAAATTTTCTTTCAACTTCTACAAAAAATACATATTTATTTTTTTTTAACACAGAAACGCAGAGACAGCGACAACGAATGATTCTTCCATCACATCCTCCCCCCACACAAAATTAACAGATTAGTATAACACTCCCCACAAAGAATTCTTGTTCAGAGCATAAGACATCATCACAGATTAAGGATAATCATGAGAATAATGCCTGACAGATATTTTAAACACTTCAGAAGCATATTTAGAGCTTAGAATGTGTCTGGGAAATAATACAAATTGAGAAATACAAAACAGCAAAAATGAAACTTTTATGTATTGTGTGGATTTTATGTTGGCAAACCATTACAATTAAATCGGTAATCAAGACTCTCTCTAGACAAGATTACAACTTTCTCTTAAATTCCAAAAGGCAATTTGAAAGTATGTTTTTTGAGGTCGCTATAAAGATTATTTACGACTCGACTGCTGACAAGTATCTTTTATGTTTAAACATAGATCTTTTTTTTTTTTGTTGAAGTTCAGATGATGGGTAATTCTAAGAATAAAAATGAAGATATACATAGCACGTTAACCCTTCGATATTTGGTTTGTGGTTTAACTTTTCAAGTAGCAGAGAATGAAGACAATTTGAGGACTGAGGAAGTCTGTAGGGATTGCCAATTTTATAAAATTAAATAAATTAACTGTTGTGGGTGTTAATTAGGTGATTCATTTGTGGAAAATAAACATCCTGACATGGGAATAGAAGTAAATACATTTGTTTGCATAAAATAATTAGTGCACAAACATTGTCTAAAAAAATATCAAACGCAACTGAATAATGTCATATTTACTTGATCTATAGCATATGGTCGGTGTTCCCATTGGACTGACTCTTTCGACTATTTTTGACTTCTCTGAAATTTATCTTTCTCCCACTTCATGGTTATAAAGAGCGAAAAGTAGTAAATTTTAAAAAAACAAAAATGTTTGGATTTTTGTTGACGATTTCTTTTAAAAATTCCGAGTAGTCAGTCCAATGTGAATGATGCATTTTTACTGAGTTTGCAAAACCACATAGAATATTGTCGCCGGGTAGTTATGCACAGAAAATCGGAAGTCAGACTTAAACCATGGATAACCAGATTTATTCGGAGAAAAATAAAGCTTAAAATAAGCTGCGAACAAAATGCTTTAAGCACCCACTTAATTCTAGGTTGAAAAGTCGTTTCTTAAAGTTAAGTAAAGAACTTAATAAGGAAATTAGATTAAGACGTAATAGATATTTTCGCTTGAACTTACAAAATTCGCTTGGCAATCCTAGAAAAGAATGGAAAGTAATTAATAGCATCATTAATATAAACTCTTCAAGTTCAAATGTTCCAATTCCGATTATACTACATGATAATGGCGTTGATCTGGTAGATCCAACAGTAATTGCCAACGTATTTAGTAACTTTTTTGTTCCATTGGAACTAAGAGAAGAATCTTAGTGTTACCAACACTTTTTGTGATCGTTGCGTTAACTCCACTTTAATTTGAAATACTTCTGACTGTAGGAGCTTCGTATTTGAACCAAAAAATTGGTTTGAAATCTTACAGATCATAAATAAATTAGAAAATTCAAATACATGTGGAGTCGATGGAATTTCTAACATAACCCTTAAAAAAATAGCTCTTAATATTGTTGATGTTTTAGCTTATATTTTTAATTTAAGCGTCATTACTGGAATTTTTGCAGAGAAACTTATGATTGCGCATTTGATTCCTCTTTATAAAAAGGGTAGTAGAAAGGATACAAATAATTATAAACCTATATCTTTACTATCTTCAATTTTTGAAGTTTTCGAAAAAGCCATGAAAAAACCTATGATAAATTATTTAAAAAAAAATAAATTTTTTTAGTCCTAATCAATTTTAGCCCAGTCAAATTAGACAAAAAAAAAAGCCCTAACCCGGACAAAATTTTTAACAGGTATATTTTTTAGTGGAAATGTTCAAAACAGTGTCCTTAGTCAACTGTTAAAAGTCCCAAGCAATCCGGCTTGGCGTACGACCACAATCTTGAAAAAATGCAGCCATCTTGCACTCTTTGTTTGTGGTAGAAAGACCATTCAAGTGACAAATTGACGGGCTTAAATAGCCAAAATCAGGAAAGTAAATATAAATTAGTTAAAGGTATTACATGGTTACTGTTTGAAATTAAATGAATTTAACAGACTAAATTACACTGCAAATTTGAAAAAATTGACCATGTTCCATAAATATTTATTATAAAGATGAAACTTTGTGGATATGTTCAGAACAGTACCAACAATCATTTTGTGCAAGCTACCAAAAAATCCCTATTGGGATTAGACCACAATTAAAAAAAAATTACCATAATCTGTATTTTTCGGTTTTTGGCTATATCTGGGTATCTTATTGTCCTCGAAAGACCATTCAAACGTAAAATGGCCAGGCTGCGACTTCAAAATCTGCGAAGCACACACAAAATTAGGAACAGGTGTTTTATGGCTAAACTGTTTTGAATGAAACTAGGTACTTTAACCGAGTGAAATGCACTACAACTAGATACAAAAGATCAGGACGCTGAAACTTATGTCATAAATGAATCATCTTCCACGCTTTTTATTAATGCGATCAAACCGAATTTATAAACTTCAGTCAAGTGAGCTACGGCGCGGCGGGTGCTTGGACAGCTACTCCCATCTCTTCTTTTTTTCCGAGCAATGACAGGTTGTGACACCACATGTGCTCTCTATCGGAAAGGAAAAGTGAGATCTCTTAAAAAGCTCCAAGCAAATGCAGAGTTGCGCGATAGAGTTGCCATTTTCAACAAGCCAGATCCCACGCATGCAGAAATCGCAGTGGCAGGAGAGATTTTCTGCTTTCGCTATATGGATGCTCTATAAGTAGCTCATTAGACATCGAACGCTATAAATTGTATATGCGCACTGTTGCCAAGCAGTCGATTAAATAACAATTTGATTTTTCAAGTCTTCCACCAACATCCTCCGCAGCGGAGCAACACTCGTTCAGAGTCTATCATCAGGTAGGAATCATAGTCTCTGAAATCTAGTGCTTGTTATAATTCAGATTCTGATTTTTAAGGTACAAGCCTGGAAAGGTATACGTTTACCCGTGACGCTATGGGGATGGGCGTTAAAAAATGGACGCTTAATACCAGTCCCTTCTACGGCTGATCCAGCTCCAGCGGATATTCTTAAAATAATATCATGCAACTGCAAATGCGGATGCGAGCTAAATTGTGCTTGCCGACAAAGTGGCCTTAGCTGCACGGCAATGTGTGGTAATTGCGCCGGTCATGGGTGTGCTAATCGACCAGAATTCATCGATGAAGGCGACGGTGAAGATATTGCTTGATACGAAGTTAATGATTGTAAAACATGTTTGCGGTAATGAGGCGTTTCATTGTTATTATTTCCAAATAACGAGCAGAGCAACCGAAGCTGCTGAACAAATTTTAAAATTTGAATCACGATATTTCTTAAAGTTCCTTTATTATATTGTTATAATTAATACACTTAAAAAAACTACTCCTGGCATTTTCATATTTGGGTCTTTTTTTGGAAACTTAACAGCTATGATTATTGGTACTGTTCTGAAAATGACCACTAAATTTCAGCTTTAATAGATAGTTCTGGGACATGCGTAATTTTTTTTTCGAATGGTGGTCTAACCCCAACAGGTATTTTTTGGTAGCTTGCACAAAATGATTGTTGGTACTGTTCTGAACATGTCCACAAAATTTCAGCTTTATAATAAATATTTATGGGATAAATTTGCAGTGTAATTTAGTCTGTTAAATTCATTTAATTTAAAACAGTAGCCATCTAATACCTTGAGCTAATTTGTATTAACTTTCCTGATTTTGGCTATTTAAGCCCGTCAATTTGCCACTTGAATGGTCTTTCTAGGGCAACAAGTTCCAAGATAAAGCTCAAGCAAAGAGTTGCAAGAAGGCTGCATTTTTTCAAGATTGTGGTCGTACGCCAAGCCGGATTGCTTGGGACTTTTAACAGTTGATTAAGGACACTGTTCTGAACATTTCCACTAAAAAATATACCTGTAAGAAATTTTGTCCGGGTCAATGTCTAATTTGACTGGGAAGATGCGGTATTATCTTTCTGCAATTTAATTAATAAAGGTCTGAATGACAAAAAACCATGTGCTGGTTTTTTTGTAGACATCACGAAGGCTTTTTATATGGTAAACCACAATGTCCTTTTGGACAAATTGTTTTGTGCCGGTTTTCGTGGTTCCATTTTGAGCTTGTTGAGCAGGTATGATGAAATACCTGAAAAATTGATTTCAAAACGTAAAAGTTGAGCATAATTTAAGTAAGAGTCATATTGTTAACCTTGGTGTTCCCCAAGGATCTGTACTTGGTCCAATTTTATTCCTCGTTTATATAAACTCTCTTTTTTCTCAAAGATTTGCTGGAAAAGTGATAGCTTTTTCTGATGATTTGGGTATTGCTTACATTTCGGATAACCCTTTAAACCTTATCACTGAAATCAACAACGATGTTAACATATTACGAAAATGGTATGCTGTTCATAAATTTATTTTCAGTAATAAAACGGAGCTTATGTACTTTAGTCTGAGTGAAAGGGATTATCCCGATTTAAATATAATTTTTCATGTTCCTGAATGCGAATGGCATTGTGAGCTTACCTGTATATGCAATCATATTAGCTCGAAAGTTTGGTTTAATTCAGATCGTATTTGCAATTCTGCTTGTTTCCGAATTGATGTTGTAAATCAATTTAGATACCTAGGTATAATTTTTGATGAAAACATGAGTTGGTCTTATCACATTTCAAAATTAAAACAGTATCTTCAGTCGTCCCTTCGTGCCATGTATCGCCTTGAACAATTTCTAAATAGGAAAACTTTGCGAATGGTGCACTTTGGAATTGTTCATTCTTAATTAGAATATGGGTTAAGTTGTTGGGGTTGTGCTTACCAATCAAAAATTCAGCCTCTTTCTGTCTTGCAAAAATATGTTGTTTGAAAAGTTTGTAGCTGCAACCGTTTTGCCCATTCCTTTGAATTGTTTAAGGATCTAAAAATTTTACCGCTAAAACATTTATTGTATTTTAAAGTCTTGAAAATTTTCTTTTTGAGAAGTGGCTATTTGCAAAGTCCAATCTCTGATTTTCATAATCTGCGTAGTGCTTCTTGTTCTTTCGTTTGTATCCCTTCCGTTCTACTCATTTTATGAACTCTTCTTCTGTAGTGTCATGTAAGTTGTTTAATAAACTTCCTGCCGATATACGTTCCATTAGATCATTGTCTTTTTTCTTGAGTGAAGTAAAAATGTGGCTTTTTAAATTCAATCATGAGGAAATTAACGTTTTGTTGCCATTAATTGTTTAAATATAAATCTACTTTACAATTAATATTATTACTAAATTGAGAATACAGCATTAATGATATTTCGTATTTAATTTGTTTTGGTTTTTAATTTTCCTTTTTAATAATTTTGTATAATTAAATTTTTGAATTTAATTTTTTTTTAATGTTAAACAATTTGCTTTATATCAATGATTTGTATAATATTAATTTAGCCCCCACTTAACACTTATGTAAATAATTTTCACTGATGTTATTTAATTCCTACTGATGTGACATTTAAGTCATTTTTCATAAAAACATAAAATGTCTATTTTTAGTTTACTTACTTTGTATTTGTATAAACTTAAAGTAAAGTTTATACAAATACAAATAAAAATACAATCATGGACACATTGGTATTGTGACAAAAAAAAAATGCCCAGGTTTTTGTCAAAACTAAGATTACGATAATGGAGAAGTCCAAAACAGTGATTTTTGGAATGTCGCCCGTCGCATAGGTCTGTGTTCTCTGCGTCCCAAGGTCGGATTTTGTTAAATTTTGTTGTGAAGCATTTGTATGTAGTTTACCAAAAGTGGAAAAGAATTTGTTTGGGTAGAGGTGTCATACAACGATTTCGGTTGTATGAAAATTTTTTTTTTTCGAAAACAGCTCAAACGATTTTGATTAAACTTCGTAAATTTATTTCTTACACTTTTTCTGACTCCGACGCACCGACGACAATATTATTTTAATTATTTTATTAATCAATTAAACGAATTATTACACAAACAAAATTTGAAAACGAACCAACGACGACATTTGTACTTTTGCTTGTTAAGCGAATGTCAATCAAAAGAAAAATGGAAAGTTATGTTTGAGGAATCGAATATTTCGAAATGTAACACAAGGTAGCACTTACATCTTACAATGCTACCAATGCTACGATCGAATTAAGGGATGGGTTCCACCAAATAATTTGATAATACAATGATTACAGTCAACTCCGCTTAATTGCACTCCGCATCGGTTATCAGAAACAAGAAATTTATTTCGGAGCCTTTATGAGAATTTTTCACACAAACTGCTTCGCATAACTGAACTTCGCTTAATTGCAAACTGCAATCTCATTTCTGCAAATCTCATTTCTTGTCATTCCGTCCTGGTGTCAGTCGTTTCTTTTAAATTTGTTTATTTTTTGGCTTATCTTCGAAAATTTTCGAAAGAAAACGTATGGCTGACACAATATTTGTGATTAAAAATGTAAATTATGTACCTTTGTTGTTTGAATTGTTTTATATGGAAATATTTTGTTTTTTGATTTTCAGTCTAAGGAAATTTAATTTGTTTTGACAATATTCCGCTTATTTGAAACAAGTTTCATTTATCCAAAGTTGGGTTAACTGAAAACTCCGCTTAACTGAAACAAATGTTCTACAAATATGGTGTTCCAGTTAAGCGGATTCGACTGTAACTATTTTTCGATCGTCGATTATATAAAGAGCAAAAGCGATTGCCACAGGGGCGTAGTACCTTAAAAAAATGAATGGGCGCCAACAATTGTTTTTTGTTTTGAACCTTCTGAAGCGAATCCGACGGTGAAATCAATTTTTAAAAATAACACGAAGAAATTTATATTCACGAATTAGTATTTGAGTATTAATTTTATTGTTTGGGAAACCTTTTCATACAGGATGAAGATGCAAAAATTGTTTCAATTGTTTTAAACAAAGATGTATATTTGAGAACTCCGTGAAATGGAACGTTATCCATTTGCTCCGAATCAACAAAGGATTGAAATTAACGGGGGTCTCGAATCCTGTAAGTTCAGAATATTTTGGACCAATTAAAAGCCACATCAATTTTCTCCAAATAAAAGAACCAAAAAATCAAAAAAGATATCCAGACGAATAAAACACTCTAATTGTCTTTTTTTTTCAGAACAGCACTCCCAACTTCCTCTATCTCCCCTTTTCCTTAACACTTCCTACATTTCCTTCCATTGCCTCGAGCTTCTCCTTAAATTTCTTTTCCCGAACAATTACCACTATCACAAAATTTTCTTGATATACTTTTCTTTAGATTTTTCTGCCCTCTATCTCCTCTTCCAAAATTCTCTAAACGGTTTTACTACCAAAGTTTTCTGGTCAAGAATTGTCCAGATTTTTCGATGCTCTTTGGAACATCTTTATTTCTGCCAACCCCGTGCTTTCGGCCAATGGGAACTTGGATCACGTCATTTAACAACTTTATTCAGCTATATTGCTGAAGAGTGCCACCGTAGACGAAATTCGCCGGTCCTAATTACGCACACACATCTCCCAGCTTCTCAAAGCAACTTACTTTAAAAAAATTAATTTAATTAATAAATGGAATATTTGAAAGACATCCTTAACATTAACTGATTTTTCCCAACACTTTATCTCTCAACTAATTCAAATAGATGAAGAAATATCACTTTCGATTTATGATGGAAATTTAACAAAAAAATATCATCACTTTAAAGGATTTACAAATGTGACATCAGTTCCTGGGTATCTTTAGTTGTATTAGGTTTGAAATGTATGTAATTGAAAGACAATCTCTTTAACACAAAAAATAAAACAACAGTCAAATTATTTATTTTGCACGTTTGTAAGATTATTTATCCATAAAAGTCTCTTCAACTTTGAAAAGGGTCCATATCCACTCCATCCATATGTCAAAGGACGAACAAGAAATATATTTGAAACCTTTCCGCATATTAAGCCAGTTTTTGTTGAATTTCATAATTTAAATTTTTTTTCCTAGTACGATTTCAGTTGTGTTTCTTGGAAACCTTTTATTCTTTTGAAATGGAGACCATCAATAATAATATAAGGATGTTTTTGAAATGATTATTACTCGACGAAGGACATTTTTATTTTTAAATTCAATTTATTAAATCTTAAGGTCATTATTATTTTTTATTTAAATTTTAGTATTTTGTAAAAAGATAGGTAAAGATTCCAAATTTAAAGAGAGTAAATTTACAGAGAGCCTAATAAATTAAAAAATCCAATTTCAATTAAATATTTATTTTCTTCTGCGCATATTCAAACTATAATCGAAAATATTTCATTCCAATAATCAACAGGTTGTCCGGAAATCGTATTTTTCGGAGACGAGACCGAGACGAGACTTAATTATACGAAACCGACACGAGATCGAGACGAGACTGAAAATTTTCGATTTTACCGAGACCGAGACGAGACTTACAAATGTCTCGCAGAGTCTCGTCTCTCGGCCAGCCCTACTTTTAGGTTTGTTAGGGTTAGGGTTAACTTTAATGTAATCATTATCTTAAGTTATTTCCCAAAAGTGTGTATTTACATATATGTAATTATTAAACCCTTTGGCTAAGCTGTTGATAATAATAACGAAAATAAAGACATATGCTTGTAAAATAATAAGGATAATGCGAGGATTATATAGTAATTTGTGAAAATTTCAATCGTCTTTGTCTCTCAAACGTGCTTCGGCTTATGGATGGATATAGCAATTAGTGCGATATTATAGCCTTTAGAAATTTAAATGGAAAGATTCCTTTGGCGAGATGGAAGCGAAAGCAATCAAAATTATAGTAACTGGAGATTTATTGGGTTCTTACGGTAGACACTTGTGGTAATTAAATCTTTATATAGGCACCTACTCATTTTAATGTGTGTAATTTATTTCAAATTATGTAATTTCATTTAAGAATTTTTTCATTAAAAATGGAGAATTTTTGTTTGAAGGTTGGTACATGCATAAGTATTTCAACACGAAAGTTTAATACAGGGTGATCTGCATAGGATGACAAAAAAAAACAATTTTGTGCTTAGAGAAGTACTTAAGAAATAATAGGAAATAAACTTGTGGCTATCATTGTCTGAGTTCCAAACCGGTGTTTTTGCAACAAGACCTTAAGATTAAATCAGGCAGTTAAAGAGGCAGTTGCAACAACTAAAAAATAAGATTAACGAAAGAAATAAAAACATCAAAACACAAATTCGTGGACATAAACTTCAAGTTGGAGATACATTTTTTCATTTAGACAGCAATTACTTGATGTGCGAAAATGACAAAAATGGAATGTCAATATTGGAGCAGATGATCGGCGAAGACAGCAACACCAGTGGTTCTCAAACTGGTCAACGAGTGATGCCACGGTATTTTTAATTGTAATGCCGTCTGTCAAAGTAATATAGTTGTAGAAGTAAAGAAATTAGAAATAATAAAAGTAAATATTCTATCTTATAATATTCATGGCTTAGGTAATAAGTTATTATCATTAGATTTTTTTAATTTTATTTATAAATTTGAAATTATTTTTCTATATGAAACATTTGATACAGAAGAACGACTTAGTAATTTTGGAAGAGCATTTAGGAGTTATGAGTTTGCTTGTATACCAGCAGTAAGACATAATAATTACGGAAGGGCAAGTGGAGGTTGCTACTTTGGTAGTAAGAAATCTCTGAAGGAGGTTGGTATAAAATGGGAGTTTCAGATGAACAATGGTCATGCATGTGTAAATGTTCAATTCGATAAAGAATCATTAAAGATATATCCAGCCTATTTGAATTGCAATCGCTGGGAAGAAGACTTCGATATTCTGCAGAATACATTAAACACTACAGATAATTCAAATATTATGGTTATCGGTGATCTAAACGCGCGAGTGGGGCAAGAAAAAGGAACAATCAACACCTCAAAAGGAATAATTCGCAACTCCAAGGACACTACTTGCAACGCAAGAGGGAAACAACTTTTAGATCTGTGCGATTCCTATGGACTGCGGATACTAATGGAACAAGCCCAGGAGATATAATTGGGGAATTCACATTCGTTAGTGGACAAGGAACTTCAGTTGTCGACTACTGTCTCATAGGAGGGAGCTGGAACGAATTCATTGTGGATCTTAAAGTTGATCCTGTTCCTTATCCGGATCACCTTCCTATAGTAGTACAGTTTGGTCACAAAATCCGAATCCCTGAAGGAAACCGTAAGCTTTTCCCACTGCCAAACTTGAAATGGTATGGCACCAAAGCGCAATTAGATTTAGCACTTTCGTTCCAAAACGAAATAGATTTTGAGAAATTGAAGGAAGTCATTATAAGGGCATATCCGGGTAGCAACAATAGACGAAGCATACAAAAACAGAATTCCCCTTGGTTTGATGAGGAATGCTGTAAGGCAAGAGAGAAATCTTTCCGATGGTTGAAACTCTTTCGACAAAGAAATTGCGGCTGCTTCAAAGATCTCTACTTAGAAGCCAACGGAAGGTTCAAAGACCTGTGTAAAACAAAAAAGGAAATTTATTTTAATGAAAAGGCTAAGGAGATGGGAAGGTGTACAAATGCAACACAGTTCTGAAAATTAGCAAAAGAACTTAACGGAACAGTTTCGATCATTAGCTGTACCATAAATGCAGAAAACTTTAAGGAATATTTCAGTTAATTGCTTAATCGGGATACACATAATATGGATTTTCACTATGCGGTACCAGAATACCACAACAGTATATTAGACTCTTCTATCACGGAAGACGAAATAAATATTGCACTCAGTTCTCTCAAAGACGGAAAAGCTCCTGGCTCCAACTGTTTATCTACAGAATTCTATAAGTATGGAACAGACTTATTGCTTGAAAAACTCAATTTCCTATACAACAACATTTTTTAGACAGGAACGATCACACAGTCATTCAAAGAGGCACTCATTTGCCCATTACACAAAAAAGGAAGATTAACAGATCCACTTAACTAAAGAGGAATATCCTTTCTGAATTCGTCCTACAAGGTATTTACGGCAGTGTTAAAAAATCGTTTGACAGAATGGATAATGGCAGAAAACCTCCTTAACGAAAATCAAGCAGGATTTAGAGCAAGCTACTCTACAATAGACCAAATATTTGTATTAAAAAGCATAGCAGAATCCTTTTTCCAGCAAAATAGGAAGCTCTATGCTTTTTTTGTGGATTTGAAGCTATAAATAGAAACGTAATGTTTTACAAGCTATACAATAAAGGAATGTCAACAAAGTTTGGTCGTATAGTGCAAAAGTTGTATGAAGATACGAAAGCAGCAGTGTGGAATGGCGAACAATTATCGGAGTGGTTCACAACAAAATCCGGTGTTAGACAGGGATGCTCTTTAAGTCCACAACTTTTCTCGCTTTTTTTGGATGACCTCACGGACTTTTTACCAAGAGGAATAGTTTATGCAGAAACGTGTATCAAAAGTTTAATGTTTGCGGATGATGTAGTTCTGTTGGCTTACAAACCCGAATCCTTAAAACTCATGATGAATAAATTACAAGATTACTGTTCTACATGGAATCTGGAAGTAAATCTTCAGAAATCTAAAATTATGATTTTTAAAAAAGGTGGTGGGCGACGCTGCAGAAGTGCAAAATGGCAATTCAATGTCGTGGATGTTGATGTAGTAAATAGTTACAAGCACCTTGGTATTCATCTTACAAAAAGCCTAAGTATGGAACGACACCTACAAGAAAAGCTTGCCCAAGCAAAGTCAGCAATAAATACTACGTGGAAGGGATGTTTTGGAAATTCATATGCATCCCATAGTAACAAATTCAAAGTTTTCGAAGCAGTTGCCGAGTCAGTTTTACTGTATGGTGCGCAAATATGGGGGCATAAGCAATACAGTGCAGTAGAAAAATTACTGAGATATTATTTGAAGCGGGTTTTCCACTTACCTTCGAACACCCCCAATTATGTGCTGGTGATAGAAACGGGTTTGTCTCCCCTTTTTACTAAAACTTTAAAACTGCAAATAGACTACATTCATAAGACATTAAATATGGGCGATTCTCGACTGCCGAAAAAAGCAGCTTTAAAAACAATTAGAACCAAATCTAGCTGGTACGCAGAATGGCTGGAACTAGCTCAACGTATCAGTTTCGAAGAAGACTTGAGTATGGAGAATGCAGATAATTGGAGACCTGTTTTGTATAAGCTTGTTGCTAAAGTCGACGAATATTGTATAGCTAGGTAAAAAGAGGATGATACTGAGTCAATACACAGAGGAATCTACAGCCGATTGAACTACAACCTACTACAGAAGATCTACTTCAGGGATGAGTATAGTGTGCATTTAATTGCAATGATGGTGAAACTTCGAGGAGAAATACTTAGTTTAAACTAAATGCCACACAGGGATGACCTGCCATGCGTGTGCCAACTGTGCAACTTCGAAGAAAGGGAGGATGTTCTGCATTTCCTGGGAAAATGTCTTATTCTCCGGGAAACAAGAAGAAGTGTTTTTGGGAAATGCTTCCTTATCGATGCCGAGTGTATGGATCTTTTAAATGACCTCAATGTTACACAACTATTCATCTTCTCCAAAATTGCCTTAGCGTACAGAGATAAAATAATGAAGGAAAGCTTTTAATGTAATTAATTAATTTATTTATTTAATATTTGTTTACAAATTTTTCAATTTCAAACTAAAAAGTAAATTATTTTTAGAATACAAAATTGTCAATCTGGCAGACGGCAATGCCACGCTAAATTGTTTTTGTACTTTAAACGTTTATATTTAAAGATTTAAAATAAAACAACCTAACCTAACCTATTAAATCATTCGAAGGATAATATTGTTAAAATTAATTAGGTACCACATTTTAAACATAAAAACATAAGTTAAATTCAGTTTGATTTTTCTGACTGTTCATCCTTTTTTTTGACGCCTGGGTGTATTTTTTTTGACGTCCGGACGCTTTTTTTTGATGCCCGGGCGTCTTTTTTTTTAGGCCGTCGCGTCTTTTTTTTGTGACGCCCGGGCATCTTTTTTTTGACGCCTGGCGTCTTGTTTTTTTTTTGACGCGGGCCCCTTTTTTTCGACTGCGCATCTTTTTTTCTGACGCCAGGGCATCTTTTTTTTTGACGCCAGGGTGTATTTTTTTTGACACCTGGGCGCTTTTTTTTTTGATGCGCGGCCGTCTTTTTTTGACGCTGGTGCGGCGCGTCTTTTTTTTTTTTGACGCCCGCACGTCTTTTTTTTGAAGCGGAATATTACTGCATTTTTGCCTAAAATATTAAAGGATAATATTGTTAAAAAATAATTAGGTACCACAGTTTAAACACAAAAACATGAGTTAGATTGAGTTAGATTTTTGTTACTGCATCTTTTTTTTTTTTTTTTTTTGAGGCCCACGCGTCTTTTTTTTTTGGGATGCCCGGCCGTCTTTTTTTTTAACGATGTCCTTCTTTTTTTATATTATATTTTATATTATAAATGAGTTTTTCTTTTATCAGTGTTTCTTATATCCGCCAATTTGCGTAAATTGTAAAACGATGACAGGAAGGAAGAAAAAAATTGATCTTGTAACTGCCCGCGCAGAAAAACGATCTTGTCTTCAACAAGGCACCAGAGAGTTTTACATAGATTCTGGCAAGGGGCTAGCAATGGTTAGAAAAGACTAGAACAAGGGCCTTGGCGATTATGAACCCTTTTGCCTCATTAGCATACAAAACAAGTCGGCTAGTGTGGGAGTTGATCCCGAGATCTTCTGCTTATCATTCCAATGCGCTCACCACTGGGCTAACTTGCTACATAAAAATTCAATGTCGGAAGTGAATATGTTGCATAACAAATGCATACTGAATAAAACCGGATTTTATGTACTTTTAAGGTAGAACAACTTAGAAAAGGTTTTATGTTTTAACTTGTCTGACTTTTCTCACAAATCTGTTCTGATATAAAAAAGAAGACAAAGGAAATAGGGAAAAAAGTGACGTATGATACTGAAACTTCATGATGATGCTAATAAATTTTTGTTTTTGGTGTACAAGAGACATTCCTGATAGGGATGGCGTACCAAAACATGTCCAACAAGTTTTTACTAGGGAGGACATCACGATTGTTGGTATTGAAATCCAGCAAGGGCTTGCCAAGTATCTGACGAGTTTTCCTCGTCTAGATTTTCCCTACTGAAAACTTACTATTGCTTTGCCCAAAGTAGACAAAAACTTGAAATGGGTTTTGCGGATTATTTTGTCAAATATTTCAGGAATTTCAATTAAAAACCTATAAAACAATACCTATTTTTCTTTTGATAAATAAAAGACATAAAAACAAATTGTTCTTTTTTTTACTAATAATTATGTATGTTCAATGTTTAAATTCTAAGTGGGCTTTTTTGCTTTAAATATTTTAATCAGACGACACGTTTGAAACGTGGTTACGTTTTTATTCAGTTCTATCTTTTATTTTGACACCAAAATATTTTTGAAAATCCAATATTTGTATTTTTTTTTTATCAAAATAAAAACTAAAATGAATGGATTTTTGCATCCATGCTCGCGACCTCCTCTACACGTCATTTTAAAAATCTGTTGGCGTTTGAAGGGCCCAAAAACTTATGTTCAGAGCACGGTTTCAAACAATCAAAAACATGAAATCTGGGTTCACCATACTTTTATATACCTATCCCAAGTAAAAAAAAAATTATTTTTTAAACCAAAGGAATATCACATTGTGAGCATTGGAGCAGCACCCAATCCAAATCAGTAGAATATATACAAAATAAAATCATTAATTATTATCTTTTGTTACACAATAAAGAACTTTGCGAAAATTGATTTATCTCACTGCTCAAGACGTAACAAATAACTTATTTTTAGAGGTCAATTCTCATAAAAAGAACATTCATGACCTGACTATATACCTACCAAGTTAATTATTGTTTATTATCACCTTCCTTATACACATGAGCCTACAATATAGGTACTAATGAGCTATTTTTTTTTATTTTGTTGCCTTGGTTAATTAGCCTAGGGAGTATTACAGCAAGCTCATGGTATTTTTGTTACTCTATCGTTTATGGCAAAATTAATGTGTGACGTGCTATCAAATTATATTTTCTTATAGCCCATCAATATGTGTTAAGTACCATCACTTCGGTTCTGTGCTTTTGTTTGAAGTTATCCAGCCTCAAACAGACGAGCGGCCGACGACGCTCAAACAAAATTTTAATTAGACTTAACTACCTTTGCATACATATTGAAATGGCGCCATATCACACCACCACACAAGAATAATTCCTTGTCATGATTGGCATCTGGGTTTGGTCAGATTATGATGATACATACAAATAGAAACCTTTTTTGCCCCATGTGTTCTATGCGAGACACCCAACCTTATGTCAAAAATTCAATTCAAGGATATTAAAACTATTGAGTGGATTTTATTTTATCGGTTTTTCTACTCTTCTTTTTTTGTCTTCTTCTTTACTGAAGGTTTTTGGGGGTGAGTGATGGGGATCCTGTGGTTATGTGCTATATCTCATCTCAAACAAAATGGAATTAAATTTTATAAAAAAAGGTAAATCTGTGGAGCTGTTCAATGTTCAGGGATGTGAAAGGACTCGGCACGTATAACACGTATAGGTACGAAAAGGCACTTATATAATATATCTTAATTTTAATATATAAATTGGTTGTGGCTTATGTCACAACATTGACGGTGATTTCTATCTTTTTTTTTTATTGTTTTTGAACAAGCTGTGGACATTTGTTTTATGTCATCTCATAATATTGGATAAATTCCACTCTAAAATGTAGTCATGCTTGATAGCTTCATAACTTATTTTCAATTTAAGCCAACCAACAAAAAAAAAAAATACCACAGGACTTAATCGTATGAAATATAAATTATGTTGGTTGTTACCTATAGATTTTCCTTGAAAAGAGGATATCATTTGTGGCGCAAACAATATGAGGTTTCTATTTATTAAAAGGAATTTTGGAACTATTATTTATTATATAAATATGAGCGAAGTCATGTAAGTTATCTGATTGACAATTTAATGAATTATTGAGAATTTGTATGTACAAAATATACTCGGGCTTTAACGATATTATTAAAAGCTTATACAGGGTGATTCGTATAAGTACCTAGTGGCGAAAGTGCTAATGGGGATTGTTCGAATGCAGAAATTCGTCTTCTATATTTTTTAGCGTAACCAGCACCAAACTGCTGCTATATGCCACGACTTCCAGCCCTCTCCATCTTTTAATAAGTTTCCAGGTGGGCACTCAGCTTAAGTACTTATGGAATCTGTTTTTATTGGAATTCTCAGTACTCAAAGGTTAACGATTTAACATTTAACCTTAAAGAAGAAAATATAAACAAAAATACCTCTTTATTATCGAAATATCTACATCTTGTATGGGTGCCATGTGTTAAATCCTGAAAAAAATAAAAAAGTAGGTAATCATAAAAAAAAACATCTCGAGTTCGATTTTTTTTACGAATCCATAATTTACCATTATAGTACCTACCTATATCGCAAGTAAATATGCTAAACGATGCAAACATTTTGTTTGTCATGAGTCATAAAAATATATTCATAACTTATGCACACATTTTGTTTGTCCTGATTCATAAAAATATATCCATAACTTATCCTCTAATTTAACTACAAAAAAAAAAAAATAACTCCCATGCCCTTTCTTTTTATATCTTTGCAGGAAATCTCCTTGTTATCCTTGTAGTAACACTATCACGACGTTTAAGATCAATAACGAATTTTTTTCTAGCGAATTTAGCTTTGGCCGACTTTTGTGTTGGACTTTTCTGTGTTATGCAGAATTTATCAATATACCTTATTGATAGGTAAGTATTCAAACAAAATAAACCTTTTTCATTATTTTTGTAGTTTTATTTTGTTAGAATTTTTTTTGTTTAAATTATGGGAAAACGTATTCGCTTGAAAAAGGACTTAAAAAAATAATTCATTGCAAGTTTAATTATAATTTCATTTTTAGTAAAGAAAGGACAACAGAATTTTTGTATGGGATTTCATATAAATGGATTGTGAGTTTGCTTAATTAAGCATGATTGTATTGATGATTTAAATTCGTAGGGTCACTACAAAATATGCTTTTCAATGAAAAGATTTTTTTTTGTTTTACTATAATTTGCCAGAAAAAAGATTTTTTTTTGTTTTACTATAATTTGCCAGAAGTATATAACAATAAAAGAGTTCAGATAATATTTTACTGAGAAGTGAGAATTCAGATGTGGAATGAAACTACTTCGCCCTTGATTTTTGTGGAAGAACGCATTTTGATTAAACAAAAAAAAAATATAATTATGCTGATTATGGAATCCGCAACCTCAACACATAAATCCCGGGAAGCCATGGATTGTTTACACTTGTTTTATAAGGCATGTATTTTGTAATGTACTTTGTTTGATCCATTACACTACTGTTGAGGATGGTACACAGGATGTGTACAGATTGACAGATTCGCCGGAAGCATTATATGTGGTGAAGAATTTGACAGTCAATTTTTTAAAAAATATTAAATAAAAATTAATATTTAAATAAAAATAAAGAAGAATATTTTGACGAAAGCACATTTTTATGAAAAATCAAACTTGGGATAAAAAACCTTTAATATTTGATTGTGTGGATGTGATAGAAGAATTGAAAAACCATAAAGTGCCCGTACCACAGTTGTAGCGTAGCGTGTTTTATTTTTGCCAACCTAGTCAGGTTATTTCTTTATTTACAAAGTACGCCAAATTTGGAAACAAATGGTACACCATGGCGTATACGTATTTTTGTTTTATTATTTGTATGGAATTATTTTCTGTCACGGAAAAAGCCAGGCCATTAAAAATATTATTTAACAAGTAGTAAGCATGAAAACATTCGAAAAAGCAATAAATGACAATGCTAGTAAATGATGAGTTATTGCCGTAAATATGGTGTAAATGTGCTGCAGAATAAAAAAAATCACTTTTTATTTCTTTCAAAAACATTTTATTTACCACATAACATTGCTGAAAAAATGCCATAAGACTTTCCGATACAAATAAAAATGTCGGCATTTTGAGTGAAAAGGTATACAGCCGGCGCGCGGCGGCGGCGTTAATGCAAACAAATTGACTTATAGCATTTTAGAAAAAGGGGGTGGCGTTTGTATGATTTTCATTGTATATAATTTACTACAGTTACTTGACATCTACATATATATACATAAAGGTACTGGTGCGCCATTGTCTGAGTTAACTTACAAATTTGCTGCTTTTTCAAAAGGCTGAATTAACAACTTTGGACAATTTTCCATTCACTATCAGCTGTAACCCCTAGTGCCGCTGTTATAGAAATAACTCTGACATGGGTAAGAAACGCCGTGAAACAGCTAACAAATTTGAATGTGCTAACACGGATCTATAAAAAAAACTAGCTGACCCAGCTAACTCCGTTCTGCCCAAAATGTTAATGTGATAAAAATAATAATTCCGAGCCTAGCACATTCTGCTTGATGTACTTAATTCGGTCAATTCAAATTCTCTATTCAAATTAATGCAATGGAAATAACTGAAGTATAACAATATCGACGTGTTTGAATCAAACCACAGTGATTGACGTGTCAACCTGCTTTATTACTAAAGTGCTGAATGGTAAACAACGTTTTTTGTTCTATTCTCGGACGGGTACACGTAAAAAGCGGGATGTTTACCGACACGTGGGCACGACACATACAATTGCCCATGTGAGAAACATGGGAATTCAAGAATAATGCCACAAACATCCCGCAATTGTCCTTGCGACTTATTTATTCTAATAGCAAAAGCGAGACGCTTAAAAACGAATGGCAGGTCACAAGAATGTCAAATTTCGTGATATAGTTTGTGGCTTCGTTATCATCCATCAAGGATTCGATTGCAATTTCTTCACATATCCCCACAAAGCCGACGCCTTCGGCCAATTGTTCAATTCATCTATCAGATGCTATGTTGAAATGACAGGCAGTATATGAAGAAAATAACCTGACAGCATAATAATTGCACCACTGAAACGTCTTTCATCTCTTCGAATATCTTTCATCATGCGATTCATGGCTTTCCATGCACGTTTGTCAGACATTAGGCACTTGTCCTAGGTGGTAATGTTACATTGTTGCAATACTTTCGCCATCGCAGACTTCTTTGAAATGTTGCATGTAGGTTCTTCATCCACTTGCAGATTCAATGTCAATTTCAATGCAGAATGGTTCGACACCCTTCATACAACGTAGAATCAATCCCCTAAGATGCCAATACCAAAGGAATCGCAGATCTTGTACGAATCGTAGTCAAAATCAGTGAAATCAGAAAAAAATTCCAATTGCACTGAAAGCATCAAGAAAGAAAATGCCACAATTTCCGTTATCAAATGCTGGCATCAATTCATTGCACATCTTGAATCAATTTATGCGTTTCGATCAAATCCATTTCTTGGTCGAGTTCTCGATGTCACTTTGATATGTCACTTTGACAGCTGTCACATTGACATCTGTCTCTTTGACCTCTCTCACTTTGACATCTGTCACTTTGGCATCTGTCAGTTTGACAACTGTCACTTTGACATTTGTTATTTTTACATCTGTCATTTTGACATCTGTCATTTTGACATCTGTCATTTTGACATTTGTTATTTTTACATCTGTCATTTTGACATCTGACATTTTGACATGTTGCTTTGACACCTGTCATATTGACATTTGTTATTTTTACATCTGTCACTTTGACATCAGTCACTTTAACATCTATCACTTTGACACTTTGACACATGTCACTTTGACATCTATCACTTTGACACCGTAACTTTGAAATCTGTCACTTTGTCATCTGCCTTTTGACATCTGTCACTTTGACATCTGGAAATTTCTGGAATATTCCTCCATAGTGTCCTTCCTTGGGTCAGTACAAACCCATCAACCCTAAAATCGTGAAAATCGAACGATTCATTGTCGAGTTATCCTGCTGAAAAACGAAATGTACGCATACAGCACTACCTGTTGATAATTTTAAGAGTCCCTAAACCTTCGCGGAACAATGACAAACAAACCCCCAGAAGGATGTATCCTATATGCTACGCCATTAAGGTTTCAGGTGCATTCTTTTCAAATAGAGTGTTGATTTTTTTTTAATCCAAATAAATATTTTGTGAAAATTCTGGTGTAGAAGTACTATTTAAAATTTCATAAAAATCGAAAACAAATTAGCAGTACCATTAAGACCAATCAGTAAAAATTAACCATTTTTTTTGTAAAACATCCTTATGTTATACTTTGGTCATTCTTTTACAATTTAGAGAATATAAATTTTTATTAAAATAAACCAAAAAAAAAAATAAGCGAAACCAATTCTGCTTTCGTATTTTAAAATAGAAAGTGGAATAAGGTACAACAATTTGTAACCCTTAAAAACTATACATTATTTAAGTGTGCCTATATACATACCTATGTATTTATTAAACTCCAAAAAATGCAATGTGTCAATAAAATTTAACCTTTTTTTTATCAATTTTCATGAAATAAAGTACGTTTTTCCTTGGTACTAAAAGCATTAATATATGATTTTTTAATTTCAACTAAAAATATTAAAATAAAAAAATTCAATAAAATTTTATAAATTACACATAAATGTAAACAATAAATACCTAAACTATATCAAATTAAAACAAAAATCTACTTATAGCTTCTCAAAAGAAGCAATATAAGGCTACTACTTCCTTAAATCAATAGTTATCACAAGAAAATTAAAATTTTGTGCTCATATGATTTATCACTAACGACAGTTTTATTAACGTACGCATATAGATTATTCTAACTATTCCATTTTCTTACACAAGCTCTATAGAAGATATAATGGCTTCCACTGAATGTTTTATACAAGCTTTTATTTTTCGTGCTCTAAGTAATCAATCAAGGCAGTTTTTCAAACAAGCTGTTTTGCGAAAAGATATTATACTGGACTTGTGGTGTAAGCTTTATACAAACTCCTTACGAGCTATAGCTAACCAAAAATTAATTATCTCTGGATAATACCTATCTGAGAAAACTTGAAATTTTAGGGCGAATTTTAGTTATCACCGTTTAATTTTTTTTCCAAATCTTAAGAGTTGTTTCCGAGAAACCAAAGTAATAAAATAAGACATATTTAAAATTATTTATAAACGAGTTCAGTGTTTTGCAAATTATTTATCTTTCTTAAGGAAGTATCTGCGAAATTCATCGGAATAATATTTTGTTTAGGGAAGAATTTATAAAGGAAGTCTGTTTTTAAATCGAGTGTTTTCTTAAACATGAAATTTAAAATTCCTTTTGTTATATCATTTATAGTCAAGAATTTTTTTTCTAAGGCATCATATTTTAAAAACGTAATGAAAAGGAATACAAACATTTAGTAAATCCGACCTCGAATTCAAGTCGATGCCCTCAACTGGCATTCAAGTATCCTTTTCCGCTAAAAGTCTTTCATTCTTACAATCATTTTCTTGGAATATATTACAACATTTTTTCTTACAAATAAAAAGATACACAAAGAAAACAAATTCAAATTGTTCCTTTAAGAAAAATATAAATAAATAAAAAAAAATATAAGCGAAAGAAAAAATTTAAAACTCTTCGCCATTCATTTGGAATAATTTTATGTCATTCATCGCTAAAAGCTTTTTTCCAAGCCAATAAATCCTGAATACTCAAAAAAAAAAGAAAATAAAAAAAAATGCTGAAATATATATACTACTACATCTGCTTTTCGGGATACAATAACATGTCAAGTTAAATGAGAATTCAGCAATGACCTTCGACACACAAAAGAAATCAAATTTCAATTTATTTTTTATCGATCATTTTCTTCAAACATTTGTATGCATTGACTATTTTTATAGATATTTTAATTTGTTTTTGTTTAGAAACATAGACATTTTAATTTGATTCTTTTTTTGTATTAAATAAATAAATTTGTTCGATGTTTAGCCATCGATTTTATAAAAATCTTCATAGATGATATTTATTTTATTTATTTTTGTTTATTTTACAGTTGGGTATTTGGTGAATTTCTGTGCAGGATGTATCAATTTGTCCATTCGCTCAGCTATACTGCATCAATATTTATTCTGGTTGTCATATGCATGGAAAGATATTTTGCAATTGTTCATCCGATTACGTGCAAACAGATATTAACTGCTGCCAGACTAAGGGTGAGTTTTATTTTTCTTGTTTTGGCCTTACGAGCAAAAACAATGTTTATTTTTATCTTTTTGCTTGTATACCTTACCTATCCTATAAATATTAAACATTTTTACATGAAATTTGGCTGTAAACATTTTTACTGCTATACACAGAAAATAAACACTGTGCAAATAAAAATAGTCCTTGAGAAAGTAGGGAAAATCCATAATCATATTTAATGTGGTTTTGGTGTAGACTATTTTAGGAAAACATTATATGGGTACAACGCCATCATTATGACTTCTTCGTGGTCTATAATGTGGCCCAAAAAAAAAGGTCACGCAAACAGGATTTGTTAACCAATATTTAACATATACAGCATTATGTTACACGGAAAGAATTCTTGGATCAGATCAAAAAAAAAAATAAGCTACAAATCACGAAAAATGAATCCAGTTTTGGACCTTGGATTGGAAATTTATAAATTAAGACTTATTGTTGACACTCAAAAATTATATTTTTTTTTGAGTATCAATAATTTGATCGTGGAAAAAAAATATTGCTATAAGCGAATTGCAATTTGACAACAATTATTTGTATCTGCCCAACGCTTGAGAACGCAACTGAATCCTCAGCGGCAGCAATATTCTCGACACTACGGGCACTTCTTTTTCTCACTAGCACGGGAACATTTTGTACTGTGCCTGTGGATTCAAATTTTTCCACTAGACGCTCAATTGTTGATCTGCTAGGACGATTATGACGACCATAAATTGGACGTAGTGCTCTTAACGTTGAGGCCACTGACTCCGAATTTCGGTAGTAAATTTTAATAATTTCGACTCGTTGTTGGATCGTATATCTTTCCATCATGAAATGGCAAACCTTACTGAAGAGAAATGTAAACAGAACGGCAAGATATATGGCGTCGTTTGCTGTTCCTGTTACTCTACTTTTATAGCGACCCTGTTGAAAAACCCTTTACATATTTTTCTTCTTCACTCATTCAATGGGTTAAAATTGAAGTATTCCTTTTGTCAAATTTGCCATTTATTGAATTATTACATATATCATGAAGTTTTTGTGCAATGTCATGAGTATGTGTAAATGCCTATTCAGTGATACCTATTTTAGTGGCTTTGACTTTTTAATAAATGAGAAAAAAAGAGTTTGACAACAGAAATAATCAGTGTTGCCAAGTCGAAATTCCAAATAAAGTCAAATCTGACTTGTTGACTTTATTTGTCTCTTCCAAATCAAGATAAAAAAAGTCAAATATTTGAAAATTTTGTTTCTAGTCAAAAAAAAAGTTAAATATCAAAATACCAAATATTTATGATAACATAAATACATTTTAAAGAAAAAAAAAAAAAAACTTAAACAATAGAAGTTATACTGTTTTTGTTTTTATTTTAGTGGACTGTATTGAATGAAATTCAATAAAAAGTATTTAAGCGACCTTTAGTACAATGCGTTTTGGTCCTGATAACAATTACAGTGGACCTCATCAGTTAGAGCTGTAATTGTTACCTTTCTAAGACGCAACAAAAAAAAACTAAAATGTTGCGTCTTAGAAAGGTAACAATTAAAGCTCTAACTGATGAGGTCCACTGTAATTGTTATCAGGACCGAAATGCATTGGACTAAAGATCGCATAAATACATTTTATTATTTATAAACAAAACATAAAATATTTCAACTTCAATTCAACGAGTTAATTAGAATAAATAATATTTCATAAATTCTTATTATATAAAAATAGGTACATAGGTACTTAATTTAAGGTACATAAAGGTAAAGATCTTCAAAATCTGACCTATCACATTCAATTTCATTGGTTATATCTATATTTTGGTATATAGCATATGTTCCGACTTGTTTGTTTTACTTCTGCAGGAATTCCAAAGTTATTGCAACAGTTTTTATTTCGCAAATGATTTCTTATCGTCAAAAGAGAATTAGTTAATAACAGCTGCATTCTGTTTCTTTGTTTATTTTTGATCAAATTTAATTGACTAAAAATTCTTTCTGCTTCTGCATTGGAAATTGGCAAAACCAATATTGGTATAAAAAACTTCGCCAATTCTTTACCAGAAAGGCACTGTTTCTTTAATGTTTTTCTTTTCTTTTGAATCAGGCTCAAACTTCATCTCTTCCAGAACTGGAAGCAAAGGGCTTTTGTTTTAGGAAAGGCATATGTCGGCAGGAAACATGCTGATCTGTTTGAGAATTTTTAGAATTTTTAGGCCTACACTGAAGTTGAAATGTATTTTAAAATATTGTAACAAAAAGTAAAGTTGCATATTGAATTACTGAATAAAGTCAAAAAACAAGTCAAAACACTTTTGACAAGATTTGTATTTCATTTCATGTCATCAGCGATGAAATCTTGTCAAATTTGACATGAAACAGGTCAAAACGGTTACACTGGAAATAATATATATGATGATTATTCCTCTGAATTTATCGTGCGGGGTCAATATTCATATCGTAGCTACTAACATTTTGTTGGTTTGAGCATTGAGAAAATGCAAATCACAATTTCGTTAAACAAGATCAATAAGTTGTCAAATTAAATTATTCCCCTGAAGTAGTAAATTGCGATTCAAAAACTTTTAATGTACTTTCATGTCAACAAGCTCGAATTATAACTTTTGATAATAAATATTGAATTATAAAATTTTGTTCCTTACGATGATTTGAGTGGTAAATTAAAAAAGTTTTAAGTGATTTTTTTTTATAAAAGTGCCATGATCTACTAAAAAAAGGGTTTCGTAAATTACAACCTAAAATTATGCAATTGGTGATTTTTCAATTCTTTCCGTGTATCATGTTTGTACAGCTTCATCTTTGTTTTTTGCTTGGACACTTTGATCTAAGTTAGAAAATGACTTGTCGATTAACTTTCAAAAATAATCTTTCTCCCCCGTTAAGGGAGAAGAGGTGATATTTTTCTAAATAGACACTATGAAACAAAAAATATTAAAAAACCCCAACGGCAACACTTCGATTTTTATTTAATTTGCAAATAAAGTTGTTCTAGGAAAATTATTAGTTTCAAAATGAAAACTTTGAAAAAAAAAACGATTTTTTCTCTAACAAAACCACCTTATGCATAAAAAGAAGAAAAATCGAAGTAAAAGATTATTTCAGAGTAGTATTTCTTGCTTTTTTATAATGAGGAAGTTGGATTCTTTAATTTTCTATATTTTAAAAAGTGACAGTCCTAGAATCATCTTGGTTTTTAGTACTTAACTTAAAACTCAAGAGCATTCAGTTTTAAAATCCAAAATATTACTTTATTACGTAAAATTTACAAAAGATCAATTTTAAATATGACATGTTTTTTGAAAAAAAAAACTGAACAAAAATTTTAAGTTTTGAACAAAGTTTGATGTAAAAATAAAATAAAAGAATTAATTTCTTGCTGCAAAAAATGTTGCATCTCAAAGTGTTTCCGTAGTTTTTTAATGTTTTTATTTTTTTTATAACTAATTTTCTCAGAAACTTTAAATGTCGAACATAAAAGTATGTACGCATACAATTTTTAAACGGCAAGTTCCAGAAAAGGATTATTTTTCATAAATTTTGGAGATTATGTTTTCTAGAAGGAAGCATTTTTATTTTCTCTTTAGTACTACCATTTTTTTTTTTTAATTTATGTCTCTTTCAATTTGTCTCTTTAAATGTTTGTCTCTTTCAATTGATAAATGATATTCTCAATCAAAAAGCCACCGACACTTTGTTCCATCTAGTTTATGTAAAAATTACTTTTAGCCCAGTCAAATTCGACAGTGAAATTACAAAGCGCGTTGTAGTTCTGCATTTTTGATATGTTGTTGGGGCATGTTAGAGTAGTCTGTAGCTAAGTTTGCAACTTCGAAAAACCTGACGCAGGAAAAATGCATCAGTGAAAAAAACGCTAAAATCACCCAGTTTTTTCCGACTTTTTCCTTTGTAACTTTGGAAATATGACCCCTAGGAAAAAATTATCAAGAGTATAAACATAAGATTATTTATTTTTTCGTTTTTTTTTTTTTTCATTTTGTAATTATAAAGTATGAACTTGTTTGTTATAAAATTGTCTACAATACCACATTAGTTTAAAATTCATTCATGTTATATTTGTTTTGCTATTTAACCATAAATCAAAAAAAAAAAAATCTGGAAAACTAAGTAATTTTGAAGGACTCAAAAAATAGGTCAAACATTGTACAATTTTGCTAACAATTTGGAATAGAATACTCTAGAGGATTACAAGACAAAATTCGAAAATTCGATCCAAATTGTATCGAAATGATGTACCTTAAAAATTTTGCATTTCGAAAACCATATGAGTAATATTTTAGGAAACTGAACATTTAGAATTTTTTGGTCAAAAAAAAAATCAAAAAAAATTTTTGGTCATACTGAATATTACAGCTTAAGATTCTGACCTGCTGCCATTTTTACATTTTTCCTACATAGGTATGTATATTTCGATATTTTTAAATTATAAAATAATCTAACACTTTGAACTGCAAAAGAAAAGTACGTACGGCATAGTTATGCATTTTATGAATGCAGGGTGATTCGTAAAGTCAATTTTCTAAAAGATTTATATACAAAAAAATAAAAAAACCGGCACACTTACAGTATTACAATTTAGTTTTATTGAAGGTCTCATCTTATTTTTAGATCAGTTTGTTTGAGTTAATATTTTTTGAATAATTAGTTTAACAACTGAAATTAAAAAAAAAAAAATTATTTTGGAATCTGATTTTGATTGTACATTTTTTTTTAAACACGATTCACGAGCGTTGTGAAAAAGTATAGGATTAATTAGAAGATGCTGATGGACATTGGTAATAAATTTCTGAACATCACAATGGCAGGGAAAAATACAATTTGGTAAAGCATTCCACATTCGAGTAGTGCAGCTAAAGAAAGAATATATGTACTTGACTGTTGGCTGTACGTCCGAAATTGGGCCCAAGGATAAACTGATGCGCATTCCTGGAGCACGAAAATTACGGCTTAATCGTTCAGGGGAAGAACAATACTATTGCAATTTCTATTACAAAAAAAATTAGGTAAAAAAGGTAGAATACCTTGAATTCCTTCCATCAAATTTAAATGAGTAAGAGGAGCACCTGTCTAGATATGCGAGTTGTACTCAAGTTTTGGACGAATGTATGCCCTAACCTATATAAATGTATTAATGCTTGACCAGAGGAGAAAAAGAATTGATTGCATCGACAAAGAAAATCCTAAATACTTAGCAGCGTTCCCTGCTACGTCAAATATGTGATCATTTCACAAAAGGTGGTCCGTAACACTACACATACCGAGAATAAAAAGCTGTTTAGTTTCGTCAATGCAACTACCACTTATGAACTGATGCAGGGGGTATACGTTCCGTTTTAATGACAGCAAACAGCATTGAGTTTTTGAAGCATTAAATTCTTCGTGGTTTATGATATCCCATTGGGACAAAACTGTTAGAATTAGAAAGTAATTTCAGTAGAACCCTTTATCTATAATGGCAAAGTTAAACTTTTAATTCTTTTTATAACACTCAAAGGGATTTTGTGGAATTAGGAAAAGCTTTTCTAACTTACATATTCACAAAAATTATCTATTCCATTGCTATACTTACGAAAAAAAGTTAAATAAATTTCCTAACATAAACTTCTAAACACACTGAATAATTCAGAGGTTAAAATTATTCACCATCATATATATAACATATTGCCCGAAACAAGCTATACTAAAAAGGATACATTTTAAAAAAATTATGCATGTACCTAACACACCTGAATTTAAGATGAATAAATTTCACATCTTTCATGTTAGTACCTTTTCGTTCGAAGTAAAAGCTAAATCTGAATAATGTTACTATTGCACGTATGAGTATAACTATGGAGTTACATATATGTAGATAACTCTTCGATAAATAGTCCTTTTGGGGTTAAGAGATTTTTGCTATTCCACTCGTAAAAATTCCTAAGTAACATTACAGACACATTAATAGTCATTAAAGAAGAATACTCGTAAATTGTAGAAAAAAGAGTAGGTATAGGTTATATGTGAGTCTGAGAGGGTATGTACCTTTAGGCAATTGTTCTGCATTTTTTGTTCTTTTTTTCTCTATTTAGAAATGTGTCAATTCGCACTGTGTCTGTCTGCAGATTGACATATAAAAATTAATGTAGCATTTTTAAAGGCAAGGATTTTTTCTTGGCAGGCAATTTGAAGATAAAATGTGGTAAATTACTAAGTGAAAAATGAAGACTTTCACGGTCTATGTAATAATACAATTATCAACATTAAATGATTTAATTTTTGTTCAAAAACGCAAAAAGTATCAGTTCAATTTGGACAAAATTATCTATTTTTTTTTTTTACTTGAAAATTCATTTGAAAATAATTTTAAGTTTGGGAACTGGGAAGTTAAAATAGTTGATTTTTTGGTATTTTTTTTAGTGTTTAACTTTTTTCATTTAAGATCCAATTTTTCAACAGTTAAACATTAGATAAGCCTTATTCTTCAGATAAAGTCAAAGCTTGTTCTTATTTTTCATTCCACAGTTAGCTAATTGATGATTTAGAAATCGACTCTAAATTTTATTAAAGAAAGTGCCTATTTTTATTTGGGATTTTTCTTTTTCTTTGATTAATGTATGGGTTCTACGCACTTTGTCCTACCTTCGAGGGCTTATTTTTTATCATAAAGTACAAATTTAATTTATTCATGCGACGTACCAGACAAAAATACTAAAAAGGAACATCTATATATAAAAACCCTTTGCCACCAACTTAAGTGTCATGAATTCTCTTTCCAATGAAATTTAATTCTTATATTATGTTCTTTGGTTTATGAGTCACCATCTTATAGCAAGACCCGATAAGTTCATTTTATATATTTTTGTTTATATATTTGTAATATAGAAATGTATTTTTGGGCTGCAAGTCCTTGGTCTCTTATAAAACAAGGAATTAGACTTAATTAGGCGAAATTCAATGTCTAAACTTACAATGGATTAAAAAGGAGCTTATATACAACAACAAAATAAAACAAAATTACGTTTATTATTTTCTACTGAATTAAAATTACCTCCAATGGATGGTTGTTTAGTTCGAGAGTCATAAATTTTGAGTTTAATGTATTCTCTTTTAGAAGCTCTCTTACTTTTACACCATTTGAATGAGAAGTGCTTGATTAAATGTAACATCTATTGCAGTTTTACGTTTGCTTTAAAATTAAATACGTGGACAGTGATTAACTTACTCTATTCTTCCCTCTCATTATGATATTTAGAAATTCAAAATCATTGTGCATTGGTATCTTCTTTTAAACCCTATCCTATTCTCCTAACGCTCGCACGTGTTTTACATGTTGCGTGCGTGTTAATTACAATAAAAAGACATACCTCCTTTGTTTTTGGCTTTAACAAGTTTTCTTAAGTTAATAGGTTTTAAATGTCGTTACCCTGAAAAGTTAAGAGTTTGAAAAGAAATCAAATTGAAAATCCTTCAAAAAATTAACATCATCCAAATTAACATCCCTAAGGCCTTGCACCTATACTAACTAAAATCAATCAGTTTAGCAGCGATACCACGGTAAAATGCATTTTGGAATGATATTTTACTAGTGTTAGGGCCACGATATCGCTGCCAAACCAATGACATGTCCAAAAACTTTGCAACGGTATAAAACCCTTTGAGTAAATGTTCACTAGCTCTGGCTCTATTTGTAATACAAGCATTTTGCCGCTCGATAGAATTATTTAATGGTATAAAGTTTCCCAAAATTTTTTTTTATTTTGAGCTTGAACTAGGAGATTTTATTTTATTTAAGCTTTTAACTTCATTTTAAAAATTTGTAACGAGTTTTTTCTTAAACAAATTGGGGCATATTCATAGCCGCTGATAAACCCAGGTTTTACTAAATCACAGTTTAAGATAATTTTGGCTCAGTGAATACAGACCGAATTTACTTACAAATTATTTATTTTATATTTTTATAATATTGTTAACTTGTTATATGACCCAAATATCTCCAAATATTTTGAAATAATAAACTTAACAAAAAATAGAATCAACGTCCGAAAATTCAACTAAACCTATAGGATTAACTTAGACACAGTTTTAAAAATCCCTATGAATACGCCCCATTATTTTATTCAATTCTATGGACCCATTGCACAATTTTTTTTCGAATTTTCATGGTTTTGAGTTTTGACCGTTTTATGTAGTGGGCACAGCTTATATGCCCTCACCACATAAATATTAATGCAATATGGTCGTAGAACGTATCGATCCGTAGGTTATTTGTGATGAGTCAATGATTATTGTAGTGAGTATAGTTTCCAAGTACAGATGCTATGCCCTCAATATACAAATATAATTCTCCTAATAGACTTATCACAAATCACAATTAATGGTTTTGTAGTGAGAACAGCTTCTATGTACACAGTGAATAGATATAAATATGAAATTGATTAAATAAATGAATAAATGCCGGTTTTCTGCGATGGCTAAAGAGTCTATGCAGTTGATATGTTCTCATCACAAAAATATAAATATTGTATGGATGCTTTAAATAATGAAGCCCCAGGTATTTGTGATGAGTAAATAGATGATTTAGTGGGTAAATTTGCTATGTACTCAGAACATAAAAATAAATATTGCATGAATTCATTAAATAAATATGTATTTGATAATGTAGTGGGTACAATTGTTATTTACTCATTACATAAATATAAATACTGCATTGACAAATTGAATAAATTAGGTCAGGGTATTTGCGCTGAGTACAAGGAAGATGTTGTTGGTACAGTGGATATATACTCATTACATAAATATATGTACTCAATACATAAATAGATGTACATAAATATATATATATATATATACATAAATATATGTACTCAGTACATAAATATAATATACTCAGTACATAAATATATGTACTCAGTACATACATTTATGTTCTCAATACATAAAATTATGTACTCAGTACATAAATGTTTGTACTGAGTACATATGTTTACGTACTGAGTACATATTTTTACATATTTTTATGTACTCTTCACAATGGACTATTTATAGTTTGATGCAACGTCTATGTACTGAGTCTATAGCGCGTGTGCTAAATAAACGTAGGTGATACAGACCACATGTAGCTTGAACGTGGTACATAATTTAGGGGCGGGTTATAAATATGTGTGTTTGCATTACATAAGTTAGGCAGATAGATGTGTATTGAGTATATACGGCTTGTATTCAATAAACGTATTTATAGAAAAAGAGCTTGATGGTGGTGGGTTTCACTTGGTACAAAAATTAAATTGTAACCAGCACACATGAAGTTTACTCATTTAAGGGATTTTTTATAGCAATCCCATACAAACTTCTGTACATAACATTTACATTTAAGTTTATGGCACGAGTACCATAACTCAGGCGCCAAGAAATAATAACGGTTTTTTATAGAACCGTTAAATACAAGCATTTTTTACTATAGGAGGGGGAAGTCTATCTCCCCCCGTTTGGGCGGGAGGGGCAATTTTATAAAAAAGTACTAAAAATAAAAAAAAAAAATATTAAAAAATAACGGTAACAGTTACAATTCAGTTTTAGGTCTTTGTTTATAGCCAATACTGTGTTCTATCTGCTAGTTTTTAAATCAAGTGAAATCTATGCATAGTTTTTGAAAAAATGGGGTTTGAACTCAAAATTTAGGGAAAAAAAACATAAAAAAAGGTTAAAGTTTAATTTTTCAGAACTGTTAAATTATATATTTTATTTTTTTTTAATTCGTTGCTCTTTTTAATTCCTAATCAAAAACTGAAAACTAGATGATATTTTGTCTCCTAATTCTTGATAAAATTAAAAATTGCTGAAACTAATTTGTATGAGATTTTTGTTTTTTTTTTGCTTGCTTACATAAATATAGTGCTATAGCACCCAGCATTACGAGTTATATATAAAAATTGAGGTAGGGAAGGGGGGGAAGGCATGCTGCCCCCTGCAACTCCCCTGCTTGGGCACACTATAGGATTTGGGGTAAGTGCGAGGTTGGGTGTATGTAAAGTTTCAATTAAGAAAGTCATTTAGCGTTATCCAGAATGCACCGCGAGGAGGCATTCCACGTCCGAGTCAGTCAATTCGTGTGTAGACGGTGTCTCAGTGAGTCAGTCAGTCAATTTGTTAAGTTTAAATAGTCAAGTCCGTGTTTTAAAGTGTCTTAAAAACGTATGTTAGTTTCATCAATGAAGTCATACCAAAGATACCAAATCCCCTAACGAACAAAACATTGAAAAACTTTTGAGTTTTGAATGGAGTAGTGGATGCTTAGCCGCCATTGTTAATTAACAAAAGAAAAAAATCTTAATTCATTCAAAGATTGAACAAATAATGACCTTCGTAAATATTTATTCGTATACCACACGTGCATGAAAAAACAGCGGTACAAAATTCGATTGTTTGTTGGTTTTTTTTTTAATGATATAAGTAGGTATACATACTTTGAGCATTACAATTGCATTATATAGGTATGTAAGACACAAACATACATATTAAGAAATTATATAAATTTGCTGCAGCGAGCAAAAAAAAAAATTCATAAAGAAGTAGAAGACAAAAAATCATCTAGTTTTTAGTTTTCGATTAGGAATTAATTAGAGCAAAGAATTTTAGAAAAATAAATTTAGAAAAAATAATATATATAGTTTTACAGTTTTGAAAAATTACACTTTAAACTTTTTTTTTATGTTTTTTTTTCCAAATTTTGAGTTCAAAACCCATTTTTCCAAAAACTATGCATAGATTTCACTTGATTTAAAAACTAGCTTATAGAACAAAGTATTGGCTTTAAATAAAGACGTACAACTTAATTGTAGCTATTACCGTTATTTTTTGATATTTTTTTTTATTTTTAGTACTTTTTTTCATAAAAATGCCCCCCGCCCAAACGGGGGAGATAGACCCCCCCTCCCATAGCAAAAAATGCTTGTATTTAAACGTACTACAAAAAACCGTTATCGTTTCTTGGCGCCTGAGTTATCGTACTCTCCCCAAGTTTATGTACTGAGTGCTTTTTTCCCCAGTGTGGAAACCACAAATTTAATTGGACTTGTTAAAGTTTTGATTAAAAAAAAGCGTTTAATGGCATCTAGTCTAGTTGGATACAGAATTATTTGATAGCAGCTTTCAAATTTACAAATTTATCTTCTTCCACAGATCAAACCATGGCGGGCAGTTATTAAATACGCGAGTTTTGCGTAAGGGAATAGTTTCTAAAAAGCATACAAATAATATTTCATAAAAACGTAAAATCATTTCGTCAAAATTAACATTATAAAATACAGAATCCCAGTTAATGTCATTAAGTAAATCAAACAATTGAATAAAATTACATTTTTTGAAATTGAATTCATGCTGATCCTTACAAATATTAGGTGAACATAAGATATTTAAGTTGAGAGAGATAGATAATGCAGGATGGTGGCGATCTTCTTCCACAAGTGTTGTTTCACTTGAAAGAACAGCAGAATCGGAGCTGAAGACATTTGAGAAATAAACGAGGTCCAAAGTTTTGCCGAATTGATTACTGATCCCGTTTAATTGATTAAGTCCTAGAGAACTCATTCCGTCGATAACGAGAAATTCATTATTGTTCGAAGCGTCGACAGGTATAAAGGCATCACAGTTAGTAGATTTTACCCATTTAAGGTTACTTAGGTCCTCGGACCTATTACGTCCGTGATGTTTCCCTTACGGGACATAGGGCCTCCACTACACCTACGCGCCATCGTGTACGATTTCTTGAAATATATTTCAGCTCTCTCCAACTTTTCCCCAGTCGTGCCATTTAAGGTTAGGAAGATTGAAATCCCCTAATATTATTATTTCATCGGTCACACTAATTTTCTCATGAATAGTTTCCATGCAGTCAAAAAGTTTAGTATAAGTATCATTGTTCGAAGAGGGTGGGATGTAACAGGCAACCACATATATGTGACCAGACGGGATTTTTATTTTCACACATAGAACTTCTAGATCGTCCTACAAAAAATCATCGACAAGACTACACAGTAGGTGGTTACGAACAGCTATTAACAGACCACCGCCAACAGTTGCGGTAGGATCAGTATGACGATCACGACGCTGCTTTCCAAAACAGCTCTCAAAAGCCTAATTTCCTGGGAGCCTTTAGGTGACAGGATCCTGAAAGCCAGGTTCCGGACTAGAGTACGTCGCGTCACCATCATACAGTGTTACGCCCCAACTTTGCTCTCTTCTGACGAGGAGAAGGAGGCCTTTTATAACCGGCTGAGTGCTGCTTATGATAGCGTTCCACGAGGTGATATAGTTATGGTGATGGGAGACTTAAATGCCAAGGTTGGCAATGACAACACTGGGCTAAGGCATGTCATGGGAAAACATGGTGTTGGTAACCGAAACGACAATGGCGAACGATTTGTCGATTTCTGCAACGCCAACGGCCTTGTTATTGGAGGGACCATGTTCGAGCATAAGACGTGCCACAAAGTCAGTTGGGTGTCGACTGACAGACAAGCAACTTCCAACCAAATTGACCACTTCGCGATCAGCCGGCGTTTTAGAAGCAGTCTCCAGGACGTCCGTAACAGAAGAGGTGCTGACATGGGAATGGCCCGGGACCACCATCTGATAATTGCTACCGTAAGATTGCGTACAGCTGCAGTTCGGAGATCCCAAGGAAACACTCGAATGCCCAAGTTTAATACAGATAGACTAAAGGATCCTGCAGTGCGCCAACAACTAGGGGACCACCTTTCACAAGGATTGAACGCAATCAGCAGCACGGAAACCACATCCATCGAAAATCATTGGTGTGCTGTGAAAAATGTGTTCATATCCGGTGCTGAAAGTACAGTCGGCCGGCCGCAAGGAAGAAATAGTGCTTGGCTTTCCGACGAAACTTGGGCAAGGATCGAAGAAAGGAAACACCTTAAAGCTCGCATCGCAGCTACCCCAGCAGCAGGGAGAAACGAGCTTGAGTCTACGTACCGCATGAAGATGAGGGAAGTTCACCGTAGTGTGCGACGTGATAAGCGTAACTACATCAACGCACTGGCTACAGAAGCAGAAGAAGCCGCTAGTAGGTGTGACAGTAGGACCGTCTACAGAATTACCAAAGAGCTCACTGGTGTCCAGAGCTCTAAACAACACCTGGTTAAAGACACAAACGGATCCCTGCTAATTTCGGATGAGGACCAGCTCATAAGGTGGAGGGAACACTTTTCTGCGGTTTTAAACCGCGTTTTCGCAAGTGAAGTGAACCCTATTCCCACTGAGCTACCCGAAGTAACAATTTCCCGAATACGCACCGTACCCCCCAGTAAAGAAGAAATTATCACCGCCATCAAAGCACTGAAGAACAACAAAGCGGTTGGACTTGACGGTATTCCTGCAGAGCTCTTAGGAGCAGCCCCAACGACATCGAGCGAGCTACTGCACCCACTTATTAAGAGAGCTTGGGAAGCAGAGAGCTTTCCTGAAGAGTGGAAAAAAGGAATGATTGTCAAGCTTCCAAAGAAAGGAGATCTCACACAGTGCGAAAACTGGAGAGGAATATGCGTTCTGCCTGCAGTAGCCAAGATAATAGCAAGGATAATATTGGACCGAATTAAAGACCACCTCGAAGACACACTCGACGCCGAACAAGCAGGTTTCCGCACTGGATCTTCCTGTGTTGATCACATCAACACCTTGAGGATCATCATCGAACAGTGCGTTGAATATCGATCACCACTTCACCTGCTGTTCATCGATTTTGAAAAGGCGTTCGACAGTGTCAATAGAGAATTTATTTGGCTTGCTTTGCACAGGAGGTGCATCCCAGATAAATTGATTGCTATTATCAAGGCTACATATGATGGATCCAGGTGTCACGTTTTGCACAAAGGTAGGCTGTCAGAGGAGTTTGAAATCCAAAGTGGAGTTAGGAAATGGAGGAATTCAGTGGACTCTGCAATCTCACCTCAAACATCTGGACTACGCGGACGACGTATGCTTACTCTCTCATAGGATCATGGATCTCCATCAAATGACAACAAGGGTGGAGAGAGAAGCAGAAATCGTAGGGCTTAAGATCAACTCGGCAAAAACTAAAAGGATCAGCCTTGGAACTTCCTCATCAATCCAAGTAAATATTTCTGGACAACCGGTAGAGATGGTAGAGGATTTCCAATATCTTGGGAGTATTATCTCTACGGGTGGCGGAACTGAACTGGACGTAAACAGCCGAATCAGAAAAGCAAAGGCTGCGTTCGGAATGCTGTCCAAAATATGGAGAAACAACTCTTTTAGCTTAAAAACCAAGCTACGACTGTTCCGCTCCAATGTTGAATCCGTTCTGCTTTACGGCTGCAGCACTTGGAAAGTCACTGAAATTGTCACTAGAAAGCTGCAAACCTTCGTTAATAGATGTCTACGAAACATCTTGAGGATTTTCTGGCCCAACCGTATCTCCAATGCCGAACTTCATGCGAGAACGGGTCAGGAGCCCATAGACTCCATTATACGAAGAAGAAAGTGGCAGTGGATTGGCCATACGCTTCGAAAAGGCGATCGGTGCATTGCATCTCAAGCAATGCAGTGGAACCCGCTCACACAGGAGGGAAGACAAGTGGGCCGGCCTAGAAGTACATGGCGAAGAACGGTCGAACAGGAATCGGCACGACTGGGGAAAAGTTGGAGAGAGCTGAAATATATTTCAAGAAATCGTACACGATGGCGCGTAGGTGTAGTGGAGGCCCTATGTCCCGTAAGGGAAACATCACGGACGTAATAGGTCCGAGGACCTAAGTAAGTAAGTAAGTATGGTTTGATCTACATATAAAAACGCTCAAAAATAAAAGAAATAAAGCTTGGGTAAGATTCAGTCTATCTCGAACGGATGAAGCTCTTAACTGTTATCTTATTTTGAGGGATGAACTTGTAAGCTATTCTAATATTTTATATACACGCTTTATTTCTAAAACAGAAAATGAACTTAAATCTAATCCACGCAACTTTTGGAATTATGTTAATTGCAAAAGAAAATCTGGCGGTTACCCAGCACATATGAGCTTCAATAATTCAACTAGCCATTCGCCAGTGGTAATAGCCAACATGTTTGCGGCATACTTTCAAAGTGCCTTCGAAACCACATCTACAAATGACCCAAACGTAAACTTTACTATTGACAAGTTTCCACATCTCAACTCAATTAACTTTGCAATTTCTGAGGCAACCATTCTCGAATATATCGATAATTTAGATGAGTGTTTTAGTCCTGGCCCCGATGGCTTGCCTTCTTTTATATTGAAAAAATGTGCAATATATATGTCATACCCGTTGTTCGTGCTTTTCAACATGTCAATAAGTTGTTCTACATTTCCCGCTCTTTGGAAAAATGCATTTCTTACCCCCGTTCACAAAAAAGGACACACAAATTTAGTGACAAACTACAGGCCTATTGCTAAGCTTTCTGTCATTCCTAAATTGTTCGAATCCGTTATCTGTGATGTCTTGTCCTTTCATTGTACCTCTGTTATATGTGAAAACCAACATGGTTTTGTGAAAAAGAAATCGACGATCACAAATTTGTTACAATTTACGTTTTTCTGCTTAGATGCATTTGAAAAACACAAGCAAGTAGATTGTGTTTTTACAGACTTTAGCAAAGCTTTCGACAAATTAAACCATCAAATACTACTTAACAAACTAAACACCATTGGGCTAAACGATCGCTTTATTTTATGGATTTCTTCATATCTCAAAGATAGACTATATAGTGTTGCTTTCAAAAATGAACGTTCTAAATGGTTTAGAGTAAACTCAGGTGTGCCACAAGGAAGTCACCTTGGTCCATTGTTATTTGTCTTATTTATTAATGATCTTCCTTCTGATTTATGTAACTCAATGTCTTTAATTTATGCCGACGACGTGAAAATATTTCGTAAAATCGACTCAGTAATTGATTGTGAATTTCTACAAGAAGATCTCCATAAATTTAGGGAATGGTGCAATACTAATTGTCTGTCTTTAAATATTGACAAGTGTAAGATCATGCATTTTACACGCAAACACATGGTCCTTACACATAATTATCTGCTGAATACGTCACAATTGTGTAGTCAATCAAGTTTTCCTGACCTCGGAGTTATACTAGATTCCAAACTCTCATTCACAGATCATTACAATTATATTATAAAAAAAGCCAATAAGACGCTTGGTTTCATTAAAAGGTTTGCTCGTGATTTTCGTGATCCTTATGTCCTTAAAATTCTGTATGTGTCATTTGTGAGATCAATTTTAGAATATGGTTGCATCGTTGGGCCCCTTACTACGCGGTTCATATCAATAGAATTGAGTGTGTTCAAAGGAGATTTATGAGATTTTGTTTACGTCTTCTTCCCTGGTCTGATAGGGTTGTCTTGCCACCTTACACTAACAGACTCTTACTAATAAATCTTCCATCCCTCTTAATTCATCGAGAGTACTTACAATTCTGTTTTGTGATAGGGATTATTAATGGAACAGTTGCAGCTTCATCGGTTCTTTGTCGACTGAATTTTAGTGTTAGTCTTACTAGCTAAAGAAGGCAAATGCCTCTTTCTAACATTTTTAGTAGATCTAACTACGGCGCTAATAGTCCTCTTAATCTCTTGATAAGTGTGTTCAATAAAAACTATATTCTAATTAATTCAATTAATGATAATGTAAAATCTCACAGATTTAAGAACTCATTTTTTTCATCCAATATCACTAGGTCTAATTTATTCAATCCCCATTAAATTTAAACTCATCTTTAAAAAAAAGATTTTTTTTGAATTTTCATTGAAGATTACAATTTGTTTTTAACTTAATCCACTTGGAAATCGATATAATTCACGCACATTGCCCTCCTTTATACTGAATTTAAATGCTTGCTTGAGATTGACATTAAAAATATGACATACAAAATATTGCTCATACGCCACAGTGTCCCTTTATAGTATGTCAAGGACATAAGAAGTGTTTTCTGGTTCGGACGAAAATTTCATTGCTAAATGCAATAACTTAAACAATAATTTTAACAAACTGACTTTTGTGCAGCATAAATGTCTGAAAATGACGCCATTTTATGTTTGTTTAACCGCATCAAAGATAAGGAAAAGATGAAAAAAAAAAACATCATAATTAACATAACTCTTTGAAAAATCAAAGTTTCTGTCATAAAATTATTTTCAACAAATTTGCTTACATCTGTTGTGCTCGTTCTCTTTTTTATGCAGCAGCAAAAAAAAGTCTTCATATATGATTCCTAGAACCTGTTAACAATCTACATAGAATTTTCAAAGAGATGCAAATATGAAATCCATTTCAAAGTTATGTCTAATTTAGAACCACCATAAAGTTGATGGCCGGTCTATGACACATCCAAAAAAATTGACAAAGCATCATTTCCGAGAAAATAATAAAATTTGTTGTTTAATTAAAATGCTAATTTACATGAACTTTTCAAATATAAGATATATGAACATACTAGGTACATTTCAAAAGCCGAAACTCTATGACAGAAATTGATTGATTTTAGGAAGATTGATGAATAGCAAAGGGCGATAAATATGTATTATGTACTTTTTGAATATTATTCGGTCAAATCGAATTAATTTGTAGTACTGGGAAAAAAAAATTGATTGATGGATGATGTCCAAATAAGTTTGTGATGAACTTGTATTTTCAGACTTCTTATTTTTAGAATACAGCCATATTCTCAAGGCATTAGTATTTATTCCGTAGATGACGGATATAAGAAACTCAAAAAATCCAAAGAATTCCTTTCTTATATCCGTGTTTTCTTATATAAAACATTGTACATAAGGAAGAAAATTTCTTATATAAGTAAAATGTATGTAAAAAAGAAAATTTCTTGTATAAATAAAAACACATAAGAAATAAAATGTATCCACTGTCAATGTATGGGTTTTTTTTTCTCGCTGATCTTCAATCTGTCATTTCTTTGGCCATTCAATGATGGTGGGTTCAGAAATGTTGCGAAAATTAAACGGCACATCATTTGAAAGTTTGCACGGAAAATTTCTTATAAAACTTTAATTTTCTATGTAGTGAATGCAATTTGTATCAGAATAAGTTTCTTATATCAGTGTTTTTCTTATAAACAATTTTCTTATATGAATCTTATTTAACACGTATCTTTATGGGAATGTGCAAGGTGTTTTGGAATGTCCGTCTTAAAAGAGTGTTTTTCTTATATGAGACTTTCTTATATCAGTCATTTACTGTAATATAATTGTGTTTGTCATGCCTATTTTTTGAAATTGTATTTATACATATAAACTGCCAATTTTATATTATTTCATATATTTGTCAGAATACCTACTAGACTGAATCCAGAATAGCGCTTTAAAGCTGATAGGTGACAGAGCAATTTCCGAAACAATTGATTCGTTGGAACATCGTATAAACATCTCTTGCCTATCATTGTTTTATCGTTACTTCTTTAAACAATGTTCTTGTGAAATATCGAGTTGCACCCCCCCCCCCCTTAAAAAAATTTCATCTTAATACTCGTGCCGCTGGGAATGCTCATCAGTTTACCCTTGAGCCAAACTTCGGACGTACATTCACGTACAGAGATTTTTTCTTTAGCCGTACGACACGAAAGTGGCATTCCTTAGCTTATTCTATTTTTCCTCCCCATTTTAATGTCCAGACATTTAAGACGAATGTGCATCGGTTTCTCCTACTCAATCCTTCCACTGTTTCCTAAATGCTCGCACTGTGTTAAAAAATAAAAATATAAATAAATCGGGTGGCGCAACAGCTCGTGAAGAAACAGGGCCTAGTGACTAACAACTCGCATCCATTGGAAGGGAGCTACAATTTTATGCCGAATCCGAACGGCTAGACGAGAAGCAATTTTTCATGGCAAGTGATACTCTTGGAGGATGTGTCAATTCCTCGCAAGAGGCAGTAGCCCTGAAAAAAAACTTTTTAGTTGTCAGGTGGACGAGGCTGGGAAGTGAATTCGAACTCCAGCGGGACAGTCCAAAGCACTAACCATTACCCTACGGGCTACTACAACTGTGTTAAACCAAAATTTATAGGGTAGTCATAATCCCTTGAGTGAGCGTTAATTAAAAAAAAAAATCCCCCAACTAACTGCCTTCAAAATTGCTGATTCCAAATCAAGACACATAAGTTTTTATTTGCCACTTTTTTGAAATTAAACAATAATTTTTGTTGTGTATTTCTTGGAAGTGACGTTTTGTCAATCTTTTTGGACATGCAAATCATTGAGGATTCCGAATTAGACATCATTTGCAAATTCTTTCATGTTTGCTTCTTTTTGAAAATTTTAGATTGTTAACAAGTTTTGAGAATTATTTGCTGCTACAGAAAAAAAAAAAGAGTACAGCAGCAGCAGCAAACAAATATGTAGAAAATAATTTTGTGAAAGGAACTTGGATTTTTTCAAATAGATTTATGTTAATTATGATTTTTTGTTCTCATTATGCAAATTAAAAATAAGCTTATTAACTTAATTAAAAAAAAACTTTATTTAAAAATCTTAAAATATTAATAGGTACAATCAAAATTACACTGAAAGAACGACCAGCGTGGTCGCAGGATGATGCAACTATTGAGCGGCGAAGAAGACTGTAGACAGGGTTTATATACTATTCAAGTGTTGGATGATAGCAGCTGCATTCCTTATCGTGTGCAGTGTGTGAGAGGGATGAATAAAAGACCATTCACATGAGATCGACCAACGACCGACGAATAAACCAACAAATGGGAATTCAAAAATTAATAAACTTTAATATTTCGCAATATCTAGTCAAAATGGTAGAATACGATTTAAGATTAATTTTAAAATTTTAAAAACTGAATTTTTATTTGCCTTAATATGAGTAATTTGAGAAAATAAATTGGTCGTAACGAATTGCAGCTATTCGCGACGAACAAATTATTTTCTTAAAATTGTCGTTTTAGCAATTAAAATGAAAATTTTAGTATCTTATTTCTTCCATTTTGTCTAGATTTTGTAAAGAACTTAGGTTTATTAATGTTTTAAATTTCATTTGTTCATTCATTCGTCGGTCGATGGTCGCTCTCATGTGTACAGTCTTTAAGAACGTAGTAGAAGATCTCGTTGCCGGACATGACGTGACATGACTTCTGTGTGTCATTTTTTGACACTATCGATTCTTTATCTATTGGGATTTTATGTTTATGGTTTATGGTTTCTGTCGGTGATTTGGGGTTTGTGGTGCATACCAATTGTGATGTGTTAACTTGCAGTCAACAAAAAAAAATGGTGTCGTTTTCAGACATTTGTGCTGTAAAAAGACATTGGCGCAAAATTATATTATATTATTATACATAAAGTACACTTTAAAATGAGTTTAGTAGATACTTAAATTAGTATTTTGACAATATTAAAGTCGTAATAAAGCCCATTTTATCGTTAGCGGCTTGTATGATAAATTTAATACCGAGGAAAGTAACTTTTATCTTTTAAAATGGGGTTCAGTTGAGCCAAATTACCTATCTGTTAATCGCATGGCATTCTAAAATGTCTTCAAGTGATTTCTGAAATCCAAAAATTTATAAAAGAAGAATTTTACTCTCGATGCTGATTTCTAAAGATAACTCTGTCTCGTCTGCTCACTTTCGTCCCTACCCTCTACCTACCTCACTTTACCGTCATACAAAAAAAAAATGCAACAAAATTGTAAAAAAAAACTCATGTAGCTATGGTTGTACCTATGTTTGTGGTTTATTGGATACATTTTCTTCATTTTTTTTTTTTTTTTTGACAAATAAAGTTTTCCCGATTGTTTTTTGTTAAGGTGTTAAGTCTGCTGTCTTCTTTCATTTGTTTTTAAAAAAATATACTCCTCAAACTGTATTTGCTTTCCCAAACTGTTAATTTTTGGGTCTGTTCGACAAAAATTTAGTGGGGGTAGGACAAAAGGGTTACACTAGTTGTAGGTAGGTTACAAAATGAATGTTTATAATTTGATACAAAATGAGTACCTGTTTTCAAAATAAAAATGGTTTTACCTAGTATGTACTTAACCTAGTTAACAGGAGGTGACTATAATTTTGCGCCATTAATTTTAGCGTTCATATGTTCATATTATGTATGTATGTATATATTTTTGTTAAAATTATTGTTTTAGTTATTCCATTTTGCAATGATATTTTTTTATGATGTAATTATTCCTTTAAACGCTATATCCTGCTAAATGGACTCAATTATAATTAGACCTTTAACCAAATTTAATGCTCAGCTTATACTCAAAGCTTAAATACAAAAATATCATTTATGGTCTTGTAGTAGTCAGTACTCCAATTTTAATTTCTTTTTCATTCCCAATTGTGATGTATTGACGGTAAAATCTGCAGAAGTTCCAGCAAATCTTTATACTTCTCCCGGCTTATAAATAGGTCCATGAGGGTATAAAGTTTTCGAAATAAAATACTTTGAAATGGAAAAATTTCTGCAAGAGAATATTTAAAAAAAATTTAAGAAGAGGTCGGTCTTTAAATATTGAAGCTCAAGAATATAGAGCCAGTTAACCTTAAGTCCTTCTGTAGAAATTTTTCTATTTGAAACTTTTTTTTTCCAGTTTCAAAGTGGAGAAAAAGTGGTCTTTTGTCATTTTTATGACATTGAATGTTTTTTTTCCCCGCTAAGCTTAAGAAAATCTATCCAATTATCGGGGATGTAAATATTTCTAAAATATTTTTCTCAAGCAACCCAAAATCTTAGTCGCTTTGTAAATATAAATGTCCGCTGACAAGAAACTTTTGTCTCTCTATCTTATCAACTCTATAGTCCGGGTTAGATTTTGTATACCCGTAATGCACTCACACATCGTTATGGCAGCAACAGCTGCAGCTTTTTTTTCTTTAACCAATTATGTTTATCACATTGCATTGACGTCCCCTGTGATCAAATAGTTAAATAATTGGCCTAACTTAAAGGTTCAAACAATAAATTCAAATATGCGAGCGCAAAAGTGGCCTAAGTTGTAGATAGGCCACTCTTGCACTAAAGCTTTTAATTTTGTTTGTATTCGGCCTTCGTACAAGAAGCCTGTAGCATGGCATGAAGCCGACAATTTAACAAATTTTAATGCAGAAATGTGGGTCAGTAGGTACAGATTCAATTTTCGTAATAAACTCAATTTCAATAAAATTGCAGTTAGGCAACTATTTCACTCACGGTCAGATATAATAATCTAGTTTTCAGCTATGGAAATCTCTTTAGAAATTGAGCAAGGGCTTAAAAAACGCATTGCTTCAAAGCCTATTTGCGGAACTGTAGGCATCCAAAGATATCCAAGGATTCAAAGTTAAAAAAAAAAAATAATTTGAATGCAAATATACCAAAAACTAGACCTCGTAGAATAGTTTGCTTTGGATGTGCTGTTTGCATTTGACAGAACAGTAGGATAGGGCGGAGGTTATTGGACTACTTTTTTATAATGTGTTATAAAGTGTTATAATTACCAAACCGCTCCTAATTCAACTATGAAACTGGGATCTATTAAAATAATGGACTTTTGGCTTTTAAATGCAATTTAAAAAAAATGAAATTGTGTAACAGCAGAAGAATTATATAGCCTCAAGAGTACTAAGTCCAAGTGGTCCAACCTGCCCCACTAGCGGGGTAAGTTGGACCAGTAGGAGGGGTAAGTTGGACCATGGCCTAAAAAGTGGAACAATGATATCTAAAAATAACAAAGCCATCATTTATTAGAAACTGAATTTTATTTTAAATAAACTTTACTTGAAAAGTAATAATTAATTTTTAGTTGACACTAATAAATATTTAAAAAAAAAAAATAAAAGGATTAAAAGCAAGAAATAATTTGACGAAATAAAACAAAAACCTCTTCTTGGATAAAATAGGATATAAAAATAGTTAACACGTAAAACATTCAAGTAGAATTACGTATCGTAATTACTTTTGCAATTAATGCACATAAATATGACTATGTCCAGTTCTTAAGCCTTTCGTATGGGCAAGCATAGCACTCAACACAATATAAAGCATGTATTTTTAAATCAGCGGGGCAAGTTGGACCACCACCGGTCCAACTTACCCCACACCTAGTTTGTTGCACATATTGCGTCACTTAATAAAAACCACTGAAAACATTCAAATTTTAATCGCAGAATATTAAAATATAATAACAGGCCTTAAGAAAATACTATAATTTGTCGTAAACTCGCACGTTTGCGATTAAATAACACAAAAAGAAACACAAATCGTTATGTGGCTACCGTTCTACTGACGAAATGACACAGAAATCATTTTTGCACGTGCTTTTTAATGAGGTCGCTTCATTCGTGATTAATCATGTTCCTGTAGGACTTTTATTTTTCGAGTAATTCACGTGGTCCAACTTGCCCTAACTAGCCCCGCCTTACCTTACATTTCAATGGAATCCGGAGACTTTCGTGAAAAAATGGTTTTTGGTGTTAAGGGGTAAGTCGATGCTTTTTTTAATCAAAAATCGATTAAAAAAAAATTGCTAGAATTAGTAAAATTTTGAACAACAATGCAAAGCCCTGTTTTCTATTCAACAACGTCAACCTCTTACGAGGATTTTTTTTTGTTAAGTTATCGCCATAAAAAGACTTTTAGTATATTTGGTCGAAAATAATGAATTCACTTTGAATTAAAATGTCTTCGGAACCAGATCTCAGACTGTTCTAGTATTCAGATATAAATAGCTCTCAAAAAACTGAAAAACCGAAATGTCTTCCGTGGCTTATTTGCGGAACTGTATAGGCGTCCTGAGATATCCAAGTTTTCGAAACTCAGAAAAATTACGTTCAATGTAAAAATATACAAAAAACAAGATCTTGTAGAAAGGTTTGCTTTGGATGTGCTGATATCATTTGACAATTTTTTTTAAATATTTTTTTTCCATATTAAGACCTATTTATTTTAAAATGCACCAAAAAACCATTTTCGGGCCGCCATGAGCTGCAATTTAAGGAAATAAAGTATTAACAAGTTCTTGTAATGTCGAAAAAGTACCCATCCTCCTTCCTTTCTTATTATTATTATTAAAAAAAATATATATCAATATTTATCAGTATAATTGACGAAAAAACTATAACAAAAATACTTGCATGATATGCAGGCATACATAATTGCCAAACTCACTTTTTTCGTTTTGTTATTTTTGTTATATAAAAATATAAGACTTAATTAAAACCTTGAGTTCAATTTTGTTAACCAATCCAAAACTTGCTCTTGTATACCTTCTACATTTGTATGTGTATTTATATTGCATACAAAAAAACTTTGGTAGAGCCAGTGTAGGATGTTTGTTTGGGTACAGTAAGAGTATTGAGTCCTTGCATCAACTACATTGTTTAAATTTCTACGGAACAACAATTCTGCGTGGAACCTTTCTTGGAACTACCGTCAACTTCGTGCCTTGCTACCTCAACTGCAATCATTGGATGAGAGATTTTAACAGGATAACATCATTTTTCGACGAGCTTGGGTCAGAAAATATTATTAGGTGATCTTAATGTCAGAACGGGAACGAGAGGTTCTATAGATATCCGGGCAGTGTCACAGCAGCCAATCATCGATTCCAGATGTTCCAAAGATTCAACCACTGATAGAAACTGCAACGCGTTTCTTGAGTTCTTAGAAGACATCGGGGCTTTTATTCTTAATGGCAGAAGCTTTGGTGATAAAAATGGAGAGTTCACTTTTGTATCAAGTTGAGGATCATCTGTAATTGACTATTGCTGTCCATCTTATAACTCAGTCGGTTTCATAGAAGATTTTGCGGTTGGATGTAAAACATACTCGGATCATATGCCATTATTCCTGACTCTCAAGTCATCTGAAGACATCAATAGGAATTCTCCAATGCAGTTTCTTCCTAGGCTGAAGAGGGTTGACAACAAACGCTCTGATTATGTACGAATGCTTAATAATGCTGTAACAATAAACAATGCCCGTGAAGAAAATATCGAAACAAGATGCGAAACAATACAAAAATGTATATATGAAGCAAACAGGATGCCCAACACTCGTAGTATAAAATTTGATAAGAAGAAACCCTGGTACGACTTATATTGCCACATTGCTAAAAAAGATTCATTTAAAGCTCTGAAAATGTTCAAAAGAGATAATCTAGAAGTAAGTCGAAAAAAATATGCAGCTGCAAATAAAAAATACAAAGTCCTCTTAAAATCAAAACAGTATGAATACTACCAAAATATCTCACGCCAACTTGCATATGTTACCTCAGCAAAAGACTGGTGGAGAACTGCAAGAGAAATTCGTGGAGATTCAAACAAAAATAGCATACAAATCACTGCTAATGAGCTTATGATCCACTTCATTGGCACATTGAATTCAGCCTCGTCACAACTTATGCTGCCCACATACTCTTCAGAAATCATTCTTCATCAAAAGCTTGATAACCAAATAGAACTCGATGAAGTAATTCTAGCAATTGAATCAACTCAGGAAAACAAAGCACCGGGGATTGATGGTATTCCAAACGAGTTCTACAAAAACGCCAGTACCTCATTTATCAAAGAAATACATGTTTTGCTCAGCGATATATTTGTTACAGAAACCATACTGTCATCCTTCAAGAAATCGATAATCTTCCCTCTTTTCAAAAAGGGTGACTCAAGTCTCGCTTCAAATTATCGCGGGCTTTCGTTTCTTGACACACTTTACAAAATATTCACTACAATTTTGCTAAATAGACGTACTAGTTGTATCGAAGAGAACCATGTACTTAATGAATACCAGGCAGCATACAGAAGTCAGTATAGTACAGTTGACCAAGTTTACAACCTGTCCTGTATAATCCAACTTCAACTGAGTCAGAAAAAAAAGCTTTATGCCTTCTTCGTCGATTTGTCTGCATCTTTCGACAACATTAATCGGGATGCATTGTTTTACAAAATGCTAAGGCTAGGTGTTTCATCAAAAATGGTTTCCGTTATAAAATCTCTGTACAAAGATACTTCTGCGACAGTTTGGGATGGAAAAAGTATAACAAGCTTCTTTGAGACTACCAAAGGAGTCAAGCAGGGTTGTGTGCTGAGTGCCTTACTTTTTGTACTATTCCTAGACAATCTTCACAATGAACTCCCAACTGGTCTCATCTTGAATAATTTAGAAATAAACGTCCTTTTGTATGCGGATGATATAGTTCTCCTTTCTGATAGACCTAATGTACTGCAAATGATTATCGACAGCTTCAGTAGGTAGTGTAGTAAATGGAACCTAGATGTTAACCTAGAAAAATCTGAAATTGTAATTTTTAGAAACGGCGGTAGAAGGGCGGCAGCTGAAAAATGGCACAACAATGATAGTGAGATAAAAATTTCAAACCAGTATTAATATCTTGGTGTTATCTTCACTTACAATATGTCTTGGTCTGAACACTTATCAAAACGCCTCGCTACATCAAAAAACTCCATCAACTCGACATGGTCGAAATTTGTGCGAAATAAAAATGTCACACACTCTGCTAAATATAAAGTGACCGACGCAGCCACAAAATCAATAATGCACTATTGCGCGCAGGTGTGGGGATACAAAGAGTACGTTCAAATTGAACAACTTCAACGCTTCTTCGTGAAGAGATGCTTCGGGTTACCAGATAACACACCCAATTACGCAATTCATATTGAAACCGGTCTTCCCAAGGCATTCCTTACAACATTAAAAGTTCACCTAACGTACATACGGAAAGAAATGTCAATGCCACGTAATCGTCTTCCACGTATTCTCTCTGAAGCCATTATACAGAAAAATATTTATTGGGCCAAGGAATGGTCAGGCCTTTTGCAAGAAACTCAAATAGATTTCAGTTTCGAAGCTTCACGCTCAGAATGGAATTGTATCCATAATAAACTACTTAAAAAATGAGTCTGGGGTCGACCCACCCTAGTAACTTCCCATTGGTGCACTTGAAAACCATATAAGTGTGTACATATTTACTTAAGAGGTGGTTGGTAAAGTATATATTATATAATTTTATATTTTATATAGTGTAATAATTTGGGTTTTTGCATAATCAGTATATAAGCTAAAGTACAAATTATAGGTATAGGTAATGTCACATTTTGCCCTGTATCTCTATATCCATACCTACCTTAGGGGTGTCTAATAATTTTCTTTTGTCAGATACTCAAAATGGGTGTCGTGGATCTTGTAAAGGATACCCACACAAGTATTTCTACGTCCCGGAAATTTTTTAAAATGGTACTTCCAGACCCCGCGACCGTTTTTTATGTAAAAAATACGTTTTTTTTTTCAAAGTCAACAAATGATCATTTTTGCATTTTTATGAAAAAAAGCATTTAGAATTTTTACAGAATCTCAAAAATAGGTGAAAAAATGGTTATATTCCATTTTGAGACTGTAATATCTCAAAAAATAGAGCTGATGTCGAAAAACAGATGATAGATTTGAGTTCAGCACACGAAATTACCTATGATACGAGTCTTACTTGCTCGTTTCTGAACTTCCAGAGGTCTTTAGAATCGAGAAAAGCTTAACAATCAACCGATTTTTGGGGGGTTTTCAGCCATTTATCGAGTAAAAAAGGCATATTTTGAAATTTTAAGGGGCAGTTACTTGTGCTATTTTATTACTAGCATCCCTAGAGAGACAATAGAAATCTTTTAAAGTCGGTTAAACCGCGTTTCATACGCGAAATTCTTGATCATTTGTTGACTTACGTAAAAAACGGCCGCGGGGTCTGGAAGTACCATTTTAAAAAATTTCCGGGACCTAGAAATACTTGTGTGGGTATGCTCTATAAGATCCACGATACCCACTTTGAATATCTGACAAAAAAAAATTATTAGACACCCCTAAGGTAGGTATGGATATAGAGATACAGGGCAAAATGTGACATTACCTATACCTATATTTTGTACTTTAGCATTTTATAAAAGTAAATTTTTTTTTTGTAAAAGCTTAAAAAGTTCTAAGAATCTTACTCATAAAAATATTTTCCCTAACTCTTCTCGGTACGGAGGTATTAATTATTTAATCCAATTATTTCAAAACAGACTATTGGCTAAAAAAATACCAAAAATCCGGTATTATCCGGAATATAAAAAGGCATATTATCCATGTGTCATATGCAAAATTTCGATTTTGTAGCGATTTTGAGTGTTAGAATTTTTCGAATTAAAACATTTTTGAAAAGTTGTTTCTTGCAACGTTTTGATTTTTAGCTTTTTTAAGGGTGGCTTTAAAAATCTCAAAATTACACAACATTTAGGTGGTATAGGTATATATTTTTGGTAGAATTTTGAAACCGATATTATTTTTTGTTTTTCATAATATTTGAGTTGAACAAAATTTGTTAAAAATTTTTAATAGTTTTTGTTCCAGTCTTTTTTCTAAAAAAAAAACTGTTTATTGATTTTTTTTTTTTTAATTTATCAGTTGTCATTATATGTAAAAAAAAAAGATTGGGTTCAGAACCATTTTTTGTTCTTCAAATATTTGAGACGAAAATTATTTTTCAACTGTTTTTCTTAGTTAAAAAAAAATATTTACCAATTTGGTATTGTGTAATTATGTGTAAATTAAAATTAGTCTGAAGTGAATATCTTATTCCGTTCTCGAGATATTCCAGACAAATGACATTTTACAGCTCCTTTTTAAATTGCTGTAGTAAAAAAACGGTTTATTGAATTTGTTAGAAAACCTTTTGAGCACGTTATGACAATATTATCTGTAAAATTCATCCGAGTTCGATATCTTTATTCATTTTCGGGATATGGTGGACGAAAAAAGTACCCCGAACGCACGTACATACACACATACAGACATCTTGCTAAAAACGACGAAATCTGATTCTAGAGATCTCAAAACGTGAAGATATGTCAAAATTTTCAATTCGACAAATCGCACCAATTACAATAACTTCCAATGGGAAGTTAAAAATGTTCATTTACATCACCATTTGCCTACAAACTAAAAGATAAACTTGAACCTTGACCAAACTCAATTTTTGACCTCAATCGTCTTAAGAGCTCCATGAATAAAATTCGTATGACACAATTGTCTTCCAAAAATATCCCTTAGTATTCTGTAGTTTTTAAAAATAAGAAGATGAAGAAATTTAAATATTAAAATATTGAAATTACTTCTGTTTTAAGTGGAGTGAATGAATAAAATTCAATGAAAAAGTACAAGTGACCTCAACTCCAGAAATAATTGTGTTTCGCCCAAGGTATAACAGTGGGCTCTTCAGTCAGTCTGTTATACCCTACTAAGACACAAATTTTGGTCGATGTTTACCGACTCTTATAAAAATCACAGCAAAAAGATACTGTGAATTTTATTATTCTGGGGGAATTCGTTTAAATTCGTGCCCCCAGAAAATAAATACCCGTGGTCAGGTTTTTTATAATAAGAAGATGAAGAAATTTAAATATTAAAATATTGAAATTACTTCTGTTTTAAGTGGAGTGAATGAATAAAATTCCATTAAAAAGTACAAGTGACCTCAACTCCAATTTTATTCATTCACTCCACTTAAAACAGAAGTAATTTCAATATTTTAATATTTAAATTTCTTCACCTTCTTATTATAAAAAACCTGATCACGGGTATTTATTTTCTGGGTGCACGAATTTAAACAAATTCCCCCAAAATAATAAAATTCACAGTATCTTTTTGCTGTGATTTTTATAAGAGTCGGTAAACATCGACCAAAATTTGTGTCTTAGTAGGGTATAACAGACTGACTGAAGAGCCCACTGTTATACCTTGGGCGAAACACAATTATTTCTGGAGTTGAGGTCACTTGTACTTTTTAATTGAGTTTTTAAAAATATATAAAACTTCCTAAAGCGGTGCTCAGATAGAAAGTTATAACCGTTTGAATCCAATAAAACAGATTAAAAATAAAACATTTTTGTTCAAGTATATCGATAAAATTAAAATATCTTTTCAAATATAACTCCGACAAAGCTGAATTTTGGTGGAGAGCTTCATTTTGATGTCTTACGCATTTTTTAAATAAAAACCTTAAATTTGGGCAAGGACTTTCGATTTTGTAGGGTGAAAGAGGAAAAGTCCAGTATTTTTAAAAATTTCTCCATCAGGTTTTTTTAACAAATATCTTTGGAAAAATTGTAGCTTATAATATTCTACAAAGAATAGATAACTATAATTTTTTTGTTAGACTAATTGATTTTGAGACAAATGAGCGCAAATGCAGCGGTGTGGAAAATATTTTGTCCCTGTTTTTTTTTTTTCAAAATCTCTTACTCCGGCGAAAAAAGTGGTTGATCTTTTTTGTGCGGAATTTTAAAAGCTACCGTTTTTCCAAAGACAGTTCTTAAAAAACCTGATGCTTTTTGAGAAATTTTCAAAAATACTGGACGTTTCCCCTTTCACCCTACAAAATTGAAAGTCCTTTCCCAAATTTGAGGTTTGTATTTAAAAAAATGCGTAAGACATCAAAATGAAGCCCTCCACCAAAATTCAGCTTTGTCGGAGTTATATTTGAAAAGATATATTAAATTTTATCGATATTTTTGGAGGATAAAACCTGTATTGTGTCATACGAATTTTATTCATGGCGCTCTTAAGAAGATTGAGGTCAAAAATTAAGTTTGGTCAAAGTTCAAGTTTATCTTTTAGTTTGTAGGCAAATGGTGATGTAAATGAACATTTTTTTATTCAGTAAAATAAGTCAAACTATTAGCCAAAGTTTTAGTGTAAAAATTGTAAAAAAAAACAAAAGTCAATTATGGACAGGGTGAGCAAAAAACTGGTTCAAAGTAATTTTTTTTTAAAATTTCGAAAAAAAAACCGTTACTCGAAAACCGTTATGATTCGGTATAAACAAGTTACCAAATTCTGAAAGTTCATGACCTGGCCTATCACCATCCTTTACGGGACATACATAAAATAAATAAAAGGTGGTCCAATGCACGATGTTAATTGTGATGTCACACCTTAACGTCAAGTTTTTTGCCTAACTTAATTTGACATTTCTTTGTCTCAGTGTTTGACAAATTCAACCACGAAAAGGTACGCAATTGGAGAGGTACAATTGGCTAATTGCAGCAAACGGGGTCTGTAGGAAATGTGAAAACACCTGCGCACTCACCCAGTTATAGTTGTGCGGAAAAGCATTGTTACATTGCTGTTGTTCGAGATAGTGTGGCAGAAGAGCCGTCAACCTCGACTCGTCGTCGTGCCAAACAATTGAACATCTCACGAACATCACTGATGCGAATTTTGAATAAAGATTTGAATTAACACGCTTACAAGGTTCAATTGACTCAAGAGGTGAAGCCACTGACCATTTCAAGCGTCGTCAATACGCCGAATGGTTGGTTTAACTGAACAGACAGAAGTGAATGGTGACTTTACAAAGAAAATGATCTTCAGCGACGAGGCACACTTTAACCTCAGTGGATTCGTTAACAAGCAGAATTGCCCCATTTGGTACTGTTTATGGGCTGGCGGAGTCATCGGGCCGTACTTCTTCGAAAATGAGGTCGGCCAAGCAGTTACCGTGAATGGTGTTCGCTATCGCGAGATGCTAACGGACTTCTTTTGGTTAGAAATTGAGGATATGTGCCTGAAAGATATGTGCTTCCAACTGGATGGTGCCACTTGCCACACAGCTAATGAAACAATGGCTCTTTTGCGCGAGAAATTCAATGGCCGTGTCATCTCTCGTCGCGTTGGTCGTGGCGATGTTAATTGGCCGCCACGATCATGTGATTAGATACCGTTGTACTTCTTTCTTTAGGGATATTTAAAAGAAAAAGTGTTCCTCAAAAAGCCAAGATCAATTCAAGAGCTAAAAGATGAGATAATTCGGCACGTTAACGACCTTGAACCTCAATTATGTCTCAGAGTGATTGAAAATATGGACCATCAGATAGAGGTATGTGCCGCCGAGGCCGTGGCGAGCATTTGGCCGATATTTTGTTTCACACATAACTGTCGATCCTTCTATCACAATAAAAAATATGATAATTCTCTGAAAACTTTTTGTTTTATTTACAATTAACCTGGTGCGTTTTTGTTGGACCACCCTTTATATGTACTTACATAGGTTTTTATGTGTACGTAATTTTGCTTCTGCACGGGTGAATGTTTTTGTGTTAAAATTGTAAACAGAGACTGATGGATGTGCATTCTTGCACCAATTTTTGAAATCAATTTTTAAAACTGACTAAAGAAAACGCAGTATATGGAAATTTGTGAAAAGCTGTTTCAATTAAAAATAAATAAATTAATAGAATTTTCAAAAAATAATAAAAAAAAGATTGCTTATAACATTCTCATAAAAATAAGGAATTTTATAAAATGTATTTTGCTTATATCAATAAAGTAGTTTTTGAGATTCCCAAGGACATCCACTTAAAGTTAATGTGGCGTATTCATAGTCGTTTTAGGCCTGGGTCTAAGTTAAACACAGCTTTGGTTGAATTTTCAGACGTTGATTCTATTTTTTTAAGATTATCATTTCAAAATATTTGAAGCTTTTTGTGTAGTTTACCAAGTTAACTATCTTATAAAAATATAAAACCAACAATTTGTAATTAAAATCGGTCTGTATTCATTGAGCCAAAATTGTCTAAAACTGTAGTTTAGTTAAACCTGGGTCTATCTGCGGCTATGAATATGCCCCAATGTCTTTTAATGATATCTATTTACTGAGCTCCTAAAGTATCTATACCAGTTTCATTTACAGCTTATAGTTTTCTTATCCCCTATTCTTATACCCTAATCCTTTCATTGTCATGGAAATTTTATTAAATCTTTAACCCTTTTTTTTCGGTTTGCTTTTGTAAATTATATTTCCAGATGGTCATATTCACGGTCTGGATAACATCAGCCGTTTATTCAACACCCAAATTTGTATTCAGTAAAACTATACGTAATGTGCACACAAGCGATGGAGCCGAAGAGGATATTTGTGTCCTCGATAGGAAAATGTTTAATTCCAAACTCTTGGATATGATAAATTTTGGCTTATTATATGTAACGCCATTGTTGGTGATGACGGTAAGTTATATAATAAGAGTAATTATAATTTATTGCAAATATTAGTTACAAGGATTGTTCAGTGAGGTTTTTTCAGATTAGAACAGAACAGAACGGAATTGAACAGAAACGTCAGACAGACGTTTTATATTGGAACAGGCAGCTGTCTGACAGATGTAATTATCAAAAAAAAATCGCGTTTGGTGGATAAGCAAGAAATACTTTTTATTAAAAACAATTATAAATAGTATTTATTTAACTATACAATTTAATTTAATTTATGTTGTTTTTTGAATATTTATTTGTTTGTTTCCAAAGTAAAAGCACAAAGAGCCACGAAATTTGTAAGAAAATATCAACTTGCAAGTGACATCAGCTGATTTTGACAGTTGTCACAAACCTGTTCTAAGTTGTTCTACCTAAAAAGTAAGAACAGAAAATCCTGTTCTATTCTGTTCCAAACTGTTCGGAACAGCCTCACTGAATAGCAAATCAGAACAGTTTAGAACAGAAAATTCTCGTTGAACAGCAAAAAACTTGTACTTTTCTGTTCTAAATTGTTCCAAACTGTTCAGAACAACGTCACTGAACAAAGCTTTTAAGTAGTGGAGTCTGCAGTCTACATTAGTTTTGTTGGTGTTGGTGGCTTAAATTGAAATTACTCTATAATTATTATTTAAATAACCTAATTTAAAATGCAAATTATTTAAATTCTATTTACCTCCACAAAATGGTTATGCAATCTGGCATCTTAATATGCAGCGATTTTATGCTGTTTTGTTGAATGATCCTTAAAACCAAAGCCAGTACTATGGCATTTATGTACCTAGAGCAAAAAATTGCCTTTCGTTACCTAAATCCATAAAATGTACGTGCACTATTGATAAATCGTTCATGACATGAATTTTCTTGTATTCTGGTATAGTTTCTCAACTGAGAGACTTTTAACATTGATTTTTGTGTGGTGGTTGTCCTTTTTTTTTGTTGATAGTTTACCTCTTTATGGATGGGTAGGAACATTTATGTGGGGTCGTGCTGAGAATAATTTTGATTTTCAATTCAAAAAATGTTCTCTGTTATAAAATGTGCAAAATTTAATATACGAGTATGTTCAATTTTTCATTAGTAATTTATCCTAAGCTTGAAAAATTTATTATAAAATTGAATGGGGACTAACATTTTGTTGAAGAGAAACGTGTGCTAAGAACATATTTTATTGATTCAACAGACGTTGCGCTTAGGTAGTCAGAACATTACATGCTATCATTTATGGATTTTTCTTTAAAGATAGAAAGTTTAAATATTTATGGAATCATTACATTGCAGAGATACGTGTACTAAAAACATATTTTATTGATTCATTACAAGTTGGACTTTGCCTGCAGGTACTCAAAACATAGCTTGCTCTGATTTATGATTTGTTCCTTTAATATGTTATATATGTATGTATACTACATTTTTTATTGTAGCTGGTCAATAGTTATGTATTAAAAACATCTGTCTTCAGAAAACGTGTCTATTATCTTCTGAATGACTGCATGAAATGTCACTTATGGCCATGCACTTTAAGCTTTAGTTAAGCTTCATTTAAAATTAGGTATATGTAGGGTTACCATTTCAGAAAATGACAAAAGGGGGATTTTAAATTTTCTTTAGCGGGACAGCTGGGTTTCAGGGGGGGGGGGACAAAATTTCAAAATCTTCTACTTTTAATTTAAGAAATAAATACAAAATTAACTTGATTTTTTATAGAAATATTAATTCTTTTTAACAATGGTTCATTATACATGTAGGATGTGCCTACTGGTAATTCCCCTAGTCCGTACGCTGGAAAACGATGTGCCAATACCATATCATCCCATCATTTTCTGTTAATCCTTGGTACCGTTGATAAATCATTCGATAGTCAAAAAACTATCAGCTAAACAAAATCACACACGACCAGAAAGAAGAACAATTAAAAACACGCAACGGTTACGACATTATCGCGACGCATCGACCTTTTTTTATTATTTGCTTATCTTGTTTGAAGTTTAACTTCAATTTAATGGCGCAAAATTTTAAACTCTTGTTAACGTAGTTGTTTAGTTGTGAACCCTTGTCTAACTATTTTAAAATTTTAGACACGTTAAACAACTCTTCTAACTAAAGTGGACTCCGCAACGTAACGTACGCAAATTAAGGTTGAACAGTCACAAATTTGACAGATGAGGACAAGGAACACAACAAAACAAAAAATGTAAGGTAGTTCAGAACAAGTAATTTTGATAAAATTATGTGTGTGCCACGTACATAAATATAGATTTATGATTGTGTTTTGTTTAATGTTTTTGATCTTTATTTAGAAGAGAAGAAGGCCACTCGCATTATCCTTGATTCTAAAAAAAAAACTCAAGCGCATGGACAACGTTGAGACATCTTTGTAGGATGTAGGTACCTACGTGTATATTGGTTGATGTGGCTGTGTGATTTATGTTTGTACTCTTATTTTCGCATAATAAGTGAAAAACTCAATGCCACCGAGCTCTTTAAATTCTTTAATAAATACCTACTTTTCATTTTAAACAAAGCTCTAATTATACAAAAAATTAAAAAAAAAGAAAAAACAAATAAATGATTTAAAAAAGGAACATAAGCTCAGATATTCAATTTATGTTTTCGTACGAGTATACACATTCGGTGAGATAAATGTAAGGATGAGTTCAAATCCTTCATTAATTATATTTATCGCCTGATTATATTTTTTGCAACAAACTACCATTTTCATATATAAATTTGTAAAAATCATTGCAACTCAATTTATAGTTATGTTCAACAAAATTAATTCTGTTTCAACTGATTCGACAAGTAAACTATTTCTGTCTTTTCGCAAGTTGTTAAACCTAAGACATGTATTCAGTTGTAAAAACTTTCAAAGTTATGATGGAAGTATCCACAGATTTGCTTCAGAAAACAATTAAAAAATTAAATATGAAAAAGAAAGTAGTTTTTGAATAAAAAAGTTGGAAAATTGAGTATGTGTAAAAAAGGGGGACATTTGCGTCCCCTTTTATCATTTTCTGTGTTGGGGGACAAATTTCTTGATGAGATGAAAAGGTGGGACCCTAATAAATGTATGCATACTTTACATAAGTATATATTTTCTGTAGATTATGCGGTTAAATGTAAATTAGATTCTTTTGTGTAAAACACGTAGCTTGTACTGAACTCTGCGTGATTTTTGAATTTTTGATTTGAAAGAACGAAGTTTTATATATTTCTGAAATCATTACAGAATTGAATGTTACCTGTCTATAGTTATGGAATAGGAACATATGGTCTGTATTTAGTATATATGTTATAGTTCCCACTTACTGACCAAAATAAATTTTGTACTTATCACCAATTAGATTCTTGGTTTCATTGATTACATAAATTAAAAATTTAGCCATTACACTTTAAACTTTTATTGCAGTGCTTCGATTGAATACACATTGCTTGTACTCAAAACATAATTTGATGTGATTTCTGAATTTTTCTTTTATGATAGCAAGTTTTAGATATTAATGTAATCATTACATATTCACTTTTTCTGATTTACAGTTATATTTTGGGTACATGTAGTCTGTATTCATTATTGGGTTGAAGTTTCTCACGCCTGACTATATACATTTTGACTTATCACAACTTGGATTGTTGGGTTCACTTGTTTCAAAGAAATGTTAGCATTACACTTCAACCTTTTGTTGGTTATATTCACGTTGCTTGTACTTCAAAAATAACTTGCCGTGATTTATGATTTTTTCTTTGAAAAAGTAGTTTTTGAATATTTATGTAATCATTACATATTTCACTATAGCTGGTGAAAGTTATATGTTGGTTATATGTGGTCCATATTTAGTACAGCGGTTACATTTTTTGTTGTATGACTACATACATTTTCACCTAGTAGCACTTGGGTTGTATGGTTCCATTTGTTACATTTTACATAATTTATAGTAAAAATGTAACAATTACACTTAAAACTTTTGTTGGGGATTTTTGGTTAAATACACCTTCTTCTATAAAAACAATACTTGCGTTATTTTTTTTTATGTAACTATTACATATTTAACTTGAAGAAGTTTCTACTGACTTATGACATACTTTTGGCTAAGAAAAACTTGGATTTTGGTGTCATTAGTTACATAGATTTTAAATCTAACCAGCGCACTTCAAGATTTCGCTGAAGTACTTTATTTGAATGGACAATGCGCTTGTTTTATAACACTTTTTACTTTTTAAAACAAATTTTAAGATATATATTTTTGTAATCATTACATATTTTATTATAGCTGGTTTTTGATCTATATTCCGTACTTATGCTGAAATTCTCATTGAGTGACTACACAATTTTTCATTTATTACTACTAAAACTGTGGTTTTATTTGTTAAATAGATACAAATGTAACCATTACACATAAAGCCTACGCAAGCCATGCAAACTTCAGTACACAAACATTTAACATTAAAAAATCACAGTAGATTATGTGTTTAAATATGTATTAAATTCTTTATGGTTAAATGAAATTCACTGATTGCTTTTTAAAACTTCATATAAATCCATCATCAGATTAAAAGAAAAAAAGCCTTCAAAACTTTCTCTTTATACTTAATTTAGGGTGAACAAAAAATCGAAAAACAAACACCAACTTTTGTTATTACTTTTTTACTGAGAAAAAAAAAAGAAACGATTTGTCAGTCAATCTGTTGTTTCACATTTTATTGCTTTCACAAAAGTTCTCCAAAAAGCCATCAAAAAATGTCCTTCCTGTATCCCATGTGATGTTTTTGCTGTGGGATTCTCTAGCTATAATGTGAATTTTATCATCAAAAGAAATCCTTGATTTAATTTTTCATTTAGCTGTCTCCTCTGATGCAGGGTTGTATATTATTTCTGACAAAATGTTCCAGCAATTCAAAGGAATATAACTATCCTCCACTCTCTCCTCTCTCTCTCTCTTATTCTTTCTTTGTCTTTGTTAAACAAAGGAAGAGAATTGAGCCATGTCATTCTATTAAAACAATATAATTCTATGTCCAACCATCACATCCACCACCACCACATAACTCAATTCAATACAAATTCAAACCAACAAGTTTATCCTCTCCATTTAATTTCCAATTTTCCATCTTCACCACCACAACGCCCTTCACCATATCCTGACGATAAAACAACACAAAATAATATAAGTTTACTCGTATATATTTATGTTCATATTTCTATCTATCTATATGAATGTATTTCCTTGAAACAGGTACTCTATAGCAAAATTGCAATCGCTCTTTGGCGCAGCTCCCGGGGCTTAACCCATCATTTTGCACAACAGGACAATACCAATACCAGTATGTGCCCATCATCGAACAACTCAACGACTTTGTTAGCCCGCAAGCAGAGCAGTAAATTTGATAAAAGGGGTGTCAACATAAAGGACACTCAGGTAAGAGGCTTTACAAAAAAATAGCTAACAACCTTACAATATAAACTTGTTTTTTTTTTGTTGTATCTTTGTTTATTTTTTATTAAATATTATTTTATAAAAAATAAGCTCCTACGCAATACACAAGCAAAAAGTTCTTGGTGGTTGGTCTGAATAGCAAGTGAGGTGGTGTAATAAAATTCAAACAAAAAACACTTACCAACGCAATTGCACATTTCACTTGCAAAAACTATGAAAAGAACTGCAGAACAATACGTTTTATAGTTTTACACACATTTGGATTTAAAACAAAAAAAAAAATCCATCCTAGATTTTGTTAATTTTTGTTGTCAGCGAAAATATCCGTTCTGGGTTTTTGATGATAAGTGTGGAGGTTGGCATTGGAAAAGATTCACTACTTTTGGAAAATGTAATTTAGTTTACAGAAAACAAATAATCACTTAAAAATTTAATTATAAGAAATTAAGTGCAAAAATAAAACTTAGATAAAGACAAAAAACAGTGCTTGGTGATGGTCAAGACGCTTAAAAAAACTTCCTTACTTCTGATAAATGTAATCGAAGTCGAACTTTATTTTAGTGTGGATTTTTTTTTATAAAATTTTAAATTTTAATCTTTACTTTTATATGGTGAAAGTTAAAATAATAAAAAAATCCTGTCTCGATTTTAATTTCTTAGTATTTAACTAAGTTTCTTAAATTATTATATCAATATTTTAAGCTAAGCTAATTTTGTATTAACATATAGGGTATTTTGCATTAGATGTGACAAAAGTCTAGAGCATGTAGCTTGGACTAGGACAAACAAAATAAAACAGTATGAGTACGATTAAACAAGGGTTTCTTAAGATTTTAATTGATATACAAAATTGTAACATAAATAAAAAAACAACAATAATAATTCCTTCTTCGTGACCCTTTTTTTTTAAAATAATATTTAAACCCTAAGTGGGCTTTAGGTCTATGTTGAAATGTTTCTTTTATAAATAAGACGACGTTGCGAACGTGATTACGTTCTTCTTCAGGTCTATTTTTTAGTCCTATAAAAAATCTTAAACAAAGGTTTCATCTTCTTTTAATTATCTATTAGTTTTTTTGTTATATCAATTACTATCCCTTTTATTTTATTAAATGTCTTGAAAAATACGTTTTCATAAATCAAAATCAGAATAATAATTATTATTCTGATTTTGATTTAATAATTATTATTTTGAATTTAAATAAAATACATTTTTTTTTTTTTGTTTAATTTTTTTGTAATTCGCTCATTGTCTTGTATTGAACAAAATTAAAAATGATGGGCTTATTGCGAGAGTCCATTAAAAAGTCAAAGGGCCATCACACTGGCTCAATTTTGAGCTGAACTAAAGCCAGACTAACTTTTCCTTCAATCAATCGCACACGGGGTGAGCAAAGCCTTCTGAAAATTCTGTGTATATGAACCGGCTTTTATTCTTCATTCATTCCTCACTCTTCACCTCCCCCGCCTACAAACTTTCATTTCCCCAGTTTAGTCTAGTTCGAAATTGAGCCTTTGATTCAAATTCTACTACCGATATTTAAAATATATAGCCATTGGGCACTTGTCGTAGCTGGTAGTGCTACATTGTTGCAATACTTTCGCCATCGCAGACATCTTTGAAATGTTCTTCATCCACTTGCAAATTGAATGGCAATTTCAATGCAGAATGGTTCGACCAGTGGCGGATCCAGGGGGGTGGTTATAGGGGCTAAAACCCCCCCCCCACAACCGATTCCTTAAATTAAATAAAATATAGAAAGCGATACATGACAACGTGTAGAATTTTATATTAAGTTATTGTTAAGCTGTTAAATTTGATGGGAATCAGGCAAAATAAGGAGTTTGGGCTGAACAATTTACATGTTGTGTAATTTATTTCTCTAAGCCTCAAAAGAATTTTGTTGGGAGAAAATAAAGCCTTAAGGGAATTGGAGAAAAAGCTAGTAAGGGGCTAAGAAAAATGGACGTTTTTAATGCAAAGACAATTATTCCCCAAAAATCAAGCCCAGAAAATTGAGACAAAAAACTAACTTGGGACTGAGGCCTGACATATGAATTGGACAAAAAACTCGGTCGGGGTTATACCACCAATTTCCTAAAAACTTAATTTATTCCACAGAGTTTTTGGGGGTTAGCTTTAGGGACTGCCTAAAAGTTGGGTCTAAAGCTTGAAGTGAAAATTGAAAAAAAAAAAACGTGGTCGGGGCTGAAAAATTAAATTGTCAAATGCAACAAATTTAGCTTATTCAACATAAAAATGCAATTGGGGCTAAAACTCGATTAGAATTTGAGACAAACCAGATCCCAATTTTAGTGTTACTGTTTAATACAACACAGACATTTTTTCATAACGTTAGACCGCACTAGGCGGAACTGCACTGCAGCGGAACTGCGATTTACATTAATTTGTATGAAATTTTATGAATTTCAGTTGCCGCTGCCGCTAAGTGCGATATAGCTATATAGCTCATACAATTTCATACAAATAATGTTTTGCCGCTTTGTCGTGAAGTGTAGTTCCGGTGTAGTTGGGTGCAGCTTAATAGAGAATCTTGGAGCTTATATTTCCAAGGTCGAAGACAATTATACTTAGAAAATATTTTTTGACTAAGCAATTATGTTATGTTATTAACGCCCGTTTGCTGATACGAAACATAAATATTTAAGATCAACATAAACGCTTATGTTCTACTTTTTCCTCAGCATAAACTGCCACATATTATCACTTATGTTGAACATAAATGCTTAAGAATAAATTGTATAATATTTGTGACCTTTTATCGATAAAGATTGATATAACTTTTTGTGGGCTATAGGTCAATAAATTAAAGATGTTATTTGATGTGCAACGTTTCGAGCATGTTTATGCTCTTCATCAGGCCTTTATTTATAAAAATTATGAAAGTTATACATACATACATTAATATAAAAAGTATTATATATGAAGTCAAGTAACTTACAAACAATATTTAAAGAATTTACGTTAAGGGAATAAACCACTCATTATAGTTACATAATAATCTCATGAAATAAAATCTATTACAAAGAAACAGATTAATTAAAAAGTTTAAACTTTACATTTGAATTTGAATTTACTGGTGGACAGGAAAAAAAAACCTCCATTTATCAAAACAATCACCTATACTTTAACCTGCTGTATGTTGTTGGTCGCTTAATCAGTTGGCTGTATGCGCTGCTAAGCTTTTCGCAGTCCGATCTCCGGTTGACAACATTGTTGTTATTTATGTGTAGCATCTCCAGCAACATACTCTTTGAATAATGGTGCTCTGTTTGCAAAATCTCCACATTGTCCAAATCTGGTTTGTGTTTTTCCTGTAAACAATGGAGAGCTAATGCAGTTTTTTGTGCAGCCCTGCTGTTCAAATCAGATCTATGACCAGACAGACGATTTTTTAGTTTTTGCTTGGAGGTACCTATATAGACCGATGAACATGTTGTCTCCTTCCCATCCAAGCAATTAATCTTATAGATAATGTTGGCTTTCTCCATCTTATCCACTTTCCCTTTGATGTTAGTGAAAAGCTTGTCTTTCAGGGGATTTGCAGACTTGAAAGCAATTTTTGTTTTCGTCTTGTCTCTTATAGGTGCGGTGACGATACGGTTGGAGAGGTGGGGAATGAAAAGTGCGCTCTTGTACAAAGTTACTTGTTGGGCATCAATTTTTTTGTCTTTTTCGGTTTGTTGGTAGTTTTTGATGAGCTCGTTGACAATGATGGTGGGGAAGGAATTGAATAACAGGGTGTTCCGGATAATGTTTATATTCTTCTGGTGGAAGGAAACATCGTTTGTGTCGAGAACACGGTTGACAAAGTTTTGTGACGTGTTGATAATTATTGGTTTGGGTTGTTCGGAGTGAAAATTAATAAGGTGACCTGAAGCAGTAGGTTTTTTTATACCAATCGAAAATCAGTCTATCATTCCGCCTTAAAACTTTCACATCCAAATATGGAAGTTCGCCATTTGATTCCAATTCGACCGTGAATTTGTTTTATTATTGAAAGAGTTCAATGCATTAAGTGTATTTTGTACTTCTTGGGATTTGATCACAACAAACAGGTCATCTACGTACTTGGTAATGATCTTGGGTTTATAATCCAATTTACCCAATACATCTTCTAGTAAAGTTTCCATAACTAAATCCGCTAGAATTGGAGAAGCTGGACTACCCATAGGTATACCTTGTTTTTGTTGGTAAATGGTGCCGGAGTACTCTAAATAATTGTTGTCAATGACACAAAATCTCAATATTTCTATAAATTTCGCTTTTTTAATATTGGTATATTCCCAATTCATCTTTGTGATATCCAAAACCAACGCAATCGGAATGCTAGTAAACAAGGAAACCACATAAAATGAAACCAATATTTCTCCATTTTCCAGTTGGAGAGGTGTAACTTTTTCAATGAAGTCTTTCGAATTCTTTACATTGAATTTCGAATTGTGTGTCAGATTCTGAAGAATTTTCACGACAAACTTCGAAAGCTCATAACAAGGGTCGTTCGTAGAAGCACAGATAGGTCTCAAAGGTACGTTATCCTTATGAATTTTTGGTAATCCAAATATTTTTGGGCTGCTAGCAGTGTACGTAGTCATCCTTTTCTTCTCAAATTCGGAAATCTGACCTTCTTTAAACAAATATTTGACAAAATCATTGTTAGACGTTTGCAACGTTGTTGTTGGGTTGTTTCTCAAAACCCTATAAACGTTCCTGTTGGTCATAAGTTCCTGCATTTTATTGTTGTTATCTGTTTTATACATAGCCACTGTAACATTTCCTTTATGGGATGCGACAATATAAACATCTTTATGTTTTCTAAGGAATAATTGGGCTATGTTATATATTTTGTTTAAGAATTTGTCAAACGGAGGAATATATATTGATCTTAAATGGTTTTGTACAATCTCTGAAAAATTAGATCGAGCTATCTCCTGGTCACCCTGTTCTAAAGTTTTAACCAATTCTTCTCCATCAGCGATAATTTTGAAGAGTGGAAGCTCACCTTTCTTTGTTGGTAAAGTGAATTTGGGACCTAATGATAGAAGCCATTTGACATCCGAAGGGAACTCTACAGCAGTATTGTTTACAAACCATTTATCGTGAAATTCTATATTCATCGTTTGTTTCAGATTATCCTTTAAACGTTCAAGTTTCTTTATGTGTCTGTTTTGTATGCTCTCATTTACATTATTGTGTTTGTTTTCTTGGCTATTGAAGAATGTAGAATATTCCCTTTGTGTAAGTTTATCGGTTATGAAGCTTTCTAGTTTTTGTATCCTTTTTAACTCTACCTTCTTTTGTATTTGTTTGAGAGAGATAGCAATATTTAATAATTTTGCATAAAAATGTTCAATATGCAATAAAAGCTTGCTCTCCAATTTTCTTTCAGTTTCATTATTAGAAAATTGAAAAATTTGATTCAAGTTATTCGTTGAATAACGAATGAAATTAGGAAACAAACCAAACTCTCTACATTTTAAAAGAAAAATTAGAGAATTATTGTTTTTTGTGTATGAGAGTATCTCTCCGCTATATTCCTTAAGTTTGTTGCAAGTTTCTGTGTCGTAATAATTTCTAATGTGGTTTATTTATTTCTAGAGTGGTTTATTCCCTTAACGTAAACTCTTTAAATATTGTTTGTAAGTTACTTGACGTCATATATAATACTTTTTATATTAATGTATGTATGTATAACTTTTATAATTTTTATAAATAAAGGCCTGATGAAGAGCATAAACATGCTCGAAACGTTGCACATCAAATAACATCTTTAATTTATTGACCTATAGTCCACAAAAAGTTATATAAATGCTTAAGTTTCGTTTCAGCAAATGGGCCTTAGATCTCCAGTCAAGGAGCCAAATTCCGTGAGTTTTCTCTGTGCACTCCGAAAATTATATAAAATCAAATGAATATTTTCTCTAGGTTCTAGAGAGACGTGTAAATTTAATATTTTTTGTTCAGGAATTTTAAGTGTATGCAGCGTAGATGGGTTATTCTACAAATGATGGAATTTGAATTCTGATATTTTGAAAACGGTTCAACCAATCAATCTGATTTTTATAGCAATCAACCAAGTCGGTACCCACATTGGCAAAAAAAATTATCAAGATCTGATAAATTTTCATTACTCAAAAAATTCTTCAAAGTGCCTAATTCTTAGTCCCCTGACGTGCCCGCGGGTCGTGTGGTCCTTGTCGCCTGCGCTGCCCTCGCCCCCACGACACCCGCACCGTGCCGCCTGGGCCACCCATTTCTTATTAAATTATTCTGAAAACCTTACCTTATTAAGTAATTCTTTAAAACCTTACACAGAATAACAAATTTTCAACAGCATACTTTTTACGAAGCTGGCTAAGCGAGGTAATTTTTTCAAATTTAAAGATGTACTGTTGGATCAGGACTTCAGCAAAACGAGTAATTTTTTTTTTTAATTGGGAAATAAAGTCAACGATGAAAATGATCTTATTGAAGTGATCGACATTATTTCCATTTTTTTATTTTGTTTTTGGAAATAAAGTCGACCATGAAAAAAAGTTGAATTCTACATTATTTCCAAGCATACCTACTAGCCTTCTGCTTTTAAACAGGATTTTTATAGATTTTTCTTTACGATTCCAAAACAAGTTTATTATTATATTTATCTTGAAATATAACACAGAACTTATAGTCGAAACAATATTACCAGCCTTTACATCAACATTAATACACTACAATAATTAATGTATTTAAAATGAATTGTTTCGGTTGTAAACGAAAGTTTTATTAAATATAAAGGATAGAAATTAACACAGAATATTTCATTTCAAATTATTTCTTTCTATAATTTTTAAATAGCATTTTGAACAGATGACGAATAATACGGATATGAAGCGTTTCCACTTCATTATGTAGTGTATTCTTATTTATCCGGCAGCTTTTCGATTTTTAATCGAAAAAAGTGCCATGTGAACACCCCGCTGTTTGTTCGGTAAAACCCGAATACGATAAAAAACGTGCGGTGTAATCTCGTGTAAACTAGGCCTATCTCTCAGAAATTGAGCTAAAACTTTGCCAGTTTTGTATTTTTAAAGGCATCAATCCTCCGTACAATATCATAAACTAGCTTTTTTCAAATAATTATTTAACGCTATTCCTTACACCCACTCTTTCCTTAATTTTTCCGAATACCCTATTTAGCCTTTAGTAAACAACTACTTTAAAAAAAGCTTTCAAACCTAGAAGGCGAAGCAATTAATTTGACTTTGGGGTTTTCTTTATTTGTCTATACCCTCTTGAGCTATTTGAAATAGTTTACGATAATGTTATTGCACCACCATTTGCACAGAAAGTTTTTGTGGTGGACTACAAGATGTCGAGCGTATAGCTATTCAGTAAAATAAAAATAAAAATTAAAACACCGTTAATTGCTGTCACAGAAGCAATTGAAATCTATTATTTTTTTCCCTGCAGTTTTATAGTTTTATGTCAGATTTTCTAAACGAAACGTCCAGATTGGATTGTTTCTACTACTGACACTGCTGCTCCTACTGCTGCTTTACTGTTGCTTTTAAATGGTTTACTGCACATTCCGAACTGTTAGTAAAGGACAAAGGACATGAATCTCAAAGTGACTTATTATACAGGGTGTCCAGTAAATTATGGATAACCTTAGAATGCCTCATAGAAGACCTTATGACCGTCCTGAAAACTAATAAAACAAATGTCTATCCCAACCACAAGAAAAGATATGTGCATTTTTTTGTTCAGTGCATTATTTTTTGCTTTCTTTACGTTTTTGAATACCACGACTACAAGTGAATGAATTCTACCGTTTTTTTTTCGTAGCAATATTTAGCATTGTTTGTGCCAAAACATTAGAGACAAAAATTATAAAAAAATTATTGAACTTTGATTTTCGATGCAAAATTTGAAAGAAAATAATTTTTTAAAAAGTTAAATCATCTCTGGTATGAAAAAATGCATGAATACCTAAGTGGCCAACTATTTTTAAAATATGCGTGTCGATTGCGGATTTCGAAATGGTATAGTTTATTATTGTATCTAGAACCAATAGCAAGTTATTTGTAGAAATATGCAACACTAGAGCCAATTTAGCAAAAACAAAAATTAGCACAGTAAACGTGAAAATAATACAATGCGTTGAACATGGTAAATTTTTGATTGATTGCCTGTCTTTATGATGTTGTCCTAATGATAAATCCAAGCTTTTAAATTCTAGGGCCGAATGCAACATTACGAAAAATGTTAACAAAGTGTGAAAAAACGGCTACATTTTTGAGCTTGTTTTGAATTATACCTCTTCAATTGGCCTTTTAAAAAACAATCAAATATTTTGGTAGTGGTTAGTACCAAATTAATTTTCTTAGAAGAGGTGCATTAAATAAACGAATACAGCAAGCCGATCAGCTTCTCAGAGGAGGTATGCAATCTTGTGCAAGCCGCTGCATTACAAATATGCCAGAGATGCAGGCAGATGGACATGAGGTCTGTAGCCAATTTTATGGCCACCCCATTCACCAGACCAGAGGCGTATACAGCTTTAGTTCTTGGGTGGGGGGGGCCATGCCAAAAAAAAATAACACAAACTAATATTTGTTAAAAGTCAAGTGCCTTCTATTTTTTTTTTCATATTTTACTGTGCGTAGCTATATATGTTAAAGAAAAGGGAAAAGATCTTAATTAACTATACTTAAGGGTTTTCCAATAGGGACGGGTTGATTTTGACAGCTCGTGGCAGCCATATTGTTTCCTTTACTTTCGGTCAAAATATCGTCCTTTAATCAGTTACTACAGACAAATCATCATGGTGAGTTACAACTTCGAGCAACACATGCAAATGATGTTTTAGAGCAGTTAGAAGTTTATCCCAATTTTGGTCGAAAAATCATCTTTAGCGATGAGGCCTATCTTTGGATGAATGGGTACGTGAATAAGCAAAATTGCCGGATTTGGGACGACACTAATCCACGCGTGATTCACGAGGTGCCAATGCATCCAAATAAAGTTACTGTTTTGTGTGGATTTTGGGCTGGATGCCTGGAGGCGTCATCGGTCCGTACTTCTTCGAAAATGATGCTGGCCAGGCCATCACCTTCAACGGCGATCGCTATAGGTCGATGATCACCAACTTCTTGTTGCCTAAATTGGATGATATGGACACTGAAGATATATGGTTTCAACAGGATGGCTTTACCTTCCACACAGCTTAAGACACAATCGATATTCTGCACGAGCGGTTTCATGGCATGGTTATCTCGCGCCGAGAGGACGTGAATTGGCCACCAAGATCGTGTAATTTGACCCCTTTGGACTTTTTCTTGTGGGGCTTTCTTATGTCGCAGGTCCATGCGAATAAGTTGCAAACCACCTCGACCCTCAAAGAGAACATAATCGATGCCATCGGTCAAATTCAGCCTGATCTATGCGCCAAAGTCATCGAAAACTGGACCTTTCGAAGCTGGGGCGGCCATTTGAACGATGTTATATTACTACAATAGGGCTCTCAAATAAAGATAAAACCTTATTGATATCTTGTTTTATTCAATTTTAAAATCGACCCGCCCTTAAAAAATAAGTAAAAATAATTTAAAATATTTCATATCCTGGAAAAATATATCGTTCCTTAACTCATTTAATTTTAAGACAGTTAAGAATCAAAAGTCGGCTTGAAATAGCAGACTACGAATGTAATACTACATTTTCACTACGCCAAATTAGGCAATTTCGTTTAAAATATATATTTCGAACTGCCAAAGCCAATTCAAAATGAAATGAGCTACCTATACAAAAACATTAACAAATTTAAAACGAAATCACTTTTTTGGTATTTGCAGAGTTACATCATTTTTGGTTCCAAAGAAAAATAAAATAAACAACTGAGTCGAACAAACCTTTTTTAGCAGGACCAGTGAACGCGCTCTTCGTTTTTATTCCTGACTGTTACATTTTTTAAATTGGGTTTTTTGTGTGATAACACATTCGCAGTTAGGCTGGATAGCTTTCGCTCCGTAATTTATATTATTGAATGTTTGAATTTTCAACAACCACTTGAGTGGGCTACAACCATTGTATTTGGCTGGAATTATTTCAATTTCATGGCTGCCACACCAATCATCAGATTCCTTTCAGTGGTGCTTAGTCTTTATGTTCAATTTTAATTTATAAATTAGTGCCGTCAATTGGAATCGAACCTAGACCAGCTACCTCTGAGGCCTATGCACTACGCATTGCGCCACCGACGTCACCTGATCATGCCCATTCAATGTAAGGTTTTGTCTTTATAAATTGCATATTGAGACAACCAGCATTTTTTCTAGCCGCACACAAGTTGGTTGTTGATCATTCGGGTTCTTTCTCTTTTCTCCGTACACTGTTTACAAACCAACAATTCGTTGGACAATTGTAAGGTGGGAGATTGTATGAAAGATTTGACACTGGTCAAGAATTGATTTAATTAAATTGGGTTTTTTGTGTGATAACACACTCGCAGTTAGGCTGCATAGCTTTCGCTCCGTAATTTATATTATTGAATGTTTTTTTAACAACCACTTGTTACATTTTTTATTTCGGAGGGCCTCAGCAAAAGCATACAGCAATCTCCAGTTGCCTGACCAAAAAAAAATCAGTTTACCTAGCTGTCAAAATACTGAGGAAAAAAATTTTGGATTCGCTTGATCATTTGTTTTGAATTTTATTCATAATTTATTTTAATCCTATCAAAGTTTTTATTTCAGCGAATTGAAGTTGCAGGAAAAATTAGTAAAATATCATAGGGACTGTGCACGGTTTTCTGTTTCTTAATTTTAGTAAATAGACATAAATATTCACTACTGAAATTGAAAACAATAGCTCTGATTTTCAAAAATGACCACTTGTGTAAATTGCTCTTTTAACAATAGTTGACAAACTAAAATACATTACAAATTCGTATTATAATTTAATACAAAGATTCCTTTTCGTTGCGTTTCAAGAAAAGTGTGAACAAAGTTCACGAGTGATTTTGACATGCTTCTGATTTGAAAAAAATATATGTCTCTAAGACTGCCACCGATGGAAAAGTGAAAAGCACCTTCCAAAATAAATATGTACATCAAATATACCTAATCTTTTTGTCTTTCTTACCAGAAAGCCTTTCTGATAAAAATAATGGAGAAAATTGTTAAATTCTACGAGGCTAGTCGTTATTCGTCAATAATTCCATCCGACTGGCCAAACGGTTCACCGCAAGGAGTTCCAAAAAATCTCCTTTACCATGCCTATTGGCTTTTGCATTATGGGTTTCATAGGTTACTTTGTAAACGTAATCCACATCCAAATCAATAACAATATTGTTCGATCGTAATTGTTGAATAAGTGCAAACAAAATCCTTTCATAATAGGTTTCCATCATAGTTTTATATATTTGTGTCTTTTATCGTTAACATTAATATTTTTTGGTTAGAATAATTATAAATCGAAAATTATCACTCTTTTTGCTTTTAGAAATAATCTGTCATACAGAAATCAAACAAAACAATATCTGTATGTGTTCTATAATGTGTTTAAAGATTTTATTTTCAGAAAAAAAAAATGTTCTTTTTTTGAAAATCCTATTAGTTTTTACTTTACCGAGTGAAAATTTGGTAACAACTCCGCACTTTGATTTCTGTTTGGTTTAACCGCCTATGCATATATTTTAAGATTTGAATGTTTTATCATATGATAAGTTTGTTGTTGTGTTAAATTTCTTATTGAATTGAAGTTGCCAACATTTAAATTCTCTATTGAATTCTAAATTAACAATCGAAAATCCTACTAGCTTTCTAAGTAACCAACTTTCATTTTTTTTTCTATGTGGTTACTAAATAATTATTTCAGATCAACAAAATAATCTTGAGTTCTCGGGGGGGGGGGGGACATGACCCCGTGACCCCCCCCCTGTATACGCCGTTGCACCAGACCTAAATCAACTTGATTTTTTTATTGGGGCTGCATTAAGAAAATCGTGTACAGCAAGCCCATCAGGTCCTTAGAGGAGATAAGAAATCTTGGGGAGGTAGCTGCATTATAAGATTCTGAGCAAAAACTAACAAGATTATTATAAAATTTTCATTTATTCGGAGGTGCAGAACCTGTATTAGAATGGGTGGAAAAAAGTTTGAGCATTTGTTTTAAATTAAAAAAAAATATCTATTTTTGTTTTTGTTTTCTAACTAAGTGATCAAGTGATTGAAAGTTGGCTCAAAACTCAAAAGGCTATTTGTTTGAAGAAAATAACAAATAAATTTAAAGCAATTGCGAAAATATTTTATGGTTTTGTGAGGGGCCAATAGACCAGGTTTACGTTATTCAAAACAAGCTTGGAAATGTAGCCGTTTTTGCACTTTCTTGACGTTTTTGGTAATGTTGCAATCGGCCCTAGAAGTTAAAAGCTAGGATTTATCACTAAGATAATATCATAAAAACAGGCAATCGATCAAAAATCTACCATGTTGGACGCACGATATTATTTTCACGTTTAATTTGCTAATTTTTAAAACTAAATTGACTCTCTTGTTGCTCATTTTTACCAATAACTTCCTATTGGTTCAAGATGCAATAATAAATTATACCATTTTATAATTCGCATTTAACGCGCATATTTTTAAAATAGTTGGCCACTTAGATATTCATCCATTTTTTTCATACCTGAGATGGTTTAACTTTTGCAAAAATTATTTTTTTTTTCGAATTTTGCATCGAAAATCAAAGTTTAATAATTTTTTTCTTTAAGAATTCCAACAGTTATTATAATTGTTGTCTTCTTATGTTTTGGCACAAACAATGTTAAATATTGCTACGAAAAAAAAACGGTAGAATTCATTCACTTGTAGTCGTGGTATTCAAATACGTAAAGTAACGCAAAAAATAATGCACTGAACAAAAAAATGCACATATCTTTTCTTGTGGTTGGGATAGACTTTTTTTTATTCGTTTTCAGGGCGGTCATAAAGTCTAGTAAGAGGCATTCCAAGGTTATCCATTATTTACTGGACACCCTGTATAAACACAACTACAGCAATCGTGTTTTGTTCATGGTTTTGTTTTTTGTTTTATTGTTTGTCTGTCTGCCTGGAAGTTGTTCCATTTTGATTTAATGCTGAGCATAATGCTTAGAGCATAAAGAGACATATGAGTGTCAAGTATTGATTTATCACTAAGGCCAAAATAAGACAATATGATTTATTGGATTATTCATTTAAATTTATATATAGAATCCGTATATTTTCAGCAATGACCAATTGGGTTTCTCTTTGAAATTTTATAATTAAATGTTCAAGAAACATGATTCCTTTTGCCATGCCAGACTGAGTCAGGGAGAACTTTTTAAATCAAAGTAAGGAGGCAAATTAAAGAGATTCCGAAGGAAAGACAGTCCTTTATCCTTTCTTTTTTATTTTCCGACAAAAGGACAAATGCTGTGAAAGTATCAAATTTGATTCTCCATCCTTCATTCGTATATTCAAGGGAAAAGCTATCTCCACTCTACAGTTTTATGTGCGAGCAAAAGTTTCTTGTTTTTCTTAAATCACCCAGTTAGGTAGAGAAAACTCAACTTTAAAAGTTTAAACCTCAGGTAAAAGATGAACATAAATTGGAAACATCATCCTACAACCTACAGGCACACACATAAACATTATGTAGAGTTGTTCTATGTGGGAAATGTCATCTGGGGTACCTATTTCCAAAGAAACTGTAGATTTTTCAGCTTCAAGATACAAACATTTTTTAAACGAAAAATGTATCATCATTAGTATGCCTTTTTAAAACATCAATTTCAGTTTTTAAATGCATAAGAAAATAAAAACATTGATGAACCAAAAATGAGATAAAAGATCCTTAAAAAAACAATTTTTATATATTTTTGGGTTTTATTTTTTTTTATTAGTTGATTTTTTCTTCTCCAGAGGTCAAATGACACAAAATTGTAAAGACCAATTAGGATGATGCTTACCGTTGTCAGCTTACATTATTTAACCGTGAGAGAAAATTTAAAAACAAGGAGAAAAGAAAAAAAGGAGGACATTTTCGCACAGATTAGATTTGTGAGATTGTTTTTATATACATATATTTTTTTAACAAGGACGACGAAAATTAAATTTATTAATGGAAATAAGTAGATTATTAAAATTACGGGGTTTTTTGGGGGAAAATATAAGAGAGTTATTAGCATTTGAAATAACCTCTTTTGAGTTTATTTAAAATTTTGATTAAAGAGCAAAAGGGAAAAGACATTTTTGTTGAAGATTGATTAAATTTGACCAAAAAGTGTCAGAAGAATAATTAAGGACCACTTTTGTTTTGTTTAAAAAGGGGTCCTGATTGTTGTCTATGAAATAAACTCATTAATTTTTATTAGTTTTATTGATTATTTTTCTTTTTTGAAGAAAAACTTTCATTGAGAAAAATAATTACTTTTTGGAAAAGTTTTGACATTTTAAACGAAAACAAAAATCGAAAAATGAAAATTATAGCTTCATCAACACCCTCATCACATCATTATTAAATCACAGAGGATGAATGTATATTTACCTTTTCCATTATTTCTATGATAAATTTTATTCATAATAATTAAATATAACCCCCTCATCTCCCTTACTAATTGCTCTTAGCGAAAATATGAATACAAATTTTTTTTATACAAAATCTCATTTGTGTGCATTATTTTATTCATATATATTTTAAGGCCAATAAGCTAAATTTGCAAAATAGCTATTCATGAAAAATTACACAAGTGGACCTTAAGCCTCCTCCTTTTCTGCCTTTAGTTCTCGGCTCTGGTATGAGTAATTGCGTTGTGCTATAACCTGGGTCTTACCCAGTGTTATCATTGAGACTCATTTGAGCCAAAAAGAACTCATTTATTTAGCTGGACTCAGGGACTTATCCTATTAAAATTTGAACATTTTTTTTTACTTGATACGTAGTATAGGGCAAGTTTAGGATTCGTGCAAAAAATAAATTCGAGATAATAATTTTCCCTAAAATTACGATGCTAGAGAACGGGAAAAAAGTGGGTCTCGCAATTCTGTCTGTCTATCCGTCTGTATGTCCGTTTGTCTGTCTAAACGGATGAAGCGATTTTCTTCAATCGTTGGACTTAAGGTTCTTTTGTGATCCCTAGAGGGGAAATTCAAATTTTTTTTTTAGCTCAAAAAATAACGGTACCTGTCATACAACGAATATACAAGAAATGATTTATTTCAAATACGGCTCTAACGGTTACCAAAAAAAAATTACGAGGTAAATATTTTGGTAGAAAAAAAAATATAACGGTTATTAACAGTAGGTACTTGTCATACAACCGATTTTTTTGGTTTTCAAATTTCTAGTTAACTACCACACCGATTTCAACACAAAAGGTCGATTACAATTTTAACAATTTGGCATATAAAAATTTTCAAAAAAATAATTTTTGGATTTTTCAAAATTCACTATCTTGAAAACGGGCCAATGATTTTTTTAAAATTTTGTCAAAAATTGTTTTTTATTCAATACTAAAAGTTGGCATACCAAATTTTATTTTAAAAAATGTTCAAGATTTTTTTTTTATACAAAAAATTAATTTAAAAAAAAAAACGCTCTAACGATTTTTGATTTTTTTTTTTTCATAAATTCATATTTATTAAGCAAATAAGATGGCATACTTTTTTTTGAGCTCTATCTGTTCTAGCTATTAAAATAACTAATTTATAACAATTCATAGTAGTTATTTATATTTTAAATTGTTTTTAAAACTTATTTTAATGATATCATAATATAATGGAACCAATAAATATGTACATTGTCTATTTCAAGCTACGTTTAAGTTGTTAGGTACGAGAGCAAGTTTTGTGCGATCCAGTCGTGCCCATTTTTTTAAATATAAATAAACACTTTATAAAATACAATTTATAATTTCAAGCACTTTTATTACATTTTGCAAAAAAAAAAAATTATAAGGGTCAAAAGAGTGAATAGGTTGATCAAGGGATGGTTATGCTGAACCCATAAAGTGAAGTAAATTGCACGAAAAAACGAAGTAGATTTTGCAAGAAATCTAGGTAGTAGAAAAAAAACTGATTTATTTTGACTTTATTTATTTTTATTATTTGTATTTATTGTTGATTAAGTGCATCATCTGGTAATGTTTTTGACAAAAACCATAACTATTAGGTGAATAATACAAATTCTAAATACAATCAAAAATCAAGTCATCGACTTAGTACTCTAGAGTGGACACTGTGGCGTATACGTATTCCTTTTATTTATGTAAATAAATTGCCCATAACTTTATTCGGACCAAAGTTATGCGTGAGACATAATTAAAATAATTAATAATTAATTAAAATAATATAAAGAAAAGGCTCAAATCTTAATTATGAGATATTAAAAATACCTATTATTTTTCTTCAAAATCGGCGCAGATATACCTTTTTCACTATTTTCCCGCATAGTCCTCTTTTTTACTTGTTATAAAGTGGTTCTACATACATACACTCCGGTCCACTTGAATAGAAACAAACTTTTTGTTTACTGTCTGAGCGTGTAGCGCTTTGGTAAATTTATAAATTCACCTTTTGGTTTTAGTTCCTATAAGAGGGATCTATTTCGATTAAAACTGCAGAGACAGAATATTTCAGGAGAATACCATTAGGTTACTTTTTACCACTTTTCTAATTACTTCATTTAAGACACTGTTTTTTTTTTGCGCCACTTGAATAGAAACAGTGTGCGTTTTGTCTCTATAGATTACGGTAAGAAGAAAAAATTTTGTTATAATAATAGAAATGTAGATTAAAAACAACAATTTTTTGATCAAAGAAAAAATGGGCCGCGGAAAACCATTAAACCCTGCAGAAAAACAAGCTTCACCTACGCACAACTGCCAAAAAAATAAGCAGAAGTGTGAAAATTGTTTGGTCGAACCATAGAAATAAGTGTAAGTTTTGCCGTTGTTTTTAATATTATTTAAAAAAAAAATGCACCTCCTCTCTAAAGGGGGGGAGAAAGAACCCCCCTATATGGCAAATAAATGTTGTATTATGTTTCTTTAACAAAAACGTTATAATTTTTTGGCGCCATATGAAAACAACTCTTGCTATTTAAATTTTGCCTAATTTAATATACATCAACTTTTTCGAATAGTTTCAGATATATAGAAAAAAAAAAGGAATTTATAACTCCACTCTCAGCCTCATTACATGATGAAACAACAGTGAATTTACCATTTTTGTTTTTTTTTTTTTCAAGTAAATTGGTCAGAAAACATTCAATATCTAAGACAATAACAGGTTTTTCAGATTTGTTGACTTTTCTACCCCCCGCATCTTCCTTATTATTAACCCTATAGAAAATATGAACATAACTTTTTTTATAGACAATTTATTTGTCTCTAATTATGTAGTATAGACTTTTGCGCTAGCATGTTAGGTTGTGCCAATATTCACAAAAATCTAAAAAGGGGTACCTTTAACCCCCCCTCCTGAGCTTAGCTCACGGCCCTGGGCTGGGGACTTTGGGTATGTTATACATAGGGGTAGCCCCTACCATATAAAAAAATAATCCAGAGAGCACTGTTTTTTGCATTTATTTTATAATTTTGAGTCTTCGTTGACTGGGCTATTAGAAAAAAATTACATAGCATGTAAATTGTGAGGCCCAACCTCGTTATTTTGTCTGATTCCCATCAAGTTTAACAGCTTAACAATATTTGAGACAAATATAAAACTCTATACGTTGTAATGTATTGCTGCTATATTTCACTTCATTTAAGGTATCGTTTGTGGGGGGCTTTAGCCCCTATAGCCACCCCCTTGATCCACCACTGATGAGTGTGACTTTAATCTGTTCCAAATGGCCACTGTGAAATTGTCTATAGTAGAAATCTCTCACTGGTTGGTTTCGCATTGTCTTAAATCACCATTTTTGCATCGGTTTTGCGATTGTCTTAACCAGTCGAAATTTGCTTGCAGGAATTATAAAAGTCAACCTTATAGAGTAGATATTTTAAAAGTCAACATATCTTACCCAATTCAAGACAGTCGATATTTTGTCAAGTGGAAATTTCATAACGTCGACACTTTTTTAAGTCGACGAACAAATTGGTGACATTGTAACGGGTGATTTTTTAGCTGGTTTGTTTTGGCAACACTGGTTTTGACTGCTGACGTGTGTTTAGTACCTTGTGTCACTGTCAAACAGCTTCAGTTTGGTTTGCAATTTAACCATGGATCGTCTTACAAATGAACAACGCTTGCAAATTATTGAATTTTACTATCAAAATTCGTGCTCGGTTCGAAATGTTCATCACGCGCTGCTTCCATTTTATGGTCGGCATTCTCGACCTTCTGAGCAGTCTATTCGGAAGATTGTGACCAAATTTCGCACCAAATTTACTTTGTTGGACATTAAACCACCAACAGGCTTAAGTACTGTGCGTAGTGAAGAAAATATTGCGGCCGTATCAGCTAGTGTGACAGAAGACCGCGAAATGTCGATTTGGCGCCGTTCCCAGCAGTTAGGCCTTTGTTACAGCACTACGTGGAAAATTTTGTGGAAGGATTTGGGCGTAAAGCCTTTTAAGATACAGCTGGTGCAAGAACTAAAGCCAGCCGACCTACCACAACGCCGAATTTTTGGTGAATGGGCTCTTGGAAAGCTGGCCGAGGATCCGCTGTTTTATCGAAAAATTGTGTTCAGCGATGAGGCTCATTTTTGGTTGAATGGGTACGTAAATAAGCAAAATTGCCACATTTGGAGTGAAGATCAGCCAGAAGCATTGCAACAGCTACCAATGCATCCCGAAAAAGCCACTGTTTGGTGCGGTTTATGGGCCGGCGGCATTATTGGGCCATATTTCTTCAAAGATGATGCGAATCGCAGCGTTACTGTCAATGGTGAACGCTACCGAGCGATGATAACAAACTTTTTTTTGCCCGAAATGGAAGTTCTTGACTTGCATGATATGTGGTTTCAACAAGACGGCACCACATGCCACACAGCACGCGAAACAATGGCGCAATTGCGAGGCGAGTTTGGTGAACAGTTAATTTCACGTTTCGGGCCGGTCAATTGGCCGCCTAGATCGTGCGATTTGACACCATTAGACTATTTTTTGTGGGGGTATGTCAAGGCTAATGTCTATAGGGACAAGCCCGCTTCGATTGACGCACTGGAAGCCAACATCCATGCATTCATTCGTGAGATACCGGCCGATATTTGTGAAAGAGTATGCCAAAATTGGACTCAGCGGATGGGCTACCTGAGACGCAGCCGCGGTAAACGTTTGCATGAAATTATCTTTAAACATTAAATTGCAAGGTTCAAACTATCGATTCAAATAAATATTTCATTAATTTTTTCGAATTTTTTGTGTTTTTTTTTTTTTTAAGTTCTAAGCCTCTTAAAAAATCACCCATTATTTCAAAAAATTTGATAAACATTTTGACCAGTCGACATTTTTTCTGTCAATCATTCGTAAGTAGGTAACCTATCTTTTTTAAATTAAAAATTAGTGTTTTTTTTAATGTTTGTACGCAATACTATTTAAACTTTAAAAAAATCAACAAATCGAGAAATTTAAAAACCAAAAAAATGGTTCTTCTCGAGACATTACAACAATAACTATTTTTCAAAATAAAAAATATCAATAAGAAGGTTTTCCTTAATTAATGAACTGAATTTTTTTTATCAAAATTGTTGGAGCAGTCTTTGAGAAAAATAATAGAAACAAAATAATTATTTTTTTTTTTTAAATTTAAGAAATTAACTTAATCATAAGAAACAAGAAAAATCTAAAATTTTAAAAATTTAAAAAAACTCAAGGTCCTGGAATCAGTGTTTAACTTAAATGATTGGAAGTATTGAATATTCAAATCTGAAATATGTAGTAATCACTCAATAATAGCCGAGTTTTTTAATACTCATTCATTACTCACTTTTAAATTTAATAAGCAAAACAAAAACAAAACAAACACTGAGTAGTCTGATTTGTTTTTGCTTTGCGTTTAAACTAAAAAAGGGAGTAATTAATGAGTATTAAAAAAACACGGCTAATGTATAATTTTCAAAAAAAAAAAATCAGCTTGAAGCAAACGTTTAGTTTTTGTTTTGGAAAGTTTCTGAGTTTTAAAACTATTTTTTTTTAAAACCATGTAGGTACCTACTAAAACAACTTGATTTAAAAAATAAAAAAAAAGTATTAGATATTTGGCTTTAAGAAAACTTGTAGTATAATGCTGTAATGCTCACACAAGGAAACTGAGTTGCCAAAAACTAGCTCGTTTGTGAGGGGAAATTTGTTTCGTTCCCCTTACGCCCTTCTCGCCTACAAACACCCAGTTTCCGGCTACTCAGCTTCCTTGTGTGAAAGCAGCCCACACGATTGTTTTATTTTAAAGAGTACCTCTTGGATATTCTTAGACCACAATTTTCCAATAAAAAAATCCTTCTGTGTCGGGGGCATTTTGAAAAAGGTGTTTAAAAACTTAATTACTTACTTTTGATGGCGCTCACAGCCCAGGATGGGCTTCGGCCTCAACTAACAAGCCCCTCCAGCCAGCTCTGTCCCTAGCTAGCCGCTTCCAGTTGCGCACACCGAGTGCTTTTATGTCGTCATCCACTTGTTTGCGCCACCTGTTACGGGTTCCTCAGCTGCGTACCCCATTGGGGTTGGATTCGAAGACTCGTCGGGCAGGTGCGTTGCTGTCCATACGCTCCACGTGCCCCAGCCATCTCAGCCGCTGTATTTTCAGCTTTTTGACCAGGTCAACGTCGCTGTATAGCCCGTATATCTCGTCGTTGAATCTTCTCCTCCATACTCCTTCGATACACACCGGACCGAAAATCACACGAAGAATCTTCCTCTCAAAGCACCCTAGCAGATTTTTATCCGAATCTTTCAGTGTCCATGCTTCTGACCCATAAAGCAGGACCGGGATGATTAGGGTTTTGTATAAAGTCTCCTTGGTTCTCTGAGAGAGGGCCTTACTACTTAAATGCCTTCTTAGACCGAAGAAACAGCGGTTGGCAAGAGTAATTCTTTGCTTGATCTCTGCACTGATGTCATTCTGCGATGTAATAGTGGAGCCAGTTAGAAAAAGTCCTTGACAACTACGAAGTTATATCCGCCCATCGTGATATTTTGCCCGAGTCGACGATGTTAAGATTCCTCTCTCGACTTTAAAATCGATAAAAAAGTGGTGTGTATCGATCTGGAATTCGCGGGATTTTTCTAACATCTGTCGGAGTGTGAACATTTGATCGACGGTTGACTTGCCTGGCCTAAATCCACACTGATAGCGGCCGATCAGATCGTTGACAGAAGGGCTTAAGCGGTCACACAGGATAGCCGACAAGATTTTATAAGCGAAGTTTAGGAGACTAATTCCTCTCTAGTTGGTGCATTTCAGAACATCTCCTTTTTTTATGGATGGGGCACACTATACCAAGGTTCCATTCAACGGGCATACTTTCATTCGACCAAATTTTGCAGATGAGCTGGTGTATGCTCCCAGCCAATTCATCTCCCGCTGATTTAAATAGTTCGGCTGGTAAGCCATCCGCACCAGTAGCCTTGTACGACTTAAGTTTGGATATCGCCAGCCGCACTTCGGTTAGGTTGGGTGGACAGAACTGTTGGCCATCATCGTCCAAGTTGAATGGAGTGTTCTGCCTACTAGCGCAATCTTGGCTGACTTCGCCGTTAAGCAGTCTAGAGAAGTGTTCTTTCCAGATCCTCAGCACAGACTGTGTGTCTACCACCATATTCCCACTCTCATCTCGGCAGGCTTCCGTTCTAGCCTTGAATCCTTGGGTGGATCGCTTCACCCTCTGATAAAATTTTCGAACATCTCCCCTACCGCTACAACCCAAAATAGACTCTACCATCCGCTTCTCGTGCTCTCTCTTTTTCCTCCTGAGAAGTCGGTGTTCCTCTTTTCGTTTCAGCCCGTATAAGAGCTCCCAGGCTACTAGCTCTGGTTCGAGTCCGCAGCATTGCCTGGCAGGCCACGTCCTTAGCTGCATGCGCTAGCCGGCACTCTTCATCGAACCAGGGGTTTCGTTGTGTTCGCCTAGTGAAACCCAGCACATCAGAGGCGGCACTTCTGATGGCTTGTTGACAGTGTTTCCTTCTGAGAGATTAAGAGTTACGTGGTCTGCAAAAGTCGTGGCGTTCTCTTGCGATTTAAGCTTCTCGACATCGAATCTTTTCACAGCCTGCTCTGCTTTGTCGCGTCATGGATATCCGCATACGTAGTCTAGCTACCACCAGGTAGTGATCTGAGTCAATGTTGGCCCCTCGGAACGTTCGGACGTCCAAGATACTGAAAGCATGTCTCGCGTCTATCGCAACGTGGTCGATTTGGTTGACGGTTAGTTGACCACGCGACCGCCAAGTCCCTTTGTGTATATTGAGGTAAGGGAAGAAGGTGCTTGAGATGATGACATTTCGCTCCGCCGCAAAGGCTGCCAGCCTGTGTCCGTTGCCGGAAGTTTCGTCGTGTAGGCTGTGTCCTCCGACTACCGAACCAAAGATGCCCTCCTTTCCGAATCTTGCGTTGAAGTCACCAAGAATGATCTTGACGTCTTACTTTGGGCAAATATCATACGTTGTCTCCAAGAGATCGTAGAATGCTTCTTTGGTTGAGTCCTCTCTCCTTTCATGGGGGGCGTGAACACAGATCAGCGAAATGTTCTTAAATTTGCCTGATGCGAATTGTGACCAGGCGCTCGCTTACACTTCAGAAGCCCAAGACTTCTTGCCTAAGTCTTCCCCTTATCACAAAACCACAACCAAAGAGCCGCTGACCCTGTTCCTTCAAGCACCCGCCGTAGTAGATGTCACACGTTTTCAGTCTCCGTATGCCCTCTCCATCCCATCGCACTTCCTGGATGGCTGTTACGTCAGCCTTTAGCCTGTCCAGGTTCTCCACTAATTGTTCTGTATAAGGACAGGACGTTCCACGTGCAGATCCAAAATTCATTGTCCTTGTTTCGTTTGCTGGGGTCCGAGGCTTGTTGTTGTTTCCGAACAACTTGTTTAAAAATGTTTACTCAATTTTCTCAACCGCTATAAGTCATAGAGTAATTATTTTCGTTTACTTTTGTAGGTTAACATGTTCTTTATAATCTTTGTCTAAATATTTTGTTTGATAGCTCCGTCATATAAAAACTTATTGTTGAAAAACCAGCAAATTTTCGATTTTAAAAATGTTTTTTTTTCAAGTTTATCTCACCCAAAGTCCATGCGAACCAAAATTTACTAAAGACATTTTTTATAGAACATTAAATTTCCTACATTTATGAAATCATGAAATTCTGAAACATGAAATCTAATTTCATGTTAGTCAAAAAAACTTTCAAGATATAGCACGACAAAGTTTCTAATATTATATAATAAAGTGTCGATTAATTTAATTTAACTGCCCCTACTTGTTCCCCGTTAGATTAACAAATATAAAATTATTTACATATCTGTGGAGAAATGTTATACCTCAAATTGTATATAATTTGTTTCTTAAAATTTGAAATTTGTAATTATATTTTGAATTTAAAATAGTATATATTAAGTTGACGGGACATTTACACAGCCTTTTAGTACGAAACTTTTTGCTACTCCCCAATAATTTTTCTTTAAAAATTTGTATGCTAAATTTTGATATCTTAATCTTCAAAATCTGACCAGCAGAAATGAAGTTAGGATTTTTTAAATGGAAAAAAAGTCGATTAGAAAAAAAAATTGTTTTTAAAAATTTATTGAATATAATAAAGTATTAATGTTAAACAATGAAAAAGTATTTGCGTTAAAAGAATAAGTTAAATTGAGATTGAGATGCGTAATGGATGGCGGTTAAATTAGAAGTGACGCCTTGCATAGATAGAAGTATGTATCTGAGAGATACATCTTGGTTCATCGCTTTCTCTTAGTTCTGTTTGTTCGCTTCAACTCTCCTCCACTATTTAAAAAGATTAAGTAGTTTACAAAAACCTAACTGCCTTACAGGTCCCAGCGGCTTTGTGAAGATGTCAGCAAGCATTGAATCCGTTGGACAATATTGCAGATGGACTTCTTTGTTGTTACATTGAATTTTTTGAATTTTTAAAAATCTTAGATTTTTGTCACATCTTAGCGAATCCTTACATACAAAACTACTCTTTTTGTAAAACTAAGAACAGACTTATGTGTACTAATGTTCCTTTAAGAAACAGTTATTTTATTTTATTTTCACAATATTAAGGGCGAATTTTCCTATAGCCTGTTAAACCCCAGATAATACTTATTCTTTGAATAAAACAAAAATTCGTTTTTGTTGCTATAGTATTTATTCCTCTAATAACTCAACTGATGATCGAAAAATCGGCTCTTAAGTAATTCAATTCTTAAATTTTATACATTTGTGCTCACGTAATTAAGCGACAAAATGAACAAACACATTTTTTCTCAATAATGTGCTTCTGCGTCAATTTTGATCTCTTTTTTTTAACGGTCACTAACAACCGTTGTTGTTGTGTAAGACAAACACATGTCGGTCGAAGAAGAAGGTTCATTTGTTCTCAAATTGCTTGCAGTTGTTTGTGATTCGGTCGTAGTGCAAGTGACCACATAATTAAGCCATTTAGTCGTTTCCAGGTTATTTGATTATTTTCTTCACCGTTTTTGATTGAAATTATTTGTGTATTTATTCTTAGTGTATTTTAACTGAAAAAAGTTAATATTTCAACTAAAATGGGCAAAAATAAAAGTTCAACTCCATGTGAGAGAAAAATTATACGGGAATGCTACCAAAAACACAATAACGTTATGAAAGTAACCCAAATCTTAGGTTTTTCTCGTGGTAAAGTGAGGAACGCGCTTGAATATTATGAACATAATAAAAGTTTTGAAGATTTACCGCGAATCAAGCCACGTAAAACCACTCCAGCTGAGGATAGAAAAATCACTAGGCTTAGCAAAGCGGATCCTTTCTTGACATCAGTGCAAATAAGAGTCCAAATGGAGACGGTCTACCACGTTGAAATATCGGCCCAAACCGTTAGAAGGCGATTAAAGGAAAATAATCTGAATGGACGCATTGCGAGACGTAAGCCAGACGTGTCAAAAAAAAATATTAAACGAAGACTAAGTTTTGCGAAAGAACATCTTCACAAAAGCCCGCGTTTTTGGAATTTAGTCGTTTGGAGTGACGAATCCAAGTTCAACTTGTTTGGCAATGATGGAAGACCGTATGTCAGGCGTCCTCCACTGAAAGAATTAGATCCTAAATACACCAAAAAGACAGTTAAACACGGCGGTTCATTGGTGATGGTTTGGGGGTGTTTCACCTCATCTGGAGTTGGTCCTATCATAAAGAGACATTCTGGACAATCATTTGAACAGTGATAATGCTGATGATTTGCCGTTAGCCTGGGTATTTCAACAAGATAACGACCCGAAGCACTGTTCTCGGGTCGTCAAATCCTGGTTTGAATCAAGTTCAATTAAAGTTCTAGAGTGACCTGCTCAAAGTCCTGAGGTATTATAAAAAGAGCAGTTGCGGCTCGAAAACCTATGATAAGGCTTCTCTTTGGGAAATAATCCAACAGGAGTGGATTAAAATTACTCCTTCTCAATGTGCAGCGCTGGTTGGTACAATGTCGAAAAAATGTGCAGAAGTTATACGACAAAAAGGATATCCAACGAAGTTCTAACTGCACAAAAGGTAAAACGTGATTAAAAACGTAATAAAATCAATATTAGAGTTTTTTATTGCAGATGGCTTAATTATGTGTCCACTTGGGTTGGTGAAATATGAACTAATTTATTTACAAACTGTGTTTAAATTTTAAAATATGCTTTAAAAAACATGAATTATGAATAACAACAAATAAAATATATACTAAAATAAATACGTTTAAATAATAATTTGCCAATGAATACTTCATTTGTAGCTATAAGGTAATTTTACTTTCAGTGGCTTAATTATAGAAGCACAAGTACATACAAGTATATACATACATACAAGTACATACATACATAAATATTTCTTAAATTTTTTTTAAATATCTCTTCTAACGTCTTTTTTGTATTTCAAAATTTAATTTATTTCTACCTCTCTAGTCTTTACCTCAACTTCTTTTCTTCTTTTTTCTTTATTTTCATGTATATCTACTCTACACACTCTTCAAACTGCAACATAATAAAAATAAAAAATTATAATAATTATTTAACAACACCAAATCAAAAGAATGACCATTTAAAGGTGGGCTATTAAACAAAAATAATGTGTTTTATATTATAATCTCACGCTTTTTGCATAATTTCTTATCATATTTCTAATTTTTGTTTTAATATTATCATTTTTACTCTAAGCTTAAATTTATATTATGATCCATAAGGGAAACATTATATGATACCTAAGAACAAAAGAAACCACCACAATAAAGAATAAACCATTTTGAAACTTCATAAAAGCTCATCAATTCCTTCATAATAAAACAAAACAAAGAAAAAGTGTTCTTAAATTAAATTTATTTTCCTCTCCTTTTGTACTAAATGACGTAAGAACTTCATAAAAGATACACGTATAACTGTTACACTTCTCTGGTTGCCATATTATTCGAGAGAAATTCAACTTTTGTTTTATTGTTGTTGTTAAAGTCCAGGTCCATCAAAATTGTTGTGAACGAAAAGTAAAGATACTTGAGTGTAAATGAATTTTAATTGTACGTTTCGTAGGATTTTGTATCTATTAAATATTTTGTGTGAAGTTTGTGCAAGTCATCCTCATCAACAACTACAAAAAAGAAATGTATGTCCGTCTTTGTTATAAAATATCCAACAGCCATTGGCAAGTTGATGAAAAGCACAGAATGCAAGTTAAGTAGTTATGTTTTTTGAACTAAAGAGTACTATGTAAAACTTTACAATGAATTTCGACAAGTTGAGCAAAATAGTTGATTGAGTGGAGGAAAACGAAAAAATAAAAGAACAAAAAATGTTCCACATACGCCCAGACTGAAACAAAGATTGATGTCAAAAGTACTCTGAATGTGTTCCTTAATTATTATGGCAGCTTATAACGATACATATCGATTTAAAGAAGGTGGTTGGATATTTTTCGTATAAAGGAAAAAAGTGTATGCCTTGTCCAATGGCAATTTGACAATCAATAATCAATTCAATTTTCTTCATTATTTTTAAAGCCAATTCACATTAAATTCACATCATATTTTACATTAACACAAATAATCGAATAATTTTATTTAAATTATTTTACTTGCATTATTTATATCCTTCCTTCCCATTATTATAAAGCTTTTATTGGCATAATAAACATAAATTAAATATGTAAACAAAAACAAATAAATTAATGCAACTGCCATTTTACTTCAATTATTTGTTTTAATTTATTTCAGGTATCAATGGAATCAGATCGTCCAGTTATATCTACCTGCCGAAACAAAGCAAGTCTCCATCATCACCAACGTCAAAATGCCCAGCGTGTTTCACATATGTCACATTCATCAAATAACGTGTTGCGTGCTCGGCGTGGTGTTGTGCGAATGCTTATAATATTCGTTTTAACATTTGCATTATGCAATTTACCATATCATGCACGCAAAATGTGGCAATATTGGTGAGTACACAAAAAATACAAAGTATTTAAATAAATTTACAGACAAAATAAAAATATATTAAAACCTTCGTAAAAATTAAATCACGTAGACATAAAATAAATTAAGGAAAAGGAAAACATTATTTTGTTTATTAAATCCACACGAAGAATATGCCAATGTGATTTTAAGAAAATATGAAAGAAATACATGAATGTAGATAAGTATCATATGAACTTATCTGTTCTTTTTTTTTTTTTAGTTAGGAATTTGTGTGGGAAATATTTGCTTTGGTATTTAAATATTAACACCTTCACTGTCCCATGTATAAGATTTGATACATACAATTTTGTTTTTGCCGTCTCTCCCACGTCCATGTATCATATTTGATACATTTTGGAATTCGGCTTCACTGTCCCAATGCAAACTGATTTTAAAACATCAATACGTTCATTATTTTTTTTTGAGAAAAAAAAAACAGTGACTATACGTCCCATGTATCATATTTGATACACAATATTTTTTTGTGTTGTGTCGCCTACGTCCATGTATCATATTTGATTCATAAGCATGTATTTTTAAAAACAAATTTTTGTATGAAAAAAATTGCCTAGGAACCTTACTTGCATATTAGCGTGTAGGTGAAACCCGGTACTTAACAAAACTGCAAAAACAAACGGAAAAATGTTAAAAAAAAAAAAAAATGAATGTAACTCTTCGTCGATTTCATTTTGAATGCCGAATTCAAATGATTGACATCCTTGTTTTTCGCAGCCAAAATCGTCCGCTCCAGCCAATTATGGTCAGCATAATTCTAAGAGAAATACTGTAAAAAATTCGTGATTTCGGCAAAAATTCGGTGGAGATTTAATAACTCGGTGACTAAGTCGACTGAAATAACGCCATTTCCCACCGCCAACAATTGCATGGAGAAATCTGCAGCGGACTGGTAATTTCGTAAAGTAACTCGCCTGTTCGTCTTCAACTGCAATTTTTTCACACATCTCCGACGCTTTTAGACAAGTGTTCAATTCATTTGCCGGAGTTGATCTTGCAATGACAGGCAGCGTATGAAGATAATAGCCTGACAGCATAATAATTGCATTACGAAAACGTTCATCATTTCGTGTTTGTGAGCCATTGTGTACTCGTCCTTGGTTATAATGTTTCATTTTTGCAATACTTTCGCCATTTCAGACTTCTTTGAAATGTGTGGCATGTAGGTTCTTCATCCTTTTACATATTCAATGTCAATTTAAATGCAGAATGGTTCGACCCCCTTATAACGACGTATCCTCAATCTCCTAAGAGAATGAAACCAAGGCGATTTCAGATCTCGTACGAATCGTAGCCATACAAAAAGTGAAAACATGAATGTCTTGTTTCCAATTCCGCTGGACGTATCAAGGAAGGAAATGCCATCATTTCCGTTTTCGACTACTTGCTTCCATTCATAGAACATAAGGACTCAATGCGACTCGATCTAAATAAATTTCTCGCTCCAATTCTCGATTAAATGCGAAGAAAAACACTGAAACCCGGATATTCCCGGATTTCCAATTTTCCTGGAAATTTCAGGGATTTTCATAGTGTTCATCCATGGCCAATGCAAATCCATCAAACCCATAATCGTGAAAATCAAACGAACCGTTCTTGAGTTATTCTACTGAAAAAAACGAAATTTGCGCCTATACCACCACCTGTTGAGAATTGTTAGGCTGCTCTTCTGTTCGTGAGCCCTCGCGTATTAATTTCAAACAAACTAACTGAAAGAAGTTTTCAATTCGGTCCAGTCGTTTTCAACTTTTAAGCATATGGATTATCATACTTTACAATGAATCATATATGATTCATTGGACGTATCGATATGAAATGAGCTAGCATACGTCCATGAATCATATACGAGCACGAAAATAAATCCTTTTTTTAACAGCAGTGAACAATTATTTACGCAACCAACCCATTCTATGTTGCATCTTTTTAAACAATAATGCTTTTTTCTGAGAAAAAGTATTGGACGTGGCGATGTTTTAAAATCAGTTTGTATGGGGACAGTGAAGCCGATTTATGTTTATGAATCATATATGATACATGGACGTAGGCGACCCAAAAAAAACAAATTTTGTGTATCATATATGATTCATGGGACGTGTGGTTGATGTTATAAAAAACTATGGACGTATGGATGATTTTATATAAGTTTGTATGGGGACAGAGAAGGTGTTAAAGATACTTTATTTTTAAAAGAACACAAACAAAAATTACATTGAAACCTTGAAATGATTCATTTACATTTTGTTTGCCCTTGTACGAGCATGTTCTGTTTATTCATCGTTTATATACAAATTCCATAAAACCAAATAATCTTGTTTATTAAAGAAATAAAAAGTCTTTTAACCTTTAAAAGAAAACAAGTTATGTTTTTTTAGTAAAAAAATGTGATAAATGCTCTTGCAAAAAATGTCCCTATATATTTTATGTTTTTTGGTCGCCAACCATACCTAAACTGGTTCAAGTGGAAGGTAAAAATATTTTTCAATTTTAAAAGTAAGATTATTTAAAATAAAATGTCTTCCGTTTAAGAGTACTACTTTCTTGAGATTATTTTTAATTAGCTTAAAGATTTAATAATTTGTTTTTTTTTTTTCTGCAAACACATTCAATTTTATTTTATACTAATTTTAAAAGAAAAATAAAAACAAAACAAAAATATTTTTGCCAACAAGATTATTTATGAAAACAAATGAGTTTGAACTTTCATACCCCACATGTAACTTAACTCCATTGAGTGTATGAGAGGCCAGCCTTTGAATGGTTAAATTATTTTTTTTTTAACAGTGGGAGAAATCTTGGAATTGTAAAACAATTCTGGGTTTTAAGGGAATTAAATGAAATTTCGGATAGACAGAGTGTGATAAGGTTGAGTAAAAATTGTAGGTGAGAATATGTTTATTATCTTAAAAAAGATTTATGGCCAATTCACCAAATCACTAAAATCGGTTTTATCTCAACTCCTTTTAAATTATAACAGACCTCTAATTTTGTTCAGTTTCACCAATGTAAAAAGGGAAATTTTAGGGATATTTTAGTTAAAATTGAGTTTGCTCACACCTTTGTATACAAAAGAAAGGTTCTGCTCCTCTTACATTATGAAGTCTACGAGAAAAAGCGAAACAACATTATTCATAAATACAAAATGTCAAGAAATGAAAAATGAACGAAATTCCATTTGAAATCTGAGGTGGAGTATTTCGGTTATGAACTGGGGGTTAGTAAATAGTTTCTACATCACCAAGTAAAATACAAATCCTATTGCTTTTCATCCTGAAAAGATTATGACCAATCTATTGTTCTAAAAAGAAACCCAAAATGCATTACCTTTTCATAATGTAAAGTTGCAATCTGCCAAAAATGCAACAAAAAAAAAAAACAAATTGGATATCAAAATGTTCACGGGATGTGATAACTTTTACGACACTTTTTAAGTTTAAGGAGACGAAAATGAATTTTTAGTTTATGAGGGTGTTTAAAAGCTCATTAAATTTAAAATAGCGAAGAATCTTGTGATGACGATAGCAAACATCGCGTCGTTGGGCGGATGAAGTGGCGGGAAAGCTCTGCCATCTTCTGTGATAGAAAAATGCACCATAAGCTGAGACGAAAGCTGTACACGGCAGTTGTTCGTCCAGCGCTTACAAACGGTTCACATTGTTGGACAATGTAAAAGAAGTATGTGAGTAAATTGACGGCAGCTGAAATGAAGATGCTTAGCATGACAGTAGGAGTGACAAAGCCCGATCCAATAAGAAGCAAGAGGGTCCGAGGAAGCCTACACGTCAAAAATACCATCTTGGACAAAATACAGCATGACCAACTTTAGCTGGTACTGTCATGTACAAAGAAGATGCCATGAAAGGCCAGTTCAAAAGGCAATAGCACAAGATGTTTCAACACTATCGCGTAAGAAAGGCAGGCGCAAAAACTCCTGGATGAAACAAATGCAACGACACCTGCATTAAGTTGGCCTCAGACATGGAACAATCCAAAACCGGGAGGCCTGTCGACGTTTTCTGAGGTCAACCCGGCGAACCCCACAAGTGGAACCTTATGTGAAGCAGTTGAGTGGGAGAGTTATGGTCCCCATCGACATCATGACAATCGGCGGTTAAATGAAGAAGAAGAAGTTCTAAATATAAACCGAGAGCTTTAAATTGATTTTAGAACTTTGTCAAGAAATTGGCCGGGGAGCCAAATTGTTTGTGGAAAAATATTACCAAAAGGTGGCCTTGACCTGCAAAATAATAATAAAAATAGAAATTAAAATGCATCCGTTGCTGGAATTCGTTGAATCATCGAATATTCATTAATTTCTTAACCAAGCAACGAATTTTCGTTGAGTCAATAAAATATTTTTATTAGTCAACGTAAAAGTTCATTTAGAAATTTTTTCCATTTAGTCAATGAATTAATTTCATTATTACATGTAAAAGGCATTCGTTGGTTATAACTACTTTCTTTATTATTCTTCTAAGAGCCCACAGCAATTTTCTGGGTGTGAACGATCACAAAAATTCCTTTTGTGTTAAGACAGGTCCATACTATTATCCATATGCAAACATGAAAATCTGGTTTGGGCCTTTGTATGAAATACTGCATTTAACATGCATTGCATTGAAAAATCAGTGTAGGAACTTAAATATCATATTTAATAAAAGGGATAAGCGGCCTAGACATGGCTATGGAGTCCAAAATATTTTCCGAAGAGCCAAATTAATTTATTTATTTATTTTTCTCCATACAAATTTTGTATTCTTAGCCTATTTACAAAGAAAACTTATTCAATTAATTGTTTTTTTTTATAATGTTTTTAAAGTATTAGAATTTATATTAAAATTAATGGATTCACAATATTTTTTATAATCAACACATGCGGCAAATAGAGGTTCATGTTGACCATATACAGTTCTATTGTATCTTAAATTTAAAAGTTCATAGTTTCGAAAAAATCTATTTGGGACATTTATGTTTATTTTACAAAATAATTCACTTGAATTTATATTACTAGTTAAAATATTCAACACAAAAATTACATTAATTATAGTTCTTCCTTTATATAAAGTTTCAAGATTTAAAAGTTTTAAACGATGAGTAAAAGGAGACAGGTTTAAATCTCTATTCCAAGGGAGATTACGAAGTGCAAACAGTAGGAACTTTTTCTGTATGGATTCAATTCAAAGTGTAACGTTCTTCTAACTTCTAACTAAAGGACAGTAAAGAGTTTTTAGTACATGTGGGTCATTAACTCAGTTGCCCACCGTCGTTTGGCACCAAGTTTACGGTTTGCATTATTTATTAAATAATCGCAGTGTTTTTTGAATGTTAACTTAGTATCCAAAATAACACCCAGATCACAAAAATAACTAACACGTTCCAAGGAATGCTCAGCAATGTGGTAACTTATTATTAAACTTTACATTTTGCTAAGTTTAACTCCATTTTATTTGTATTGCACCAGTCATTAATTGAAATTAAGTCACTTTGAAGAATCAGAGCCTCGTCAAGATTTGTATATGATTGAAATAATTTAGTATAATCAACGAACATATGGGTCCTTGAACGAGTTATAACATTACACATATCATTAGTAGTAGCCCGTAGCGTAATGGTTAGTGCGTTCGACTGTCACGCTGGAAGTCTGGGATCTCTTCCCAGCCTCTTCCACCTAAAAACTAAAAAGTTTTTTTTCAGGGCTACTGCCTCTTGTGAGGAATTGACAAATCCTCCAAGAGTATCACTTGTCACGAACAAGTGCTTCTCGTCTAGCCGTTCGGATTCGGCATAAAATTGTAGGTCCCTTCCATTCTGTTAAATACTTGCTTAACCCCAAAAAGGAAAAAGGTGAAAGAAGAACCACACTATAGATTGACGTTCAAAGAATGACTTATATTTTACATCAAGTTTGACAAGTAGTTTATTCTTAGATTAATTCACAATTGCATGATAAGAAATTCAATATATAATTCACAATAATAATTCATACATATGTAACAGTCTTCCCCACTACATATTGCTTTGATACCGAACAACTGGACGACGCACTCGTGTTGATCTTCTTAGTTCAGTTGTGGGTTCTTGTCTCTCTTCCTCTTTGTTGTTCGTAATAATAGGCTCATCAATGATCCTTTCTTCTCCTACGGTGTTTTTCGTTTCCCCTTCACTGCGTGTAGGTTTCTTTGCTAAGCTGTCATTCATTGTTATAATTTCGTGGTCTCTAACTAGATCTTCTTGTATCGTCGGTGTCGCTGTCATTGGTTGTTTCTCTAAACGAACGGATAAGGATTTATTAGTTATGTTACCTTCAACAAGTGTGGACCGCATCTGGTCAATGTGCCTCCGATAAGAAATTCCATCAACATCGACTAAATAATGCAAAAGCCCTTCGCGTTGTGTAACTTTGCCGAACTTCCATTTAATTTCCTTGTTTTGATAGTAACGGACTTGCACCAGATCCCCAACATCAAAGCTTCGGTTGCATAAGTGGTTTCTTTCACTCTCCCCCGCATGTGTGTACTTCAACAAATCAAGTCTAGTTCGAAAATTAAATTTCAGCATCAATTCGGCTGGGCTCCTTCCCGTTGTAGTAGAAGGAGTCTTTCGGTACTGCATTAGCAGGCGGTTCAGCTTCGTATGTAAATCCCCGGGGTCGTTAACTGACGATCGAAGTCCATCTTTCAGTATCCGTACAAAACGTTCCGCCTGCCCATTCGTGGCGGGATGAGCTGGTGAAGAAAGTTTTTGATTAATAGAATTTGATTTCAAAAAATCTCGAAACTCCTTTGAAGTGAAGTTTGTGCCATTATCTGACACAAGTGTTTGTGGAATCCCAAATCTTGCGAAGACTTCCCTCAGTGCACGAATTGTGAAGAAGCTTGTTATTCGCTTCATTGGAAATACCTCCAACCATTTTGTTCTTGCATCAACGATTACTAAAAAGAAATGTTCCATGAACGGCCCCGCAAAGTCAACATGCAGGCGCTGCCAAGGTTGAGCAGGAACTTCCCAGGGATGAATTTGTACTTTGCTTGGTTCGGTAAGGACCTTTGCACAATCACGGCAGCTCTTTACTATTTCCTCAATATCGCGATCTATACCTGGCCAATAGCAATAGCTCCTTGCCATTGCCTTCATTTTTGTAATCCCAATATGTGCAGTGTGTAGTTCCTTTAGGACTTCCAAACGAAGTGTTGAAGGTATCAGAACACGTATTCCTCTGTAAATACAACCATCTTGCAACATAAGTTCATTTTCCATAGCACTGTATTTCGAATTTTTAAGAGAACCTCCAGTTTGTAATTTGATGAACAGTAAAGATAGCTCTTTATCCTTTTTCATTTCTCTCAAAATGTCGTTTTTAGTTACAGGTAAAATATCTTCCCAGAGCTGGTAGATTTGTTTGTTTTGGTCCTCTAAACAGTTACTCTTAACAGGATGTCTGGAAAGAAAATCAACGTTAGTGTGTTCTTTTGTATTTTTGTATTTAATTTTATAATTGAATCCACTGAGAAATAGGGCATAGTGTAGTAAACGCTGAGCTGTAAGTAGAGGTAAATTTTTTTCTGGGCTAAATATCGAAGTCAGCGGCTTATTATCCGTTATGAGCGTGAATTCCCTTCCGTAGCAGTAGTCAAAGAATTTATGCAATCCCCAAAAGATTGCTGTAGCTTCTTTATCTAGTTGGCTGTAATTGGTTTCGGCTTTCGATAGACTCCTCGAAGCGAAGGCTATTGGTCTCTCACCTTGCTCGGTGCTATGGGAAATTATAGCTGAAAGTCCGACTGGTGAGGCATCTGTGGCAAGGATAAGTGGAAGATTTTCGTCAAATGGAACGAGCACATTCTCACTCATCATCTCTTTTTTGAGAACTTCGAATGCATGTTGGCAATCAGATGTCCATACAAATTGTTGGTCCTTCCGTAAAAGTCTGTATAGTGGGTGCAATTTTGTTGATAGGTCCGGTATGAATTTGTGGTAGTAATTAACCATACCAAGAAATTGACGTAGCTGGGTAATTTCTGTCGGTGGCTTCACTTCAGATATTGCGTATATTTTATCAGGTGTTTTGTGTAATCCGTTCTTGTCAATTTTATGTCCCAAATAGATCACGCTTCTTTCAAACATTTTGCATTTTGATTTATTTAAATGAAGGTCGAATTTTTGCAGTTTGTCAAGAAGGAGGTTGCATCTTTGGAATGTCTCATCTACATTTCGTCCCATAACGATAATGTCATCGAAGAAACAAGCTGTTCCCTCGAGATCATTAATGATGTGCTCATCCATAAAGCGTTGCCATATGTTGGGTGCAGTCTTAACTCCAAACATGAGTTTATTAACTTTGTAGAGACCTTTCGTTGTACTCACAGTTTGCAATAGCGCGCTCTCCTCTGACATGCTAAGGTGTAAGTAGGCTTTATAAATATCAAAAGTGCAGTAGTACTCGCCATACTTAAGTTTTTGATATAATTCATCGATTTTGGGGATTGGGTATTTATCGTTCACAATAAGTTTATTCAAAGTTACTTTAAAATCGGCACATAGACGTATTGATTTGTCTGATTTGATCACAGGCAATATGGGTGTTCCCCAATCTGAATGTTCGACCTTTTCGAGAATACCATCCTTCTCAAGTCGAATAATTTCATCTTCTATATGAGGTCGAATAGCATACGGAGCTTGTCGGGGTTTAATAAATATGGGAGATGCTCCTTCACGTAGTTTGAGAATCCCTTTTACATTGGGAATCGTTCCGATTTTCGGTTGAAAAACATCCTTATGGTTCTCAAATATTTGTTGCTTCAGGTTATGGATGTCTGCCTCTGTAAAAATATTAATTGCATTAATTTGTAATATCTGTAATGCCTTTACCCATTCTCTTCCCAAAAGTGTATCAAATGGCTCTTTTACAATGAAAAGATCGCACATAACCTTTCGTCCGTTGTACACAACCTCCACATGAGATTTGCCATACGCTGGAAACGTCGTATTATTGTAGGTTTTCAGCATTATTTTTGTAGGTGCAATTTTTGCATTTGGCCAATGGGAAACAAAAGTATCGTAGTTCATAACCGATATGGCTGCGCCTGTATCGAATTCCATGGCGAGCTTTTTGTTGTTGATTTGTAAGGTTATGAAGTACTTACCGCCACGTGATTCGACTTTCGACGCCAGGCTTTTATTTGGTGCTAGATTTAGGACGTTTAATTCGAATGGATCATCTTCCGACTCTTCATCATCCTCATCAGATTCTCGAAAAGCTTGAAGTGTATTCGTATCTTTGTGTGTAGATTGTGACTTCATACACACTGAGGACACATGGCCACTGCATCGACATTTTTTACAGTATAAGTTTGTAGCGCGACACTTGTTTGCCATATGATTATGCTTCCCACATCTGTAGCAAATCGAATTTTTATCTTTTTGATCGTTCGATCGATCCTGGGTTTTAAAGCTACTCATTTTATTTCTTTTAGCTGTTTTTACTGGCAACCCATTTGCCTGGACTTGGTGAATATTTTGCATGTTGCGACTCTCAGTTTTTGAAGCCTCCATAGAGATTGCATAATCAACAGATTTGTCCAGAGTTATGTCCGTTTCCCGCAAAAGCCTTTCCTTTATGTCGGAGTCCCTCAGTCCTCGAATGAATTGGGAACGTAAATGAGTTTTAAGCGTGGACTTTCGGCATGATTCACAGGTGAAGTTGCAGTATGCACTTAGCTTTTTCAACTCAGCCAAATAATTAGATATCGACTCTCCCTCGTGTTGGAGTCTGAGCAGGAATTTGTGCTGCTCTGTAATTTCATTTGGCTTTGGACTGAGGTGATTCTTTAAAAGGACAACTAGATCATTGTATGATTTTGCGTCAGGCTCTTCTGGGGCTGTTAAATTTGAAAGGAGTTGGTAGTATTTGGCGCCAATGCAATTTATAAGTACTTGCCGTTTCTTTGTAGTATCCGTGATGTTTCGTAATGCAAGGTAATTTTCTAACCTTTTAATGTAATTTGTGAAAGGTTCTTCATTTTCGTTAAAGTGCTCGAAATGTAAATTTGGTGAGCTGGGGGTGGTTTGCAGATTTTGAAGTGCAGTTGTAAGTGCATCTAAGATGTTTCGCGCAGGGTCAACCATCGTAAAGATTTTTCTTAACCTTAAAAGTCCTCGTCGCCACTGTTAAATACTTGCTTAACCCCAAAAAGGAAAAAGGTGAAAGAAGAACCACACTATAGATTGACGTTCAAAGAATGACTTATATTTTACATCAAGTTTGACAAGTAGTTTATTCTTAGATTAATTCACAATTGCATGATAAGAAATTCAATATATAATTCACAATAATAATTCATACATATGTAACACATTCCTTTCGAAAGGCGCACACAGGAATGGTTGCGAGTTGTTAGTCACTAGGCCCTGGTTCTTCATGAGCCGTTGTGTCATCCGATTTATTTATTCTTATATCATTAATAAATAACACAAATAATGGAGGACCAATGTGGCTTCCTTGAGGAACACCAGAGTAAACATTTATAATCTTAGACACTCTGTTTTTGAACAATACACATTGAGTTCTATCTGTGAGATAAGATGTAAGCCACATAAGAAACCATTTGGGATAATCAATATGACTTAATTTTCTTATTAAAATGACATGGTTAACACGGTCGAACGCCTTCGAGAAATCCAAATAAATTACATCAGTTTGAAATCATTCCTGGTTTTTATTTATAGTTTCAGAGCAAAAATCCATTAAATTAGTAACAGTAGATTTTCCTTCTGTGAAGCCATGCTGATGAGGAGAAATCAATTGATTCCAATTATGTTTAACAGCGTCACATAGAATGTTTTCGAACATTTTCGGGATACATGATAGCTTGGCGATACCTCTATAATTTTCAATTTTACATTTATTTCCTTTCTTGTGTAATGGCATAATAAAAAATGATTTCCATAAGTCCGAAAAAACTGCACTTTTTAGCGATAAATTAAACAAATAACAAAGTGGACGTGCTAGGACAGACATAAATTGTTTGACAATACAGAATGGAATTTCATCAGGTCCATAAAACATAGAGTTTTTCAGTCTTAAAATGTATTGTATTATCACGGATTCGCTTATTATAAGAGTTGTAAAGCCCAGTTGAGGAAAAAATTGCACATTATTATTAAGAGTATCACAGCTATTATTATCACAGGAATCAGGCAGTTTGTAAATATTTTGGAAGAAGTCAGAAAACATATCACAGATTGTATCAGTCTCATTTGAAGTTTTATCACAGAAGTTCATTTCAGCTGGAAATTTTGATTCTCTTCGCTTGTTTCTTACGAAATTCCAAAACGTTCGTGGATAACTCGAAATGCCTTGTTGAATTTTTCTCACATAGTTAACATATGACTTTTTTACTGTATTGTACTGTATTTAATGTAGTCAGTCACTGATAAAGACAGTCGGTATTTCCTGAAAAGTTTAGTTTTTTTTATTTCTAAGAACTCGAATATCCTTGGATAGCCATGGTGATCTTTCCACATCATTTGACACTTTCTTGAACGGAGCACAAACAGACAGACAGTTTTTAAGGTGAACGTAAAGGACAGAGCAGCATCTATTAACATCTGAATCCAGAAATATAGTGTCCCAGTCATACGATTGAAAAAGTTCCGAGAACATCGGCACATTAACTTTTTTAAAGTCAATCTCATAAGAGCTTGACGTTTTTTTAGTCGTTTTAAAGTTGTCTACAGAATATTTAATATCTATTGGAGAATGATGTTCAGACTCAACAAACAGGAAGTTATCAGCTTTTTGCAATGTTGTTAATTTAGGTGAATCAGTAAAAATTAAATCCAAAATTTTATGATTTCTGTTTATTATATATTTTCTTGGACAATCTCATTAACACAACATTCATATAGAAACGAATAAGTACCACCATCTAAAGTTTCAGGTAGAACGGGTACACAAAACGATCCGGCATCAGGGTCAGGAATGCAGCTTACTTTCGGAAGATTAAAATCACCCATTATAAACAACACTGTATTGGGAGCTTGTTTGATAGCATGTGAAATTGATTCGGCGTGCTTTTTATAAGTTTCAATTGATGCTTTAGGTGGGAACATAAGAACAAAAAAAACAATCGTTTTGCCACAATATTACAGATTCTATACAAATAAATTCAATATCAGCATGAAGCTCTCTTAATTCTTTAGAATGGAACGATGACTTTAAGGCAATAAGAACACCCCCACCACCAGATTTTTCACTCATTTGTACATTTCTATCATTGCGAAATACAGTAAAGTCACTACACAAAATCTCATTATCAACAACTGTATCATTTAGCCATGTTTCAGTTAAAATTAAAACATCATACTCAATATTAAAAGATTTAATGTAAATATCTTTAAGCTTTGACTTCGTGCCACTGGTGTTATGGTAGGAAAAGGAAACGGTTTTAATAGTACTTAGTTTTTTGAATTATTTACGCCGATTCGGAGTTGTTCAGGTTCAACAGTGTTTCGGGGGGGACGTGGGCGGGTTTCAAACTCACGAACAACCGTGTTCTCAGGCCATTTTATGGGATTTACAACTAAATCAAAAAGATTAGGAGGGACTTGCACTTTAAATGACGCGATTTCTCTTTCATTCTTAAATTTAAACTTGGTACACGTTATTCCATTTAGATTTTCAATTCTAGAAATGGCCTTTATATAGTTTTCTATCTCAACCTCAGTCGTTGAAGCATGAAATCGCGAAAGGAAAATGGTTTTAGGTTTTGGTATAAGTTTTAATGTAGGGAGTAGAGATACATCTGGTAATGAACTGAATTCGGTTTCCATCTGAGAGGTGCTTATAGGGTAAAATTCCGGAACATCTTGTATGAAATCATTTTGTTTTGAAGTTTTTTGTATTGGAGGAGTCAATGCATCAGTTAAAATTCCTAAAGTTTCAACTTCTAGGTTCAGCTTCTTACTTGAAGGTCCGGTCTGCAATCCAGTTTTCCTTTTGGAACCTCGTGTAGTAGTAGACCAAGAGCCCAAAGCAAATTTTTGGAGTGGATTGATAACCAAAATATGAGAATGAGGGTTTGAAGGTGCATATATTGCGGTATAAAAAACAACCGTCTGGCAGGTTTCTTTTTCAGCCCTTGGCGGAGGTTTGAAAATAGCGATTTTCCAGTTTATTTTGTCAGAGGTATTACCACTTCAATGAATTTAAAAAATATATTATGTGATGCTCTGTCATTTTCTTTAAGTCCAAACGTCATAATCTTGGCAATCCGACCAATAGAACTCAAAATATAAGCTTTTTAACAGTACCTTATCGTCTTTTTCTTGGAGAATTATAAAACACAAAAAATCAACAAAACAAAGTCTCCAAAAAAAATCGATTAAGGTTCGTTTAAAAATCTAATTTATTGAGTTCTATTGGTCGGATTGTTATGACGTTTGGACTTAATGAAAATGACAGAGCATCACAAAATATATTTTTTAAATTCATTAAAGTGGTAATACATCTGACAAAATAAACTGGAAAATCGCTATTTTCAAACCCCCAGCCCCGCCAAGGGCTTAAAAAGAAACCTGCCAGACGGTTGTTTTTGATACCGCGATGTATGCACCTACAAACCCTCATACTCATATTTTGGTTATCAATCCACTCCCGAAATTTGCTGCCGGCTCTTAGACTATAGATGATAAGGGTTTAACGAAGCTATCAACTGTTGCCTTAACTTCATTAATTAGGCCTTTAAGTTCTAAGAGTTGAGAAGAGTTTTCAAATGGCTGCAAGACGCACTCAAAGCTTCAATCTCTAAGTGCGTCCTGCAGACTTTTGGACCGACAGAAAAGGTCTTGAACCCCATATTCATATCTATGGCGCTCAGTTCTTTAATTATATATAATTTTAAAATTCCTACCATTTGTACCTGTTCTTTAAGAAAAAAATGCATTTTCAAGGCAGCATTACGTACAAAGGCCCCAACCCCGACGTGCCAGACTTTCATATTTGCCTATAAATAGTATGACCTATCTAAAAACAAAAGGAAATTTTTGGCTTGCATGTAGTTGGCCCACCAACTATTGAGTTGAGCAAAACTGTTAATTGCAATCGTTTGTACATCGTTTGTCTACGTTTGTACAAGTTTTAGATTCGTTTGTACACTCACCGTTTTTTTTATATAGCCACTTCAAAAAAATTTACGGAGTTTGGCCCACCAACTATAACGCTCGAAAAATCTGGAAATGCAGTTCGATAGATAATCGTTTTTCTATGTTTGTCTTTTTTTTTTCGTTTGTATACGTCCCAAATTTTTTTGACAAAATTTGTTTTAACCAAATTTTATTAAAATTTTAAAACATATGCATTCGTTTGTCTCTTTTTTATAATGATTTTTCATCGTGTTATTTTTTTAAATTTGTATTTATTTCTATTTTTAATTAATTATTACTTTTTTGGGACATGTAGTTGGCCCACCAACTATAACGCTCGAAAAATCTAAAAACGCAGTTCGATAGAAAATCGTTTGTCTATGTTTGTCTTTTTTTTTTCGTTTGTATACGTCCCAAATTTTTTTGACAAAAAAATTTTTGTTAACCAAATTTTATTAAAATTTTAAGACATATGCAGTCGTTTGTCTCTTTTTTATAATGATTTTTCATCGTGTTATTTTTTTAAATTTGTATTTATTTCTATTTTTAATTAATTATTACTTTTTTGGGACATGTAGTTGGCCCACCAACTATAACGCTCGAAAAATCTAAAAACGCAGTTCGATAGAAAATCGTTTGTCTATGTTTGTCTTTTTTTTTTTCGTTTGTATACGTCCCAAATTTTTTTGACAAACAAATTTTTTTTTAACTAAATTTTATTAAAATTTTAAAACATATGCATTCGTTTGTGTATTTTTTATAATGATTTTTTATCGTAGTAAATTTTTTAATTTCTATTTATTTCTATTTTTAATTAATTATATATTAATTATATGGAGCATGTAGTTGGCCCACCAACTATAACGCTCGAAACATCTAAAAACGCAGTTCGATAGAAAATCGTTTGTCTATGTTTGTCTTTTTTTTTTCGTTTGTATACGTCCCAAATTTTTTTGACAACAATTTTTTTTTTAACCAAATTTTATTAAAATTTTTAAACATATGCATTCGTTTGTCTCTTTTTTATAATGATTTTCCATCGTGTTAGTTTTTTTAATTTGTATTTATTTCTATTTTTAATTAATTATTACTTTTTTTGGGACATATAGTTTACCCACCAACTATAACGCTCGAAAAATCTAAAAACGCAGTTCGATAGAAAATCGTTTGTCTATGATTGCCTTCTTTTTTTTTCGTTTGTATACGTCCCAAACTTTATTGATAAAAAATTTTTTTATAACCAAATTTTATTAAAATTTTTAAACATATGCATTCGTTTGTCTCTTTTTATAATGATTTTCCATCGTGTTCATTTTTTAATTTGTATTTATTTCTATTTTTAATTAGTCACTACTTTTTTTATAAGCGCCTTTAAGTATGCTGTCTTGTTCCGCCGTTCCGTTCCGTTAAAATGCTGATGCTCCAAATGCATTTGATAAACAAATAACACATCACGACCTGTGACGTCAGTGGTCTAAAGCGGTGGAGTGCAAATCTGATATGCGTAGGTTCGAATCCTATGGTGTGCATAAAAAGTTTTTCAAATAAAATTAGATTAAAGCTCAGCACCACAAAAAGGAGACTACTAGTAACTAGAGTTACTACCTATCAATATCTATAATAGGCATGCATAGGTATTTGTACCCATAATTACTTTCTATTTCATAAAGAAAAGAAACTCATTAAAAGCCTTAAGCCGACGGCAAAGTTCAAGTTAATGAACAAGTACCTATAGAATTAGAATTATTTTTGTTTGGGTTTTTTTAATTATTTTAACTGAATAAATAATATACTCAAGGTGTAACTTAAGCTTTTTTAAATGCAGCCTAAATACAGGGCACTCCTTAAAAAGAATAGAAAAAAAGGATAAAGTCTTAATTATCGCAATTTCGAATACAAGTTGAAACTGTGGATACCCAAATAAAAGAGAATGCAGTTGGTGGGCCAACTACATGTCCCAAAAAAAGTAATGACTAATTAAAAATAGAAATAAATACAAATTAAAAAATGAACACGATGGAAAATCATTATAAAAAGAGACAAACGAATGCATATGTTTAAAAATTTTAATAAAATTTGGTTATAAAAAAATTTTTTATCAATAAAGTTTGGGACGTATACAAACGAAAAAAAAGAAGGCAATCATAGACAAACGATTTTCTATCGAACTGCGTTTTTAGATTTTTCGAGCGTTATAGTTGGTGGGTCAACTATATGTCCCAAAAAAAGTAATAATTAATTAAAAATAGAAATAAATACAAATTAAAAAAACTAACACGATGGAAAATCATTATAAAAAAGAGACAAACGAATGCATATGTTTAAAAATTTTAATAAAATTTGGTTAAAAAAAAAATTGTTGTCAAAAAAATTTGGGACGTATACAAACGAAAAAAAAAAGACAAACATAGACAAACGATTTTCTATCGAACTGCGTTTTTAGATTTTTCGAGCGTTATAGTTGGTGGGCCAACTACATGTCCCAAAAAAGTAATAATTAATTAAAAATAGAAATAAATACAAATTAAAAAAATAACACGATGAAAAATCATTATAAAAAAGAGACAAACGAATGCATATATTTTAAAATTTTAATAAAATTTGGTTAAAAAAAATTTTTTTGTCAAAAAAATTTGGGACGTATATAAACGAAAAAAAAAAGACAAACATAGACAAACGATTATCTATCGAACTGCATTTCCAGATTTTTCGAGCGTTATAGTTGGTGGGCCAAACTCCGTAAATTTTTTTGAAGTGGCTATATAAAAAAAACGGTGAGTGTACAAACGAATCTAAAACTTGTACAAACGTAGACAAACGATGTACAAATGATTGCAATTAACAGTTTTGCTCAACTCAATAGTTGGTGGGCCAACTACATGCAAGCAAATTTTTGCTATCGTTCACATCCAAAAAGCTGTGTGCTCTCGGGTAGGTACTTCAATTTTTTCTTTTCAATTACTTTCGTGGTAATTCGGCTAAAAAGACCACTGGGTAGTGAGACCCAATTTGGATAGTCCCTGGGCGGTCGTTGTAGGTGACGTCGACTGTGTGTTTAATTTTTTTTTTTGGATAGCGTCGTGTGAAGATATTTAGAATTAACAATATCTTTTTGAAAAATGGTGAAGGAAGTCTTTGATTTTGGTAGATTTAAACACATTTAATTTCAATATTAATACAATGATGTGTAAAAAAGTGGATTTCCTAAATTAAAAGCTGCGCAGAGATATTTTAAAAACAAAGCTGTAAGCACATGTGCTATATAAGCGCCATATTCACTTTTTATTTTTGTTTTAATTCATCAACAAATCTAAAAAAAAAAAATTATTGGACTGGACCATTGGTTACCATCATCCACCATTATTCAAATACTTTCTTTTATATCAAGTCCTTAAATTTTATCACAATTGCCTTGCCTTCAGTCATTCAACTTAAACATGTTTAAATAGCATAGGAAGACACTAAATAAAAATGTATTCATTTATCTTATAAACACTGTTAACCTTACTTAAAAAATAAACCATCACGTTCAGAAAACACGTCTGCCATGAAATATTTTCGTTAAGCTTTCTTAACAATCCTATAAAACATGCTTAAAGTATCAGACAAAATAAAACTACAACGTAAATGACTCCATTTCCATCATTTCATCAGGTTTCTTGTATTTAATAAAATTCTAAATCCTAACCTCGTTTTTTATAAATAATGTAGGTAATATTTTTTATTACTTAAATTGTTCCGTTATTTAACTTTTATTTCATACCTTATCCACTTCAAGAAAAATATATTAACCTTTAAAATAAAATTAAAATTCCACCAATTTGTTCATATTTATTTTTTCTTTCTTTACAGGTCACGTTCCTACCGAGGCGATTCAAATTTCAACGCCTTGCTAACACCACTAACATTTCTCATCACGTACTTTAATTCGGGAATAAATCCCCTGCTTTATGCATTCCTTAGTCGGAATTTTCGAAAAGGCATGAAGGAGCTACTGATGTGTTCTTTGAAAAAAGGCAAAGGAAAATCATCATCAACATCGGTGCATCATAAGAGGGCTGCCCTGCAGGTGAGTGTAAGTGCATGCATTTTAATATAATTCAAATTTATACAACAAAAAAAATTCTATCTTTATCCATTTCATTTTTTTTTTTTGTTATATTTTTTTTAATGCAGCATTTCCTTTGAAAGAAGCCGCAGGATCAAGTTTAAATTGTCCATAAAAATGTGTACCCTGAACATTTGGGTTTCATAAATCATTTTTATTCTTGGATATAGGTTAGGTATATCTTAGTCTTGAAGTTTGAAAGAATATTTGAGTGGAATAATGATTTAAGCTTAGGGTGATTTTAAATTAAGGTGAATTTCACCAATGAATAATGTGGTTATTTAAGGAATGCCTTTCTCGATTTCAATAACTTTTCCAAGACTGATGGAGACAGTTAAAAAATTGTTGAAGTTATTTATGGAAGACAAATTAGGTAACAAAACAAGAAATGATTTACCCTTTTGCGGAGGAGGGGGGATGTGATAGTTTTGGAGTTCAACAGGTAGAAATGCACACTAAGTCACGACAAAAACTCACAACAAACTTACAATTTTTTTTTTTAATATCCCTTAAATTTTTTCCTGCGTACGTGCCTGCTTAATTAACTTGACTTTGATGTAGCCGTGTACATATGTAACTATGACGTAGGCCCCAAGAAAATAAGTATCTTCATTTTAAAGAATAAAGTTTTGGTACCTTTTTTATCCGGACTAGATAGAACTCTCAAAAACAACTTAACCTATTCTCTCATGATAATAGTGTCAGTCAGAATGTTCCATTAATATTTTCATTCATTTAAATCACTTTAAGTTAACTTTGCAGTAGCCCGTAGCGTAATGGTTACTGCGTTCGACTGTCACTCTGGAGGTCTGGGTTCACTTCTCAGCCTCATCCACATAAAAACTAAAAAGTTTTTTTTTCAGGGCTACTGTCTCTTGCGAAGAATTGACAAATCCTCCATGAGTATCACTTGTCACGAGTAAGTGCTTCTCGTCTAGCCGTTCGGATTCGGCATAAAATTGTAGGTCCCTTCCATTCCTTTCTAAAAAAAAAGGCGCACACAGAAATTATTGCGAGTTGTTAGTCACTAGGCCCTAGTTCTTCACGAGCCGTTGTGCCACCCAATTTATATATATTAAGTTAACTTAGGGGTTTTTATTTGCGTGCGCTATGATTACAAAAAATAAGCAAACACAAATTTGACTGCCAAAGCTAATTGAAAGTGAATGAAAAGAAACAGGTCATTAATTCTCTATTAAGGCTTAAAAGGAGGATACATTTTACCTAAAACCGATTTTAAATTAATCAAACAATGAGTTAATAGAGGACACGTCATTCAAAATCGTTAAACGAGGGTTAATAAATAAAAATACTTAAAACCGATCAATTTATAATTTTTAATTGCGTATGTAAAGCGAACAAATTTGCGCATAAGAAATCTTTTTTAAAAAGGACACTAAATAAATTCTCCAAAAGATGGTTCTACTGCAAATTAAGATCATCTCTTCCCTGTACTATGGCCGTTGGACACACTTTTTCAACGAATCTCTAAAGAGAGTTAACCTTAATGATTAGCTCTTAAAATATTTGTCAAGTAATAACTCTTGGTGATGGTTGCTTTTATTTACTCCTTTAATTTAGAGAAGAAATTAAATTGAAAGTTGTAAGGTGATTCGAATTTAAGCTGTGAATAAAGCTAATTGAAATATTTATAAGAAAAATCAATCAATAGCGAGGTCTCTTTCCTCAATATTCCCCTCTCTAGAATTTTACCCTAGGTGAGTGGGCTTATTTTCTAGACACTTGACTTAGAATAGAAGCAACAAATAATTAAAAAACAACACGGAAACCCTACAACATGTCGTGTTTAGCTCTTTTTTAAAAGCCATAAAATCATGCCTTAATTTTTTCACCAAATCAAGTGGTTTAAAAGAACAAAATTTAAAAAAAATTATTATCAAACTCAAAATTTGAAAAAAAAAAAAAAAACGAATTGATTTTACACAAAAACCTTCAAGAAAAATAATAATTCCTACCCTGAAAATTGGTGAAAACGTTACATTTTCCAAAAAAAAAAATGAAGTATCAGAAGAGTCTTTTAAAATGTCTTGTCGGGAAGGGTTCAGTTCAGCCAAAAATCACACACTTCTCTAACCATCAAAAAACATCCTTCCCTACTAAATATTTGTATAGACTCTTTTGATTCTTGATCCCCGTGACATTCTTAACATTTGTACCAAGTTTCATGAGGGTAGTATTTTGTTCACAAGTGTTATTGTATCAAAAGAGCGCCCTTTTTATGCACTCTTCTTATGTTTCCATGAGAAATATATATATATACCGAGTTTCATCAACGGACCATTATTTTAAAGGGTTTTCGGCAATTTTTACCTATCGTATTGAAAATATAGTCATGCATACATAAAAACGACTATAACCTTGATCTAATGTGCCATGTGCATAGTAATTTTTTCCGACTAATGCACAACAATCTCCCCCACTCTTCTCTCTCCAAAAAAAAAAAAACGCCCTTCCCAAGATATTTTTATATACTCTTTTGATTCTTCATTCTTAAGGTAAAAGTAAAGTTTTAACCAATTTTCGTTTTATTAGTCCTATTTTACCATTTTCAGAATTTCAATAAAAATTGATAACATCATTAAATTAAAAAATGAAATTTATGGCCGATTTCATGATGGACTTTTAAATATTAAAAATGTCGTTTAGCCTTAAAATGGGGATTTTTAGTTTAACCAACTGCTTTTAAATTTAACCGGTTTTTAAACACACTTTTAAACTAAACGCTCATTTTCGTCCCATTAAATTTAAAAGTGTCGTGAAAAGTCATAACATCTCGTTAACATGTATTTTGATATCCCGTATGTTTCTTGTTTTTGCATTTTTTCTAGATTGCAACTGTAATTTATGAATAGGTAATCAATTTTGGGTTTCTTTTTATAATAAAAGATATGTCGTCATCTTCTGAGGATGAAGAGCAACATGAAATTCAACACCAAGGAGTATTATGCGTCCACAAAATTTGTCTTTTTACTTGTTGACAGTGGCTACCCAAGCAGACATTATTTTCTAACCCCAGTGCTTAACCGCAATACTCCACCTCAGATTTCGGATTGGATTTCGTTCTTTTTTCATTGTATGTATGAATAATGTTATTTCAGTTTTTCTCCTATACTTCATATGTAAGAGTTTCAGAACCTATTTTTCGTATACAGGGATGTGAGTAATTTACTTTTTACTTTACTTTAAATGGCGCTCACAGCCCAGGATGGGCTTCGGCCTCAACTAACAAGCTCCTCCAGCCAGCTCTGTCCCTAGCTAACCACTTCCAGTTGCGCACACCGAGTTGTTTGATGTCCTTTTCCACTTGTGTGCGCCACTGTTACGGGTTCTTCCTCTGCTGCGTACACCATCGGGATTGGATTTACATACTCGTCGGGCAGGTGCGCTGCAGTCCATACGCTCCACATGCCCCAGCCATCTTAGCCGCTGTATTTTCAGCTTTTTGACCAGGTCAACGTCGCTGTATAGCCCGTATATCTCGTCGTTGAATCTTCTCCTCCATACTCCTTCGATACACACCGGACCGAAAATCATGCGAAGAATCTTCCTCTCAAAGCACCCTAGCAGATTTTTATCCGAATCTTTCAGTGTCCATGCTTCTGACCCATAGAGCAGGACCGGGATGATTAGGGTCTTGTATAAAGTCTCCTTGGTTCTCTGAGAGAGGGCCTTACTCTTTAAATGCCTTCTAAGACCGAAGAAACAGCGGTTGGCAAGAGTAATTCTTCGCTTGATCTATGCACTGATGTCATTCTGCGATGTAATAGTAGAGCCCAGGTAGAAAAAGTCCTTGACAACTACGAAGTTATATCTGTCCATCGTGATATTTTGCCCGAGTCGAAGATGTTAAGATTCCTCTCTCGACTTTAAAATCGATAAAAAGGTGGTGTGTATCGATCTTGAATTCCCGGGATTTTTTTAACATAAATCCACACTGATAGGGGCCGATCAGATCGTTGACAGAAGGGCTTAAGCGGTCACACATGATAGCCGACAAGATTTTATAAGCGAAGTTTTGGAGAATAATTCCTCTGTAGTTGGTGCATTTCAGAACATCTCCTTTTTTTATGGATGGGGCACACTATACCGAGGTTCCATTCATCGGGCATACATTCATTCGACCAAATTTTGAAGATGAGCTGGTATATCTAGCCAATTCATCTCCCGCTGATTTAAACAGTTCGCCTGGTAAGCCATCCGCACCAGCAGCCTTGTACGACTTAAGTTTGGATATAGCCAGCCGCACTTCGGTTAGGTCGGGTGGACAGAACTGTTGGCCATCATCGTCCAAGTTGAATGGAGTGTTCTGCCTACTAGCGGAATCTTGGCTGAGTTTGCCGTTAAGAAGTCTAGAGAAGTGTTCTTTCCAGATCCTCAGCACTGGCTGTGTGTCTACTACCATATTCCCTTTCTCATCTCGGCAGGCTTCCGTTCTAGCCTTGTATACTTGGGTGGATCGCTTCACCCTCTGATCACCCTCCCCTACGGCTACAACCCTCAATAGACTCTACCACCCGCTTCTCGTGCTCTCTCTTTTTCCTCCTGAGAAGTCGGTGTTCCTCTTTTCGTTTCAGCCCGTATAAGAGCTCCCAGGCTACTAGCTCTGGTTCGAGTCCGCAGCATTGCCTGGCAGGCCACGTCCTTAGCTGCATGCGCTAGCCGGCACTCTTCATCGAACCAGGGGTTTCGTTGTGTTCGCCTAGTGAAACCCAGCACATCAGAGGCGGCACTTCTGATGGCTTGTTGACAGTGTTTCCTTCTGAGAGATTAAGAGTTACGTGGTCTGCAAAAGTCGTGGCGTTCTCTTGCGATTTAAGCTTCTCGACATCGAATCTTTTCACAGCCTGCTCTGCTTTGTCGCGTCATGGATATCCGCATACGTAGTCTAGCTACCACCAGGTAGTGATCTGAGTCAATGTTGGCCCCTCGGAACGTTCGGACGTCCAAGATACTGAAAGCATGTCTCGCGTCTATCGCAACGTGGTCGATTTGGTTGACGGTTAGTTGACCACGCGACCGCCAAGTCCCTTTGTGTATATTGAGGTAAGGGAAGAAGGTGCTTGAGATGATGACATTTCGCTCCGCCGCAAAGGCTGCCAGCCTGTGTCCGTTGCCGGAAGTTTCGTCGTGTAGGCTGTGTCCTCCGACTATCGAACCAAAGATGCCCTCCTTTCCGAATCTTGCGTTGAAGTCACCAAGAATGATCTTGACGTCTTACTTTGGGCAAATATCATACGTTGTCTCCAAGAGATCGTAGAATGCTTCTTTGGTTGAGTCCTCTCTCCTTTCATGGGGGGCGTGAACACAGATCAGCGAAATGTTCTTAAATTTGCCTGATGCGAATTGTGACCAGGCGCTCGCTTACACTTCGGAAGCCCAAGACTTCTTGCCTAAGTCTTCCCCTTATCACAAAACCACAACCAAAGAGCCGCTGACCCTGTTCCTTCAAGCACCCGCCGTAGTAGATGTCACACGTTTTCAGTCTCCGTATGCCCTCTCCATCCCATCGCACTTCCTGGATGGCTGTTACGTCAGCCTTTAGCCTGTCCAGGTTCTCCACTAATTGTTCTGTATAAGGACAGGACGTTCCACGTGCAGATCCAAAATTCATTGTCCTTGTTTCGTTTGCTGGGGTCCGAGGCTTGTTGTTGTTTCCGAACAACTTGTTTAAAAATGTTTACTCAATTTTCTCAACCGCTATTAGTCATAGAGTAATTATTTTCGTTTACTTTTGTAGGTTAACATGTTCTTTATAATTTTTGTCTAAATATTTTGTTTGATAGGCTCCGTCATATAAAAACTTATTGTTGAAAAACCAGCAAATTTTCGATTTTAAAAATGTTTTTTTTCAAGTTTATCTCACCCAAAGTCCATGCGAACCAAAATTTACTAAAGACATTTTTTATAGAACATTAAATTTCCTACATTTATGAAATCATGAAATTCTGAAACATGAAATCTAATTTCATGTTAGTCAAAAAAACTTTCAAGATATAGCACGACAAAGTTTTAATTCCTCTCTAGTTGGTGCATTTCAGAACATTTCCTTTTTTTATGGATGGGGCACACTATACCAAGGTTCCATTCATCGGGCATACTTTCATTCGACCAAATTTTGCAGATGAGCTGGTGTATGCTCCTAGCCAATTCATCTCCCGCTGATTTAAATAGTTCGGCTGGTAAGCCATCCGCACCAGTAGCCTTGTACGACTTAAGTTTGGATATCGCCAGCCGCACTTCGGTTAGGTTGGGTGGACAGAACTGTTGGCCATCATCGTCCAAGTTGAATGGAGTGTTCTGCCTACTAGCGGAATCTTGGCTGACTTCGCCGTTAAGCAGTCTAGAGAAGTGTTCTTTCCAGATCCTCAGCACAGACTGTGTGTCTACCACCATATTCCCACTCTCATCTCGGCAGGCTTCCGTTCTAGCCTTGAATCCTTGGGTGGATCGCTTCACCCTCTGATAAAATTTTCGAACATCTCCCCTACCGCTACAACCCAAAATAGACTCTACCATCCGCTTCTCGTGCTCTCTCTTTTTCCTCCTGAGAAGTCGGTGTTCCTCTTTTCGTTTCAGCCCGTATAAGAGCTCCCAGGCTACTAGCTCTGGTTCGAGTCCGCAGCATTGCCTGGCAGGCCACGTCCTTAGCTGCATGCGCTAGCCGGCACTCTTCATCGAACCAGGGGTTTCGTTGTGTTCGCCTAGTGAAACCCAGCACATCAGAGGCGGCACTTCTGATGGCTTGTTGACAGTGTTTCCTTCTGAGAGATTAAGAGTTACGTGGTCTGCAAAAGTCGTGGCGTTCTCTTGCGATTTAAGCTTCTCGACATCGAATCTTTTCACAGCCTGCTCTGCTTTGTCGCGTCATGGATATCCGCATACGTAGTCTAGCTACCACCAGGTAGTGATCTGAGTCAATGTTGGCCCCTCGGAACGTTCGGACGTCCAAGATACTGAAAGCATGTCTCGCGTCTATCGCAACGTGGTCGATTTGGTTGACGGTTAGTTGACCACGCGACCGCCAAGTCCCTTTGTGTATATTGAGGTAAGGGAAGAAGGTGCTTGAGATGATGACATTTCGCTCCGCCGCAAAGGCTGCCAGCCTGTGTCCGTTGCCGGAAGTTTCGTCGTGTAGGCTGTGTCCTCCGACTATCGAACCAAAGATGCCCTCCTTTCCGAATCTTGCGTTGAAGTCACCAAGAATGATCTTGACGTCTTACTTTGGGCAAATATCATACGTTGTCTCCAAGAGATCGTAGAATGCTTCTTTGGTTGAGTCCTCTCTCCTTTCATGGGGGGCGTGAACACAGATCAGCGAAATGTTCTTAAATTTGCCTGATGCGAATTGTGACCAGGCGCTCGCTTACACTTCGGAAGCCCAAGACTTCTTGCCTAAGTCTTCCCCTTATCACAAAACCACAACCAAAGAGCCGCTGACCCTGTTCCTTCAAGCACCCGCCGTAGTAGATGTCACACGTTTTCAGTCTCCGTATGCCCTCTCCATCCCATCGCACTTCCTGGATGGCTGTTACGTCAGCCTTTAGCCTGTCCAGGTTCTCCACTAATTGTTCTGTATAAGGACAGGACGTTCCACGTGCAGATCCAAAATTCATTGTCCTTGTTTCGTTTCGGGGTCCGAGGCTTGTTGTTGTTTCCGAACAACTTGTTTAAAAATGTTTACTCAATTTTCTCAACCGCTACTAGTCATAGAGTAATTATTTTCGTTTACTTTTGTAGGTTAACATGTTCTTTATAATTTTTGTCTAAATATTTTGTTTGATAGCTCCGTCATATAAAAACTTATTGTTGAAAAACCAGCAAATTTTCGATTTTAAAAATGTTTTTTTTCAAGTTTATCTCACCCAAAGTCCATGCGAACCAAAATTTACTAAAGACATTTTTTATAGAACATTAAATTTCCTACATTTATGAAATCATGAAATTCTGAAACATGAAATCTAATTTCATGTTAGTCAAAAAAACTTTCAAGATATAGCACGACAAAGTTTTAATTCCTCTCTAGTTGGTGCATTTCAGAACATTTCCTTTTTTTATGGATGGGGCACACTATACCAAGGTTCCATTCATCGGGCATACTTTCATTCGACCAAATTTTGCAGATGAGCTGGTGTATGCTCCTAGCCAATTCATCTCCCGCTGATTTAAATAGTTCGGCTGGTAAGCCATCCGCACCAGTAGCCTTGTACGACTTAAGTTTGGATATCGCCAGCCGCACTTCGGTTAGGTTGGGTGGACAGAACTGTTGGCCATCATCGTCCAAGTTGAATGGAGTGTTCTGCCTACTAGCGGAATCTTGGCTGAGTTTGCCGTTAAGAAGTCTAGAGAAGTGTTCTTTCCAGATCCTCAGCACTGGCTGTGTGTCTACTACCATATTCCCTTTCTCATCTCGGCAGGCTTCCGTTCTAGCCTTGTATACTTGGGTGGATCGCTTCACCCTCTGATCACCCTCCCCTACGGCTACAACCCTCAATAGACTCTACCACCCGCTTCTCGTGCTCTCTCTTTTTCCTCCTGAGAAGTCGGCGTTCCTCTTTTCGTTTCAGCCCATAGAGCTCCCGGGCTACTAGCTCTGGTTCGAGTCTGCAGCATTGCCTGGCAGCCCTCGTCCTTAGCTGCATGCGCTAGCCGGCACTCTTCATCGAACCGGGGGTTTCGTTGTGTTCGCCTTGTGAAACCCAGCACATCAGAGGCGGTACTACTTGACAGTGTTTCCACTGGTCCTCTGCACTTGATGCTGGTGGCGGACCTCCTGAGAGATTAAGAGTTATGTGGTCTGCAAAAGTTCTGGCGGTCTCTTGCGATTTAAGCTTCTCGACATTGAACCTTTTCAGAGCATTTGCTCTGCGTTCGTTGTCGCGTCATGGATATCCGCATACGTAGTCTAGCTACCACCAGGTAGTGATCCAAGTCAATGTTGGCCCCTCGGAACGTTTGGACGTCCAAGATACTGGAAGCATGTCTCGCGTCTATTGCAACGTGGTCGATTTGGTTGACGGTTAGTTGATCACGCGACCGCCAAGTCCCCTTGTTTATATTGAGGTGTAGGTGCTTGAGATGATGACATTTCGCCGCGCCGCAAAGTCTGTGTCCGTTGCCGGAAGTTGCGTCGTGTAGGCTGTGTCCTCCCACTATCGAACCAAAGATGCCCTCCTTTCCGAATCTTGCGTTGACGTCACCAAGAATGATCTTCACGTTGTACTTCGGGCACATATCATACGTTGCCTCCAGGAGATCGTAGAATTCTTCTTTGGTTGAGTTATCTCTCTTTTCATGGGGGGCCTGAACACAGATCAGCGTAATGTTCTTAAATTTGCCCTTGATGCGGATTGTGACCAGGCGCTCGCTTACACTTCGGAAGCCCAAGACTTCTTGCCTAAGTCTTCCCTTTATCACTAACCGCAACCAAAGAGCCGCTGACGCTGTTCCTTGACGCACCCGCCGGAGTAGATGTCACACGATTTCAGTCTCCGTATGCCCTCTCCATCCCATCGTTCTTACTGGATGGCTGTTACGTCAGCCTTTAGCCTGTCCAGGTTCTCCACTAATTGTTCGGCTGCACGTGTTCTGTATAAGGACAGGACGTTCCACGTGCAGATCCTTTAAAATCATCCATATCCGAAGCTTGTTCTTGTTTCGAAACAACCTTTTTTTACGTAGTAGGGATGTTACCCCGACGCACAACTCCCGACCCGGAGGAACAGACCCTTCGTATAACTCCAAGGTTAGGGAGCCAGATAAACCGCTCCTTATAGGCCTGAGCTACGAATATGTCGTAGTAGCCCATATAAGGTGTTCACTCAGTAGTTCAACCTAACTGGAACTGTAGACGACACCGTTGATTCCATCTGGAGAATTCGTCCGCTGCCGCCTCGATGAAAGGAGAAGTGCCTTAGTGGGAACACTCCTCCTCCCTCTTTCTCGTTGGCTGTCCCCAACAGCTTTCCACGGGGATTCAAACCCCGTCTCAAACACCCCATGTGAGTAAACTAGACACCCGATGTGAGTAAACTCAATATTTTAACTAAAATATCCCGCAAATTTCCGTTTTCTACATTGGTGAAACTAAACAAATTTAATTGTCTGTTATAATTTAAAAGGAGTTTTAGATAAAAGCGATCTTATTGAATGTTTATGCAATTGGCCATTAATATCGTACATTTTTGAAAAAATTAACTTTGATTTTTTTTTTTCAAAATTTAAAGATTACAAATTATTTTTTTGAAAAACTGTTTACTAAAATAACTTAATTTATCGCTTTAAAAAAAGCTTTAGTATGACCCTGTTAGTGTTGCCATTGTTTTATAAATAATTTGGCTTCTATTTTAAATAGGTTTTTTTTTTTTTAATTGACCCTTCCCTCAAAAGTGGGTGAAAAAGACCCTCATCCCGTATTATTTTGTTTTGTTATTTCAAGCTCTGTTTTCTTTATCGCATCTTCTTTGAATCACCCCGTGTGTAGAATAAAATTCGCTAAATGTTTTCATCTTCGTTAATTAGATAATTTCATTCAGAATAAAAGCTTCTAATAAATTTCCATTTTAATATACAAATTAAACCATCATCTATCTAAATTAAGCCTTTTTAAAACATTCTCTTATAAAATGATTGTCCATGTCTTATACTAACAAGGAATCTAAAGCATGTTGTGAATAGAAGCAGTTTTTATTGTGCCACTTATTCATTTATAATGTACTATATCTACCCATTCATTATAGTGATTGCAATCAATTTATGTATAGCGGACGTAATTAAGTTTGCTGCATGAAGGAACATTATACAAACATGTACACAATTTGTAAGAATTCCAACAGGAAGGAGTTGCAACAATATGTTAACTATCTATACAATGCTGTTAAATTTGGTAGAAAGTAGAAGTACCAAGAATGTTAATGTTGTTGTTGTGGAATAAAGGCTTCATTATATTTGCACTCATTCAGGATTAGAATGATGGTACAAGAGTGATATTTAAATGGAAACACGTGTGAATGTTCGATTAAGGACAATCAGATATGAATATAATATTCGTGTACTAAATAGACACCTGATGGGTCCTATACATAATTTATTTTATGTTCTTCTTAAAGGGTGATAAAACAGTTTTGTAGTTTGATGGGAAAAGCTAGCATGACAGAATAGCTAGCATTTAATGGAATTATGAATGTCAGGAATTTGGGAAAAATTATTTTCCTGGAAGCAATAAATTGAACCTACTCAAATAATCTCATGTCTTTTGGTAGTTTCTTACATCAAAATGTATCTTTAATATTAATTACACAAATTCCATGGCATTATTTAACAGAGGTATTCATCTTAAGTGTAACAAAAGGATGAAACCAAAACGTTTGCTAGAGATATGAACGAAAACGTGGAAGAGGGTAGATTCCAATTATCGATCTTATTCTCATCCAAACTTGGTTAACTGCATTTATTTTTATAGAAGTTGATTAGCATAAGGTGCGAAAACAAAAAGCTTACGCGTGTAGGATGGAATGAGACAAGAAAACAAAGAGATAGGTAGGAATATGCAAATCAACCAATACAATATGCAAATCTCTTGAGGAATCCCCATATTTTTCCATTCTTCATGGTGTGTGACATCAGCTTGATCGAACGGTAGCTGTCGCAATTTTGTGTATCACCCTTCCCCTTGTAGATTGGAAGAAGGTAACTTTCCCTCCACTGATTAGGCATACGGTGGCCGCAGATCATCTGTGCGATGATTTTGAAAATAGTTGCGCCCTTGTTCATGTTGGCATGTCGCAGTTCCTGAATAGCTTGGTTTGCATCAGCAGTCGATACATGCTCTTCGTACTCCCTGCTTGAAGTTGGGCACACTTTTTCTTTGCTTCTTTCTTGCAACGTCTGTAAACAACTTCAAGGTGTGCTTTTTCATCTATGTTATGAGATTGGCAAGTTGACCAAGCTTTGAAAGCCGTTTTTTTTTCTAGACATTACTGCTTTGTCTTCATCATTCCACCACCATGTTTCTTTGTCGTGTTGGCTGTGTCCTCTGACAATTCCTAGCAGTGATTTCACTTCCCGCAGGCAGGTTTCTTGCAGAGAGTCCCACATTTTTTGTACTCCACACTCTCTATTTGCATGTTTGTCAATGTTTTTATACAGATAGTCTTTCATAAAAGAGACGAACGCTTCGCCTTTTACTTTATCCAGATGTACCACTTGATTTCTCAAGAACTCTCTGTTTGTTTGTTTGTCTTCCTCGTCCCCATAAAAAATTCTGTCAGCAAAAGACGGTGTTGTGGGGCGATTGGTTCACCCAAAATCACTTTGCATTCTTTGACTTGCGGCATCATGAAACTGGGTACCAGATTGTAATCGATCTGAGTTTCATTTCTACCACTGCTGTAAGTGATAAGGTAAGCTTTTGTTGTTTGATGAACATGGTATTTAACACGATAAGACCATATGATCTGCACATGTTTAGGATGTCTTCACCAGGAGGGTTCCTAGTTCTGTACCCCAAACCACCATGACAGTCCTCATAGTCCTAGTAAGATTTCCCAACATGTCCATTCAAATCACCGCCCACAAACAGAAGCTCATCCTTCGGGATGTTTTTAAGGTGGTTGTGAAAGTTTAGCCAAAACGCATCTTTTTCCAATTTGGGGAGCATAAACGCTGACAATATTCCACACATTTCCTTGCATCACCAATTTAAGAGACATCAAACGGTAACTGGACTTCGAAATAGCTAAGACGTTACCAAGCAATTCCTCCGCAGGGATGATACCGATTCCGTTTTTGTGCTTTTCTTCTCCGTAGTAGAACATTTTGTATGCCTTTGTCTTAACGTCCAAGAAACGAGCCCTGTTGCTAGTGTTAAGACATTTTGTTTCTTGGACGCACAAGATGTCTATTCGCCTTCTTTTCATCATCTCTTCCAACTCACAGCTTATACCGGTCATAGTCCCAACGTTCCAACTCGCCACTCTTAATTTCCGTCCAATTTGTTGCATTACTTTGTTAGCCCCCGCAATCCGTTTAGCTCTGCTCCGAACATTTATGATCGGCCCAGGATCAGTACCATGCATAGCAATGGAACTGCCTGGCGGGGTAGTGCCTCTTATATAAGCAAGTACTTCCATAATGCTCTAAATTTTTCGAAACAAGCTTTCGACACTGGCATGCTCCTGTTTTTCGTGGTTTGACCTCTTCTTTTACAATACCGGTGATATCCAGACGCATTAACCCAAGGACTTGCATACACACGCTTTATGGTAAGCTCTAAGATGTTATTGAGTGTCGCTACGCTCACTTTGGTGTTATTTGCCAAGATGTGATTTATCCCTTAGTCGCCTCTTACGACAAGCGGGATTAACTGCTGAGATATTCAAGTTATATGCAAAAAAAAAAAAGGGTTGCAGTAACTCCCCCTCCTTAAAATGGCATCCTATCGTTTAAAAGCGCTCCGTGGCTTTCTCATCTTCAATGAGCCATTGAATGATTTGTACCATAAAAACCCTTGAACTTCTTAGTTCCATTCTATATGACATAATCAATATCCTATTAGTGGCTTCCTGTAATATGACATAAAATCTCATCACGCTCTTGCTGGTGCATTTCGCCAATTTAAGTGATGAAGGTGACAAGCTTGTAGAGAATTTAATTTTGTTTAAGAAAAAAGCTTAGGTTTTTTACAATTACAGGCATGGTTTTTGATTTACAAGCAAAAATCTAACGAGAGAACTGTGTTTTCCAAAAAGTACGAAATTTTTGTCTTTTTTTCACCGTACTCTAGTGGTCAAACCGTTAACTCTACAAAAAAAAATTGAGAATATTTTTGTAGGAAATTTTATGTTCTATAAAGTGCAATAAACTGAAAATGGGTCGAAAATTTTGAGGTTTTTTGCGATTTTTGCTATGAAGCCATATTCCTAGGAAGAAGCAAAGTTGAAATTTGGACGAGTGAGAAAAAAACTTCTATATTTTTTTCCTGAAACTGACACTGCAGGTGATGATTTGACTGGACTAAATGCCATTATTTTTAATTGAAGGATCTTGAAATAAATTCAATACACGTTTTTTTTTTTTTTTAAGAAAAAAAAAACCAAAAGAAACTTTTTTAAAATTGTTATGTTCGTTTCAAATATCTCCAGAACAAATAATGCAAACGACTTCGGATCAATTGTTTTCTATACATAATGACGTTGGTTGGAAGAATACAAATTTAAATAAAATATAACTAAAATTTGTTATTTATTAAAAAAAATACTACTGAACATTTTTGAAAACTGTTTTTCCGAAAATCTTGAGAGCAAAAATCGAGATCAACTCAGGGTTATTTTTTTTTCTCACGTCATAATTAAGAATTGATACAAAAAGTTTGTAAAAAAATCAATTGACAGTTTTTGTTAACCAAAAATTACAAACAAATACAACTCATACATAATTTTTCAAGTTTAGTTCTTGTGTCCCAAATGTCTAGAGGCAAAATGGCCCAATGCTCCTTTTTATTTGATTGCGTTTTGAGCATCTCATTTGGTTTTCGAAGATCTTGAATTCGATTCTTGAATTTCTTGTAGAAAAATAACGTAGGCATAATTGGAAGTTAACAGTCCAATTTTCCACTTATTAAAATTATTTTATATATATTTTTACTTTTTAACAAAAATTGTTAGTATTGGTAAAGTTAGTTAGAACCACTTAATTGGTTTTATATTTTCTCGAAAACAATTTGATTCCTTCAATTTTTGATTCAAAATAGCTTTTAACGGCCTTTAGTCCTTAAAAATTGACGTTTCGTCCCGGCGTTCTCACTTGGACTCTTCAGTTGACAGTCAGGGCCTTGTGAAGACGCAATTTTTATTAAGTTCAGTCCAGCTTACATCAATTTTACAGCGAAAATCAATTGTGAACTTGTTCAATTTTTGTTTCCGAAAAAATGTTCTTAAAATTCAAAATAGTTTGTATGGTTCTAAACTAACATTTTTGTTTTCTAACCTACAAAAACTTTAACTTTTTTTCTGGAAACTCAATATTTCGTAAAAGACTAAATATGGATTGCAACTCTGTATGAAGTTATTTCTTAACATCTTCTTAAATTCTTGAAAATATCATATTCCTGGAACAATAAAAGTACATCTTATACCATCCAAATGTTGGAAAACCTTTAAGAAAAATTTAATTTTTTCCCAGCACGGCTCAAAAAGTTTTGATTAAAAAAAAATGGTCGGAACCACTCAAGTTGCAATGAATCATAATTCATAAATATGGGTTCAAAATTAAAAAAAAAAAAATATACCAGAACTTATATAGGTATTGTTAATATTAATATTCTCCTACAAAAGTTCGACATGGTTATCAATCATTTTGAGACACAAACATTTTTTTTTTTTTTTTATAAACCAAATAATTTAAGATTCTGCCACAACCTTAATTAAAACGTACCCTTCATTTTGTCCTATACATACTCAGTTCAAAATACCCTCAAACAAAACACTTTTATTCCTTGATTTTTAAAATCCCTATTAACCTCACTTTATTAAAAATTTGACCTTTCACAAAGGCCGCCTATACTATACTTGTTGTTATTATTATACCTCATCAAAAAATTACTAAATACAAACCTACAACAACCCTGTTTGTGATGGTTTTCTTTAACAAGCATATTCATTCGCCTCAATGGGCTTACAAATTACTATTAAGGTCAAGGGACTTAAGAAACTTTTCCAAACTTAGGTGAAAACACACAAACAAAGAGTTAACTCTTCACAAGAAAAAAAGTAACATATTTTACCTTTACCTTCCTTTCTGGACACCAACACAAAAATTATTATTGTTAATATAATATTCATTAGGTTTTATGTACGCCTTCCACAAAAAAAAAAAAAGGGACGACCTCCAAAACACAAGGATTTAATAGCCAAAGTTTCCATGTATTTTATTTTTAGTATTTGGTCTAGGATATTTTTTTTTTGTATATGTCAGAGGACGAGTTAAATTAAAAAGTTTTTCACCACATATTTTAAAATTAAAATTATTTTTAGTTTGATGAGATATATCGTGTCTAACCTACTTCTGATTTATTAAAATTAAACAAAAAATATGTATATCACTCTCGTCTCCAGCGCCGCAAACTTCCGACTCTTTGAAGGGAATTTTCATCATCTCTTAGAACACCCCCCAAAAAAGGTTTTAAATAGTAAATCAAAAAAAAAAAAAAAAAAAAAACATCTAAATAAAGGACATTCATGCATGAAACTTAAAATTATTTTCTAAATTCTTTCAAAAATATTTTCCAAATACTTATATTCGACCTTATCCTTTTTCCAGACTCAATCGTTGCCAACAGACTCAACGCACATTGGAAACGATCAACTATGATGGCGATTGCAAAAAAAATCCCATTTAATTGGAAGATAAATGTAAAAATAAAAAATAAAAATGAACATTGCATTGGTATCACACGCTCTCTGAACTAAAGGACAAAATTCAAGTGTGATGTCCTTGCGGTTAAGGAAATTCTATAAATAAGTGCATTTTTATATTCACTTTAAAGTGCAAACTCAGCCATATTATACAATAACAACGGTAAAGATGAAGAGTTCCGCTCTTGGATAATTGTGCAATTACCCTCATCCGAAGACGACAACGATGCCGACGACGAAGCAAGGAAAAAGTCTTTCAACGTTAATTAATGTTTAGGTTTATTTATTATCTCAAGGAATTTTACCTAGTACCTTAAGAAATATAAGTTGAATGCTGGTGGTGGCATCGAAATCATCCACAGATAGCCAAAAAGTCCATTACATTGTGCAATAATTGCTATATAGGTACTTCTCTTTCTAGGGAGAGTGGTGTCCTTTTTTGAAACTAGAAAATAAAAATATTTTATTTCTAGAATTGTCCAGGTCGTTGTGAATTCAGTTTTATATTGTTTTTTTTTTTTATTTCTTCAAGAGGACATGAAAAATATAAAATGAGACATCCTTATTTCAACACGTTCCACCAAATGAGAATCTAAAACACAAATTGTCCTTCTTATCTCCCTGGAAACTGTTAATTTCAACGACACGAAAAAAATAATATAATAAAGAAGCAAAATGCACCTCTCAAGAGAGGACCAGAGATAAGAAAAAATGTCCTTTAGGTACTGAACTGTAAATATTTTATTTTCTCCATGAAAGGATTTGCAAAGGATAAAAAAAAAAATAAAACTAAACAAAATGTACTTATCCTTTTTTTAGGTAGGTACATATTTTGTGACGATTTTTTTTTCTTACTACTCTGAGCGAATTTTGTTTTCCGCTTTCTTACTAACCACGAATGACAATGATAAAAGTTTTAAAATAGTAATATTTATTATTGTAACGGCAGTCTTGTAAAGAATTTTTATCCTATAAAAAAAAAATAAAATTGCATACAAATAATATATATATAAACTTATACTTAAACATACAAATATTATAAATACAAAGTTTAATTTTTCTTATTATTAAGATTTTACTTATAAGCTTTGCATAATATGTATATTATAATTCCTATATTAGGCATTTGAATCAAATTAAAAAAAAAAAATTAAAACAAATAAAAATATTATATGTTTATAAAATTTATTCGCATGTTAATGTTTATATGAAAAAATAAATTATAAAACATTTTTTTATATATAAAATAATTAATTATAAGTTTTAAATATATATTGTATAAAAAAAAGGAAAATAAAAAAAATTTGTTTTTACTCTAAGCTAAAAATTAAAACGAGCATATTCTTAAAAAAAAAATAAAAACAAAAATTAAAATTTAAATACAATTAATTGTATTTTTAATAATACATTATATGATAATAATATATAATATAAAAATATATTTTACTAAAATTAAAAACTAATTAAATGTATTATTGCTAAAAAAAAAATAATTTGTTTTAATTTAAATAATTTAGAAAAATCTACTTTAATGGAGCCCAAGAAGTGACAAAGGTTTGTATGCAGCACTTATTTTTTGGCATAAGAGTTTTTAATTCTTGAAAATTTATTTTAAGATATAATCCACATCTGTAAGCCTAATACTTTTAGAGCGTATCGTGATAGTCCCTCTGAGAGTAAATGGAAAACTTATTGTAGGTACAGAAATAAAGTTAAAAATTGAAATAAAAGCACTAAAAAAGGAATGTGGTGTTCGTAAGTTTGAATATGTCCAATTAAGCAAGGATCTTTGGAAAAAAATTAATGCTATTGGCCTTAACGATAAGGAAATGGACTTTGGAACTCTTGACCCGTCGACTCTTAATACATATTTCTCCCAAAATCAAAGTAATGAGAATGAAAGTGAAGTTGAATTTGTATCCGAAATTGAAAATGCCTTTTCTTTTCGTTGCGTTTCTCTTGATGAGTTTTACAATGCATTGTTTTCTATAAAATCAAACGCTACAGGCTTCGACGAAATTCCAATAAAATTTATTAAGATTATTTTTTATTTGATATCTCAGCATTTTTTACATGTAATTAACACCGTTCTTACCACTTCCTCGTATCCTCAAGCTTGGAAATGTGCAAAGATTATACCAGTTGGTAAAAAAATCCAACCCTCAAGAACCTTCTGACTTCAGACCCATTAGCTTGTTACCAGCCACTTCTAAAATCTTGGAGATTTTGATGAAATGGCAAATCAATGAATTTCCCACCAGTAAAAACTTGCTATTTTGCAACCAATCTGGTTTTCGAAAGTTTCATAGCACAGCTACGACTCTTATTGATTTAACCGACACAATTAGATGAAAATGGATCGAAAATATATTTCTTTACTATTACTTTTAGATTTTAGCAAGGCTTTCGATAGTGTTAACCATGCTTCAAAACCTTTGCTTCAAACTTAACCGATATTTTTCTTTCAGTAATAGTGCGTGTAATTTGATATTTTCATATTTATCTCAACGGTCTCAATATGTTTGTTTTGGTGACAGTAAATCTGATTTTATAGAGATTACTTCAGGAGTCCCTCAAGGATCCATTTAAGGGCCAATTCTGTTTTCCATATTTATAAATGACCTTAACCATGCATCTTTCTCGCTTGTTCATCTGTTCACAGATGATGTTCAACTAATCTTTTCTTGTCCGATTAATGAAATTTCCTCATTTCTAACTTTTGTTAATGCAGATCTTCGTTCTGTTCATTCTTGGGCTATTGACAACAAATTGAAATTAAACCCGGATAAGTCGCAGGCCATAGCGTTTTACTTTAGACCTGTGATTAAAATGTTGGATCCGGTTGTGTTAGATAATGTCATAATTCCTTACCAGAGCAAGGTTAAGAGTTTGGGTTTTATACTTGATAAAACATTATCTTGGGAACTTATAAGTCGAACTAATGTCATTTTCCGCAGACTTTATAATATAAATGACTATTTTCCTTTACGTATCAAAATTAAGCTTGCCAAGGCACTTCTGGTTCCTCATTTTTTGTATGGTGCTGAAATGTTTTCAGGTGCTACTGGTATAGTGCTGACAAGATTAAGGGTATGCTTCAATTATGTAGTCAGGTATGTTTATTCTAATAAGAGGAGGGAACATATCTCAAGTTTTACTAAATCTTTCCTGGGAATGTCGTTTCCAGCCTTTTTGGAGCTAAGAGTTCTAACCACTCTCCATAAAATAATTTTTTAGTCAATTTCAGTATATCTTTTCAATAAAATTGTGTATTTTGAGGAATACTTCTTGTAATAGAATTTCTATACCTAGATACAGAAGTACTCGAGCTTCATCATCGTTTCTTATTCGTGGCATCAAACTTTGGAATGACCTTTCAAGACAATTGCGATCTACTAACAATATAAACAAGTTTAGGCGTTTGGTATCTGCTACCTTTTTATAACATAATAGATACTTCCGATTCTTGTGCGTTCTCTGATGGTTCTTATTTTCTTGTGTGTTGACTGGCTTGAATTTTACTCATGAAAGCTAATATTGTTTTTATTTTTTTTTTTTATATATACTGTTTTCATTATATGAGGCACAAGATAATTTAATATAATTATTATGAAGATTTTAATTGAAATTTAGCTGATAGTTTGTTAATTTTTTAGTTTAATATATGTAAACTACTTATAGTTTGTTCATTCTTATATTTTAGAATAACTTAGCATATAAACAAGGGACAACGTCCTACAATATCTAATATCTCAAACAAATAAATAAATAAAAAAGATAAATAATACTTCTGCGAGGTCCGGTTGTTGAAAATGAAATATTCCATTTCAAAATAATTATCCTGAATTTCGGAACCATCCCTAAATGTGTTTTTATGGCTATATTTCTGAAACTGATCCTCGGAAAGGATGCGGCTTTTAATTCTAAGTAGAAAATATAAGAAAATTTTAAAAAATGCAGACAATTTTATTTTTTAACGGTTTTCCGTTATTGACAGTTTTGTGAAAAACGTGCTTAACTGTGGTTAACTGTTTTCTCACAATTAATTAGCGAACGCAATATTTTTTAGTTCTTACTTAAGTCCCCCGCGACTTATTACCCAGTAAAGTGGGACATAAGTCCCCGGAAATTATTACCCAGTAAAGTGGATCAGAAGTCCGCGGGTTATAAGTCCCCGGGACATAAGTCCCTGGGACTTGTGACCCAGTAAAGTGGGACATAAGTCCCCCGGGACATAAGTCCCCGGGACATAAGTCCCCGGGACATAAGTCCCCGGGACATAAGTCCCCCGGGACATAAATCCCCCGGGACATAAGTCCCCCGGCACATAAGTCCCCCGGCACATAAGTCCCCTGGGATATAAGTCCCCAGGATATATATATAGTGCAAGTGCCACAGTACTAGTGCAAAACAACAACAAAAAGTGCACAAAAATCAATAGCCCATAATCTTTAAAATATCCACATCAAAGTACAAGTGCCAGTGCATAAAAGAAACAACAAAAAGTGCACCCATGCACCAAAGATGATGATGCTCAACTACAACTATCCATAACACTATATCTCACAGTGCTTTAGTTTAGTCATTATATGCAGTGTGTGTATGTATCATACCATACAATGCTTATAATTGATTGAGCTAAAGCATATCAGATAAATTGTTGTTATTGATTTTGGGTATCCAGGGGCGGATCAGTGCAATTGCTATTTAGGCATAACACTAGTAGTGTTTGTACTGTGAAGTTATTTTGGGGCCCAAAATTGATAACAGCATAGTTAACTGTCTGATTTGGTTTCTTGTGTCTGTTTTTTCGTAATGGGGGGTGAATTTAGGGTTGACTACAGCAAAATTCGGGGATTTAGGCAGAATTTTTGTGCTGCATATGTCCATACTGTGAAAAACAGGCCAGCTGTTTCGGCACTTAGTGAAACCCACGTAAGTGAAAATACCGATCACTCGGAACTCAGCCTACATGGTTATAGCTTAGTGCCTTTATTTTTTTCTCATCATGGTCTCGCCGTGTATGTTCGAAACGATGTTGCTTATCAGCTTCAACCACAATATGGTTCTTGTTTGAATACAATCTTTAATTTCATGTGGTTTAAATTCAACATCCATAAGCGCATCATCCATACTTGTTTTGTTTATCGTAGTCCTAGTTTGGATAGTAATTCGACTTCCAATGAACTCGATGTACTATCCGACTCCATCCAGAGAATTATTACCCATTTTCCGCACAGTGAAATCGTTGTTACGGGCGATTTCAATGTACATAATTCTTCGTGGCTACGCTGTTCGGGTCAGACAACACCCGAAGGAAGGTACGCTGAGTTAAACAACTTAACTCAGCTTGTTGACGAGCCTACTCGGATTCCTGACGTTGCAGGTCAATCCGCTAACACTCTTGACTTGTTTCTTACCTCTGACCCTGATAAATACACTATTAGTATATGATCGCCTCTAGGCACATCAGACCATTGTGTCATATCTGCAAATTTCTCATGCCAACAAAATCCAGTTAGAGAAAAAACTCCGTAGGGAACTGTTTGGCAATATGAGGAAGCCAACTGGGATGGTCTCAATGATTTTTTCAGGAGCTTTAATAGGTCACTATGCTTCCTCGATAGTGACGTAGATGCCAGTACAGATATAATCACAAATTTAATTCATTGTGGAATGAGAAATTTTATCCCGAATAGGGTAAAATCTATCAAACCCAAAGAAAACTCATGGTTTGATTCGAGCTGTAAAGAGGTTATCAGGATCAGAGAAGTAAGCTTCCGTTGTTATAAAGCCAACCCTACTGAGGAAAACCGGAAAAAGTTTCAACAGGCTAGAAAGACCTGTAACGTTCATATTCGACGAACCAAATTTTTACATGATCAAAAGTTACGGCAAAAAATACTACAATGTCCCAAAGGTAGTAAACATTTTTGGTCATTTGTAAAAAACATACGAAACACCACCTCGTCCTCGGTTCTAACGCTCGTCTTCAATGATACTCCTTTTGTCAGCTCACTAGACAAAGCCAATTTGCTTGTAGCACAGTTTGCTGTTAATTCAACGCTGCCAGAAAGTGTTATGAATCCTCCTGTACTCGAGAGCGTAAATGGTTTTATGGGACAAATCTTCTTTCGCACTCATACAGTTGCTAGAGTTCTAAAAGATCTCGACGTTCACAAATCCGCTGGCCCGGAAAGCATCCCTCACATTGTTCTGAAGAGGTGTTCTTCAACGCTGGCAAAACCACTGCGTAAGCTTTTCCATCTGTCCTACTCTACTGGTCTCTTTCCGAGTGGATGGAAAACAGCATTTGTCCAGCCTGTCCCTAAAAAAGGCGTGTCTTCTTCCCCATCCAACTATCGACCAATTGCGCTTACGTCCCTTCTTTCCAAGGTCATGAAAACGCTGATTAATTTTAAGCTAAGGAAATATCTCGAAGAACGAAAGCTTCCTAATGACCGGCTTCAAAAAAGGCGATTTATGTCCCGGGGGCTTATGTTCCGGGGGACTTATGTCCCGGGGGACTTATGTCCCAGGGGACTTATGTCCCACTTTACTGGGTCATAAGTCCCGGGAACATATGTCCCGTGAACTTATGTCCCGCGGACTTATGTCCCGGGGGACTTATGTCCCAGGGGACTAATGTCCCGGGGACTTATGTCCCACTTTACTGGGTCATAAGTCCCGGGAACTTATGTCCCGCGGACTAATGTCCCGGAGGACTTATGTCCCGGGGACTTATGTCCCACTTTACTGGGTCATAAGTCCCGGGGACTTATGTCCCACTTTACTGGGTCATAAGTCCCGGGGACTTATGTCCCGGGAACTTATGTCCCGCGGGCTTATGTCCCGGGGGACTTATGTCCCGGGGGACTAATGTCCTAGGGGACTTATGCCCCACTTCACTGGGTCATAAGTCCCGGGGACTTATGTCCCGGGAACTTATGTCCCGCGGGCTTATGTCCCGCGGGCTTATGTCCCGCGGGCTTATGTCCCGGTGGACTTATGTCCCACTTTACTGGGTCATAAGTCCCGGGAACTTATGTCCCGCGGACTAATGTCCCGGAGGACTTATGTCCCGGGGACTTATGTCCCACTTTACTGGGTCATAAGTCCCGGGGACTTATGTCCCGGGGGACTTATGGCCCTGGGGACTTATGTCCCGGGGGACTTATGTCCTGGGGGACTTATGTCCCGGGGGACTTATGTCCTGGGGGACTTATGTCCCGGGGGACTTATGTCCCGGGAACTTATGTTCTGCGGACTTATGTCCCGGGGGACTTATGTCCCGGGGGACTTATGTCCCGGGGGACTTATGTCCCACTTTACTGGGTCATAACTCCCGGGGACTTATGTCCCGGGAACTTATGTCCCGCCGACTTATGTCCCGGGGGACTTATGTCCCGGGGAACTTATGTCCCAGGGGACTTATGTCCCACTTTACTGGGTCATAAGTCCCGGGGACTTATGTCCCGGGGGACTTATGGCCCTGGGGACTTATGTCCCGGGGGACTTATGTCCTGGGGGACTTATGTCCCGGGGGACTTATGTCCCGGGGGACTAATGTCCCAGGGGACTTATGCCCCACTTCACTGGGTCATAAGTCCCGGGGACTTATGTCCCGGGAACTTATGTCCCGCGGGCTTATGTCCCGGTGGACTTATGTCCCACTTTACTGGGTCATAAGTCCCGGGAACTTATGTCCCGCGGACTAATGTCCCGGAGGACTTATGTCCCGGGGACTTATGTCCCACTTTACTGGGTCATAAGTCCCGGGGACTTATGTCCCGGGAACTTATGTCCCGCGGACTTATGTCCCGGGGGACTTATGTCCCGGGGAACTTATGTCCCAGGGGACTTATGTCCCACTTTACTGGGTCATAAGTCCCGGGGACTTATGTCCCGGGAACTTATGTCCCGCGGGCTAATGTCCCGGGGGACTTATGTCCCGGGGGACTTATGTCCCAGGGGACTTATGCCCCACTTCACTGGGTCATAAGTCCCGGGGACTTATGTCCCGGGAACTTATGTCCCGCGGACTTATGTCCCGGGGGACTTATGTCCCGGGGAACTTATGTCCCAGGGGACTTATGTCCCACTTTACTGGGTCATAAGTCCCGGGGACTTATGTCCCGGGAACTTATGTCCCGCGGGCTTATGTCCCGGGGGACTTATGTCCCGGGGGACTAATGTCCCAGGGGACTTATGCCCCACTTCACTGGGTCATAAGTCCCGGGGACTTATGTCCCGGGAACTTATGTCCCGCGGGCTTATGTCCCGCGGGCTTATGTCCCGCGGGCTTATGTCCCGCGGGCTTATGTACCGGTGGACTTATGTCCCACTTTACTGGGTCATAAGTCCCGGGAACTTATGTCCCGCGGACTAATGTCCCGGAGGACTTATGTCCCGGGGACTTATGTCCCACTTTACTGGGTCATAAGTCCCGGGACTTATGGCCCTGGGGACTTATGTCCCGGGGGACTTATGTCCTGGGGGACTTATGTCCCGGGGGACTTATGTCCTGGGGGACTTATGTCCCGGGGGACTTATGTCCCGGGAACTTATGTTCTGCGGACTTATGTCCCGGGGGACTTATGTCCCGGGGGAGTTATGACCCAGTAAAGTGGGACATAAGTCCAGGGACATTAGTCCCCTGAGACATAAGTCCCCCGGGACATAAATCCCCCGGGACATAAATCCCCCGGGACATAAGCCCGCGGGACATAAGTTCCCGGGACATAAGTCCCTGGGACTTATGACCCAGTAAAGTGGGACATAAGTCCCCTGGGACATAAGTTCCCCGGGACATAAGTCCCCCGGGACATAAATCCGCGGGACTTATGACCCAGTAAAGTGGGACATAAGTCCCCGGGACATTAGTCCCCTGGGACATAAGTCCCCCGGGACATAAGTCCCCCGGGACATAAGTCCCCCGGGACATAAGTCCGCGGGACTTATGACCCAGTAAAGTGGGACATAAGTCCCCGGGTAATTAGTGCCCTGGGACATAAGTCCCCCGGGACATAAGTCCCCCGGGACATAAATCCGCGGGACTTATGACCCAGTAAAGTGGGACATAAGTCCCCGGGACATTAGTCCCCTGGGACATAAGTCCCCCGGGACATAAATCCCCCGGGACATAAATCCCCCGGGACATAAGTCCCTCGGGACATAAGTCCGCGGGACTTATGACCCAGTAAAGTGGGACATAAGTCCCCGGGACATAAGTCCCCTGGGACATAAGTCCCCCGGGACATAAGTCCGCGGGACATAAGTTCACGGGACATATGTTCCCGGGACTTATGAGCCAGTAAAGTGGGACATAAGTCCCCGGGACATTAGTCCTCTGGGACATAAGTCCCCCGGGACATAAGTCCCCCCGGGACATAAGTTCCCCGGGACATAAGTCCGCGGGACATAAGTTCCCGGGACATAAGTCCCCGGGACTTATGACCCAGTAAAGTGGGACATAAGTCCCCCGGGACATAAGTCCGCGGGAATTATGACCCAGTAAAGTAGGATAAGTAGATAAAGTAGACATAAGTCCCACGGGACATAAGTCTCCTGGGACATAAGTCCTCCGGGACATAAGTCCCCCGGGACATAAGTCCGCCGGACATAAGTTCCCGGGACATAAGTGCCCGGGACTTATGACCCAGTAAAGTGGGACATAAGTCCCCGGGACATTAGTCCCAGGGACATAATTCCATGGAACATAAGTCCCGAATTTTTTTTTCGGGACCTATGTCCCAGTAAAGCGCCAAATTTTGATTGAGCAATTGACTAGAATTTTTTTTTATTTCTCAATTTTGAATGTTTGAGAGCCTTTTTTGAAGCTTCTGGTTAAAGTAGACAAATGTTTTATATGTCAAAGCCACCGCTGACTTGCCCAAATTTGAATATAATACGAATTTTGAAAATCGGTTGGAAAATGAAAATAATATTGACCGTTTTGTGAAAAACATGGTTTTTTATCTATCAAAGCCTATAACTATTAAATTAAATGAACATTTATAAATCTTTTATAGTAATAACAAGCGCGTTTAATCAACCTTCCCACAGACATTTCAATTTTTAAGATCGGAGCTGTATTTTCCGAGTTATAGACGCATTTGTGCAGTTCATTGATCAATTATTCAAAAAAAATTCATTTTTTTCACTAAACTTTTAAATTTTCTAAGTGTCAACTTTTCTGACTGGGTTTTTATATACAGAATGGGTTCCTACATTGGTCTTTGATTAAAAACTTTTAAGGCACTTTTTTGTTTTCGCTCCGTTTAGGAGTTATAACGGTTTTTCTGATTAAGAGTAAAGTTGCATTTAACTGAACAGAATCTTCAAAAGTTTTGCACAAATGCAATTGTTTTTTAATTTTTATGCAATAGTGTGAATGAAGTCAAATGTTGTAACAAATTAATTCTTCTCTTATTTAGCCTTTTTATAAAAAAAAAATATTTTCGTAAGAAATCTGGAATAAATTATGTACTCTAGGTTCCTACTTTTTAGAAGGACCTGGTGTGCAAAATGATCTTAGACGTTTATGTGATATCTAGATGCCAAAATCCTGTTTCCCTTCTGTTTTAAGTCAATTTCAATGCAGTTTAGTAAAATTTACTTTATTCATTTCAGACACGAAATTAATTCAAAATCCTTAGAGTCGTTTTCGATAAAGTTCGTTGTGTGGCAGCTACCCGAAAATCTCATTTAGCTTTAAGTCCATGCCTCTAGGAAAAACAACAGAATAAAATTAAATTTTGAATATTTCGTTTTGCTTTTAATTGAAAAAAAATCACAGCAACATAAACGTATTTATTAACCATTTAATGGTGTACTTAAACCATTGCTATTCTGTAGGCCTCATAAAATCGTAAGAACTTGAATACTGAATTTACAAACTAAAGATGTCTAACTAATACATTTTTAAGAAAAATTTTATGAAACTCCATAGTGGTTAAATTTTGTAAATTTTTTTACTGACAGTTTGGGGGCTGGGGTTTCAACCCCCAAAACCCCTACCTGCTTTCGTGCCAATGTTTAGTTTTCGAAAAACTTACATCCAAAGTTTTGAATTTCGTTCCTAGATCCAACCCTGAAAACCTTTGCATGTTTTTTTCAGTATATAAAACGCATCGAGTGATACATTAAATGAAAGGTATTTTCGATTTTGTTTTTAATTAGGTTCTTTTGGTCTTTTTGATTTTGGAATGCGAATAAAAAACTTCTATTCCATTCAAGGTATTTTCAATTACAATCCGCAAATTAAAACCAAACGTTATTGCAAGGTCTGTTTTTTTTTTGGAAAATTTATATCCAAAGTTTTAAATTTCAATCCAAAGTTCAAACCTGGAAACCTCAAACCTTGGTCATTTCCGTAACCAAGTCTATGAAAAATTTGCAATTTTTGAGCTTGATTATCGAATTTTCAGATTTATCCATTGCTTAAAACTAAAAGCTTCTGTGAGGTATGATTCTCGGAATATTTTTTTCCCAAAGTTATATTTCACTTCACGGATCAAACCCTGAATCTTCCGCGAGTTCTGGTTCCCGAAGTATTCCGTATTAAAGTAATTTTACTGAATTTCTGGACCATCCCTAAAAGTATTTGGATGGCCTTATTTCAGGAACTGTAGCAAAGCATGAGGTTGCAATGTAATTTTTGAACTTGATAACTAAATTTCCAAGATCTATCCAGTGCTGAAAACCAGAAGATTTTGTGAGGGCTGGTTCTTGAAATTTTTCGTTCCAAACTAATTTTACTGAATTTCGGAACAATCCATAAAAGTATTAAGATAGTTAAAATAATTATTTTTGGTATTCAATAATCGCCTAATTTTTCATTTATAAGCAAAAAAAAATTAATAAGAAACTGCGTTTATCTTTGACATACGAAAAGTAATAGGAACTTCAAAAAAAAAAAAATAAGCTAAATTCTTCTCTTTTAAGAGACCGATAACCAATTTATTTCTATCAACATTTTATTTTAGGATTTATTTGTATTTCAAAGTATCACTAAACACTTTCAAAGTGACTCAAATAAATTCCTATTCTTACAAGTTAAACTTTAGAGTGCCACAAATCCATTTCATTAACCACATCATCATCGTTTATTTTCAAGTTAAAAAAAAGGTTTTTTATTTTCCTTTGTAATTCAGATTTATTTGAATTGGTTTTATGTTCCAATGAAGAAAAAAAAAAAAAACACAATAAAAAGAGACAAAAAAAACACCACCATATTGATGAATGTGGGATTCACTGGAAATGTTAACAAAGTTGAACTTCTGAACCTCAAGCTAAAGCAGTTGTAGGTTGGTATTATTTGGCTCTGTTAGATTTATTGATCTCATTCATCAGGTTATTTTATTTTATTTTATTTTATTTTATTGACTTGAATTTGAAATGTTTTTTTTTCAACTCAAAATTTACATTTCAAATGGTTTAAAAGTGTGGGTCAATTGGAGTTGAAAAGTTTTTGCAAATGGATTTGAGGTAGAAAAAGAGTAATTGAAATAAAATTGGAAACGAAAAGTTTGTCGAAGATTTATAATAATATACCTTCCCATAATCTAGCCATTTAGAGAGTTAAGGCTTAAAACGATTTGGTTGTAACATATGGAATTTAAGAGAAGTTTAATTTTTACGAGTATTTGGAAAAGAGATTTATATATCCAAAATATTGGAAAGTTTCAAATTAGAATTAAATAAAGAGAATATATTGAGGAGGTTTAGCTTTCGGTATAAATTATTTCATTTGATATAATTATTTTGTAAGTACAAAGTGGAAGTATGTCTTCAAGGAAGGTTAATATTTTAATCCATAATTTTGAATAATTTGTTCTAAATCCTTGCCTCCATTTTAGATTTTATTTTATTACACTTTTCATTTTATTAAAATATTATAACAAAATAATAGACTATTTGTTCAATGGATTTTATTATTTAATAAGTTTGTGCCTTTGTACCTTTTAGCAAGAAATTGACCCAAATATTCATGCAAGCATTTCTGAGAGAACTGTATTGTGATGTTGATGTAACCTTATTTTAGTACCTTACTTACTTTCTTATGCTGGCGCTACAGTCCGGTGTGGATCAGGGCCTCAACCAACAAGCCTTCTCCAGACAGCTCTGTCCCTAGCTAGCTGTTTCCAGTTTCGTACGCCAAGTTGGTTGAGGTCCTCTTCCACCTGCATGCGCCACCGGTTTCGCGGCCTTCCTCTACTGCGCCGTCCCTCGGGGAGGGATTCAAAGACTTTTTGAGCTGGAGCATTGGTGTTCATCCGCTCTACGTGGCCCAGCCACCTGAGTCTTTGCCTTTTCACTTTTGTGACTAGGTCGACGTCGCTGTACAGCCCGTACAGTTCGTTGTTGTATCTTCTCCTCCATTCCCCGTTTATGCATACGGGACCGATGATCACCCGAAGAATTTTTCTCTCGAATATTCCTAAAGCGTACTCATCTGCCGCTAAGAAGGTCCGTGCTTCTGCACCATACAGCAGGACCGGTATGATGAGTGTTTTGTACAGGGACACTTTAGTCAATCGAGAAAGGGCTTTACTTTTCAATTGCCTTCTTTTTTTTTTTTTTTTTTTTTTTTTTTATTTGTGCGCGCACTAAAGGGGTTCTGACTACCCTTAATATGTTGAACACAGTGCGAGCTTTAGGAAAATAGGGAAGGATTTAAGAGGAGGAACCGATGCACATTGGTTTTGAAGTTCTGAATATTAAAATGGGAGGGAAAGATAGAGTCGGGTAAAGCATTCCACATTCGCGTGGTGCGGGAAAAGAAAGAATCCCTGAACTTGACAGTACGTCCGAAGTTGGGCTCAAGGGTAAACTGATGGGCATTCCTATCATCGCGAGTATTACGGTTGAATTGTTTAAGGGGAGGAATGCAACTGGCTATTTCGCTAGAGCACTGTTTATGAAAATAACGATAAAATAATGAAATACAAGAAACATTGCGGCGGTGTTCTAGAGAAGCAAATGTATCAGTTATATTTCTTTCACCTATCATTTTCATAGCTCTTCTTTGAATTCTATCCAATAGGATAGCCCGAAGAAACAGCTATTGGCAAGAGTTATCCTTCGTTTGATCTCAGCCCTGGTGTCATTGACTGAATATATAGCGGAGCCCAGGTAGACAAAGTCCTTAACTATTTTAAAGTTATAGCTGTCTATGGTGACGTTCTGTCCAAGACGTTCGTGTTTAGCGTCCTTTCTAGATGACAGCATATACTTTGTTTTGCCTCATTCACCGCTGAACCCATCTTTGCCGCTTCGTTCTCAATGCTTGCAAAAGCTCCAGTGACATCACGCTTTGTTCTTCCAATTATGTCAATATCGTCAGCGTATGCAAGTTATTGGATGGACTTTTGAAAGACTAGTGTTGACATGAGAGTTTTGCAATATTCTTTCAATTATGATGTTGGAGAAGTCGTCGCCTTGCCTAAATCATTTTTTGACATCGAAGTTGTCGGTGAGGTCGTTGCCAACCTTGATGGAGCAGCGTGCGTTCTCCATCGTCATCATGCACAAACGGACGAGTTTGGCAGTGATGCCAAAACTAGACATTGCTTTATATAGCTCATCTCTATAAATACTGTCATACGGGGCCTTAAAATCGATGAACAGCTGGTGAGTGTCGATTTGAAGTTCCTGGGTTTTTTCCAGAATCTGCCGTAGTGACTATTTGGTCGATGGTGGACTTTCCTAGCCTGAAGCCACACTGATATGGACCTATCAGGTTGTTGACGAACGGCTTCAGGCGTTCACATAACACGGCAGAGAAGATGTTGTATGCGATGTTAAGGAGACTGATTCCTCTATAGTTGGCGCAGTTGGAGGGTCTCCTTTCTTGTGGATCGGGCAAACAATGCTGAGATTCCATTCATCGAGCATGCTTTCCCCCGACCATATTTTACAGATGAGCTGGTGCATACTCCATACCAAATCATCTCTTGCTTCTTTGAATAGCCCGGCAGCGAGCCGTCGGATCCAGCAGCTTTGTTGGACTTAGATATTGCTATCTTCCCTGCGTCGAGGTCGGGTAGACGGAATTGTTGACCTTTAACGTCTAGGTTGAATGGTGTGATCTGCCTGACAGCGGAATTAGATTCGTCATCGCCGTTATACAGTCTACAGAAGTGATCTTTCAATATTCTCAGCATCGACTGCGAATCCACTACGATGTTCCCTCGCTCGTCCTTGCAGGCTTCGATTCGGGCTCTGTAGCCCTGATAGCTCCTTTTTACCTTTTGGTAAAACTTCCGAACCTCGTTCCTGTTATGACATCCCTCAATCTCCTCGATCTCGCACTTCTCATGCTGTCTCTTTTTCTTTCTGAGAAGCCAGTGTTCCTCTCTCCTCTTTTGCTCGTAGAGCTCGCGAGAAGATCTGGTCCTTCTGTGTAGCGACGCCTTGTATGTCTGCCGCTTCACTGCATGTGCTTGCCGGCAATCGTCGTCAAACCATGGGTTTCGTTGTGGTGGTCGAGTGAAACCCAGCACGTCAGATGTGGCATCTCTGATGGCTTCCTGGCAATGGTGCCACTAGTTTGCAACACTTAATGCTGGCGGCATAGGACCTCTTAAGAGGTTGTTTATGAGACCCGGTCGGAAAAGGACCTAGTCATTTCTTGCGATTGTAGCCAACCGACGTCAAACTTCCTCACAGCATTTCTTCGGTTTGGCTGAGTTCGAGATATCCGAAGCTGTACCTTGGCTACAACAAGGTAATGGTCCGAGTCAACGTTGGCTCCTCGGAAAGTTCGGACATCCCTGATACTGGATGAGTGCCTTGGGTCGATAGCAATATGATCATTCTGGTTGACGGTTGATTGATCGAAATGTTTCCAGGTCCCCTTGTGGATATCGAGGTGAGGAAACCGCGTACTAACTACCACAATTTTCGTCCCGCAGAGAAGTCGATCAGCTTGATTCCGTTGTCGGAGGTGGTGTCGTGCAGGCTGTGCTTTCCGATAATGTCACCAAAAACGTCCTCCCTTCCTAGCTGCGCGTTAAAATCGCCTAGGACAATTTTAATCTCATAGCTAGGACACTGCTCGTACGTCTTCTCCAAGAGCTCGTAGAACTCGTCTTTGGTGTCTTCGTCTTTCTTCTCGTGCGGGGCATGCACGCATATGAGTCTTATGTTGGCGAATTTAGCTTTGATGCGGATTGTCACGAGGCGCTCGTTCAAATAATTGAAACTCAAGACTTTTTGCCTAAGTCTTCTTCCAACGACGAATCCACACCCAAATAAACGCTGCGTTTGCCCGTGGTAGCAGTCACCGTAGTAAATGTCGCAGTTTTTCATCTTCCGTATGCCCGGTTCATCCCATCGCAGTTCTTGGATGGCAGTTATATCTGCTTTGCAGCAGTCTAGGGCCTCCATTAGTTATTCGGCTGCACGTGTCCTATATAGGGACAATACATTCCACGTACATATCCGCAAATCGTTGTCCTTATTTCGTTTTTTTGCTTCGTCAACAGTTAATCCGTCCGTATCCGAGGCTTGTTGGTGCTTCGCAACTTAATGATATTATGTGGCCGGGAAGTCACCCCGACGGCACAACCCCCATCCTGGAAGACCAGATCCTTAGCATTACTGCAAGGACGGGGAGCCGGCCTAGGCTCTGAATATGTCGAAGTAGCCCGTATAAGGTGTTCACTAAGTAGTTCAGCCTGGCTGGAACTGTAGACGCCATCGTTGATTCCATTTTGAGAATTCGTCCGTTGCCGCCTCGATGAAAGGAGAAGTGCCTTAGTGGGAACACTTCTCCCCCCCCCCCCCGCCTCTCTCGTTGGCTGTCCCCAACAGCTTTCCATATGGGTTAAAACCCTATATCCAGCTGAGGTACTAGACACCCGATGTTCACCACTAGGAGGTGAGAGTAGGAGTTGGTAGACAAAGGTGGGTTTTGAGAAAGACCTGTGGACGCTTGTGTCCTCTTGAATGCACATATCTACCCTTTTGAACATCTATACCCTACAACAAATATTATTGAAACGAATACGTTTACGTTGGCCAGTTATTTAGAAAAATAAAAGAACATAAATCTGGTTCAATTTTTTTGTTTCATATTATATAGGTATTTATGACTTTATTGACATTTTCAAATATAAATTCTGTTCAGTGTTAGGAACGTACAAGTAGGGCATTGTTAAAATGATATATATATGTGTCTGACACCAATCATCATTTGTTGACAGCCATAAATTACAATAAAACTGGCTACCATCCATATTCGCAGCAGACTTTTATTATCGATTTTCTCCCAACCTATTCTACACCATATCAGTCTAACACATTATTTTTGGATGTTATAATTCATTAATTTACTTGAATGTCATGATGAATTGATTTTTTTTTTTTGACGGGCGATTGTACATAACAAACGTGAAGGAAATTTTGGAGAATTAAAGACTATGACGAACTCCACATTGGGACATTTTTCTTATTGCAATTTATATTTTTTATAAAGTATTTTTATGAACATTTTGAAAAAAGTCCCATTTTAAATGGCAATTTAAAATTTAATAGGAAATTAATAAATTAGACCTGCGAGATGACCTAGAGAATTGGATTAGTTTACGAAGCCTCTGAAACGGAAGATAGTGCTCTAGATCTGTGACCTACATCTTACAGGCGATCTCAGTAAAAAATAAAATAAATCGGGTGGCACAACGGCTCATGAAGAACCAGGATCTAGTCACTAACAACTCGCAACCATTCCTGTGTGCGCCTTTCGACAGGAATGGAAGGGACCTACAATTGTATGCCGAATCCGAACGGCTAGACGAGAAGCACTTATTCGTGACAAGTGATACTCTTGGAGGATTTGTCAATTCCTCGCAAGAGACAGTAGCCATGAAAAAAAACTTTTCTAGTTTTTAGGTGGACGAGTCTGGGAAGCGATCTCAGACCTCTAGCGTGACAGTCGAACGCACTAACCATTACGCTACGGGCTACTACGGCGATCTCAGTATGTCAGTTAAAAAGGCGATTTAATGAAAATGTCTGACCTGCAAAGTTACAAAACGATATCACTGGAAAGAATAAAAGCTTGGAAAAAATGACTTTACTCCAAAAACCTAAACGATTGGAGCAGCCAAAGAGATACAAATTAAATTAATTATTTACTGCAGATAATAAAGAAATTTTATAATTTTTTTGAGTTCTGAACACGCTTTAAGGTTTTTACTACCATTAAAATGATTAAATACAGTGTGAGCAATAGGAAACAAGGCGAAAGGTTTAGCGGGCATATTATGGTTTCGAAATCCGGAATATCAAAATGGATACAGAATCTCTATATCGGACAGTTTTTTTAAGTGGGACACAAGGTAAACTTATTTAAATTTTTTAGAAGCTTCCTTATGAAAAAATTAATTTGAAAAATATGAAAATGCTTCTTTGGAAAATAGTGCTTCCATTAAAAATGACTTTAATAATTTAAAGAACACAAATATTTTTATCAAAATTGATAGAATAGTTTTCAAAAAAAAATATGAAATTTCATATAATCCCAAATTTCTTGGAAAAAAAATAGTTTTAACCTGAAAATCTGATATTTACTAAGGTTAACCTGAGATTTACTAGAGAAATATGCTTTGACCAGAGGAATCTGAGTTAAACCACAGAGGAATCTTAGATAAATCTCGCAGATTTCTCTGGTTACCAGGGTTAATTTAGGACCTATTGAAAAAATTGGTGTCTAAAAACCTTAGATTTTCTAAGGTTAACCTAAAATTTTTAGGAGTACAATTGATGATTTACCAGAAAAATCTGAAATTTACAAGACTATTTCGAACAAGGTCTTATATTTTTAAAATAAGTATTTATTTGACAGAACCCGAATGTCGAACTGTTGTTGTTCTTAAAGGGTTAGTCTTTAATTTTCAAAAAATCTCCATATTATTCTACCCAGGTTCAGGCTTGCCAGATTTTTATAAGCTTATATCTCAATTAAAAAAAAAACGTTATATATCGCGCAATATGGCCTCTGGCAATCTGGCAGCCTGCCCAGTGTTCATGATTTTCGCACTAAAACTGTCTCGGTACAAACGACCAAGCACAAACACATTTTCTTCTTGCATTTTACTACTCCGGTTGGCTCTTATTATGAGAGCCAACCTTTGTTCACAACCCCTTTCACACAAGGAAACTGAGTTGCCGGCGATTTTTAGTTTGTAGGCGAGAATGGCGTAAAAGGAAGACAACAAATTTCCCCTCACACACTTCTCGCCTACAAACTAGCCAGTTTCTGGCAACTCAGTTTCCTAGTGTGAAAGCCGTCTAAATATTTTGTCGGTCTGATTTTAAAGATAGAATGAGATAGCACGAGCATCGTCAGGCACATTGGGATTTGGGAATAATGGTATAGTTTTGTAAATATGACATTTGATGGCGCAAATTTTTGTAGCCAACTCAAGACTGAAATTGTAAGCATAGGAGTAACTTTTGAATGGGATTAATATAGCACGTACGAGTTGCAGTAAATGGCTCAATTTATGTAGGTTTTGCTGGTTTTATAATGATTTAAATCCATTGGGATGTTATGTTTTTTGTTTTATGTAGTATTCAAGTTTTAATACAAATCATTTTTTTGTCTATTTAAGCTGAAATTTTAGGGTTGGCACAGCCAACCTAGCCAACTGAGAGGAATCGCCACTGATAAATTTGCACGTCACTCTAGACTCTAGAGAGAATGCAAATATTCATTTGGTTCTCCATGATTTTCTGAGTGTACAGAGAAAACTTACGCTTGTGAAATTTCTCTCCTTGACTAGTGATCTTATATGTTATTGCTTTGGAAATATAAGCCCCAAGATTCTCTAGCTCCTGGATGGCGGTAAGAAACTTTTCCTGTTGTATTAAGCAATTACACTTAAATTGATCGACTTTTAATCCGGTTTTAGTCCCAACTGCATTTTTTTTTTGTTAAATAAGCTAAGTTTTTAGAGTAAATTGTTGTTGCATTTGACATGTTAATTTTTCAGCCCCGAACCCATTTTTTCAATTATCTCTTCAAGCCTTAGCCTCAACTTTGTTCTTTGACAGTCCCTAGAGTTAAGTCCCAATCACTATCTGGAATAAGTTAAATTCTTAGGAAATTGGTTGTTTAACACCGATGAGCTTTCTGCACTTTATTTATGGGGAATAATTGTCTTTGCATTCAACATGTCCATTATTTGTAGCCCCTAACTGGCCTTTTCTCCAATAATTGCCTAAAGACTTTAGCCCCAACCAAATTTGTTTGGGGACTACAAACAAAAATTACATAACATGTAAATTGTTCAGCCCCAATCTCGTTATTTTGTATAAATAAATAAATAAATAAATCGGGTGGCACAAGGGCTCATGAAGAACCAGGGCCTAGTAACTAACAACTCGCAACCATTCCAATGTGCGCCTTTCGACAGGAATGGAAGGGACCTACAAGTTTATGCCGATTCCGAACGGCTAGATGAGAAGCACTTATTCGTGACAAGTGATACTCTTGGAGGATTTGTCAATTCCTCGCAAGAGGCAGTAGCCCTGAAAAAAAACTTTTTAGTTTTTAGGTGGACGAGGCTGGGAAGCGATCCCAGACCTCCAGCGTGACAGTCAAACGCACTAACCATTACGCTACGGGTTATTTTGTATGATTCCCATCAAATTCAACAGCTTAACATTATTGGAGACAAATATAAAACTCTACGTTGTAATCTATTGCTTTCTATATTTCAATTAATGTTAAGAATCGGTTGTGGGGGGGGGGCTTTAGCCCCTATAGCCACCCCCCTGGATCCGCCACTGTTGTCAATCACTTAGACCCCAAAATAAAACAGGAAGTAGGTTTGGTGTTCAAAAGGTATGTATAGAGGTAAAACGTGTTTTTTATCGATTTCTGGAAGAAGAAGACCTTATATCAATAAAATTTTAACACTCCTGCTGAAGATAATAAAGAGATCCTATAACTTTCCTTTTTTACCTTTTTATACATATACATTACCTTGAAAATGTAAATAACGCTAAATACCAATTTTTAAGTTTTTATTTGTATCTCGAAAAACTTTTCTTATCTTTTCAACTTCTTCATATACCAACTTTATTGAATGAACATTTTTCAAATAAAATTAGCAAAGAAAATCAAAAACTTCCTCCAAATAATTATTTTTTGTAAAAGATTTAGTACGTATTCCTCTCCAACTCCAACTCCAACTCCAGCTCCAACTCCAACTACAACTCCAACTCCAACTTCAACTACAACTCCAACTTCAACTCCAACTCCAGCTCCAGCTCCAACTCCAACTCCAACTCCAACTCCAACTCCAATTCCATCTCCAACTCCAACTCCAACGCCAACTCCAACTCCATCTCCATCTCCATCTCCATCTCCATCTCCATCTCCATCTCCATCTCCATCTCCATCTCCATCTCCATCTCCATCTCCATCTCCATCTCCATCTCCATCCCCATCTCCATCTCCATCTCCATCTCCATCTCCATCTCCATCTCCATCTCCATCTCCATCTCCATCTCCATCTCCATCTCCATCTCCATCTCCATCTCCATCTCCATCTCCATCTCCATCTCCATCTCCATCTCCATCTCCATCTCCATCTCCATCTCCATCTCCATCTAAATCTTCATCTCCACCTCCATCTCCATTTGGCTGCAAGCAAATTGAGTTTAAAGAGAAAGAGAAAAGTCGGAACTGCAGGCAACTTAAGATATTTATGGTTTCAAATCTTAAAGACAGAATCACAGATTATTCTATTTAAATTACGGTTTTCTTTGGTCATTAACATGGAAATCCTAGCAAGTCTCTGATTTTGTATAGTTAATCTCATTAAATCTCAGGTTAAGCATATTAAATCACAGAATTGGATTCTGTAAGTCGCGGATTTATCATATAAATCGTCCTAGTGAATCATAGATTCCTATCAGTAACCACATATTCTTAAAATGATATGTACTTGTACAATGTACATACTTATTTCATGTGTGACTTCAATTAGTTTGAATGCTGACTCTGTGTCATATGGGAATTCAGCGCATATCTTTTCAAGATAATTCTTTTTTTGTTAGTTTAACAATTATACATCAAATATGAATATGGTTCTAAGAAACAATATGAGCAATATGATTCTAAGGCCCGTTTGCTGATACGAAACATAAATCTACATTATAGCTAAGTTCAACATAGTTTGTATGTTCAACTTAATTTATTCTCCGTTACTAGAAAATATTTATGATCTACTTAGCTATGCATAACTCTCATGAGAGAAATCGCTGCCAAAACGTCAAGTTTGTGTGAAAAGTCAAATCTATTTCTAGTATTTTGCATTTTGAGGCGTTTTTTGGACGTGTGCTTAACATTTTAATTAAATATTTGATTTTAAATATGGTTTTTCAATGAAACCTGATAATTAAAAAACTACCCAGAGTTATTTGCTTGTGTTTCTGTAAAAAGTTATATTGATTAGTTTTGTTGTTGTGAATCTGCCGCCTTAGAATAAATGTGTCATTTCCTTGAATATTAGTGAGTGAATATGTATGTATGTATATAAATAATATAATTAAGCATCTAGAATCTATTTGGACAGTCCAACATGCAATTTTATAAAATTTGATGTTAATTTTGATGCTGTCGCTTCGCTATTCTTAGCAAATTTAAAAAAAAAATCCATAAATGTTAGCTTATGTACAACATAAATCTCTTAACGGGTACTTTTTCTGCCACTTAAGTTATGTTGAACTTAAGGATATTTATGTTTTAGTTTACATTTGGTGCAAAGCAATATGTGTTACCTAAGCGTTTATGTTGAACGTAAGCACTTATCTTTCGTATCAGCAAACGGGCCTAAGGAACAATAAATTTAAAAAATACCCTTAAGCTTTGTGCACATCATCATAACTTACATAATATGTAAATTTAATAGGAGTTCTAGAATTGATTAAATTTTTCATACACGAGATACGAGCTTATAGATAGAATATTATGTGAAGTGGATTAAGGCCAAATAGCTTAAACTTGGAAAAGGATCTATTTAACCCCACTTTTTATAAGGATTTTTTTTGTATTTGATAAAATAACCCCCTCAACCATTTATCAAGTTTCAAACAACTGATACTCATGGTTTTATTTTCATACAAATTCAAACTTTTTACGAAAAAAAAAATACACGAACAAGCTAGCGGAAGCCTTCACGTAACCTACTGATGTCCGATATAATTCTTTCTAACAACAAAATTGTGAACATAAAAATGTGCTCTTTTTTTTTCTTCACATAAATTTATAAATAGGGCCATTAACTTACCATATAAATGTTTCTAAGCATCACCTTTGCCCCTAGTGTTGTAAGGATTTATCGAATTCTTTTTCTTAAGAATAAGATAAATGTTATAGGAAGGAAGGGTTAAAGGAGAAAACTGAGTTGTTTCTACTTGCTGGTTAAGTATTTAACATAAAAATCAACAGTTTTCTACTCCTGTTCTGTAAACTAAACTAGGTATTTATTTTTAATGTTTTAAAAAATATAAGAATTTGGCCTCAGAACCAGCCTTGTGAATTTAAAACTGCTCTGGGTAGATTTATCGTGAAAACCTCAGTTTAATATAAGAAAATCTGAGATTCATCTTGTTAACACGAATTTTTGCAATTAATTTAAGATTTATCCTGTTAAGGGCCAGTTTGCTCACAGTGGGTTAAATTTAGTATGTCTCTTTCAAAGGTTTTAATTAACTAACGCTAATCAACCGAAATTGGCTGATTAGTGAAATCCATGATTAGCAACTCATACTTTGAATTTAAAAAAAAAATTTGATCTGAGGATTTCCCAGCTCCACTAATCATGGATTAAAGATAATCAGCTGTGAACAAACTGTCCCTAAATTTCAGATTCCTCTGGCAAATAACAAATTTCTCTTATAAATTTCAAGTTAACCTGGGTAAATATCTGATTTTTTTGATATTGATTTTTCTGATATTTTTCTGGTTAACACTTAGTTTTTTTAAACATTTTAGATTAACTCTGTTACATCTAAAATTTCTCTAGTGAATCACAGATTTCTCCTTAAAATCTCTGGTTAACATTGTAAACACGATTTGTTCCTAAAAATCTTAGATTAACTCTGACTAGTCTCATTTGCAAGTAAATCTCAGGTTAACCTAACTATTTCTGGTTACTACTGCGATTTTTCGAATTAATTTTAGATTAACCCTGTTAATTTGTTAGATTTATCTGATAAATCACGGATTTCTCTAGTTTATCCTAGGTTAACCTTAAATCACATATTTTTCTGGTAGAAAATATGAAAATCAATGAAGTTTTGAGGAAAATTAGCAGACTAAACCTGTGTTTGACAACAACAAGAGTTTGCCACTTCGGTTTGGTCAATTATTTCCTGATTTTTATTGTTTTAAAAACATAAGACCTTGGCCTACGAACCGGCCGTGAAAATCTCTAATAAATAACCAAAATTTCTCCTGAAAACCTTAGATTAACCTCAGAAAATCTGAGATCTGTTTTTTAAGCATAATTTTGTCCTTAAAACCCGTTATATGACATCAGATCCATCGGGTAAATCACGGATTTCTCTAGTTAATATCAAGTTAACCTAAGTACCTAAATAATGAAATTTTCTTGATCATCATTTTTCAAATGAATTTTAGATTAATCCTATTAAACTTTGCCTCGTCTCCCTAAAAACTAAAAAGTTTTTTTTCAGGGCTACTGCCTCTTGCGAGTAATTGACAAATCCTCCAAGAGTATTACTTGTCACAAATAAGTGCTTCTCGTCTAGCCGTTCGGATTCGGCATAAAATAGTAGGTCCCTTCCATTCCTGTCGACAGGCGCACACAGGAATGGTAGCGAGTTGTTAGTCACTAGGCCCTGGTTCTTCATGTGCCGTTGTGCCACCCGATTTATTTATTTATTTATTTCTATTAAACTTTGAAATACCTCCTAGATTTCTCCTTGAAATTCTAAGTCTTACCTAAGAAAATCTGAAATTTATATTGTTAGCACGAACTTTTCCAATAAATCATAGATAAAGCCTGTAAAATCTCAGATTTTTCCGCTGAAACAGGGATTTCTCTGGTAAATATCAGCTTAACATAAGTAAATATCAGTTGATTTAGTAAGAAAGCTACAGTTTTTTCCCAGAGTCTACGTGTGATTCAATTGAGAAATCTATGATTAACTTGAGAAATCTTTGATTTACCTGAATTAACCTTAGATTTACTAAAGAAATCCTTGACCTACAAAAAGCAATGCATGATTTACCAGGGTTCATCTAAGATACACTCCCTGTCACTTGTTTGAGGCCACTATTTTCACAACAGTTTTTTCTCGATAAATACCTGTAGGAAATATTTTTCCTGGAAATTTTTGATAACTGTGACTAGGTAAATATATTTCGCAATAAAAATGTATAAATTTAAAGTGAAAACTTGGAAATTCCATAGGAATTTCACAAATTATAAGAATGGACTGCAAAAATGGGTATAAAAAAATGCGTCACTTGATTGAGACCACTTGTAAAATCTTATTAAAAATGAACAAAACCATAAAAATGTTTACTTTTTTTTTGTTTTTAAACATTAATGTATTATGTTTTTGTCAATTAGTAATGAGTATGACCGCCATTTTTTGAAATAAGCTCTATTAAGCGGTTTGGAATTAAATCATACAGTTTTTTTTTTTGGAATAATCCAGTGAAATCTGGCTCCAGGCATCGCAGTACGCTTCCTTATCTGCAAACTGTCTACCAGCATCAGAAACTTTTCGAGATAGCCGGGCCCAAACGTTTTCGATGACGTTTGAGCCCGTGAATAGGGTGGCCATGGTAAAAGTCCAACGTTTTCCAACTGAATCCAGCTACTAGCTACCCAGGAAGTGTGGATAGGAGCGTTATCTTGTTGGAATATCCAAGGTAGAGATTCCAGAATATTCTTTAGCTTTGGAAATACCCGTTACAGCAGTCATTTGTAACTATTTCCGGTCATTGTTGTAGTTATAAATTCCAATTCAAATGTTCCATAATAGGTGATAGCTCCCCACACCATAATACCGGATGTATGACTGTGATGTCTTGACCAAATAAGTTCTTCCTTTCTTTAATCGTGAAAATAAAAGTTGTAACGATCTGGTCCGTCAAGATTAATCTTTTTTTACCTGAAAATTCAACCTTATTCCATGCGTTTCTACAAGCAACATGCTCCATGGCGAAATTCATCCGTAGTTCCTTCTGTAGTTGCCGTAGAACCGGTTTCTTTTTGATTTTCATACTCCTGATGTACCACTGGTTTTAATTATCCTTAAAACCGTCGAAATACTGGCTGATACCCCATTTTTTGACATTTTTTTAGGGCTACTATGATAGTGTTGGAATTTGAAGCTAGCCGCTGAATGAGTCGCTTTTATCGGATTGTTGTTGCTCGAGCTGTGCGTCCTTTTTGTTTTTTTCCATAGTTTTCAGTGTGCTAGATAGTTGTTGTCAATGGTCTTTCTTCTGTTCGGTCTCCTAGATTTTTCTCGGTCCGAGAATTCCAGTTCCTTTAAAGCATCTATTGATCCTTTTTCTGCTATTGTCGACGTGTTTCCAGAGCCCGTTTTAACTTGAAATTTAATATAAAATAAAGTTTTCTATCTTTTCTTAAATATTAAAAATTTTTGTCTGAAAAAAATCGGCGATGTTAACTTTTGCCAAGCAATTTTTGGAATGGCCTCAATCAAGTGACGCAACTTTTTATATCCATTTTTTAACTCTTTAACTTTATCCTTTTTTATTGGAAAATATATGTATATACCTACTCACACGTATCAAACATTTTCAGGACAAATATTGCTTACAGGTACATATATATCGAGCAAAAACTTTTATGAAATTAGTGGCCTCAAACAAGTGACAGGGAGTGTATATTGGAAAAATTCCTTTTAGCCATAGAAATCTGAGTTAAATTTAAGGTTTTCCTGAGATTTAACCAATATTTATCCAAGTTTTATTCGAAAAATCGATGTTCACTAGAGAAAACTGAGATTTTCGGAACTCTTCGGAAAATCATAGACTTAACCTTTATTTAACAAGACAACAGTTTGCCACTCCGGTTCTTTAAATTAGGTCCTTATTTTTAATGTTTTAAAAATTAAAGGCCTCTAGCAACCAAAACGGAGTAAAAGATTGACATTTTTGACGGCCACCTAAATTTCTCTGTGACTAAAGTTTCATCACTGTACCGGATTTCGTCGAAAAATCAATTGCCATCTCTCAGCGTATTAAGTTTAAGCCCAAATTATTTACTAAGTTTTAAATATTGCATGTTCAGTTAAAAATTACACATTTAAACAAGGTTCACATTTTTTTATGTTGCCACAATAACATTTCCCCTAAGATTAACCCTCACAAGCCCAGCTACTAGCATATTATCTATATCTAGTATGGTATAGGTAGTCCTTTTCTTGTGAATCCTTTTACTATCCAGTGCTGCCAACGAAACCCATTACCTTTCATAACAAATTCAAGGTGCAAAAATTGAAAAAAATAAAATAAAAATATTAGAAGGAATTCTTAATATTGCAAGTTGTGTAACTTAACCTTCTGTACATCCAGAAACTGCAACAAAAATTCTACTAGTAGGTACTATGGTAAATGTTTTTCTGGGCCAATAAACCTACCACAATTTTCAAGCATATCCTCTTCTGTTTTGTGTGCTTCCTGGAATTCTACTTGCCAGTTTCTCTCTTTTGCCAGAGCCCCATAGTATAGCTCCATCCATGGGTAATATTTTTTAGTTGCAATAAGAAATTCTCGGATATCTAACTTTCTATTCTCGTTGGCTAAAATCTATACGTATAACTATGTGTATGTGCCTTGAGGCTTTATAGGTTTCTGAGACATAAACAAGGACTATAGAAAAGGAGGAAAAGATTGTGAGTGACGGGGACGGAGAGTTTCATGTTAGTACTAAACGGACGATAGCGAACGAGACCAAGTACCGACTATAACAACTACTACGAACTTAGTCCTTATCCAATTCAATTTTATTGAACACATAAAATGTGCATAAATTGTCTTAAATGGTTATTGCGGCTAGCAAATTATGTTGCTAAATCGTTATTGTTTATGAATACACGGAAGAAGAAAGAGAAAAAGTTGGTGTTTTTTTTTTCTTTTTTTTAGTAAAAGCAAACATTTATCGACAAGTTTGATTTAAGGTTGTGAATGGTGATGTGTGATGAATAAATGAATGAATCAATTCGGGGTTTGATGCACAACGACCTTTGATCTATTGTGCTCATCCTCCAAATTTAGTTCTTTTATAAACTTAAGTATTTGGAGTATTTTCAGTGAATATAGGTCCCTCCCCTCTATCTGGTGATTTCCCATATATCTGTGCCCTTGATGCACAAGTGCATAGCATTTGCCTAATATGTGGTCAGGTGTTTCCTCCTGGATATTGCAGAATCTATACAAGTTGCACTGCTCGCTAAGCCGAGAATGCTGAGATGTCTCTTTAGCTTGCAGTGTCCAGTGAGTAAACCCGTTATTATTCTTAGGCCGTTCCTGCACATTTACCTATGGCGTTTACTTCCGCCTGGAAAATGCTTGTGGACTGTCCCATCAGTACAGATAGTTTGGTTCTTGGCCCAAATATACCCGCCCCAGTCACTTCAGACGTTCTTGAACCATCAGTATACCATTTGATAGCGTTTTCTTTAAGATTGTAGTTCGTTGTTTCGCCTACTCACTCTGCCTTGTTACTTAACTCTGTTTGAAAATTTTTCTCAAAGTTATATTTTTTTATCTTGGCATCTCTTGCATTGCCTTTCTTTGTTAGCTATGCATTTTCCGGTCCCAGTTTCCTCCTTGGAAAATCTCATAATTGTTCCCTGAGCAGTACTATCTATGACCACGTATAGTGATGTTTTGTGAAGGATAACCTCCAAAGCCGCTGTGGGGCAAGTTCGCATTGCTCCAGTTATGCCTATGCATGCGAGCCGTTGGATTTTGTCTAGGGCATTCCTATTTGTTTATAGTTTGGTTCTTTTGTGCCATGCAACTGCACCATAGGTAATGATGGGCCTCATAGTGTACATCCATCTTAGGATACTTGGTTTGCAACCCCATGATTTGCCTGCAAGTCTCTTACATATCATAAGGGCTTTTGTGGCTTTCCCGACAGTTATTTCTAAGTGATTATTCCAAAGAAGTTTGCTATCTAGTGTGATACTCCTTCTTTGTTTCAATGACTTTACCAGCTAAACTAATTGGATTCATTCGCGGCAGAAGCCTTTTGTTGGTAAATGGTAAAATAGTCGTTTTTGCAGGGTTAATATTTAGCCCTACAGATTGACACCATTTACTTGTGATTCTGAGTCCTATTAGTAATATTTCACAGAGATTCCCAAGGTCTGTTATTACGATGTCATCGTCAAAGCCACTGCAGCGTATGCCTTGAGAAGTAAGACTTTCTGATAGCTCATCCACTACAAGACTCCACAGCAAGGGTGACAGTACCCCTTCCTGCGGACAGCCTCTTGTTGTGGTGATTTTCTGGACACTTTGCCCTGTGTGTGCCTCTGCCGTTCTTGTTCTCAGCATTTCACTAATCCACACTTCCTTACTAGGGCTTCATTTACTCCATCATAAGAGGTGTTTTCAAAAGCACCTTCAATGTCTAGGAAGGCACATAGTGCAGTTTCTTCATTCTTGAAAGCAATTTGTAGGTTGTTAGTGAGGTCATACAGAGCAGTTTCTGTGGATCTGCCTGCTCTATATGCTGTCGATTGTTGAGAGGCATTGTATTTATTTAGTACTTCTGATCTTATGAAGTTGTCAATTATTTTCTCCAAAGTCTTCAGTAAAAAAGATGTAAGACTTATCGGCCTGAACGACTTTGGATGGGTTGAATTTTTTTTTCCCAATTCAGGAACAAAGTTTACCTTAGCCCTTCTCCATAGACTTGGTATATACCCAAGTGCTATGCTACTAAGAAGTTTGCTAATTAATTGGGGCATAAGTTCCTCTTAACCTTTTTGAAAAAGAGCTGGAAAGATACCATCCACCCCCGGTGACTTGAAGGGTTGAAAGGTACTTAACGCCCATTCAAGCCTTTTGCTTGAGCAGATAATTTTAGCTATCTTCCAGATCTCCGGTTGGGTTTGAACGGTATCGTCTCTATTATATACCCTACTATTGTTAGACTTCCTGGAAAGTGAGTGTTTAGCAGAAGGGAAGACCTTTGCTCCTCACTTTCGGTGAAGCTACCATCAGGGTAACGAAGTGCTAAGGAAGTTATTGATTTTTCTTTCGCTAATACTTTATGTAGTCTAGCCGCTACAGGGGTAGATGAAATTCCCTCACAGAAAATTGCAAAACTTTTTCTTTTAGCCTTTCTTATTTCCCCATTACATTTGGTCAAATCTGCAGAGTACTTAAGCCACTCTCCAGTTCTTTTTGCCTCATTGAAGAGTTTTCTCACCTTGGATCTCAGTTTCGAAAGGTTGTTGTTCCATATGTACATAAAGAAAAAGAAATTTAAATATTTAAATATTAAAATTACTTTGGTTTTAAGTGGAGTGAATGAATATAATTGAAATAAAAAGTACAAGTGACCTCAACTCCAGAAATTATTGTGTTTCGCCCAAGGTATAACAGTGTGCTCTTCAGTCAGTCTGTTATACCCTACTAAGACACACATTTTGGTCCATGTTTACCGACTCTTATAAAAATCACAGCAAGAAGATACTGTGAATTTTATTCCTCTAGGGGAATTTGTTTAAATTCGTGCACCCAGAAAATAATTACCCGTGGTCAGGGTTTTTAAATAAAGAAAAAGAAATTTAAATATTAAAATTACCTTAAAATTTAAAATACCCCTAGAGTAATAAATTTCACAGTATCTTCTTGCTGTGATATTTATAAGAGTCGGTAAACATCGACCAAAATGTGTGTCTTAGTAGGGTATAACAGACTGACTGAAGATCCCACTGTTATACATTGGGCGAAACACAATAATTTCTGGAGTTGAGGTCACTTGTACTACTTATTTAAATTAGTTCCATATGTACTGCTTCAATATGTACTGCTTGGTAAATTAGTGGTTCAAAGGTGACATTTTCTGACATGCAGTCGGTAATTCATTGGATGCAAAATTTGATCTCAAGAGTTGTATTGATCCATTGGTGTAGGTGTATTTCTTTCGAAGAATTTGTATTTTTTATCGTTATCTTATAGAAACAAATAGTCCATACAAAGTGTTGCGTTAAGGTATCACCAGAACAAAAGTCCCGGATTCAGCAAACTTTGGAAGCCATTCATGCATTTTTGCGGTTAAATCAAGTAAATCGGAAAATAATTATTTGACGTGGAATTTAATTAAAATAAAATATTTAAAGGGCATTATTCCAAGAAACCTTTAAGTATTTTTTTTTTTTTTCAAAATTTTGAATCTTAAATAAATTATAAATATTTTTTATAGATTCCGGATGGGTGTTAGTCTCTAGAACTTTCTTAATTTCAAATGTAAAATAAAGTTTAGTCAAGGTTAAAAAAATATTTACTAAATAGTAAGATAGAAAGATGTTTCTTGTGCCAATGTCTGTCAGGACAATGTCTGTTGGGACAATGTAAATTTAATTGTTTGTTAATGGAAGAAAAAAGAAGAAAGTAGGGAAAAATATAAAAAATTTTTTGGGGCTCAACGTGGTTTCTTATAACTACCACTACCTATACAACTGACAATAGAAGCAGTGGCGTAGCTATCCCTTGAGGGGCCCCGTATCAAGAATTAGTTGGGGCCCCCCTACAAAATAACAAATTAAACAAAAAGACAATTTTTACAAAACAAACAAAAAACACTCACAATAACAAATCCAGTATATTTATTGGAACATACATATGGTATTTAAATAGGTAGGTACATACATAAATGTAGGTGCTATAAAACTTAAACTAACAGTCAAAAAAAAAAACTAAAATTAAAACTTTTCTTGCCTTTGTTTCTGCAAATGTATTACTACAGCATACATTTCTGACGATGATTTTAATTTTTCACGCTTTTCAACGTCCGACAACCGTTCTTGTCCCATAAAAGTTCTTAAATAATTTGTTTTATTATTTTAAGCTAAGAGAATGTTCCCTTAGATGTCGTTACCGGAAGCGTCAAAAATAAAAGGCATGCCGTTATTACTTCCGGAAAACTGGAAGCAAGGCTATTGTATTTAATTAGCAATCACTCTGTGAGTTCCTTAATTGGCTGAATTTTCTCAATTTCTGATTTCAAACAGGATTTTAAAGCAATTAGTTGTTCAAAAATATCAACTGACAGGTCCTCATTGCTTTTAGCAACCAGTTTTCCTACTTCCTTTTCAATTTTTCATTTGAAAAGGATAAAGGTTTTTTCTGGCTGTAAAACTTCAAATAAATTACTTAGATCATAAGGGCTCTGAAATCTTTGTTCAGTTCGATAAATCAATATAAATGTATCAAAGCAGCAGTTGTAAACATTGACTTAGAAGTTTGAAGTAAGATTCCGGGTCCGATATTGTCCCATCTTCTGATAATTCGTCAAAAAAGCGTTTCGTTATTTTCCTTCTTTTATTTCTAAAAACAGGTAACAACTGTTTCCCACTCTTTTCTAAAATCTTTGGACTCGATAAGCAAACTTAAGAATATTTTTTTGATTTCTTAATTCTCTTAAGGCCAGTTTCACAGTAACTTGAGTGCGAAATGCAGGATATAAAATGATAATTTTCGCAGTGCACACTTACTTGAATAAGTTGCACTTAAGTATCCCATGTTGGCCACTTAAGTGTCACTAACTCAGACTATTAACTCAGATTATTATTACTATAATTACCAAAAAGTACCAATATGCAATATTTCATGCAGAAAATTTTCACTTTCGTTGGCCTAAGTAGGTGGGTATATGAAAAAAAGAAAGAAAACAAATTTGTTTCAAAGGGTGTAATTTTTTTTCAAATGTATTTCAGTTTCTTACAAACTTATCTCGGTTCGGGGCCCCTGTATCTCGGGGGCCCCGTATAATTGATTCGGCTGATACCGGGTAGCTACGCCCCTGAATAGAAGACCTCCTATCGAAAAAATTGTTGTTTATTAATAGGTGTACCTACAAACTTTATTTAAACAATTTTTTTTTTTTTTTTCGAAAACCTCAAGTTGCCAACCCAACAAAAATGTTAAGATCCTTCTTTTGTGAAATTAAATAATGTTTATTTTTATCTAAGAGCATTCTTTTAAAGGATTTCAACTTCCACAACTAAAGTTCCAAAAGGTATGAGTCTTGTTTGTTCTTCTTACTGCCTTGCAACACGGTTATGGATTTTAATAAGGCACACAATTAATACTAAAACTTCGGCCTTCTAGTGGCTTTAAGGGCATCTTTGCTCTTCAACAATTCAAATCAATCGGTATTTTTTTATTGGTAAATGTATACGCAGCGCAGCAAAATTATACACTGGAAACAACTAAAAGGAAAAGTGCGGATACGACATAATGTGTTATTATTTTGTTTTGTGATTTTTAAAAAATGTCTAATATTTTTTTAAAAATCACAAAACAAAATTATTATTCATTATGTATAGTATCTGCACTTTTCCTTTGTTGTTGTTTCCAGTGTAAAATTTTGTTGCGCTGCGTATACATTTACCAATGAAAAACGCCTAATATGTTAAAACCCAACCAACCAAACGCGACATTGCGATTTTCGTCTATTAATCTAATAAAGATACCAGACTTTTATATTATTTTTCATTAAATCCAATGAGGTTTATGTTTTGTAATAAAGAAACTCTCTAGTTTCCATGTTTATATCCCCTTTCAAGGCCTGAAAATAATCCTACAAACTATATCTACCACGACTAGATTTTCCAAAGCTTTATTATAGTCTTAAGACATCCTTTGATATTTAACAGAACCAACTAAATAAACGAATCAAAACTTTTCCAAAATATAAAAAACCCACAAATATTCCATTATCCTCTGATTAATATACACAAACATTTAACAAAAGAAAAATACCCATAAGGACAAAAAAGATAACAACAAATTAAAATGGGAAAAGTTCATCCACTGGAATTCATCCTGCTATTATATTGTTGTATTATAAATATGATCCTTCCGATATTTTTATGTGTTACTGTTCGTGTTCATGTTCATGGCATTTAGTCAAGGTGGACAAAAAAAAAAGAAAGCAAAACAAAAACCGACAGTATTATCGTCATCCTCAGCAGAACCGTAAGAAAACTTTATCGTTATTTATTCCAAACGTATTTTACAGTTCAGAATCAAGGATTTTAATTAAAAAGTACCTATGGGAGGAAGCAAACAAAAAAATTACCTAACCGTCCTCCCCTCATAAAAGCCAAAATGGACACCTTCTGCTTAAAACTCAACTCCAACTCATAGCAGTGGGTAGATATAATGCTTTTAATTATGATATGTTGCATTACAGACGTTATTCCTTGTGTTTGCTTATACATAAGCGCTCAGCGATAAGCTCCTTAAAAATAAAAAATTATAAAAATAAAATAGTTTTTTTTTTAAGTGGAATCAAAAGTTTTATCAGTGCTATGTCGAACAAGGACACACAAACTAGACACAGTGTCCAGGGATGTTTTAAAGTTAAGTTGCATTATTATCCTTTTGGCTGTATAATATAGCGGATAAAATTAAGGATATTGTCCAAGAATTAAGAACAACTTTTTAATTCTTATCAATTGGTTCCATTTGAGTTTAAGTTAGGATTAAGAGATTTTGGTGCCTGCCGCTGTCCCTGCCGCTGGAACCCCATACACTTTATTCTCGTCTCGGTGCAGCCAATATGCTCTTGCTTTTTCTCGCATCTCTTGCGAAGTGTATATTATATCCCCATAATGAACTTACTGTGGCTTAATTAAAACGAATCAATAAATAACATTGTGGTGTTCCGTTCTTTAAAAACTCAAGGGGGGGGGGGTGTGTTGCTAAGACTACTCCGCCTTTACCTTGCAGTCTTATCTTGGGGCAATATAGTATAAATTACTTAACCGCACAACACGAATGTGCGGAATGCTTTGTATCTATCAATTCCTCCAACCCCCCCTCCCTCACCCCCGCCAGATTGGGATAAATAAATAATAAAATGCATATGTGTATATCGAGGACGTCTGGTTTAAATATTATAAATACTCGTAAAAGAGCTTGTCATTAGAAAATAGAAATTTTAGTGGTTTTCTCACACCATACCAAACTGAGGACCCCCAAAAACCATTATCCTTGAAATTTTCAATAGGAGTAGATTTCTAGTAACGTATGTAGTAGGGATATAAATAGAAAATTAGTTAGGTATGTCAAAGATGAAGATTAGCTATTTTCAAAACAAAACAAAAAACACAGGACTGCGTCACACATTTTGCCTTTAATTCTCTATATTATTATAAATCCTTAACTTTTAAGGCGTCTTAAATAAGACGATCTACATAAAATCAATATACAAGCTGTGATTTTCGTTATTTGTAGCAAATTGTATGAAGTTCGGTAGGTATAGATATAGGTATTTAATATTCTCCAAATACTTATGAAATTCCAAAATGTCTGGTAGACGACGGAAAATTGCCTAATTTCATTTCATAAATTATGTGTGCCCACATTCGAAAAATACACCATAAAATGTTTCAACGTTACGAGCAGTGGCGGATCCAAGGGGGTGGCTATAGGGCCTAAAGCCAACCCTACCCCACAATCGAGTAGAGTTTTTTTTATTGGTATCAAATATTGATAAGCTGTGAAATATGATGGAAATCTGACAAAATAACGAAGTTGGGGCTAAACAATTTACATGTTATATATATTTTTTTCTAAGCCCTCAATAATTTGATTGGGGCTAAAGCCTTAAGGTAATTTGACATAAATCATAAATCAAGTTCGGGGCTTATAATGGACATGTTTAATGCAAAGATAATTATTCCCTAAAAACAAAGCCCAGAAAATTGGGACGAAAAAAACAACTCGGGACTAATGCCTGAAAATAATTAGGCAAAAAAAACGTGGCCGTGGTTAAACAACCAATTCTCTTAAAACTGAACTTATTTCAGTGGGTTTTTGGGGGACTGTGCAACAACAATTTACCCTACAAACTTATCTTATTTAAAAAAAAAAATGCAGAATTGGAGAAAAACGACGCACGTGTCAATGTTAATGTTATTGTTTTATACAACAGGAATTGTTTCTTACGGTCAGCTAGGGCTTAGAGAATCTTGGGGCTTATATTTCCAAGGTCGAAGTCAATTAAACATATAAAACATTTTTGACTAGGCAATTACATACAAGAAATCTAGTCAAGGAGCCAAATTCCAAAATCGTGAGTTTTCTCTGTGCACTCAGAAAATCATGCAGAAGCAAATGAATATTTGCAATCGCTCTATACTTTAGAGTGACGTGCAAATTTATGGACATATTTTTTTAGCAAAAATATAAAGTGTATGCTGCTTATATACATGAAAATTCATTGACGCTGGCAGAACTAGGCCGCATGCTATTTTTGGAGCAGATTTGCCCTTTATGTCCAACTAAAAGTCGGGACATTTTATTTTTCAATCGGCAAAATATTGTTTTCTGTGCTTTCCAGTGACAGTTCGAACAAAACTGGTATACCTATAGTAGAATAGTTGATTTGGGTAGTTCACGAAAAGATCCGCTTCTGGTTACGAGTATATATAATAATAAAATATAACAATAATGAACATAATATATTTTTCGCTTGAATTTCCTAAGAAGATTTTATCAACAACAAAAAAAAAATCACGCAATTAATTAAAGTTCCAAAAAGCTCTTTATAGATGTTATTACATCACAGAGTGATATCCTTATTTTCTCCCTTAACTCTAACTTCAATTTCAAGTATATTTCTACAAATTTTGTATGTCATTTTATTTTGTTATCCTTGAATAGCTATGCCTATGGTCCTCTGCCTTTGGGCGTTTAGTGGATAATTTATTACTTTATTTGCACTCATCAACAAACAACTTTCTAACCAGCGAAATAACTGTGTAGGCGATCTAGCTAGAAGGTTCTATAGAATTTTTAGAATTCTTTTATTTTTTTTTTTTTGTAAAATATTTTATGTCCATTATTTATTTTTGTCACCCGCATAGATTATGAAATGAAATGACATTGAAATTATCGTTAAACGCCTTATCCATCTTAGAATCAGGCTGGTCTTATAGCCCGTTTTTATTCAAGGACAATATTCCTCTAAGAAGTTATAAGCAACAGAGTGAGTGTGACATTTGAAGCAATTATGAGAGAATCTTTTCATGAAGGAACGAGTAATGTTGTACATACTTTCATTATATTTTAATATATGTATATGTGAATGATCCTTTTTCAATCAATCCCGTAGTTTTTTTTTTTTTTGTTTTGTTAGAAAAATTGAAAATTTCGAGTAAGAATCCATATGAGAAAATGAACAATAATAATTTCATCAAAGAAACATCAAGCTGATGATGGTGTCAATATTATGTATTTATGCTGGCAGACAGTGTGTATTTTTTTGTGATGATGTGAGAAGAGAATATAAAATTAATAAAAATCTTTTTGTATTCCTTGAAGAGTGAAAGGATGATGATGAATTTGCCAGACACGCTGGCTCTGACGACCGGCAGATAAAAATGCCTAAATTGTTTTTGTCGTTGTTGGTGGTTGTTTGAGTTTTGTTGACGATTTTCAAAGTCATTGCACTTCTTGAAGGCTTCTTTATTTGTTGTGCTGTTAGCTGAAGAGGCGAGGGGTAGGTAACTAACTTTTGATTAAAGGCAAACGAAAGAAAAATGAAATTAAGAACTTTGGCATTAAAAAGAAAATTAAGGTACGTGCTAAGAGTTTGTTTTAATATTTTTTTTTTAATATTTGTATTCTGTTTAGAAGGAGATGTAAGATTATGTAGGTTTTACTGAACCTTGAAATTAAAAAGCTAAACAGAGTAAAAAGTATACAAATTTAAATGGCTTTTTTTTTAATAAAATGTTTCGGGGCTGTGCAACGAAATTGAAATCAGTTTTATTCAGGGTGATTCGCAGAAGATGCTGCAAAAATCTACAGAGGATGTTTATTGGCAAGGGCATACTTAGGATTTGGATAAAAGGGGGGGGCAGAGGGGGCCAAACTTATTCCATAAACAATTTTGATGATTTTTTTTTAAGTATTTATTTTTTTCGTTAATACGAAACTGGAACCAAATTGTTTTGCATAAATAAATAAATAGGAAAATAAAAACAAATAACTTTTAGTTAATTTTAATTAATTTTAAAATAAAATCTACTTTTAAATACTCAAGGAACTTCTGTATATGATTTTTTTGTACCTATATGACACCTTTTTAAAAAAAAAAATGGGGTCATTGATGTACGTCTGTAAGATAATCTTTCAAGGACTTTGTTCACAATTTCCATCTCATTTTCCTTTATCGCTTTCCTGTGAGCACTCAGCATTTATAACCCTGTAAATTCAAACATGCAATAACCTATATTTTGTTAGTTTTTAGATGATTAAATTACCATTTAAACGTTTTTCGACCATGGTTGAACGAAGCCAAGTTTTAACTCTTCTTAACGTATTAAACGTTGTTTCGACGGAGCTTGATATGGTGCAAGGTAGCGCCGTGGCAGTTTGCAGAACAAAATTTGTTGTGGGGTAAAAGTCGTCTGCTTCTTGTAGGACATCTAACATGTCTAGTTTTTGGAGTTCTACAGTGGACATTTTATTGTTATTCCAAAGATTATACCACAATTCGGCCTCTCCTCTTTGGAAACTGTAGAACTCGGAAAAAATCTTTGATTTTTCTTTAATATTATGTATATGCACATTTTTTACATATTCACTGGATGTAACAGAACGTAACGAATATGCTGGTTAGTTTTCTTCTGGGAATCTACGTTCAAGTGCTGCATTAAAGAACCCAAGTAAGGAATCAGGACCGAATTCTTTCAAAATTCATCTGCATTTGACGAAGGATAATTGGAGCGGTGTGTCTTATGGTTTACTTTTCGAGGTTTTAGGTGTTCTACTTCAATTTCTTCTGAAATAGATTTCGAATGAGCCATAAGACCATTTATTCCTGAGTCCATATTTGCTCTAATTTTGCAGGTGCTATGATTTGTTGCTCATGTTTCGTGCATGCGAGGAGATCTAACTAAACTGAGTATTTTGCTATTAGGACAAGACATATTATAAAAGTTGTTTGTGTAACAGCACAATGCAGCTAAGAAGCTGTTGTTTTTGTTATAGAGTTTCCTTCAATAGAAAGCTCCATCAATTCATTGACGATGCTGCTAAAATGTTGCTAAAAATCGCGATGCTTTTATATTTCTCAGATCAGTGAGTTTCAAAAAATGCAGGAATGTTTGGGGTTAACTTTCTTCTTGTAAGGAAATTGCGGTCAAAGTTAATGACATCTTTGATCGTTGCTATTGTGTTTCGAATTTCTGGAACATCATTCAGGTCATTAACCACCAAAATTTAGCTTATGGCTTGCACAATGGCAGTACAGAGCATTAGGGTCTTTTTTTTTCTCAAAATTGCCTGCACACCATTTTCTTTGCCCAACATTGTTGAACAGCCATCATAACCTCGCCCATTGAATTTCTTTGGATCAAGCCCTGCATCTTCAATAAATCTTTATAACGTCTCTTGTTTTTAAAACATTAAACTATACCTAGATAGTCTCCTTATTTTTAAAGATTGTAATTTATTCCAAAAAGCTTTTTAAAGATTGTAATTTATTCCAAAAAGCTTAAACTCCTCACATTGTTTTTAAAATTAAAATCATTTCACTTAACCCACAAATTAATTTTAATTTGGAAAAATATTTATTATAAAATACAGGTACATAATGTGCATACCTACATATGTAATGTACATATATATGTGTACTGCTCTCATGCATTTTGATAAAAATAAAAGGATTTAAATAAAAGATCGATATATTTTTCAAACTAGTTTAAAAAATTAGGTGGGGGGCAGGGGGGTAGTACGCACTTGTATGTTGGATTAAGAAAAGAACAACATTTTAATGGATCTCTCAACTATTATAAAACATTCCAGCCACTCTAGGTCGCTGTCGCTATTACCATAAATACATTTCTTCAATATGCTCGACCTTTAAACACAAACCTATTGACTTCCATTCTTCTATCAGAAACAACACCAACAAAAAATCCAACAATCTGAACGGATTAAATTGCACTTAACCCCACATTTACCTTCAATAATATAATTTGCCACCAAACAAAACACAAAGAGGAATTGAACAAAATATCGATAAGACTCTATAATACGATTCCATTGAACAAATTCAGCTATTCAGCAAACGCATTTTCTATACACGCTCTACTAACCGCACGTGTCGATGACGATGACAGTTTGGAATGGAAGAATGTGAGTTGAATTTTGTATTGGAAAATATCTTTTTTTTTGTCCCGATTGGCTCACACAGACCACCAACTGAACCAATAAAAAAAACACAAACAAAAAACAAAGAAAACAAAATAAAACTAAAAGCTACATACATTCAAAAGATAAAATAAAAATGGTACGAGTATAATTCAGGATAAGAAAAAAAAAATGCCAAAGGAGCAATATAACGGCCTACGAGTTGCAATTCCAGGAAACAAAAAAATATTCCTTTAAATGTTTTCAAATGATCATAATTTTTTGCATAAAAACGATGCGAAAGAAAGTGACGGTGCATGCAGAATGCAGTATTATTTTTTTGTGAATTGAGGGTATATGATAGAAATACTAAATTTCAGGTCAAAAGTTTGACTCTAACGAGCTTTGTCAAATTACACTGTGAGAAAAAATGATCATAAAAAATAACCAAATAATGGAATTACTTTGAATTAAGATATTTGACCTCCTCGAATGTTTTAGTTTTCAGCTATGGATAGCTCTCAAAAAACTAATTCAGCGTTTAAAAAAGCTCAATGCCCTACTTTACTTACTTTACTTTTGATGGCGCTCACAGCCCAGGATGGGCTTCGGCCTCAACTAACAAGCCCCATGTCAAGCTCAATGTCCTCCGAGGCTTATTTGTGGAACTGTAGGCATACAAAGATAACCAAGGTTTCAAAACTCAAAAAAATAACTTTGCATGCAAATATCTCAAAAACTAGACCTTATAAAAGGGTTTGCTTTGTATGTGCTGATTGCATTTGACAATACCTTTCTATTTATGTACATTTCAATGGGTTCCGGAGACTTTCGTGAAAAAATGGTTTTTTTGTGGCAATTTGTGGCAAGGGGTTAGCCCATGCTTTTTTTTCAAAAATCGATTGAAAAAAAAGCTCAGATTTGAATGACAATACAAAGTCCTATCCGTTCTCAACAACTTCAACCGCAACCTCCTACGAGCCTTTTTTGGAAAGTTATAGCCATATGAAGACTTTTAGTTTTGGGTCGAAAATAAAAGAATGACATTGAATTCAAATATCTTCGCAACCAGACCTCGTAGAATGTTATAGTTTTGAGCTATTTATAGGTCTTACAAAACTGATTAAGGGTTTTAAAAACCGCAATGTTATCCGTGCTTATTTGCGGAACTGTAGGCATCCCAATATATCGCTCATTAAAAAGAACAACGTCAAAACTCAAAAAACCTCATTTTGACCTAATGATACAGTTCAAACTCATTTTCTATAAACTAGTTTTTGGCAAAATTTCATTTCTAGAACTGAAAAATTGAAGGCTTATAGAGCATCATTTGTCGTTATATACACTGTCACTTTTAAATATTTCTTTGTGGAAATACTGTATTTTTTTCATTTACGCAGGGACCTTTGAAGTAAAGACAGTCCAATAAATATTTTAGAAGTGTCATATTTTGCGATAAAATTTTAATTTATAGCTCTACCAAGAAAAAAGAAAAAAATTGATACAAATGAAAATGATCATGAAATACAGCCATAAAAACTTTAAAACGCGATTTCTGAAGTTTGACGTTTTTTGAGTTATGACGTTGTTGTTTTTAATGAGCGATGTCCAAAGTTTCGAATGACCCGGCATTAACTATTGGGCGCCATCTGAAGTTAATATTTTGGTGGTTGAGAAGATATGAACAATATTGAAAATCAAACATAAAAAGGAAACAGTCTCAAATTAAAAACACGTTTTTTTCTAGTGTAAAGAACTTCTCGATGATTTTAGGCACGTTTTGTTTTTTGAAAGATGTAGACCCGATGTTGCGCATAATAATCTTATCTTTTTGGATATAATTCAAGATAAACAAATACGATTAAAATCAATATTGATTCTTCGAAAAAAAAGCTCCTCTAGCATATCTAGCTGTTTAATATGTGTGAATTATTTGCTGATGATGGTTGACCTTTTTGACAGAAAACAAAAAACCAAAACAAACAAAAAGCAGACGGAGAAAAAAATCACGAATTGAAAAATATTTATGTGTCAGCATTTGTATTGTTCATATAGCTTTGATAGCCAATGCCATTCACCGCAGTCGTAAGGAATATTATTATATCATCATCATCCTGCATATAATTATCCTTTCTCTTGTTTTGTTTTGGTGTCATAAATTCACTTAAATTTCGTTTTTCTTCCTCAAAAGGAATTCAATTCAATGTGACACGTGTGGTGTAGTTGTACATGAGAAGCAGAAGTTAAATACAATATAATTACCATTTTAACACCCACACACACACCAGCAAGCTGTAAACCTTTTTTATTTTGAAGGAATTTAATATCCTTGAGTTAAATGCGAAGTTATACGTGTTTTTTCCTGGTTAGAGGTGTGACCTGTGAATTGAAAGGTTGGTATTTTTGGCAAAGTCGCACATACCCACAAAATATAGCATCATAACTGAATTACTGATGAGGAAGGAAAATTTAGATTTTTGTTTACAAACTTCTACTTTTCGATAACTTTATGATTATTTATGTAAAAAAAGCAACAGCAAAAATGCTAAGAGCATGTCCTTTGTAATTAAGTTGATGGCAGCGAGTTTTATTGTGTAAGTTGGATAAATAGCTTTTTGGATAAATTATAAAGTTCATAAACCCTTTGACCTTTATGTAAATGTATTTATAGGATATTGAATAATACATTTACATTATACCTCATACTTACCTATAAAGTTAGCTGAGAATTCTCGGTTTATATTATACTTTTATAATTCTTGAACCAGGTGGTTTTGTAAGGAAATAAGCAATTTTCGGTTCCACATTCTTTAAATATTTATTATCAACGGTTGACTTTAATTTGTACCTACAACGTTTACTTACTCTACGGTGACCGATCTATAATATTGTAGATAGTATTAAAAATCAAGCAATTTTCGTGATGAATTTTTAATAATTTAAAAGTCGTCGATTGACTTTTTTTAAATTAGATTTCTATTTTAATGATTCATTCTTAACAAAGCACAACGCAGTCGAGTTGCTTAAGGTCAAGGAGTATTTGATATTGATTTAAACATTAAATATTGAAAGTTAATTGCAAAATTGGAGGTTGTTTGTAAAAAGAAATAAATTATAATCGATAACTTCTGGCCTTGGGTTTTTTTTAAATAAATTTAGAATAATTTCTCCCACGAACTATAACTTTGCCATCATCGGTAGGCCCTATTTTTTTTAATTGCTCGAGTAAGATTGTTGGTGGTGCTATTTCGTTATGATTTATGTCAATAATTAAATTAACATTTACTTCATTCATAAAGAACGGACAACTGTAACCTTAAGTTCTACTTGGCGATATTTTCCCTGAAGAGTCTCGTAAGTGGTTGCGGTTTACGCTGTTGAATAGAGAACTGATAGGCCCTTGCACTGTTGTCCAAAATTTGTCTGATTTTACCAATTTTTTGTTTTAAATCGATTTTTTAAAAAAGCATGGACTACCCCCTTGTCACAAAAAAAAAAAATTTTTCTTTGCCACAAAAACCATTTTCTCACGAAAGTCTACGGAACCCATTGAAATGTACATAAATAGAAAGATATTGTCAAACGCAGTCAGCACATCCAAAGCAAACCCTTTTAAAAGGACTAGATTTTGAGATATTTGCATGCAAAGTTATTTTTTTGAGTTTTGAAACCTTGGTTATATTTGTATGGCTACAGTTCCACAAATAAGCCTCGGAGGACATTGCGGTTTCTAAAACGCCGTATTAGTTTTTTAAAAGCTATCCAAAGCTGAAAACTAGAACATTCTACGAGGTCTGGTTGCGAAGATATTTGAATTTAAAGTCATTCTTTTATTTTCGACCCAAAACTAAAAGTCTTCATATGGCTATAACTATCCAAAAAAGGCTTGTAGGAGGTTGCGGTTGACGATGTTGAATACAGAACGGACAGGACTTTTTTTTTTCAATCCAATTTTGAGAAAAAGCATGGACTAACCCCTTGCCACAAATTGCCACAAACAAACATTTTTTCACGAAAGTCTCAGGAACCCATGGAAATGTACATAAATAGGAAGATATTGTCAAATACAATCAGCACATCCAAAGCAAACCCTTTTATAAAGTCTAGTTTTTCAGATATTTGCGTGCAAATATATTTATTTATTTATATTATTTCGTAAAATATTTTCAACTAATGCACACGTAAAACCAACACTCTTTTCAGACATCTGAAATTATATTCTGATGAGAATACCAAATAGAAAATAAAACTTTCTCCCTCTTTCTAACGAACAAACAAGTTGCTGCCGATTTGTTTGTCCTTTTCTTTAATTTTTGTCAACTAAATTCTCTTTTTACATTTTACTTGGGGAAATAAAATTGTAATAGATTACTAACTAATATGTAGTTTTCGATTTCGATTTCTATTTTGATTCCTTTTTTTCTTAAAATATGATTTTAGTTGTGTGAGAAGAGTGGGTGATGGTATACAGCCTTTATTTGTGTTGTTGTTGAAAAGTGAAACAAAAATTTGACAAGGTTGAACCTGCCTTCCGAACATGATTGCCTGGTGCATATCTGAGAATTTAGTATGAAAATGGTTTTTTTTTGACTCCTGCTAAAAATTTGTTTAGCTGCGCGAGTAGAATATGTCGTGCTCATAACTTGTTTATATGTAAGTGGTAAAAGTAAAGCACATGCGCACAAAATTAAAGAAGAAAACTGCAAAAAATCTAGAGTAACTTGTGTAGATAAGGTGATGTGTGTAGATAAGGTGATGATTTGTTAGTATTTCAAAGTGAAGCGAAATTTGTAAGGGTTATACCTATTATGAAACATGATCGCCTGGTAGATTGCTGACAGTTTAAAAGTATTACGATGGCGATCGCAAAAACTGATGACGCTTATGGTCAATTTGATAAGTTGAACGCACTGCGATATCATTGCCCGGTGCACAAGAACATAGCTTAAAAAATAAAAGGATTTTTAACGAAATTTTGTATAAATTCGTCAAAATGTACCAGGCGACCATGTTCGCCAGCAGGTTCTACATTGTTTTATTTTTCTTCACATTTTACATTAACATATACCTACATATGCGTATGTGCACAAAGGTTTTTTTTGTCCACATGGCTACACCCACACTTGTCAGACAGCTTAAATAATATTATAAGAAGAAATAATCAAAACAAAAACTACAAACAATCTATTACAATTTTGTTTCCCAATCCAAAAGGTAAAAGAGAATCAGAAAAAAAATAAAAGAAAGAAATCTCTACTCTAGCAACTTATTTGTTTGTTTGAAAGGAGGAGGGCATTTTGTTTTGTTTTGATTTGTTTTGTTGACTCTTTCTTAAAATATAAAAAGGTTAGACCTATTATGAAACATGATCGCCTGGTACATTAAATTTATAGCTATAAATTATTCGGGGAAACAGAAGCAGTATCAAATTTTGGGGATGGAATGTTGAAATTGTAAATTAATGCAACAAACAATATTATAGGGTTTGATTTTGTACCATCCTCAAAAAAATTTAAGTCATTTTAACAATAAATTATTTGGTTTATTTTTCAGTTGGTGAAAACTTAAATTTTTAATCTGAAATTAAAGGAGAGTGCCCAAAAAAAAAACCCAGAGTCGATAAGAAAAAAACATATATATGGTTTAAACGACATTGACTGTAAATATCAAATATGAAATTATTTACTTTAAAAGTTGACCCCGGGATTGGCTATAACAATTTGTTAGTTTTTAATAGCAAAGTGTTTTTTCATGTATACAACATTGGTAAGGGCAGTACAGAAAAGAACAGATTAGAAACCATAACTACATATTTACTCGGCATATGGTAATCCGCAAAAGTTTCGTTGCACAAAGTTTCTATTAAGACAAGGCTCCGAAAACTATTTTTCGAAAAAAAATGATTTTCATAACGCAATGCTCAAAAATACAAGGTTTCGAAAAAAAAACTGTTACAAGCGTGACGGACGCTATATATTTTTTGGAATTTGAAGTACAAAGAGTATAGGAAGGTATAGGCGGAAGTACATGTGCCTTGAATGTGGCATTCTTTTAATGCGAAAATGTGTTAACTGTTATAAATTGGTACATTACTAGTCTCATATATCAATATATTAAAAGTACTCTTATCCAAGAAATCAATTAACAAATTTCGGAATAAATTATGAAAACAAACATTTCGCAATTTTACCACTGCCACTGAAAAATTCTCAGTTTTTCGATTTTAGTCTAGGAAAGATAGCAAATTTAATATGGGCAACCAGGGACAAATTAATTCATGAAATTTTATTGCTGGTATCGACGCAGAATTTTATCCTCAACAACATGTCTTAAGTCCTCAAAAATCCCTGAATTGACTTTTTGTGTAGACGCATTTTAAGAGGTGGAGAGGGGAGGGAGCCGGGAGTTTGTCAAGCTGAAAAATTTGCTGTAATACATTCTAATCATATGACACATGTTTTTAGGATACTTTTCAACGCTGATTCTAAAGAGACCAAAACAGAAATGATACATGTATCTTGTGGAAAGTTAATGAATGATCTCTTTTTAAAGTAAAACATGTAATATATTACCCAAAACCATTTTAAAATAATGGGATATTAATGAAATTAAGTATGAATGTTTCATTTGACTTGCTTACCAACAATCAAAAGAGTCCCCATAAATATCTGTGGTAAAAGGGTGTTTTTTTGACGGAGAGATGCAAGTGAGTGTTTGTTACCATAACATCCATCAACAAATTCTGACACTTATGAATTTTGCTAAAAATATTAAATTTATATTGGCACCCAAGGATCATAAGAGTCCGTACATATATCTTAGGTCCAAGTGTGTTTTTTGGGGGTGTAATGTTTGACCTGCTTAACGGAAAAAACAGTAATTTCTGTTTCAAAATTAATCTAACTTTTTTTTTGGGTGCTTGTATCATATTGGTTTTTCTTTTATTAGATTTGGCGCTAAAAAATACCTTTAAATCATATATCATATGTCATATGTACTATCTCGATTACACGAAAATACAATTTTTCGTAAGACCTAACATTTTGCTCCGTATAGGGCAGGTCAAACTTAAGCTCTTTAAAAAAAAACACTCAAGTAATTTTAATGGACTCTTTTGATACTTGGAAACCATAAAATATTTAATATTTTTAGCAAATTTCATCAGTGTCAAAATTTATTCATAGATGTTATGGTAATAACGACGCACTTACATCTCGCCCTCAACAAAACACCCTTTCACCACAGATATTTTTGGGGACTCTTTTGAAAAAATAAAACATTTATACTAAATTTCATTAATATCCCATTATTTTTAAATGGTTTTGGGTAATATATTACTTGTTGTACTTTTAAAAAAGTGATCGTTCCATACAAATGACATTAACTTTCCACAGGATACATGTACCTTTTCAGTTTTGGTCTCTTTAGAATCATCGTTGAAAAGCACCCTAAAAACATGTGTCATATGATTAGATTGTATTACAACAAATTTTTCAGCTTGACAACTCCCGCCTCCCTCCCCTCTCCAACTATTAAACTGCGCCTATACAAAAAGCTGTTGTTGAGGATAAAATTCTGCGTCGATACCAGAAATAAAATTTCATGTATTAATTTGTCCCTGGTCTGATCCTATCTTTCTTATACTATTTTCGTTTTCATTTCGGAGTCTTAAAGTTACATGGTAAGGAAAAGGCAGGTCTCAGTTATTTATAACAGTATGCGAATGATTTATAAGTTGTTCCTAATTCTTACGCGCATACAATTTCCTCAAACCGTTGTCCGGCATGCTTAGGTAGGTATATATTTTTTTTCGAAAATGTTGAGTAACGGTATGGGTGATAGCCGCCATTTTATGAATGAAGACAGAAACATCTTGTGGTTGCTGAATTAAGTGACTTGTGATGAACCTATTTAATAACATGAATCAACCACAGTATGAATATGTGCCACTTTTTTCAATGAAGAAATACTGTGTTTTTAAAAATTTTCAATTGTCATATCCAGTCCCGGGGATAACTTTTTAGGAAAATTATTCCATATTTATTATCTACAATTAATGTCCTTTCAAACCATGTATGACTTTTCTTAATCGACTCTGGGTTTTTTTGCCCATACATTTTTGGGTATTCTCTTTTTTGACATAATGTACATATGTAATTTTTTTTGAGTTTTAAAACCTTTTCGTTATTTCAATTCAAAGAAAATCCATCATTTTCGACTCAAAATTAAAAGTCTTTTTATGGCGATAACTTACCAAAAAAAGCCTCGTAAGAGGTTGCGGTTGACGTTGTTGAATAGGGAACAGACAGGCGATTCTCCTAAGGTGCGATTCCAATCACACCATCTTACATCGTAAAATCCAAATCTTACATATTCATTTCTTCCATTTTCGTGTTCGAAATCTTACCACAACAAACACTCAAACATCCTTATGCTAGATTTCCACTTGTCATTGAAAGACGCAAATTGATACACTTTGACAAGACAGGGTGGGTATTACCAACACAAGAAGCAAAGTAAGTTCCCAGCGGGAAATATCGTCCCCAATAAATCTTATAGTTGAATTCATGAATCAATTAACTAGCCAAATAATAAAAGGAAACGACATGCAATGATTTAGTAAGAGAAGAGTCATGCAAGGTTTCCTCAGTTTATAGATTTGAACCCCACTTTCTGCTTTATGGTTAGAAAACAACCCTTTCTTTCATTGAATTAAAAATTGCTTTTGATAGGGAAAATCATGCGATGAAAAAACTGTCATGTACAAGTTCATCAGTTCATCGTCTATGTCCACTCATATGCTTTGTTAAGTGTTCATGGCGAGAGAGTGGTGGGTAGTATGGGACTCTGGGTTATGTGTGTTTTGATAGAAGTTGATTTTTGTTTGTGTTAACATTGTCTATTGACAGTAAATAATATAACATGAATTGTGGATTTCCATAAAAATGAGGCAATCTCAGATTGCTTCAAAGTATTTCAGGTTGTTGGTTAATCACCACTTCACATAAGTGAAGTGGTGATTAACCAACAACCACTGACCTATTGATTTTACTTTAATTTAAAGTTTTATTTCTAAATTTGAATTAACCAATCACAAATTCACAACCAGAGTTAATGAATTCACTATTTATTTAATTTTCTTCACGTTTTTCATATTGAATTAATTATTTGCTGAATAAACAACTACAACTAATCTTGTGATTTGCCAATTGAATTTTCATTAACATTTTTATCGAAAATATTGAACTGATGAATAAACCACATACATTTAAGTAGTGAATTCTTAGATTATGCAACCACCTGGAACAACTTCCAACGAAGTAGTGATTTCGTTGATGAATTTTCATCGGATTTTCAGCATGTGCTACCCGCCAAGGACACACGTCCATGTAAATTTCATCAGAGGAATCAGCAGAAAAGTGGACGTTACAGCTGCCATTCCTCAAGAAAAAAGCTGATGTTTCCTTAATGATTTTTTGAATTTTTCCCGCTGGGTTGTAGCAGAGGTAAAGTGTAACCCAGCCCGTCGTGTCAAACTGTGTCTTTCAATGACAAGTGGAAACCTAGCATTAGATATATTTTCAAGTGAAGTTGGCACATTCGTAAGACCATTCGCGATAGAATTTCCTGTATACAGAATAGCATTTCGATCTAGTGAATACAATTGTTTCGTGTATATTTAGGAGATCCCAAGTTTTTCTTGATTGGCATCAACCTTCAACCACTATAGCAAGAGGAGAAAATCCAAAATCGAACTAAGCAAACAATTTGTTTTGTTCAGTCGTGTATATCCATCCTCCTCCTGGTGGTATAAGCTTACAAACTAACCAGACCACAATATACAAACATTCTACTACAATAAATGTCTTATACTACCTTCTAACCACAGCACTGTGCGCACTACTACTGTGTGTGTATGTGTTTTTGTTGTTCTTCGCTGAGAATTGATGTTTAAACAAATGCATCCTTCCGGAAGCCAAAGCAAAACCCAAGCTTTCTGCAAATTCCGGATTATTTCGAATTGAAAAATTCTCGAATGCCGGTTATTTGCATTTATGTTCCATAGTTACACATTGATTCCCAATTCAAAAGCAAAAATGGCTTTAAAGAATGTTTTTTGTCCTATTTGCTAGCTAGCTCGTTCGGAGTTAACAAATAACAGTGTACGTATACAGTACATGGTATACAAGGGACAACAAGAGAGTTACAATGCAAGGTGCCTGATAGTGTGTCCTTGCTTGCCATTCAAATGCAAAGTCATGCTTTCGGTTCATCTATGATGAGGTAATATGGTTCGGTCGATAGTGGGCGCAGGCCCACTCTTGTTGATTTTAAAAATGTTCCACTTATATATCCACTTAACTTAAGGGGCAGGTATTGGAAGTGTAGAAAAGTGGTTATTGTCAAATCTGGTAAAATAAAAAAAAAATTGTAATTATATCGAAAACTGCTTAAACTATTTTCATTAAATCAGTGATACTCCAATTTATAAGGTTAAAACTATTTTTTGAGAAACTTATTTGGCTGGAATCTCAAAATAATCGAAATGGGAGCAAATGATGTTGCTCGAAGTTAGCACCGCCATTTTGGATTTTCGAAATTTCGTTTCTGATGGTAGTCCTCGTTTTTCGTAAATGACCACTGATTTTGCTGCAATTTCTTTTTCAGAATTCTTCTGAGTAGACAAACTGTTAATGCTCGAAAATGTAAAATAAAAGAGGAGGTTTGGTTGCCTTCTTATTTGTTTGTATTATTTGAACTAATGTTTTAAAATTCTAATTTTGACTTTCACAACACCAAAACACCTCTTATTCGTTTTTTAAATAATCCTGCGGACTTAAGGACCAAACACTTGCGACCCAGAAGATGACTCCTTATTTTTTTTTTTTTTTTTTCAGCTTAAATCCTGATTCTAGTCTTTAAAGAGATTCATATGAGAATTTTTGTGTGTGCAGCGAATAAGTCCAGAGGATCTCTGTATTTGCGCGTCCGACCAACACTCATACACTCATATGCGCTGCAGTTTTTTACATCACCTACTTTGTGAATGATTTATTTATTAGCTAAAGAATCTACATACATACATAATGTATAAGTATCACGGTATTCATCACGTTGTTGGTCAGAGGCATTTCTCTATAAGCATGCACAACTTATATGATGGCATGCTGGTATTAGTACATTCCTATGTTGATACCAAAGAACAGGGAGCTACGAAGCTTTTTTTTAGTAATTTTGAATGCTTTAGGAACAAAAAATTATAGAGGAGAGGTTATAATATATTTATGAGGTAGGATGATTTTTTAACGAGTAATGTCTTACATTACATAGAGGTTTATTGAACAATGCATGCAGGTACCATATTGCAGATAAAAGTTATGTATAAAATGTTGGTCAGTTTTTCTGTTAATTATTTAAAAATAATTTTTGAATTGTAATTCCATAAATTCTTCTTTTGTTTAGCCACTTTAAGGTTGAAAACTTTCTGTGGTTGTTTACTTTGTTGTCTTATGTTTTCTTTTCATTTTGGTTTGATTCTTAAAACGTGAGTACGGTCAACTTTATTTGATCAACCAGATCTCAAAAAAATATTGAATATAGTTTATAATTTTAATTTTGTTGATGATACTTTTCCCAGTCTTAGAATTAATTTAGTGTCGATATGGAAAAATCAGATTACAGCAAAATTATAACCAATTAATTTGCTTGCAAATTCTACGTCTGTGAAGTTGGCAGGGCAAATTTCACCTAGAGTAACGGGACTAACGCAGTTATTTGATTGTTTTATTTTATTTTTTTTTATTGTATTGTATTTTATTTTATTTATTTTATTTTATTTAATTTTGTATTATATTATTTGTAAATCAAATTAACAAATAATTTTGGAATAATACATTTTTCAACTTAGTATTCAAATATTAAAAAATATAGAGAGCAACTCCCTCATAAAAACAAGAAGAACCCGGCCAGATGACATTTCAGATATTTTTTGTCTTGTTCTTTATTTTCGATGAAGTTGGTTTGTTTCTTTTTCAATGTTTTGAACAGTAAACTTACTAAAACCACCTGACATCAAAAATTAAAATAGTAAATGTAAATGAGTTAATTTATGGGTTTAGAAAAACTTTAGTAGGCCCTGTCGTTGCTTTTTCAGTGATTTTGTATTTAAAGTCAATTTTTCAAGAAAATTGTTTCATCTGTCCAAAGGGACAACTTACACGCTCTAGCTTTTTGTATCGTTTTAAGTGAATCAACCTGTATCAGATTAAATATGGTGCACTGGGGCGTATATGTACTTTTTTGTATGGATTTTAAATAAGAATTTGAATGTTTGTTGATTTAACTGGAATATGTTTTTTTATTTTTAAGGAGCATACATTTTACTCTTATTTCATGCAAAAATTCAACAAAAAATGTTAGAGCACATAACGGAGACTTGTTTTTAGACAAAATCAGACTTTTTTAACAGACGTCAGAATACATAATCTATTAAGTACTATTCACATGAGACCGACCAACGAACTACGAATGATCGAACATTCGTCCAATTTAACATTGTTTCACATGTCATCTATTTTATTTCGCCACAGTGTGGATGGTATAAAGAATCCGAATAGATGCAACTAGTGATGACCAATTTGTTTTATGAAATTTCTTTTATTTTAGCAATTTAAATGTAAATTGTATTATTCGAACATTACCGAAAATTAGATTCCTACCATTTTGTTAGATTTCCTGAAGAATTTATATGTCTATAAATGTTTTAAACCCAATTTGTTGGCTTATTCGCCGGTCGTTAGTCGCTCTCATGTGAATAGTCTTTTAAAGTAGTTCTTCAAAAAAAAATTATTATTTTTTTTTTTATTTTCGCTATGGGGATACAAAAATGACTGTCTAAAAGTATACCCAATCGCTCTTTTATTAATAATTATATATGTGACTATACTTTGTTATGCTAAATTTTAAATGTCCTCACCAATTATTTTAAGATTTATACAAATTCAAATTCAAACTTAAATTTAATATAAAACAAATATGATATAACTTGTTCTATGTTCAATAATAATTATGTAAAAAATAAAGCCCTACTAAGAAAAAGAATCCAATAATGTCGGTGGTATCCTCGAAATATTTATAATTTCAGTCTTTATTAGTCTAAGAAAGATAGGATCGGACCAGGGACAAATTAATTCATGAAATTTTATTTCTGGTATCGACGCAGAATTTTATCCTCAACAACATACCCTTAAGTAAGCATGCCAAATGAAACATTTATACTAAATTTCATTGTAATATCCCATTATTTTTAAATGGTTTTGGGTAATATAATACTTGTTGTACTTTAAAAAAAGTGATAGTTTCATAAAAATGACATTAACTTTCCATAGGATACATGTATCATTTCAGTTTTGGTCTCTTTAGAATCAGCGTTAAAAAGCACCCTTAATACATTTGGCATATGATTAGATTGTATTACAACAATCTCTTAAAATGCGTCTACATATGGATATGTTGTTGATGATAAAAGTCTGCGTCGATACCAGCAATAAAATTTCATGAATTAATTTGTCCCCGGTAGCCCATATTAAATTTCATATCTTTCCTAGACTATATACTTGGTGGTAGCACAAATCTCACAATGTTAGATTTGATTAAAACTACAATGTTCTTTACACAATAAATGTCAGCACTGGTTAAATATGTAACTCCAAAAAGTATATTTTAACTTTAAAAGAAATAACAACTATTTGAATTATACAAAGATTTCTTGTATAACTCCCTAAAACAGGCAATTCTTTTCTAAAATCCTAATTATAAGAATGTACATTTTGTTGTTGTCCGTTATTTAAACGAAGTATTTTTGAAAATAGTAGAAACTTGTAGGTAAGCAAAATATGTATTATATATGTACATACTCCGAAAAAAAATCGATTTAAATTAGTTACCCAAGCTCAATTTTGAAGCAATTCTAATAGGTACGTTGCTACATTGACCCAAGAAAATTATAGATATTCAGCCGTATTAATTAGAATTCGCTGAACAGATGAATAGTTATGCACTGCATAAGGATTTATGTAGCCACTATACAACGTTGCATAAATTGTTATGCATAAAATATTTTTCAACCCATTATAGTTATAATGAGCTTGTGTCAAAATTAGTACCATAAAGCAGGAATCTATAGTACCTTTTACTTTAAAAATTGACAAAGGAGACCCAGCTGTGTGTGTGCTGTGTGAAAAATCAATAGAAGTTATTCTGCTGGCGATTGGATTCTTTTTGGTTTCTTATTATTTTCTTTTAATATTTTTATAATTATCCAGTTACTTTGTTGTTTTTTTGTGTTTGCAAATAAAATTAAAAATATTTGAAACAAAAAATACGACGTTTTTGATTTATTCCATGAATTGTTCCATCCACTCACATCGTGATGTTTTTGTTGAGGAGAAAAATAGGGTGGTGCTTATTTTGTAAGCTTAAAATTAATTTGTATTTTCCCATGAAAGTGATGAAGGTGAATCTTTGTATAATTTTATTTAAATCACGCATGCCGTCGAGCATTTGCAAAAGTTGTAAGATTTGATGGAAAATCTTTAAATTTTGCACATTTATTAAGCAGCTTCTACAAAATAAAGTGTACAAAAAAATATTCTTTATTTTTTTAAACAATATCCCAACAAAAATATACAGTAAATTAACAAAACTAACATTATTAATTGCTGTATTAAATTTTATAAAATATTTTGAAAGTGAGATTTCAACACCTCAAAGATTGCAAAAATAAGCGCCCCCCTAACATCTATCTACATTATTGCTATGTGTGAGTCAAAGTGACATTCCGATACTAAACAACCCTTATGTTGGCTTTATACAACCTCCAAACGCGTTTAGCTAATGTTGCTTCTATTCAACGTTGCATAAGTTTATGAATAAGGTTTTTGCGTTCAGAGGCATTATAAAGAGTGCATAGCGCTAAGCACTCACTATAATTCGTTTATGCATAAGGCTGATTATGTTCTTTCACTTCAAATCATTTTCAACAGAGCAGAATTTTTTGTAAGTTTATTGATTTCTATTTAATGCCTGAGTAAGTTTGGATAAGGGTTTTTGATTTTAAAAAGGAAAAATTCAGTTTTTGAACATCACCAAAAATTTTGGGTTTTTCCGAAAAAAAAATCACATGAAAAAATTCTAGCTTATAAAATTCTACATTTAACATTTAATATAATGGGGCAGTCGCAGATAGACCCAGGTTTAACTAAACTACAGATTAAGACAATTTTGGCTCAATGAATACAGACCGATTTTAATTACAAATTGTTGGTTTTATATTTTTATATATACAACTTGGTATACCACACAAATAGCTTCAAATATTTTAAAATGATAAACTTAAACAAATAGAAGTAACGTCCGAAAATTCAACAAAGCCTATGTTTAACCCTGAGGCTACACGAACCAGTACTGGCAAGCCAGTTGGCTACATAGATTGACTGTCAAGTTCGTATACGTGAATATGCTGTGACGTAAGCAAGTTGCTTTCAAGTATATGCGGTCACCTTCAGCTTTTACTAGGATATAGCCTATCAAGGATTCTAAATACACATTGACATTATACTATTGAATTTGCTTTGGCATCGGACTTCGATTTTTTCTTACTTAACAAAAAATGACGTCGGATTCTGCATCAAGTCTTGTGACGGTCAACGCATAATACTGCCAATGCGTTGACAGAAGCATTGACAGACTTTTTTTTCGCGTCAAAGTAACATGGATTGATTTTCATCTAATTCCAAATTTCGATTTTTTTAAAATAATTTTTTAAAAAATTGATTTTCTTGAGGTTTTTTAATCCATCATCATCGTAGCCATCCTTTAATGGAGATAGGTTAGAAACTAAATTATGTCGTACGAGGAATATTTTGTTCCAAAATGTCACCCAAAGGCGCTAAAATCGCCTTTTCCCGCGCAACACATTTAATCCCAAAAAATTCAGATATCTTTAAGTTTTTCAATGCATCATCTCCGTAGCAGTCTTTCAATTTAATTTGACAGTCTATGGCTTGACAAATCGGTAACAGAATATGTTCCAAATGTCACCCGAAATCCCCAAAACTCACATTTTTCCCAAGCAAATAATATACTCTCAAAAAATTAGGATTTTTTAGAGATTTTGTATAATTTACCTTAGCCATCCTTCACTCATATTTGATAGTTGCCTTTATTGGAAATTTTAAAATTTCTTGGTCCCTCCTCTCATTAAATGTTGTGGTAGAAATAATATTTAATTTTTCATTACAATTTCAATGAAAAGCTGTATCGCTTTATATACAAGTCTGAACGAGGCTACTGTCTTTTCTACTGGCTTCCCAACTGCCTTCGAAAATGACAAGCCAGTTGACGAGCAAGTTGCTTAGGTTTGTATGTGTTAGTAAGAAAATTAAAATGTATTGTAACTTGTAAGCCAGTACTGGCTCGTGTAGCCTCAGGGTAACTTAGACACAGCTCTAAAATGACTGCGAATACGCCCCAATTTATTTTATTTTTCACAGAGTAATTGCGACTTTGAGAAAAACACAAAAACTAATATTTTAACGTTTGACAAGAATTTTAAAAGATCAATTATTATTGCTTTAACGATTAAATGTGTTATAATCCTTTTTGTTTAGAATTTCACATTTAACATTTTTACTAAAAAAAATTAAGGTTTTCGAGATGACAAAAACTAAATTTCACCCGAACCCCTTATTCCAAACCCGCTACAAATTTGAACACTGGTCCATATAAAGGGTACTTTAACAAACACGTAATTTAATTATATTTCTGCACATACATGCAAATAATTTATTTTTTTTTTATTTTGAATATAATTTTAATTAATTATTATTATAATTTTTGTTTAATATAAAATATTAAATTTTAAAATTAGCATTTTAACTTTTAAAAAAGTTTTTTTTTTATTTTTCTTTTAAGGATATTAAGGATATTGCCAAATTTATATTAATGGTTAAACAAAATAAAAAAATACAAAACAATGTCTAATAAAATAAAATTAAAAAAAAAAAATATATAAATTTTTAGTTTTGTGCGTTAAATTTTTTTCTTTGGTATTTTGTGGGGATATTAATATCCTCTGTCTTATAGAATACACATTTTTAAAAATTAAAACATATACAAGGCAACTTATGGATTAAAATAAAATATATTTATAAATATACAATTAAATTATAATAATGTACAAAGAAAATAGTATTTGCTTGGAAAAAAAAAAATAAAAATATTTATATACAAAACAATAATATTATCAAGCGAGACAAAAAAGTTTAATTTTTGAATTCCAATTTACCCTTAATTTATTCACTTTCCATTAAAATTAAATTCACTTTTAAAAATTAGATTTTTTAATACAAACTTTACAAATTTCCCATTTCAAATGACGATTTCAAATTTAAAAGAGAGAGTGAATAAATTGGAAATTCAAAAAGTTGAAGAAAATAGAAAATAGAGAGATTATTTGTGATATTTTGTTTTTTGTGCTTTAAAAAAAAAATAAAATAGCTAGGACACAAACCATTTTGTATTTAATTAGAAATATAAAAGTGAATATAATGAATTTGTTTATCTCAAGGTTTTACAAATCCAAATAAAAACACCCGATCTACAGAAAATTCATTAAAAAAACTAACTAGAAAGCTTTTAAAAAGCTTTTATCTAGGACATGAACCATTTTAAGTGGAAATTAATTTTTTATCAAAAGTTACATGGAAATAAATTTTTATTATGAAATGCGCCTATATATAATATTCAAAACCCGTGCAAAATACAAAACATCAATAAATTCAAAAAGCTGTGACTAGTGTTGCACTAAATTTAGCTTAAAATGTGTCCTTTTCATTAATCATCATCGCTTGTTCGTTTTTTTTTTTTTTTTTTTTTTTTAATTTTGATCTTTGAATTTAAATGTAAACAAAATGCCCTAATCCTTTTTGTGGGTCATTATTAACCACCTCCTCATTCAAGGACGTCGATGTAGATGATGACGACGATGATGAAGATAACGATGACACCAAACTATTCCCATTCAAATCACTTTCGATTCGCGACGAACGTCTCAATATCATACTTTGTGGTCTTTTAATGGTTTGTGGCTTTGCCGGCACTACTGGTGGTAAACGACTCTCGAAACGGCCATTGAAATGGATATCGAGGAGTTTTTTATCATTGCCCAAGGACGAAAAGCAATGTCCAACAGTTCGGATTTCACGGATGTTATAGACGGGATTGTATGTCTGCTGTTGTAATTGACGTTGCGCTTGAATGAGGGCGGAATTTTTGTGGCAAAATTCGCACGACTTGAAGCTGTTTCGACATTTCTTGCAATCGATTTGGAAGGAATTCCTTGCTAAGGACATCGATGATGACGACAAGGAAGAAGACGAGGTCGATGTGGAGCTGCTGGATGATGACAAAGAAGATTTACTGGCAGAGCTTTTAATCGATTGGGTATCGATGTCCTTGGAACAGGATAATTTTGTGGTAATTCGTTGCGTTGTTGTTGTTGCTGATGTAGTTGTCGTTTTATCATCGTTGCTGTTGTTGTTGTTGTTTGAGACATCGGAAATAGAATCAGTTGACATATCTAGTAACTGAGATATTTGGTCGTTGTCGTTGTCCTCGTCGTTATTGCAATTTGTATCCTCCAAGTTGGATGAGTATTCATTCAGAGACGCTAACAATTGTCGTCGTCGGGGATAATTTGGATTACGGCGTACCAGAAAATGACAGGTTTCACCACGTTTCATCCGTTCTGCCTGGGCTCGCAGTGGCAGATCGTCTGGATGCAATTTTCGTTGGTATTCTTGGCCAGGACATACCTAAAATTCAAACACAAAATACAAGTTGAGGTTACTGAGGTTGATTTAATGTTGAGACACACAAATATAAAAAGAGATAGACAGATATAGATAGACAAGATGAATTGACATTTATACAAACCTCGTAAATGGAAAACTGTTCGACGGGTTCCATGGAATTATAACAAGACAACAAAAGAGCTAGCAATTCATCGGATGAGGTTCCTTCGGAAATAACCAGAGACTTGTATTGAGATGTTGGTTGGAGTGCTGATGTATGAACACGGATAAGGCCACCAGGTCGTAATTGTAGACAGAATCTATAAATAAATTAAATTCAAATGAGTACAAATTCAGATAATGGTTTATGTGTTTGTTTGTAATGCTTACCTTGATTCACCTTTTGGATGACAAGCTTGTAAGATAGCTGGTCGAGTATCATCATCGAGGACAAGTATTGTCTTAACACCAGCACGACGAACACTTACTTCCATCGAAAGGTAGAACAAACGTGGATCTCGATGTCGCATTTTGAGTCTGAAAAAAGATGAAAAAAAAGAGTTATTATTAAATTTAAGAAAAAGAAATAAAAAGATATGTTACGTTACGTCGTCGTTACAAATTTCTACAATATTCTAGTGTTAAAACGATGTTACTGATTGTAAAATAACATTAAACTTTCTAAATATCCTTAATGCCACTACTGAGTGGAATTTAACATTTAATATTTTAAAATTTTGCATTATGTCATACGTTACGTAACTACGTTTTTCAGCTTTGATAATAATTTTTAGTGCCAGTTTTTCATAATGAGATCATCCGAGTTTCAGAGTTCAACTCAATTTAACCCCTTGAATTTGGGGATTTAACTCGAGTCTAACTACAATCTCGTCACAGCGAAACCAGACCTTAAATAACAGGCTAACAATTTATTTAGACGACTATAACAGGGAATAAATAATAATAATTTAACATTTCAACATTTAATTAGATCATGTGTTACGTTACTAATGGTTTGCGCAATTTTTGATGGGCAAAAAGACCATAATTTCAAAATATTTTGGAGATAGAATAGCTTCAATTTCTCAAAACTTAAATTTTAATTCGTAACACTACGTAACGTTAAATTTTTATTCGATGTTTCATGTTACGTCGTAAAGTTTTTTTGATAACGTAGGTAATTGTTAAACGTCTTGTTAAGGATTTTAAATAAATTGAATAAAAAAATAAAAAACAAACTAACAAACTACATAATCTTCAAATCTTACAGAGAATCTTAAATACCCAAGCTGTCTGAAGAAGGTTGTAATCACAACCGAAACGTCACTTGAAAATTTAAAACAACAAAAAACAAAAACTGACCTAAGGCCCACTAGAGGGAAATTTAACTTTTGTATTATAAACCTACGTTACGTCATTACGTTTCTCAATGTCAATATGATATTAATTATTAAAATAGATAATGCCAATACATTAAAATTAAAAAGCAAAATTAATGACTATTATTATTCGAACAAATATTTTGATTTTTATTTTTACGTAACATAACCATTTTTGTATTTAGTTTAAAATATGTTAATATTTTAATATTGTTGAATAAATATTGAAAAAAATATTTAATCATTTCTTCAGAAAAGTTGTTCGTTTGGGATGTTGTTTTCACTTTGAGTGCTGAAACAAATCTCTTAGTAATATTTTAACGTAACGTTATGCAGATATTTTGTAACGTTTAAGTATGGATTGATATTTTTTGATTGTGTAAAGTTAATTGAAGAGTATTGACTTTCAAATCTTTACTTTTATATGTTTTAAATATGTATATTTATTTGACTGATGAAACGTAACGTAAGGTTGTGGTTAATCTGAATTCTTTATTTTGTAATTCCTTCGGGAACAAATTATGAAGTTAATATTTTCAATTATCCAATGATCTAATTTTATAACAAAAATATTATAAAATAACGCAAATTAGTAGATTTGTTTTAAGATTATACATTGTGTCTCTCGTACTCTTTACGTAACATTAAGTATGTTACGTTACATTAAGTCATTTAAATGAAATTAATTGTATTAAGTCTATTTTGTCTAAAAGAGTCTTTCTTAAATAATATTTATACTGTTTAAAATATTTAATACAAAATAACAGCTTCAAACGAATAAATGTTTGGCTGATTAAAAAGTTTAGCGACTACAAAATAGTTGTATGTACCTATTAAAATATATCTTTGGATAATGGAACTGATTTGTAAGCTTTCACCGCTTATTACTCTTTTCTTATCTTTTTAACTCTTATTAAATTATTAAAAGATTTTAATTTGCATCATGAAGTTACATTACGTTATGTCATTGGGGTTGGAATCCTTAAAATTTATTAAGGAGAATTTCTATGTAATTTTACTGCATCAAAGGTAATTTATTGTGTTGCATTACGTTACGTCATTTAGAGAGAATTCTTTTCGATACGTTTGTCATGATTTGTATATATTTAAAGTCTTTTGAATTACGTACTTTTGTATTCTTAATTGTTCAGTTTCAAAGAAAATTTATATAGTATCGTTACGTAACGTTATTGAGGTTCAAATCTTTATGTTGAGTTTAGGATAATTTGTGTGTATTTTAACTTCTCCAAATTTCTCAAATAATATCAAATCGTATACATATCCAGTATTGGTACATATGTTATTTTGTTACATTACGTTCCATCATTTACAAGGAGATTCTCACAATACAGTTGTCATAATTTTTGTAAATTTTAAGTTGTCTGAATTATTTATTTCGTATTACAGATCCATTATGCAAAGCCAGTTTGTTTAGTTACATTACGTTACTTCATTGAGGTTGAAATTTATACGTTACGTTTGGGATAACTACTTACATAATATTCCAATTCAAGTATTGAAAATATATATTGTAACGTTACGTCACGTTGGTTAGAAAGCACTCACTACGATACGTTTGTCACGATTTATATACAGGGTGCACCGTAAAGAATGGATAACCCTGAAATGTCTCATAGTAGACTTTATGGCCGTCTTGAAAACTGATACAAAAAAGTTCTATCCCAACCACAAGAAAAGATACATGCATTTCTTTGTTCAGTGTATTAATTTTTGCCTACCTTTACATTTTTGAATAACACGAATACAAGTGAACGAATTTCACCTTTCTCTTCGTAGCAATATTTTACATTATCTGTGCCAAAACATTAATAGAAGAAAATTATAATAACTGTTGGACTTCTTAGATATAAAAATTATTTAACTTTGATTTTTAATGCAAAATGTGAAAGAAAATAATTTTTGAACAAGTTAAAGCATCTGTGGGATAAAAAAAATGCATGAATACTTAAGTGGCCAACCATTACTACTGTGTCAATTGCATTAAATGGAATTTTGTAAAACATACATTTTCCATTGACGTTCCTTGCGTTAAGGAACCTATCCGAGACGGTGTCAATCTATCCAAATATGTTCAGATACCTTGATTTGTTGTTGCAATAACTTTTTTCAGAAGGAATTACAACACAAATCTATCCAAATCGCTTTGGATACGATCTTCAACGCGGAAAATGCATTTCGACAGTGGCAATCATGTGCCTAGTATACCTGGACTGCTAGTCGATCATCATTTACATACAAAAGTTGCATTGAAGATGGTTTCGCCGATTAAAAGCGACAACTGTGCCTATTGTGCCGCGCCGAATGTTTCTCATTGGTTTGGGAGAGCTAGTCAAAATTTATTTACATGAAGATAAATGAGAGTGCCCATGCCCAAGCCAACGGCGATTGTTTCTCCGCCGCACCGAATGTTTCGTGTTGGTTTGGAGGAGCCTTAGGGGGGGTACACATTTTCATAAAATCTAAAGTATATGAGTTCCTAATCGTGAGAGTGCCCAAGCCAACGGCAATTGTTTCTCCGCCACACCGAATGTTTCGTGTTGGTTTAGAGGAGCCGTAAGAAGGGTACACATTTTCATAAAATCCAAACTATATGAGTTCCTAATCGTGGAAATCGCTAATAAGTCAATTTTGGTTGATAACCGTTTTAATTAGAGCGTTTGAAAGTCACATACTAATTTCAGCTCACTGTGAACGAACTGGCCCTAAGTCGTTTTCAAATTGCCGCTAGTGTATCGATTTTTGTTTTAATAAATGGAACTATTTTGATATTGGCTCCTAGCAGTCCAAGTATAATAGGTCGATGGTATCAGTAATGTGCAAAAAGTTTAATACAAACGTCAAAATTTATCCACTAGTTAACATTTAAACGAGCTTCTGAGCAGGTTAAATTTAGAGGATTGTATTCACCTCAGTTATGTTAAAATTTAGCCATGCATGGGATCAAATTTAACGCACTTTTAACGCAATTGGCACACGGCCTAAGATGCGGCTGTCATGATTTTTGTATTTTTAACGTTTTCTAAATAATATTTTTTGAATTTGAGATCCATTATTCAAAGAGACAGTAACATTTTAGTTATATTACATACGTTACGTCATTGAGGTTTAAATCTGTATGTTACGTGTGGGATAATTTTGATGTAATATAGAGCTACACTAATATTCTGCCATATCCAGTTTTGAGAGAAAAATTATTTATTTTGTTTTTTTACGTTACGTTTGTTACATAGATTTCTTCACGATACGTTTATCATAATTTGTGTATATTTTATTTAATGTATTCATTCTTATTCCAGGTATCCAGTATTCAAGTATGATTTATGTTGTTACGTTACGTAACATAATTCACTTTTAACTCTTAACGTTGAGTTTCATTACATAAATACACATATTTGTATATTAAATTTTTAATTATTTTTATTTTCTCATTTTGAAACTGAATTGTGTTTTCAAATATACCCATCGAATTCGTAACGAATTGAAACAAATTTCATTAAAAAAAAGAAAATTTGTACAATACGAGTAGGTGAATTTTGTCATTTAAGCATTTATAGCACAGTTCAAAACTTGATTTTTAATTTTTTGCAATCCTTTCTTTACTCTAACGTTACGTACCTAACCTAAGTAAGTTTAGCACTTTGAAAAATAACTTACATAAATTATTATGGCTTCATTTGAAGGCAATAACTCGTAAATGTTTCATAAGTACCTATATGGATTCTCTCAGATTTATAACCAAGACTCTATCCCCAAAATATATATAATTTCTAGAACAAACAAAGACACTCTTATACATATACATAATATGTAATGCCAAAGGTTTAATTCATTTTAAATGAGTCTTGAAATCTGAAAGGATAATGCCTTACTTATGGCTTTACTCCATTAAATCAAACATAAGACAAATTGTTTCAAAAGTTCATTGATGTACTGTACATAAGTCTTCTTGTTGTTTCCGTCACATTACATTGTCAAAATATCTAATACAATTTTTAAAATAAGGATTAATTTGAAAAACACTTCGTTATCCATGTTGAAACTTTATAACACCCCCCATACTCAATGGCGATGATGATGATGCTGATGACTTTTATAATACAAATTTTGTTTTCTTAACTTGACAGACGTCGACGACACAACATGGAATATTAATTCCAATGAATCTTTTTTTGTTTTACTTCTAGATAAATGTTTTATGTATGTGTAAGTCTACGAGTTGATACCACCTGACAAATGTTGTGTGGATGAAAGTTCAAAGTTCTGTGAACTGATTTAATATGCTACAAAAGCTACATATGAAATTACAAGACGAAGAATCATTAAAAAAAAAATTATTGTCAGACGAATGACGGATCAAATACAAAAACAAAAAATAAACGTCAAATGATGAGAGGTCTTTCCTCTTAATTTGTCTTTTATTTTAAGCATTTTTGTATGAAGTACTATTTGTTTTATGGTATGACTTCTGGGTATACATATAAGAATATATCAAAGAACAATAATTATAATATAATAAAAGCCAGTAATTTTGTAAAAACACTTAAGTTTCGTTTTATAACCCTTACTTATTTCTACCCTAGATCTGATTTTCTTTGCATTTTACTTTTGAAAGCTGTGTAGGTCGTGACTCGTGACTTGTTATACGAAAAGGAAACTTAATGTGTCAAATTAATTATTAATTTATACAAAATTATGTTGTTTTCCTGCTCATGATTTTACATCTTTTACAAAATATGTTCATTATACTGAGTTTTTATTTCAAGCATACAAATTATGAAAAAAAAGGCACTAGAATATTTCCTTACTGATTTTTAAAGATTTTCTTTTAAGTCTTACCTTCTTAACAGCTGTCCAATTACTTCCTTGCTGGTTGTATCCCATTGAATACCCAAGGTTTTATATTCGATGTCAATTTTTAAACAGCTGGTAAATACTTTGATAGTTGTCTGGAAAAACATAAAAAAGAAAATTAAATTTAAGAATTTGTATGATATTTTCGTATGTAATTAATGAATTTAGGGACGTTTGTTAAACAAAATTATAAATATACATAGCTAAAGCCCCCACTCATCAGCATGAATAGCGCACCAAGTTCAACCTTAATTCCCTTAATAACCCTACTCAATTCTTTTTTTTTTAAATAAAAATTTAAGACTTGTTTTATTGGTAGTGTTAAGGGCCGTTTATTCAAGTAATTTAAATTCAATATAAATAAAAACGAGTCATTAGCAAATCTCAACTCAATTCCAGATGAATACAAATTTGAGATTTTCTTATTTATTTGAATCTTATGTATATTTGAAGACTTAAGGGCCGTTTGCTCAAGTAGTTAAAACTTATCATAGATGAAGAAGATTCCTTAACAAAACTTTACTTAATAGTAATTTTAAGATTTTTTTTATTTTTTTTGTATGTAATTGTGTATGAAGACTTAAGGGTCGTTTATTCAAATAGATAAAATTCATCAGAAATAAAGAAGATTTCTTAACAAAACTCTAATGAATTTTGAGAAGAAATTTTAGAATTATCTATCTGGTATATTTGAATATGTGTAGAAAGACTTAAGGGGCGTTTGTTCAAGTCATTAAAATTCAACACAAATGGAGAACATTTTTGTATGTATTACGTAGGTATATTATAATAGTAATAATTCAATAATAAATCATGAAGTTCCACGGGTGGCATCCAATTGAAACTGTCAATATAGAAAAGAATACTACTTAGAATGGGGCTCGAAACCATACGTCCAGGTTAGCAGTCAAACACTATATCCACTGTGCCATTGCCAACCGCACCTAAGGGCCGTTTGTTCGAACAGCTAAAATAAAGCATAAATTAACAAGATTTCTTAACAAAACTCTACTAAATTTGTATATAGAAATATTGGATTTATCTATAATATTTGAATATGTGTAGTGTATGAAGACTTAACGGCCGTTTATTCAAATAAAAATACTTTCTTAACAAAACTATATTGAATTTAAGTAGAAATTTTAGTATTATTTATTCGTTTAAATATTTATATTTTAATAATTAAAATTTAACTTTCTTATAATAAAAAATTGAGTAAAGGTAGATTGACAATGCGACGAGAAAACGCAACGTGAGCTTGACGATAACTCGAAAATTAAAACAAGTTTTTTAATCATTAAACTAAAATTATATTTCTTTGGTCATATAAAAGCTTTAATTTAAGGCTCAATTGATGACTTTTCGCCCAAGTATGATGACAGTTGGGCTCATCAGTTAAGACTCACATTTTTGGTCGATGTTTATTTGCGTCTTAGTAGAGTACGACTGAACTGGCAGTATCTAACTGATGAGCCCATCTATTTATATTCAATAACTCCACTAAAGCTAAATTAATTTAATTTCTAAATTACTTCGTCTTCGCGTTACTATAGTATGTATATCTATCACAGCTAAAATCATACCTTAAATAAAGCTATTTTTTAATTCTTTTTTCTTTATTTAATTATTTTCAATTCAAATTTTTAAATTGGTACTACTTCTCCGCATGGACACCACTAATTTGCTCCTTTTTTCTGTCGGTCTTCTGGGACAACCCAAACAATATGATGTCAATTTATAAAAGAAAACTTAAGGTTCCTATTGTAAGACTAAACAAAATTTGAAAACTAAAAAAAAAAAATGAAAAAAGTCTTCTTAACCTACGATTAGGAGGATAATTAGTTTTTTTTTGTCCCTCTTTCACCCACAAAAAGACAAATTTTATAATTTGTTTCTTTTTTTTTCAGAAAAAAGAAAATAAAGCAGTGTTGTAAGTACCTTGAGTTTCTTCATTTCTTCCTTCGGTTTTTTTTTGGAAGGGGGGAGGAAAAAGGGTGTTTTCTCCTTTAACAATCTACATATGTACATATTTTCCTTCTTGATAAAAATTTCATTGTATATGAACAATTCAATGAAGTAAATAAATTGCCAAACAAGTACAATTTCACAATATAAAAGGGTTGAAATTAACAAAAAAAAAAAAAAAAAATCACAAATAAGGAGCTTACCCTTTTCTCAAAATTAACTAAAAGATGGAACACTTCAAAGGCAAGTTAGTGAAAGCAAAGAAAAAAAAAACATTCAAAGCCCAGACAGAAAGCATAAAATTAATTCCCTTAAGGATTTTAATCTATTTTTTTTTTTTGTTGTGTGTTCTTGTTCGTGTCTATTACGACAAAAGAAAAATCCTCATCGATTTTTAGTACAGTCAACGAAGGAATTTTGCTTGCAAAAAATAGTGCTCTCTGGGTTATTTTTTTATATGGTAGGGGTTACCCCCAGGTATAACATACCCAAAGTTAAAAGGGGTTAAAGGTACCTCTTTTTAGATTTTCGTGAATATTTCCACAACCTAGCATGTTAGCGGAAAAGTCTATACTACTTAGGGGTAATGAACGATAAAAGTCAATTCTGCATTTTATTTTACAATTTAAATAAAAAAATTAAAAACGAAATTTTCAATTTTTTCGTTTTTTAATTTTGAGTTTGAAAGTAATTTTTACAAAAATAAAGGACATCAATAACTTGATTTGAAAATAAAATAAAAGAACTGAGTTCTGGCTTTCAGAAAAAGTAAATTTTTTTGTTTAAACTATTGCCATTGTTGTTTAATTTAATTTTTAAAAACATGCCCCTCCTCTCTAAAGGGGGGGGGAGAAAGAACCCCTCTATATGGCAAAAAAATTTGTATTGTGTTCCTTTAAAAAAAAAAAGTTATCATTTTTTGGCGCCATATGAAAACAACTCTTGCTATTTAAATTTTGCCTAATTTAGTATACATCAACTTTTTCGTATAGTTTCGGATATATAGAAAAAAAAGGAAATTATTACTCCTTTCTTAGCTTCACGACATGATGAAACAACAGTGAATGAATGTGTATTAACGTTTTTTGTTTTTTCCAGGTAAATTGGTCAGAAAACATTCAATATCTAAGACAATAACAGGTTTTTCAGATTTGTTGACTTTTCTACCGCCCGCATCTCCTTTATTATTGACCCTAGAAAAAATGTGAGTATATATATTTTTATAGAAAATTTAATTGTCTCTAATAGATAGTAGTAGACTTTTCCGCTAACATTCTAGGTTGTGGAAATATTCACGAAAATCTAAAAAGGGGTACCTTTAACACCCCCCTCCCCTCCTGAGTTTAGCTCGCGGCCCTGGGCTGGGGACTTTGGGTATGTTATACCAGTGGCTAACCCCTACCATATAAAAAAATAATCCATAGAGCACTGTTTTTTGCATTTATTTTATAATTTTGAGTCTTCGTTGACTGGGCTATTTATTCTAATTTTTATACACAAGAATCTTATAACATAAGTCGCCTTGTTGAAAGTAGGGCTGGCCACGAGACGAGAAAAGTCTCGGTCTCGAACTCGGTCTCGCATGACGAGACCGAGAGGAGACGAGACGGGACTGCCTTTTAAGCAACCGAGACGAGACTGTCAGAAATTTTCCGAGAGCTTATAAATTAAAAAATCCAATTTCAGTTAAATAAAGGGTCCGCCATCTTACGTTTTTTTCAACTAGTGCTTATTTCGTGAATGGTAACACTTAGCTCATGTCTGATTTGACAGATAATTAGTTCTATCTTTCCGCTGAACGAATATTGTTGTGTATACGCTTGAACAACGCTGGGAAATACTGCGACATTACTTTGCCGATTTTGCCAAAAAAATCATCTTTTCTGATGAAGCTCATTATGATCTTGACGGGTTTGTAAACAAGCAAAATTGTCGCATTTGGGGCACAGAAAACCCGCACGCATACATTGAAAAGCCGATACACCCAAAACGAGTCACTGTTTGGTGCGGATTTTGGTCCAGAGGCATAATTGGTCCATTTTTCTTCAACTGAGCAAGGAGTGGCCGTTACAGTCAATGGCGATCGTTATCGGGCCATGTTGAACGAATTTTTTTTCACAAAAATTGAAGAGGAGGATATTGGCAACATTTGGTTTCAACAGGATGGCGCTACGTGCCACACAGCCGAAGCTACACTCGATGTTAATAATGCATTTTCAAAAAAAAAAAAAGTTATTTGGCGGACACTTTATTTATTTTCTTCTGCACATATTCAAACTAACATCGAAAATATTTCGCTCCAATAATCATTAGGTTGTCCGGAAATCGTTTTTTTTCGGAGACGAGACCGAGACGAGACTTAATTATACGAAACCGACACGAGATCGAGACGAGACTGAAAATTTTCGATTTTAACGAGACCGAGACTAGGATTACAAAAGTCTCGCAGAGTCTCGTCTCGTGGACAGCCCTAGTTGAAAATAGGAATGTTGTTAGGTAGGTAATCTTTCCTCTCCCATTTCTAAAGTGGATCCTAATTTAGTTAAATCTTTTATGTTTCACTTTTTTAACCTCAAATATTTTACGACTAATAGAGATGATATTGTTTGTGGGAGAGGTTTGTAGGTTCTTTTATATCTTTTTCTCTCGTTAAGGAGGACAATGCCTATCCTCTCAACTTTATGACAGAAAATACCTATGTAAGTACCTTTAAAACTTTATGATAGATAAAGTGAATGAGTCTCAATAAATTTCAAAAATGTCACAAAGTTATTGGTTCCTTCGCCCTCGTAAACAAAACAATCCACTGCCGCAGTACTTTATTATTTAAATAAATCTTAACTTTATAGCCAAATAAACCCTTCTTTTACACAAAAAGGATATGTCTCCGCAGGCGCATCCAGGAGAAGACTCATGAAACTGCAAATCACTCAAAATTTATAACTTGTCAAAGAATATTTTTTTTTCTTTTGGAAAGTAAGGGGCAATTATGAAGCTGAGCATCTACTTAGCAATCTTTCAAATGGTCTTTAGGAGGAATAAAAATATCTCAGTGTAACTTTCATCACCTCTTTCACACACAAATAGATAGCTAGGTGTATATTTGTTTTATATCTGCGGAAAAGATACTTTTCAGTCTTCTCGTCTTTTTACAGGTTGTCAGTTTATTACAAAAGAAGCTGTGAAATAAATTCATCACGTTATGATAATAATACCAATAATTATTATTTTTTTCTCTAGAATGGAATTTTATGTTAAGCCTATTTCCTGGAGTATCTTTCCATCTATCCCTTTGTTGAGATATTATAGCGTGACACCACATCATCAACATTTCTGTCATCATCGCCAGGTAGGTAGGTACCTATCATCTTTTCGTGCCTTTTCTGTGTTCTTCGTTTTTTTACTTTTGAAATTCCAAACATTGACTCTTCCGTGAGATTCTTCCATTGGATTTCCATAAAAATGTAATTTTGAAAACTGAATTGAGAACATAAAAAAAAAACATCGAAGTCCAATGGACTTTTCATTCCATATAACCAAACCAAACCAAGCAAAACCATCATCATCATCATCCAAGTCAAATTCAGGTTAGCGTGATCCTTTCAAATAGCTATGCTCGTAATATAGGTAAACGGATACAAAATCGTGTATTTACATTTTTGTTAAACGGAAGTAATAGAAAATGTAATTTGCATTTTATGATTGCAATCATCCTGTTTTTTCTTCGTTTACTTCTATGTGGATTGTAATGTGGATCGTAATCTAGGTTTTTGTTGTATATTTGCTCTAGTTTCGATTTTGTGCTAATTTAAATTACAAAACTGTTGTACCTATCATGAGGAGGATGTTCTTTTTGTTTTGCTTTTTTACAAAACAAAAATGCTATATTAACCGTTGGTTTATTTCACACGAAAGCTACCTATCTTGTATCTTTTTCTATTTTTAAATTGGTTACATCCTACTATTAGACTAATCCTTTTTTTTTGTTTTCATATATGCGTGATTGCATTCATTTGTATAGAAGAATTCCTTATCCCATTAAGAGATATAGATACGGAGTAGTTTAGATTTTTTTTTCCGGGTTTCAATTAATATTTTTTGTGTGGAGGAAGGGTGGTGTGGTTGTCTTTATACTTTTCTGACTGCATACATTATGTTGATAGAAAAATTAATCTTTTTCAGTACCATATTCTATTAGATATGTTTTTTTTTTTCTTGTTGAAAGATTACAACAGGATGCACTTTGTAAATGATATAATATAGAACAACACTGTATAAGATTCAATATAAACAAAGATGATGAGATTTCAAGAGAGATGGAAAAGGGAAGCTTTCAATTATAAGAATTTGAATAATTTGTTATATGCTCAGTATGATAGCACTGGATAGGCCAGAATATGTATGTTGTTTAATATGAAATCAGGTTCGTTGGGGTTGTCTTAAATCTAAGTTGTCAACATGTTCCTCTTTCAGGGTTGCCACTTACTTCAATTAAAAACGTGTTTCTGTTTCTTGTGATTAACGTGCGTACTTTAGATATTATCGAAATTAGAACCTTAATCATTTTTGACAAAGAAAATAAGCTCTACATTTTTTTTTTTTTTTTGAATAATTTGTTAACACTCGTAAAATTTTACCAAATATGAAAAAAAAATCATATTTTGTAAAATTGTGGAACACGTTTTTTCTTGTCAAAAATCAAAACTATGGTTTCTTAAAACTGATTTTAAAAATTCAAAATTATAATTGGTATTCGTTAAAAAAAAAAAAAAAAAATTATCTAGAATAAAAAAATTGTGATTATGAATTCAGACTCCAATTTTATATTCACTATAGTTTCTTAAAAGAAAAACCTCTATTCAAAGCGCTATGACGTAAAATGTAACATATTTATTGCTAATTTTTTGAGTTTTGAAGGTTTGTATGACTTTGGATGCCTACAGTTCCACAAATAAGGCTCTGAAGGCCTTGCGGTTCTTTAGACGCTTAATCAAGTTTTTCAGAGCTATCCACAGAAAATAGGAACATATAATATTTTGATTCAAAGTAAATCTTTTTTTTTTTCTCAACCCAAAAACTAAAAGTCTTCATATGGCTATAACTTTCCAAAAAAAGGCTCTTAGGAGGTTGCGCTTGACGTTGTTGAATACAGAACGGATAGGACTTTGTATTGCCATTCAAATCTGAGAACTTTTGTTTTCAATCGATTTTTCAAAAAAAGCATGAGCTAACTAACCCCTTGCCACAAATTGCCACAAAAAACCATTTTTTCACGAAAGTCTCCGGAACCCATTGAAATGTACTTAAATAGAAAGGTAATCCAATCAGCACATCTAAAGCAAACCCTTTTATAAGGTCTAGTTTTTGAGATATTTACATGCAAAGTTATTTTTTTGAGTTTTGAAACCTTGTATGCTCACAGTTCCGCAAATAAGCCTCGGTGGACATTGCGGTTTCTAAAACACTGAATTAGTTTTTTGAGAGCAATTCTGAAAGCTGAAAACTAGAACATTCTACGAGGTCTGGTTGCGAAGATATTTGAATTCAAAGTCATTCCTTTATTTTCGACCCAAAACTAAAAGTCTTCATATGGCTATAACTTTCCAAAAAAGGCTTTTGGGAGGTTGCGGTTGACGTTGTTGAATACAGATCTGACAGGACTTTGTATTGCCATTCAAATCTGAGAATTTTTGTTTTCAATCGATTTTTGAAAAAAAAGCATAAATGCCACAAAATAACATTTTTTCTCGAAAGTCTCCGGAACCCATTGAAATGTACATAAATAGAAAGGTTTTGTCAAAAGCAAGCAGCACATCCAAAGCAAACCCTTCTATAAAGTCCAGTTTTCTGTGTATTTGAATTCAAAGTAATTTTTTTGAGTTTTGAAGGCTTGTATGACTTTTGGATAACTACAGTTCCGCGAATGAGGCTCGGAGGTCATTCCGGTTTTTAAACATGCTTGATAAGTTCTTCAAGAGCTATCCACAGCTCAAATTAAGAACATTCTATAAGGTCTCGTTGATATCTTAATTCAAAGTAAATCCATTATTTTCGATTTTTTTTAGTTTTGAAAGTTTGGATGACTTTGGATGCCTACAGTTCCACAAATAAGGCTTGGAAGGCCTTGCGGTTTATAAAACGCTCAATCAAATTTTTGAGAGCTATCAATAGCTGAAAACTAGAACATTGTATGGGGTCTAGTTGCAAAGATATTTTGATTCAGATTCAAAGTATATAGGTACTTTCGACACAAATATTGAAAATAAGAACTGCTCTAACAATTCTAGTAAACAAAAAAAACATTTTGTGCTCTAATTAAACCAATCTTCTTAACAGTACTTTGCAATGACCCATGAAGCCCCACCCCCATCCCTGCACGCCCCGTACCACGCCCGCGCCCTTGCGATCCATCAGTCATTAAAGACCATTATTCAAAAAATCATAACTTCAGTTATAATTAGCGGATCTTATAGATTAAGATTTTTGAATAAAGGTTTATAGAACTCAAGCTAAATTATTTATTAAAAATTATTGCATAGAAGCACAAATTTGGTTGGTGAAAAATGTCACTATTTCAGAAAAAAATCATATACACATATTATAGCCTCCCAAACCTCTTCCTAAATTCAAAATCAGACAATTATTACATTAGGGAAGGGTTTCATTTTGGTTTTAGAAATAAATTCGTCAATAGTTTCAAAATATTGAGTTTAAAAAAAAAATAATTTTCAGGACATTTTTAGAAATTTGTTAAATAAAACTTGCTTAGAAATTAAAAATAATCTTTCTTTTAACACAACTTGAAAATCAAATTCGGTGGGTTCTCCCCCATTAAAATTAAAATTTTTTTCTTTTCAATATCACAACTCGGATATACATAAAAACTAAATTAAAATGAGTGGCGCAACGGCTCGTGAAGAATCAGAGCCTAGTAATTCACAACTCGCAACCATTCCTGTGTGCCTGTGTTGACAAAGGGACCAACTATTTAATGCCGAATCCGAACGGCTAGACGAGAAGCACTTATTCATGACAAATGATACTCCTTGAGGATTTGTCAATTCCTCGCAAGAAGAAGAAGCCATGAAAAAAAAAGTTTTAGTTTTTAGGTGGATGAGGCTGGGAAGTGAAACCAGACCTCCAGCGTGACAGTCGAACGCACTAACTATTATTCTACGGGCTACTCTTAGATATACTATAAGATAAATATTTATATTTTAAAAAAGAATTATACCAAGAATTCCATTATACTCGCTTTCATTCTTTTTTATTATGACAAAAAGATAGAACCTTTTTACATCCTTGAAATATCTCCATCTGGAATACTTTCCCATTATATTTTATCCAAATTCAATTTTCTGCTTACCAGACCAAAAAATTACAAAATCACTGGAACGAAGTTCCTATTTTCTATTAGGTTGTCCCCAATTATTATAGTTTTTTTTTTTTTTGTCCTTTCATCTTATAGAGTGCTATTCAAATATTCTCTGATCCAAAACAAAAATCACAAAAAAAAACAACTTCCTGTATAAGGAGCCCATATAAAAATGTACGCCATTTTCGTTTTCATGCGTTAATATCAAATCATCCTCGTGCCTATTTTTTCCGCAAAAGAAAAAATAAAAAAACTTGACAAAATCCTAAAAGGAGTTCAAACAATGGCAAAGTTCCTCAAGTAGGTATAATAATATAGAGCTCTATAGTCTATACGCCACATGCCTATCTCTATTCATATGCGTTTCAGGCATTATTCCTTTATCCTTTCTCTTTCAAATTGAGGCACACTTCCTTTCAAATAGTTCCCTAGGGTAAACATAATTGAAATTCCTAGAAAATTGAACCTTAAAGAACAACAAAATCGAACTTATATTGTGGTTTAATTCAGGAGAACTAGCTATATACCTATCTAACAATGCCATCCGATGTTTTATTTATTTTTCATAAAAAACAATCTTGGACAGGAAAAAATAAAACTACTTCTAAGTTCAAAGGCAATATAAAACACACACACATTCTAATGGCATCGTCAGAAAGTTTTTCAATGAGATTCTTGTTAAAAAACTTTTATACATATATCACTTATTGTATTATTGACTGACCTGGCCCAACCCCAACATACATAGCTAGCTGCCCTTGCCTTTGACATTGAAGAAATTAAACTTTATACATTATTTAAGTATGTGTGGTTGTAATAAGCCATCACGTAAAATCTAACATTGCAAGTGATTGTATTTCCGATGTTTTATAGTTTCCTTTGACACTCAAATTGATTTCATCAAAAAAACTTTTCTATTTGTTTTTTTTTTTTTTTTACATATTTGTTTATATAAAAAGAACATTTTGAGAAACTGAAAATTGGTTGTTTGTTTTGTTGTATTTATGGGTTGCCTTGAAAAAGTTAAGTTTTTCGAAGTCACGTAAGGTCGATTTTTTTTTTTGTTGAATAGTTGACTTGTTTTTGGTACGAAACTTTGTAATAAAAGGAAAACATTGAATTTATAGAAAATTGGAAATAAATGACTGAAAGGGGTTTGACAAACTTTTGTAGGAAAACAAAAAATTAAAAAAAAAAAAAACAATTCGAGCAAAATAATTGACTTAGGAAAATAATCTTAAGGAATCCACTTAGAAAACGGGTTTTTGTATAAACTCCTTGGAATTTGTTTGTATGCGTCAGTTGAGTTTTCTTTTTTTTTCGTCTTGAATTTATGGGTTGGAATGAGAATATTGGGATTATTCCAGGATAAGAATATTTGCAGAAAGTATACTACTTTTCTTTTCTTCTTTTGACTTTGGTTTATGGTTCTTTTTCACATTGTTTGTGGATTTGTAAATGTCAAAGCCTTATAGGAGCTTAAGAGCTTTTAAGACTTTTTGCTTGTTCTTTAATAATTGCTTAGGTAAATTAGCTTAGAGATAATATTTATATAATTTTTTTAAGAGAACGGTGTAGAAAGCTTACATATATCGGATAGATTAAAATTTAAATCTATTAAAACTCTATAGTTTCCTATATGTATGTATACAGACACCTATTGTCAAGACGACGATAGTTCAATCGAACAATCGTTTTAGTCTTACACGATCTGGGCCCCAGGATAGATTTTTTATCCACTCATGATAAAACCTTAATAATTCGGCCAAAGAGTACAAAAGTAGTCATAAACACATCCAATTAATAAAAATAATTCATTACTATATGATTCGCACATTATTGCAGATTTTTACTTTTCGTTCAGTTTTCGTTCAGTTTCAGTTTTCTTATGTAAGGAGCGCTTACGGTTCCACCTCACTTAAGTGAAGCTGACATTAAGTGGAATAGGAATAAGAGAGCGAAATCCTCTCATTTCAATCGTTTCTATGAATATATTTTCTGGATTAAAATGAAAACAAACACAATTTAACGAATTTTTTTTTCTTTTGAATCAAATTGCTTAGAAAAAATATTTCAAATGATTCTGCTACGAATAAGGTATGCCTAGATCTCGAGCGTATTGGTACAACAGTTCAGAAGAAATTTTCAATCAATTATTTCAAATTCTTTAGCTCAGCAAACTTGCTGGTTAGCTGAACGAAACAGAAAAAAAAAATTAGTTTGCTTGTTGCAAAGAGCAGTTTTAGTAGGAGAACCATTTTTTTTTTTTTTTCTAAAAGATAGATTAGATTTTATTGTAGCCAAATTTGTATAACATTTTTTCGTAAGACCAGATTGCACAATTTACAGAGATGTGGTGTAACTCTACCTTACAACTGATAACTAACAATATATATTTAAATAATATCACAGGTTCAAGATTGTTTAGAAGGAAAAGCTACTAGAAAAACCTTCATTTAATAATTAATGTACATACATGAATATCCATGAGTAGAGAGAAGTGGGATGCAGGCAACTAACCTAAGATGTTGTTCACAAAAGTATTATAAATAAATATAAGTATATCACAGATTTTCGAAATTATAAATAAATAAATTAATGAATAAATAAATATATGTGTGTATCTATAAATAAATAAATAAATAAGTAAATAAATAAATAAATAAATAAGTAAATAGATGAATATATAAATAAATAAATAAATAAATAAATAAATAAATAAATAAATAAATAAATAAATAAATAAATAAATAAATAAATAAATAAATAAATAAATAAATAAATAAATAAATAAATAAATAAATAGATAAATAAATAATAAATAAATAAATGAATAAGTAAATAAATAAATAACAAACAAACAAATTAGGAACAAAATATCATAAGCATGTATAGGCAAATAATTAAATAAATAACATAATCAAGTCTGAAAATGGATTATCAAACAAATACATATTACATGAATAATAACAAATATATGTATAAACAAATATGTGTGTTTCGTACACAAAATATAAATAAATATACATAATATATAGATGGAAATAAATAACAACACCTTAAGTAGCTAAGTAAGCGATTTAATCACTGTCTGAAGAATTACATGATTAAACATAACGTTCAAATAGTTTTAAGATTTGAATTGGTACTTTTGAAATTTGTACCATATTATGAAGATCATCTGTGGTAAAATGCCAAGGTAGATTTAACATAAGCTTTAGTATCTTATTTTGCATTATTTGTAGTTTACGTATGTGGCTCTTTGCACACTTACCTCAGACAGGAGAACCATACAACATTATACTTTGAAAGATAGTTTTGTAGATAAATAATTTGTTTTCATCACTCAATTTTGATTTTCTGTTTATAAACGGGTAAAGAGTACGTATCGCAATATTTAATTTATTAATGGTTTGTTCAATGTGCATGCTGAAAGTTAACTTTTTGTCCAGGTGTACCCCAAGGTACTTAGCACTTGACTTGCATTCTATTTGGACACCATCCAATACAAGAGAGTTGCTTAGCAAAAAACAGGGCTTTCTTTTATTTGTAAAAAAAGATAGCCTAAGTTTTGGAAGCATTAATATTTATTTTCCAATTCTTAAAATAGGTTTGAACAGAATACAGAGCAGATTACAAATTGGTTTCAATATTTAAACCAATTGAATCTGATGAATATATGCATGTGTCATTTGCGAAGATAGCAGTTTCACAATTCTGGAGTACTAATATTTTCTTTAAGAAATATTTAATTAAATAATTTGACTATACAAAACAGAAAAATTACTGCTTCTAACTTAACAAAAGATTTAAGAAACTGTGTTTTTTCATTCGTTTATCCCTGTGGACACAAAAACTTCCAACATATTAAATATGTTGGAAGTTTTTTTTAATTGTTAAATTTTAACAAACACATAATATTTATAAATAAAATATTTTAATACACAAAATTGAGAAAAAAAACTTTTTGACTGAACGAAATACTAAGGAAACTAACATAATTTCTTCATCGCTCATGTATGTATGAACCCTCTTTAGAACACACATTCAGAGATTTACCTGTCAACTGAACGAAAGAATATCGAAACTTCATATTTTCTTCATTTTTAACAAAGGAATACTCTTGATAACTTAGCTACATTGAGAGAATAACCCAGAATCATATTTTATTTTTAAATAAATTATTTAAATATAAAATTGTGAAAACATAACCTTTTATTAACTTAACGAAAAGAAAAATATTTTATTTAACTATAGGATGTATATCAGCGTTCTTCAAAACATAGCTTTAGAGACCCACACTGAAACCTTTTTTATTTTTTAATTAATGATTTTAATACGAAAGATGGAAAAATATACTTTCTATTAACTGGACGAATGAATAACGAATCTACATATTTTCTTCGTCTTTCATATGGGACCCTGATATATTTTCAGAACTACATAGAGAAATATTTTAACTAAAGATGTAATATAGAAACTAAAAATAAAACTTAATAAATCTGAACGAAACTATCCCATTAAAAAAACGTTAAATTTTTATTGAAAGAACATTTCTGGAATATATCTAACGCATGTATCCGAATTATTGAAGTTAACAATAAGTATACCTAAGTATATGTGGTGTATAGGGAAAATGGTAAAAAATTTACAGAAACTGAACGAAACAATTAAGAAATTCAATTTTATTTTCGTTTTACAGTGTTTAGTTATTTAAAATTGTTCTGAGTTTCAATGTTTAATGTACATAGAATAAATTATTATTGTCAGAGGTGGCACTTAAGTGGTCGGACGAAAACAAGCGAATATAAAGAAATTATTGAGTTTTGTTACTTTTCATCGAGTTTCGTTCACTTTTGCTTAAGTAATTGGCGAGCACTACTGAACGATCTTACCTAAGTGCCACTTACATTTTCGTAGAAATAGAAATTAACAAGAAAAATATTTTTCGTTGAGTATTACTAAGAGAGAAAATACCTTTTTGAGAGGTTCATATAATTCCAATTATTCCATATTCTTCCAATTTTTCAACAACGCCTTACAGAATACAGATTTATTGCTTTCCCTTTAGAGACAGACTATGGGTAGATTTTTGTTGTGTGTATGAAACTTAACAACGAAATTAATGTAATTACTCTTAGATCCTTTTTTTACAAGCAGCTACATGAAGAAAATATCAAAGATTTATATTATGAAGAACATGAAGAAGCGAGTCCTTGCATTTTAAGTATTTTAACAAGTTTCACTTGAATTCGAATTATTTTCCAATCTCAGTCCATCACGAAATACGCAATACAACAAAAAAAAAAAGAAGATAATATTCCACATCCTTTTCATTGTGCAATATGAGAACGTGACTCTGACTGAAGTGAAGTTAAAAAAAAAAAAATGTGAATGTATAATGTACATTCCAAGTTTCGTGATTTGTGCTGTGAACTCTTTTTGTTGGCTTTGTTATACAAAAATTGCATTGCAATTTCACAATTTTTAAAACAAACTGGTTATGGTCTAAGGTTTTTATAGCAATTGTGTTAAACACAAAAGAATTACAAAAAAAGTGTCCTGATGGGTTTGGAAAAATCAATGTGCTTGTGTTGAAAATAGGATACATAAAAGGGACTTTTTTTAATATGGAAAAGGTCACTTTTTCTAGATTTATTTAATTTCTTTCTTGTTTTACTTTTTTTTTTTTGTGGAATGCTCTTTTTAAAGTTTTTCAACTTTAAGCTTTTGAGTTTTTTGAATCTAGAATTTATATGGCAATAATAAAGAATTTTATTTGTGTTTTAAACAAAATTGTATACTTTTGTGAGGAATTTAAAAAAAATATTGCATACTTCTGTACGTCGTTTAATTCTATTTTATGGTATTTTGTTCGTTAATACCTTCAAGCCGAATTTCTAATACACCTCTATAGGCGGTAAAGCATCGTACTTATAATCTTAAAATTCCCAGACGGATAAGGAGAACAAAAGCAGCAATTGTTATGCAACACCTAAGCTTATGCAATGAAATGGTATTTTATATGATTTTGTTTGAAGCAGATCGTCTTGTGTACATATTTCAAACACGAGATTTTTGTCTCAGGTAAATTATTCTGTAGCCCTTAAATAAGATTCCCAAACAAGAGAAAAGAATATAAATAATTTTGCCTAAAACAGCTCCTGATAGTATGCAACCAAAAATATACTAACTTTGTTGTCCTTTAAGAAATTTCTATGAATAAGCTATTAGAAAAATTTGAAAAAAGGGTTAATAATCCTTATTGAGAGTAAAATCTCAAGAAGCAACAATTATTAAATTTCATGGAAACAAATCTCACATCGAGGCCTAAGCTTATGCAATTAATTTTTGTTTAACTTATTTCTTATACATTTTAAGAAAGTCATATTTTAAATAAATTATTTATGCCAGAAACTTGTCTACATTTCTCAAGTTTGGTAATCCCATTTTCAATAAAAAGATGAAGCAAAGCTAAGCCTGTGAGCTGTGACTGAGTCGTTTATACTTTTTCTCACATTGTTCAGTTTAATTTAATTTAATTCTGATTTATGATTTATCGAAAGAGAAAGCTCCATGTTTCTTTCAGAGTAGGTTTAGGTTTTATTACTGAAGGTATTTTTATTATGTAAAAATATTTTTTCTCAACTCAATATCGTCAATATCTACGTGTTTATAAATTCAAAAAGAAGAAGAAAAAATCTCCTTTTATATCCCAGCACCAGGATTTTAAATTGTAAGGATATATATGTACGTACGTTTAGGATATCATTCCCAAATCCAAGTATGAGATGTCATCCAACCTAACGCGCATATCAATGCTTAGAGGGATATAAATTGAAATTATTATACATAAAGAAAGATTTAGCTTTGACTTAAGGATATAAACTCATATTGGTAGAAATATACATATATATAATACACATAATGGAACACATAAGGTGTGATCAAATTTGAATTATTTAAGAATTGTCATCCAGGAGAGATTTTGTGTGAATTATTTAAAGTAAGTACCTATACTATGTAGGTATCTACTTTCAGGATGAAATGGATATTTTTAGAGAATTATTTTTTTTTTTTTGTATTCGTTCTGTATGTGTGTGTGCGCACCATAAGGCACTTATCGTTCAAAATGTGAAGAGTTAAGTTGTCAGTATATGAACATAAAAGGTATAAAGAAAATGATGGAAGGCTTATGTCATATGTCATTATTATTTTTTTACACAAGGCTGTTATATTTGAAACTTGTAATAAGAAAAAAGAAAATTGTAACGACCTAGGATTATTTTTTTTTTTAATTAAAAAAATCAAAGTTCGAATCAACATTATCTCTTATAGTTTAAGAGCACACGGCAATTTTTGGGTGAGAACGCTAGCAAAAATTCCTTTTGTTTTAAGATAGTTCCATACTATTCATATGCAAATATGAAAGTCTGGCATGTTGGGGTTGGGGCCTTTGTATGCAATATTGCATTTAAAATGCAGTGCATTGAAAATGCACTGGAGGAACTTCAAAATCATATTTCATAAAAGAGCTGAGTGGCCTAGACATGGCTATGGAGTCCAAAATATTTTCCGAAGAGCTAAATGGCTGCAAGACGCATTCAAAACTTCAATCTTTGAGTGCGTCTTGCAGACATTTGGACCCACAGAAAAGGTCTTGAACCCCATATTCATATCTAGGGCACAAAAACAATTTTGAAGTTCCTACGCTTGGTACCTGGGCTTTAAGAAAAAAATGCATTTTCAATGCAGCATTACGTACAAACGCCCCAACCCCGACATGCCAGACTTTCATATTTGCATATGAATAGTATGGACCTATCTTAAAACAAAAGGAATTTTTGCTATCGTTCACACCCAAAAATTGCTGTGGGCTCTCGGTCTATTAGCACAGTTTTTAAAAAAAATACAAACGATATAAAAAAGTTGAAATCATGTTACAATATCGAAATATCGAAAAAGGTTAGAGAAATTGAGAACCGAAATAAATACATTTTATTTTACGTATTAAAAAAAAAATGCGAAATTTGTGGAATGTGTTGACTTTTTATTCTACAAAAGAATTTAAGAAACAGGTCTAAATTCTCAAACAAGACGAGACAACTTTTTCACGAAATATTTTGCACTTTTTTTTTTCATTTCTCAAAATTAAAAGAAATAGATTGTGGAACATGTTTATTTTTAATTCCACGAGAAGTGAAGTACAAAATCTTTAATTTATCTTGTCTTTACATTTTTTGGGCTTAATAAGAAGATGAAGAAATTAAAATATTAAAATATTGAAATTACTTTTTGGGCTTAGTTAAATGAGATGAGTTTAAATAAAAGATTTAAAATATATTTGTGGGACGTATTTTTACTTTCCATACTACAGAAGAAATGTAAGAACTAGCGCTAAATTTTCGAACAAGATGTGAAAAATGTTTACCTTTTTAACATTATATTTTTCACTTTTTTTTCATAAAGTGAAACGGAAATAACTTCATTGTGGAACGTATTTATTTTTCATCCTACTTAGCCTAAAATCAGTTTCCCTTGTACAGAAGATAAGAGGGAAAAATAAGTTCTAAGACTTTGAAATATTAATCTTTTGATGCTATTTCGCTGTTTCCCAACTGGATACATGTGGCGAAGTTAAGAAAGGTTGTGGAACGTATTAATGTATTTTTCGTTTTAGTATTTTCCCTCTCTGTAAAGTCCAATGAATAGGTAAAATGGTCTTAGCGAGATGTGGAACATATTTGTTTTTCATTCTACAGAAGGGAAGCACTAACCTAAATTTTTAAACATGACCTGACAAAATACTGAACGTTCTAGTTTCAGGTTTTCCTGAAGTTGGTAACTTGCGGTTAAATTAATAGTATCCCCTATTCATTCTTAAAGTTAAATATGAATAATAAATTTATATGGGTATATAAGATCAAAATTAGAGACGTTTGATTGCTTTCCAAAACTGTCAATATCTGTGAAACTGTCAATAATTTGGATTTATTGTTTTGTCACTTTTGGGAAGTTAACCAAAAGAAATTCTGGATATATAAGTTTTTTTGTCATGCTAATCGTCAGTATAGTTTTGGCTACATTGATGTGGAGTTTTAGCTGACATCTCAAATTTTAGGTTAAATCAAAATACGATTCTGTGATACTTTTGTCGTGAATTTAAAAAAATATTATTGTGCTTATGTTAATGTGGACAAAAGTCTGGTTTAGTTGGAAACCATGACATAAAAAGTACTAAAAGACTTCCTTCAACATTTCTTTTAAATATAAGGAGTTTCTTAATGTAAATCGATCAGAACTGGGAAACAACTTTAAACCTAAACGATTTCGCCAGATTCTATAACATCTTCCGTTTAAATTTTCACCTTTTAAATATTTAACAACTTTTAATATCTAAACTAACTTCAGTATAATGTCACTTAACATTTTCTACAATTTTCTGAGAGTGTGTATTTTTTCTAATTTCTTTTTCGCACCACAAGAGTCATCAGCATAGCATTGAAATATTTAATGTACAAGGATACGTCTGATATCCATCTGTCAATGCTTTTTATATATATGTATCTATATTTCTATGTTATATAGGAACCTCATCTGTGAGGTAAATACAGGTGCTTAAATGGTAATTTTCGTTAATGTGCAGGTAGGTAAAATGCTGACTTAACTACCTACGCATCTATTATATAAATACCTACATATGTATGTATATAAAAATGATAGATAATGTTGTCATTTTTAGTCTTCATATAGCGTAAATCTATTAAATTCAAAAAGTTAACATTTTACCATAAAAAGCTTTTTGTACCATACTCCTACCTAGTTGTATCAACATACGTTCTATGTTTACTTAATGTAAATTGTAAATTCATGTGAATGTGCTAGGAATAATTGAATGCGGATGTTGAGGATCTAGTTTTGTGGTGTCGTTTGTTTTGAGATTGAAAGGACGACGACAGATGTACCTATCTATCTATTTATCTTTAAGTTGAATTTGAGGTAAGACACACAATTTTCGTTTATTTCCTAAATGTAGCACAAGTGTATTCTGTGGCCTTAATTTGTATACAGTGTGGTTTAAAACTATCCACCAAAAGGCCAACTAGCAAGAAGGAACTAAAAACGCTATTTTCCCTAAGACACATTGTGGAAAGTATTCAATTTCTGATTTAGCTGGAACTAAAATTGAAATAAATTTTTTCTTTTGGTATTCATTATGTAGGGAAACATTAAAAATATAAACACTAACAAAAATCAGTACGAAGAATTTGACGTGTAAAACACTGTGGAACGTATTCAGTTCAAGCATCAGTCCTTAGGTTAAACAAAATTTAGGAAAATATTAAAAAAAATAGATGTGAAAATTAAAATTCACGACTTGAAAATAATGTTTCACGATGTAAAAAGGGAATTTCACTTAGTCAAATTTTCATTTAAAAAAAGGTGAGATGAGTTGGGGAACATATTTAGTCTTCATTCCACTTGAAGTAA